>OX463242.1:56654792-57374792 GCA_949820135.1 Sylvilagus floridanus
TTAAGAGCACTTTTCTTTTTTAAAGTTATATAGTAAAATTGAATACTATCCCACAACTTTTATTTAACTACAGAAACACACTTATGATTTTTATACTTACTTTCCAAACCTGGTTGTACATGTCTGCTAGAGGTACCAGAACAAAATACTACAGACTCAGTGGCTGAAAGAGTAGAAATGTTTCTTACTATTCTGGAGGATGTGAGTGCAAGATCAAGGTGTCCACAGGTGTGGTGTCTACTGAAGCTTCTTCCCTTGGCTTGCAGAGGACCACCTTCTCTTTGCATCCTCCCGTGACCTCTTCTGTATTTGGGTACACCTCAAGCAGCTTTCTTTCTTTTTATTAAAGGATGCCAGTAAGATTAGATTGGTGCCCCACCTTAATGGCCTCATTTTCATTGAATTACCTCTTTACACACTTTCTCCTCAAATATGGTTATATTCTGAAGTACTTTGTGGGTGGGGGACAGTTTGGCCCATAATAATGGTCAATTCAATGTGTTGAATTTCTTTTATTCCACCCACTGTCTGATGTCCTTGGAAACTTAATCATCCTGGATATTTAAAAACAGTTCTGTTGAACTATCTCTTATATGCAAAAGATACATCTAAGGAAGGTGCTTAGAGGAATGGATTTTGGTAAATGCATGCTTAACAGTGGCCTCAGTGAAGATATAGAACATATCCATTACCACATATGATCCTACAAGTTACCTCACAGTGAATCTCCCCAACCCTGTGCACCAGGAGCCACTGACATGATTTCAATGACCATGGGTTAGCTTTGTCTCTTCTGAGCTTTATGTAATAGAATCCAGTGGTATGGGTTATTTTTTGCATTTTACTTCTTTAGATCAGTGCTGGGTGTGCCATCAGTAATTTGTTATTTTTATTCCAAATTAATAGTCTAATGTATGCATATATACTTAAAAAAGCTATTCTTTAAATATATTTAGGATATTTTTATTTTGGGGCTATCATGAACAGAGCTGCTATGAAACTTTGTATGTGAGTCTTTTTCGGGTGCACATATGTTTTTACTTCTCTGGAGTAAACACCAACAAATGAAACATTTGAATCTTAATGAAGTATATATTTATATTTAAAAGAAATTGCTGGTGTGTTCCTACAATGGTTTTAATCTTTTACATACACACAAGCAAGTGTAATATTTTTCAGTTTGCCCACATCTTTAGTTTTATCCAGTCTAATGAATGTGTAGTGATATTCAAAGAGATTTTAATTGGCTTCCATTAAAAAAAGTTGACATTTTTCATGTGCTGATTTGTTATTCCCATATCTTCTTTGTTGAAATGCTGACTTAAATATATTCTCCATTTAAAATTGGATAGCTTGTCTTTTTTTTAATTATAAGAAATCTTTTTTATATACTTGATGCTAGACCTTGCTCAAATACATAAATTTCTTCTCCAGTTTGTAGCTTTCCCCCCTACTTTTTAAAAGAGATGATTCAAAAGCAAAACTTTTAAATTTGATAGAGTACTGTTTATATATTTTTTCTGATTAGTGCTTTTTGTGCATTTTCTAAGACATGTTTACATAACCTAAAGTTGTGAATTTTTCATTTTTTAAAGAAGTCTTACAATTTTAACTTTCATTTGTCTATTGTTAGAAAAAGAGTTACAGATTGGTGACTCCTCACACAGGACACTAAAATGTTAGCAAAAGAGGCACAGAATAGAGAGGAGGCAGTTATGAATTTAAAGCCAGACCAAATTTAGTCAGAGAAAATAAATTCGTAGAGGTAGTGACTAACTGCCTGCCTGCACATTGCCTGTGAACACAGTGGCAGAAGGCCCCAATCCTTGAGGGTCAGGGGTCAGGGCCTTTTTATATTTTAGGAGGGCTAGGGATGGGGATGGAGGTAGAGGGCAGCAGGCAGAGGGGCATTCCTGGAACTGGTCTTTCAGCTATTCAAGCAACTGGTCTTTCAGGAGGCCATGGAGCTTGGGGTATGAAGGCAATAGGGTGTGAGACCCAACTGAGATTGAAGGGCAAGGAATGCATTCCAATGTTTATCTCTTTTTGTCAATGAGAAAGAAGGGCTGAGGCTTATGTCCTTGTTGCATCATCTATCATATACTTAATATAAATTCTTATGTAGAAGAAGGTTTAATTTTCATTTTTTGTTTGATAGATCTATATAGATAAGGAAATACAATTTTTCCAATCTCATTTATTGAAATAAGTACTATTTTCCTATTGAATTACTCTGATATTTTAATGGAAAATTGTTTTCTATATGTGTGGGTCTGTATTTGAATGATCTGTTCTGCTTTATTGACCTAAAATGTGTACCCTTATATTAACACAATATTCTCTTGATAAGGTTAATTTGTTACTTTTTCTCTTTTTTCTTGGCTGTCATGGTTGATTTTCTAATATTATCAATCTTTCCAAAGATTAAATTTTATTTGTTTCATGAACTGTTCCTATTGTTTGCCGATTTTCTTTCTCTGGTCTCTGCTCTTAGCTCTTGGTCTAAATTTTGTCTACCTTTATCTGTTTTGGAATTATCTACAACTTCATTAACTTCTTTTGTTTATCTTTTTAAAGAAAGGTTAATTGATGATGATCTTTCTTGTTTTCTAAAATAATAATTTAAAGCTATAAATTTACCCTTCATTCCTGGTTTTGGTATACCTTAAAGATTTATTTGTTGTGTCTTGAAATATTTACTAATTTGTTTTTTTATAATTTAATATTTGACTTACAGGTTATTAGTGGTATAATATTTAATTTCCAAATATTTCTGTGTATTTTTAAAAGATAATATGTTTTGTTGTTTGCTTCAGGATCTCAAATCAGCTATTTATGTAAAAATGTTTTATAATTTTTTAGGAATTACTGATAGAAATTTAATAAAATATTATTTCAAATATTATAATGAATTTTCTATTCACCTATGAAGTTCTTTCTTACATATTTTAAGATTATTATGCAGTCATCCTGGCGATTAGAAAAAGTATTGTATTTTAACTGTATTTGTTCCTTTTAATTATTTTTACTCTTAGACATAATAATATTCATTGAAATTCAAAATTTAATTTTCCTAATATTTGATATTTGCTTGAACTATATTTTCATGTTTATTTAATTTCAAATATATTAGCGCTCTTGAATATTAGAGATGTCTATTGAAAATATGTTATTACTCTTAAAAAAAAAAACCAAAAAGCCTGATACTCTGGTTTTAAATTTGATGGCAATTTATAATCATTGTAAGTGCTGACACATTTGAACTTATTTTTGTTATTTAATTTTGATTTATAACTCCCCAACTGTTTTCCTTCTTTTCTTGTTTTTCTTTCCTATATGCTATACCAACACAACAGTTTTGCTTAGTCATTTATTACTCTTACATGTTTGAAATTCATATATTCCATTTTTCTTTTAGAGGTTAACCATAATTTTTACATGTCTACTTACATAAACAATGTCTAACACTATTTTCAATAGTGTCTTCAATATTTTCTTTGCTCATATTTCCTTCTTGTATTTCAAGTACTCCTTTTAAAAAAGGTTCATATATTTTATACCTGATACATAACCATTATTAATATTGTTAGCAAATATTTTAAAAATATATTTATCTTTTATAATCTCATTTTCAGCAAACTTTAAAAACATTTATTTGTTTTCACTTTATTTGAAAGATAAAAAGAGAGAGAGAGAGAAAGAATGAATGATCTTTCATTTACTGATTCACTCCCCAAATTCCTGAAACAGCCAGAGCTGGGCCATGCGATATCCTGGATTCCAGCATTCAATCCAGGTTGCCCCTTGGATGACAGAGACTCAAACATTTGAGCCATCTTCTGCTGCTTCCAAAATTCATATCACCAAGAAGATGGATTGGAACTGGAGTGCTGTGACTCAAACCAGAGACTCACATAAGGGATGCAGGGTTCCTGAGTGATGACCTAACTGCAGAGTCAAACTCCTGACCCTAATTTTTTTACTTAATATTTTTAGAAGTAAATTTCAGTCTTTTACATTTTCCCCCTTGTGTGAAAATATAGCTATTTTGTTGTGTGTATACAGACATTTAATTTATATTTTTCTTTCTAAGAATATTAATGATATTTTCACTGTCTTTATATTTTGTTTTTGATGTTTAGTAGGCTGCCATTTATCTAGATATCATTTTTTGAAAGTAATCTTCTTTACTTATTATATGTTTATGTAATATATTGTGCTGAGATTTTTATGGTAAACTCATTTTGAACTCAGTGTATAGACTCTTATTGATAGATTTGTTCATTCTCATTCTTGAGTATTTTTCCCTATTAGTATTTTTAAATAAATGAATTTGTTTTTTTTTTTTTAAAGATTTATTTATTTATTTGGAAGGTAGAGTCACACACAGACACACACAGGACATACACACACCGAGACAGAGACAGAGGGGGAGAGGGAGAGAAAAATCTTCCATTTGGTAGTTCAGTCCCCAAATGACTTCAATGGCCATGGTTGGGACGGGCCAAAGCCAGGAAAATGGAACCTCATTTGATTCTTCCACATGGAGGGCAGGAGCCCAAACACTTGGGCCATCTTCTGCTAATTTCCATTAGGAATGAGCTGGATGGTAAGTGGAGTGGCCAGAACTTAACCTGATGCAGCTTAACATGCTATAGCACAATTCAAGCCTCCCTATTAACTTTGAGTTCACTGGTTCACTGATGTTTGATGAATTCTTATTTTTCTTGTTCTCATTCATTTTGTTTTCCATTTTATTAGTTTAGTGGGAGGAAAATCTTTAGTGAGAATTTATTTTCAGGAAAGCTTTGGGGTTATAATGAGGGTGTGCCCCTCAAGAGAGGTTTTGATTTTCTCTCCGTGCTTTTCAGGTGCTACAGATATCTCAGTAGCTCACACTGCATTTAATGCTGACTTCTTGAAGTGAGAATTCCCAGATCACACTTGAAAATCAGGTCACAGGCCCCATGTACTTATGAATTTTCAAGAGATTTATAATTTTACTGAGCAGAGCCTAGACTAAACCAGAAAAATTTTTTTTAGTTCTTATCATGGGAATATTTTACTCTTTTTGAGTTTTCATCTAAAGTCTGGATGACTTACTTATTAAAAATTCCTGGAGGCCTTAAGGTATGGTTTTCACTCAAACTTCTTGGTTACTGAGATCAGCAGAAACCCTCAGCCAGTTGCAACTTCAGTTCATGGATATAACCATGTGTTTGTCACTGATGATTTTCTTCATATTTTTCTAGTCACTTCTTTCTTTACTGATAGATACCGTACACACACATATACATCATCATCATCATCATCATCATCATCATCATAGTTTTCATTCATTTCTAAAAGTTTTGTAGTAGGAGACTTTCATGGGTGCACACTAGACTTTCTGCTGATTAGGGAAGAAAAATGAAAAAAAAAATGAAACATTTATTTTCAGTAAAGGATACCAGTATACCTCCCAGAGTGAGTGGAGGGGATTCTGTCATCTTTTTGCAGTAACCTTCTCCAAGACTAAATGTTTACTACAAAAGAGTCAATTTTATGACCTTTTTCTGGTCCCTCAGAGAAGACTGCATGTGAGATAATGTAACTCCCATGTATTATCCATTAGGAAATCTCAGAAATAGGCTAATTTTATGAATAAAAATGGTTTATTTAGCTCTTGTTTCTGTGATTCAAGGGAATGATGGCAGCTCTGGTGAATACTTGAAGGTGAATGGCAGGAGCACATACAACAGGGAGAAATGATAGTTGCAAAACTGGAAGCCAGAGAGCAGCTGGGACCCTTCAGTCCCTTTGAGAGCAACACCCACAATGACCTAAGGACCTCCTCCTAGGCTCTGTCTCTTACAGTTTCCTCAACTCTCATGTCACCACATTGGGGACCAGGCTTCAAACTCTGAACATTTGGAGAACCAGTCATCCAAACCATACCAACCATAATCCAATAGAGAAGCAATGGTTACTGTGTTCTTTCAAAAAGCCTTGGATTCTTTGGCCAAGTTTGAAAAATGTCTTGGCCAAATAAAGTCACCACAGTAAGTTATGGGTAGAACCCATACAACAGATAAGATACACACTAACAGTGGCCAGCACTATGGTGTAATAGGTTAAGACACTGCCTGTCGCATCAGCATCCCATATGGGTACCGGACTTATGATGCAGCTCCCTGCTGATGCACCTGGGAAAGCAGTAGAAGATAGCCCAAGTTCTTGGGCTCCTGCACCTGCCTGGGAGACCTAGAAGAAGTTCCTGACTTCTGGCTTCGGATTGGCTCAGTTCTGGCCCTTGTGGCCAGTAGGGAAGTGAACCAGCAAATGGAAGAGCTCTTTCAGTCTCCCCCTCTTTCTCTCTGCAACTCTTCCTTTCAAATAAATAAATAAATAAATAAATCTTTTTAAACCACCAGACCTAGCATTTGAGTGACAGAAAGTGGCTGAACCAATACATAACAATTTTGATGTACATTTTCTCCTTGGATATGCCTCTGGTGATTTGAGGAGTCTTCTTTTACTGTACACAGCTTGTTACTCCAATTCACATCCCTTGCACCCTGTTCTTTTAGTCATTTTTCCTTCTGAGGTTAGTGGATAGAGTGGTGTTCTCGACAGTCACAGTCGTTTTGCTCTAAATCAAAATGTACATTAGTTGTTAAATTTAGAAGTTATTAGATATCCTCTTGCATTCACAAGATTGCTTTATTAACTTACTTTATTTGGCTAACACTATTCTCTTTTTTTGTTTGAACAATCTAATAACATTATTGAATGGTTCCCTTGTGATTATAACAAAATAGTAAATGTCTTGGGCACTATTAGGAAATAGAGTATTCCCATTGTATATTATAAGGACTATTTGTAAATGTGTGACTTAGCTTATATAGAAGGGGTGCCATACAACCATCTGATCTTCTGCATTATGGAAATTTGGAGATATTTGGGGTTTAGGGGGCATATGAAAAATAGAAGTTTCATTTATTTTTCCTCTTTGTATTAATAGCAGGAGGTACCTTTCAGTCAACCTACCAGTTTTTGATTTCACAAAATGAAAGGGTAAACTGAGTTAAGCACCAGAGTTTGAATATTTTGTCAGGAAGCAAAACTATTAATGTTCATTTCTATATTTATTCATCTAAGATTTATTTATGCCTTACCTTCTATTAGGCACAAAATATACAAGCATGAGTAAATTTGGAAAATCTATAATCTTTATGAAATGAAGCTCTCTAGCTAAATCCATGTCCACATTACAGTGTAGAGAGCACATTAGCATTTGAATGATCTCACCTTCAATTCTTGACCATGAGTCTCAATGGGACTTCTTAGAAATGTCACATATGTACAGATGCTGTTCTCCTAAGAGAGCATTTCACATCTTTCATTTTCACATTTTAGGGTTTCCTCTCTCATCCTCACTTTCAGATTATTTTGTTTCACTGAAAAATTAAAGCCATCAGAAGAGACTGTAAACAGACTCCCTCCCATCCTTCTCTATCTCTTACACTTGTACCCTACATAGTTTGTTTTTCTGTCTGTTACTAGATGGAATTTCTGTGATACTATCTAAAATCTATGTCTCCAGATTTCTTGTCAGTATCACCTCTTCTTTTTTCTTGAAATAGCTAACCTTCTATGTCCAGTTCCTCTTCTCCCATTCTTTCTAAACAATGCTCCTCAAAGTTTTCCCCTCACTTCTCCTTCAAAATTGCTTTTTTTTTTTTAGATTCGTTTATTTGAAAGTCAGAGTTACACACAGAGAGAAGGAGAGGCCAAGAGAGAAAGGAAGAGAGAGAGAGGTCTTCCATCCATTGGTTCATTCCCCAGTTGACCACAGTGTCTGGAGCTGTGCTGGTCCGAAACCAGGAGTCTGGACCTTCTTCTGGGTCTCCCACGTGAGTACAGGGGCCCAAGGACTAGGGCCATCTTTTACTGCTTTCCCAGGTCATAGGAGAGATGTGGCAAAGATATGGCAGAGATGGGTAGGAAGTGGAGTTGCCGGGACTTGAATCAGACAAAATAAACAATAGAAATAACTACATATCTGTGTCATGGAAATAAGCCATGTCATGACACAAATAAAAAAGTTAAAGTAAAAATGTGGGAAAGTATGTCAGCTTGACAGGGTTAAGGGATACCTGAATATCTGGTATAACGTTATTTCAGAGCGTGTCTATGAGGATGTTCCTAGGTGTTATGGCATTTGAATAAATAGACTGAAAAAAGAAAACCTGCTCTTATCATAAGAAGGTTATTGCCCCTGTTCTTCAGGTATTATCCATTTAGGGTCCAAATAGAACAAAAAAGCAGAAGGGTAAATTTTCTCTCTCCCCTTGGGTTAAGATATTTGTGGTATTCATCTTTTACTGCCCTCAGACTTTGGAGTTCCTGGATCTTAGGCCTTCAGACTTTAGGATTTGTATCAGTAGTACTCTTCTTCCTGTCCATTGCCTCCAGGGGCTCTCTGGTTTTCAGCCCTTTAGACTCAGACTGAATTATACAAACTGACTTGACAGGGTCTCAGCTATCAGAACATGGGCTTCTTGGCCTCCATAATCATGTAAATCAGTTGTTTTAGTACAACCCCTCCTATAAATTTATAAATACATCCTACCAGTTCTGTTTTTCTCAAGAACCCTGATTAATACAGAAAGCAAGGAAAGAATTATTTCAGCAATATCTTTGAGCACACAAGACGAGATAAGATCCAGGACATTAGATCCATGTATTAGATTATTAATATGGCCCCTTATTTTTAAACTGATATAAATTCAAGTCCAAGTGTTTCATAGAAAAAAAGTTTCTTTTTCATTTTCTTCACATAACTGAGAAATGAACACATGAACTAATTACAGTGATGGTTTCGTCTAAGGCTTTACTTTAATGTAATCAGAGCTCAGATTCCCTCTCTGGTTCTGAACCTGATGCCTTGCTTGGATATATTCTGAGGTGAGCCATTTATTTGTGGAGACATGAGAGAGGGCTGCCTGAAATGCCATATTGACATCTTCCTTTGAACCTTTGGTCCCAAGGTAAGCATTCCTTGCAATTTGGGTAGCGGTAATACTAAGGAGGAAAGTGAGCATCTGCTTTAGTGAACAGAGAAAGGACAATTTTGAGAACATTCCAGAGTGAATACTTTTAGTTCTCTCAAAGATTCAGACTGATTTGTTTGCCTTTTGTCTGCTCTTCTCTGTTATAGGAATGATTTTTGTATCTTCTTTGCCTGAACTCTTATTTAGTTTTCAAAACCTTGCTTGGGTCTCACGTTCTCTGCATCAGCCTAGGTTTACTCAGGAAAAATGCACTTCAAGTATTAGAGAAAGAAGTTTCATCTGAATACTGTAGGGTCTGGCTGACTTAAGTCTTCGAAGGTTGAGTGATTAAAGGCTGGGAGATTGGGGAAATAGTCAATATGATGTCAACCTTGTGGAACTCACTGATGCTGTGGAACACAAGTGGAGAGTATGTGGAAGGTCTGGAAACTGTCTTTGTCAGTTACTATAAAATGTCAGCCTTCAAGGTTTCTGCTTTCTTTCTTCTTTCCAAATCTCCCACGAGTTCCTCTGAGTGGCAGAGTGTACCCTGTTATTGATCAGGCCAAATAGTTTCTGAGAAATGTAGTTTCCTGCTTTGAAAGAGCTGATGGTGATGTTACCACACTATTACCTGCCAGTTCCAGGCAGTGTAAAGCGGGGCTGTTCCTCCTCTATGCAGTCAGCTCACACAACTTTGACAGAGCCTGGGATTCACTTGTGCACCCCAGCTCCATTTCAGCTTACTTCTGGGTCTGCCATAAATAATTCTGTTATTACCTCTTCTACATTCTATTATAATTGTCCCTAGCTTGTGACTGTAGAAACTGCTTCCTTATTCATTTTCCTTTCCCCAGAACCTGACATGTAGTAAGCCCTTAAAAAAATGCCTGTTGAGCTAAAAAACTGAAGTAAAAAATATTTCAAAAACTGTAAAGAAAGGACCAGGTGTCAATAGATGACAGTAAGACAAAGGCATAAGATGCATGGTTGAATGTTATGACCAGGTTTGTTTGGAGAAGTTGCATTTGTGATGGTGTGAAAGCTCCAAAGAAGAGCTAAGAGAATGGTGAATCCAGACGGAGGTTAGGAGTAATCTGTTGTTGTTTGTGTCTGTTTACTTTGAAGAAAAAGGTTAACGGCATAAGCTTTTTGTTTTATTATAGTTATAATTATTCAGTTATCAAAATAATCTCAGCTTAGTCTCAAAATAATGACAAATAACAAAAAATAATAACTGTATTCTTATCTAAAGGATCATTTCTTTCATAGTTACTCAATCTTAAACCTTAACTCTGGAGATAAAATACAAGATGGTGAATTTATCTTTAAGTGTTTGTTTGATGTTATATATTTTATTAAAATTGATTGAGTCTTCCATTATCTATCTTACATTTTTTAAAAAATTCCATTATCTATCTGTTGTATCATTAATTCTTTCACAAAAGCAATTTAAAATATATCTGAGAATACATATATTTTAATGATAAAAATAGTGTGCTACTTTTCTGTGAATGAGCCTCTTGGAGTATTTATGCTTGTTGATATTGCATGGTTTTAGAATGTAGAGTCCTGAGTTTAATTCTGAATTCTGTCAGTAACCTGGCTAACTTTGTCCAAGTCACTTTTCTACTATAAAATAGGCATCTAATCTCACTCTATTGAAAAACCTATAATAATGTTTTCAAAGCACTTTGTATTCCTAAGGTAGAATGTACTATATAGAATCCAAAGTTTCATTCCTTCTTGAAGTAAATGGAAAGGAAAAAAAAAAAACAAACCTAAAGTGTGTGATGGAATTTCTTTTTGCTGCATAAATAATTAAAATAACACTTTGCATCAGGCACTCTAGGGTCAACTGAATGAGCCACTAACTCATTGTTTAATATTTGCTCCCACAGGTTCCTTGATAGCAATACCTGCAGCATATTGAAGTAATTTCCTTACTTAGTTTTAGGTGTCATTTTGCTATTAGTGTTACATATCTTATGTATAAAATATCAACTCATTGGTAAAAAGAGAAAAATAGCTAGAGATATTTTCTCCATTCTTTTGAGAAATGCAGAATTAATTCCTTATCATAAACAGAAACCTTTGTTCCTTGTATGACATAGATTATAAGGATTTAAATCATATTGGATTATAAGAGTCTTACTTCAAAACAATTTCCATAAGCATATACATTTGTAAGAGTCTGGAGACTACAAAATTAAGCCTGAGAACAGGAATTGTTTTTCAAAGATTTATTTATTTGATGCAAAGTAACATGTTTATTTGAGTCTAGAAATCTTGAGGGAAGACTAGTATCTTCAGTCTTAAAAGTGATCTTCCTAATTTGCAAGTTGCTCTCTACACATTTGTACAATTTATTGATCCCCTTTCTCTTATTACATTCTTAGGATTGCTAGGTCCACTGCGCCAGCCAGTATGTTCTCTGTCATTGCACCATTTCATTTTTTAAATGACTTTATATTATTTTTAAAAAGATTATTTATTTATTTATTTGAGAGGTAGAGTTACAGACAGCAAGAGGAAGAGACAGAGAGAAAGGTCTTACATCCGCTGGTTCACTCCCAAGGTGGCTGCAACGGCTGGAGCTGTGTGATCTGAAGCCAGGGGCCAGGAGCTTCTTCCCGGCCTCCCACGTGGGTGCAGGGGCCCAAGCACCCAGACCATCTTCCACTGCTCTCCCAGGCCATTGCAGAGAGCTGGATTGGAACAGGGATAGCTGGGTCTAGAACTGGCACCCATATGGGATGCCGGCACCACAGGCAGAGGATTAACCCACTGTGCCATGGTGCCAGCACTTCATTGCTTCTCTAGAAGCATTTATTCTCTCTGGAAAAACTCCAAATTTGCAGAGACCCAAGTAGAACTGATTTTTTTTCCCTCAACTCAATCTGGGTTGCCTTTCATAAAGGCTGCTTTTTTCAAGACTGCCATTAAAGCTCCTCAGAGTCCTCCCAATGCTTTATTTAAGGCTTGTGCTTCTTAACACACCCAGGGATGTTCAGTTTCCAAAATTTGACTCCTCCTTGGCACTTTATCCACACATTCTAAAGGCAGGATGGATTTTAAAGAAGATACTACAATATATCCAGACTATTTCCCACTCGAAATTTAGCCATTCTGCAGCTGCCTCATTCCCTCATTGCTTTTCTCTTTTTGTGTTATGAAAAACATTCTGCTCTATTTACGTCCTAACTTCTTCCTTCCTGAGCAAAATTCATCTCAGTGCTCAGATACCATAATCCTGTTCAGTGTGCAAACTCATTCTCCTTGGATTCAGAAATCATCCTTTGTTACAAGAAAAGATTATTGGTTGGTGAATGGTGATAGAAGTGGTTAACTTTACACTTGAAATAACCTATTATCATATTTCTTTAAAAGCTTTTTTTTCTTCCCCAAAATAATTTGGGTGAAGAAATATATATTTTCAGTGTCTGATTCTACTCTTCCCTCTTCTGTTCTGACAGGTGTTGTGTGACAAGTTAAATCATCAAAGTGATTGAGTTCTATTCAAATTCATATTATTTAGTACAAATTAGATCCTCTCTGCTAATTCTCAAATCTTTTCACTTCTCTTTCTGAATATTAGCTGTTGTGAACTATTTTATTCCCATCAAGATCTGATTTCCCATTATATATCAGTAGTATTAGTTCCCTCTGCTATGTCTTAAACATTTGTTTCTATATTTGCCCTCTCCTATGTTCTTGTCTCAGAAGAAAATCCATCCATTCTTACCTGAAGACCATGGTTGGTGTAGCAATAGTAGAGCCAGCTATCTGTTAGAAGAATCGCATGACTCCTCCAGTTTTATGCTGAATCAAAGGGAGTATGAATTATCAAAGTAGACCTAAAGTTTCCTGCTTCATTGTTGTGTTCTTATCTCTCCATCTTGCCTTTCGAATTACTTCTCACATTGCCTGGGTTTCATGAAGTGATCTATCTCTTTTCATCTGTGTACCTACTCTCCACTTTTAGGCTCGTAACCTCAAAATGTTGAAATTATACTTACCCTGGTGTTCCATCTCACAATTTGCCTTCCCATGGGAAAGTTTTCTGTCCTGCTATCTCATGGCATTAAAATATCATTATTTCTCTGCAGGTTTGTGTCTTTGAGTTGTCATCTCCTCATTTGGAGGGACAATGCTCTGCCTCTATCATCTCCCATTTAAGGACAGAGTTATAGATAAACATAGGTGACTAATCCACATTTCCTGCTGGAAAGGATTCCTGTTTGGGGTGAATAATTTTTCAGTAGGAAATGGAAATCAGAAAGATAAAGATTCATCAGGCAAGCTGGACTCAGGTGCTTCATTAAGCTGATCTTTTATCTTTGTTTGATCAGTAGGCCACATTCTGATTACTTGAAATGTCCCTGGACAATTGGAAGAGCAAAGCTACTTTCCTGTGAGTTTTCAATGCCAATAACATTTACTCAGGATAAAATGGAGACTTTATTATTCTCATAAACTAAACTAGCATATTTTCAATATTTGACTTTTGAAGATTTGTTGGTTACCATTTGTATATATAATACATGAAATACTAGCTTGATCACAAACTAGTAACATTCAGTACAGAAAATTTTGAAAGAGGAAATGTTGGTATTTAGCCTCTCTGCTTCTTCCTTCTGTATCTTAGATAACCACTTGGAGACCCCTCAGTCTTCATGCCACCTTCCCCCAGCCAAGTTCATGTTACTTTACTTTGGTCTAGATGAACTTGAGGTCTTGTTTTTGGATATGTTTCTTTTTAAACCTTAGAATAGACAATTTTCTGAACTTACACCTGACTTACCTTGATAAGATTATGTGCTAGTATAATGTTATTTTTTTACAATTATTATAACATGCTTATCAGGTGATATCCAGGATATAACATTTATTATTAGTGTTCCATCATTTTAGACATGAGGCAGTATTTTGGGACATTTATTTTATCGAATTTCAGACTGTATCTCTAGTCACACCAGTTTCTTAGCCTAGATCTTTGGATCATAAGTGTGTTCAAAGATTGCCTTCAGAGAACCAAATGTTCAAGGAGTTTGTAATAATTTTCGAATATTGTTTAGATAGTATTTTTTCTTGGAAAGATGATGCAAAGCATTATTCTTTATTTTTAATGAGAGCTGAGCCTTTCAGAAATGTTAAAAATACAAGAAAATGAGTGAAACCTTTCAGTGGTAGCTTGTTCTGTGTACTAGGTGATACATATTGTGTAATAGCATGATGTCTCTCAAGATAAGTGGCTTCTTATACCTAGAAGCAGCTATGTATAAAAACATAACCTGTCTAATATAAATATAAATATAAATCCATCCTTCTCTAATCTGAGAATCTCAGAATCATCATGGGTTATTTTTCTTTTTCAGTTGAAATTTTCTCAACTCAGTTTCTTAATAGGTCAGATTAGTATCTTTTAAAGAAGAATTTAATGTTTAAAAAAATCACAAAATATGGTTCACAACCTTTTTTATATTTTAAAAAGATTCCTTATGTGGAATAAAAACTTCAGTTTTCCAATAATATATTTTAAAAATATATTTGAGTTCCAGAACTATATTCTCTCCCTTCTAATGTATAATACAAAAAATGTATTTTTGGCATCTGGCTTACCTAACCCATGATTTGAAGATAGACTGCTTCAAAATATTGCCTAAGGTATTGTATCTAATGGTAAAATGGCAGGATAGAAGATATTGTTAATTTTAGCAAAATTAGCTTTGTGCTTTGTGAGTGTTTTAGATTTCTTTTTATGTTTTCCTCAGGGTATTTCTAGTTGAAACAAAGTGCCTCATTTGTAGTCAAAAAGGATAGACTCTAGGTATCACCTGGCAGTCCTATTGGTTGAGCTTAAATAGCTCAGTAGTTGTTCCTGAAAAAAACATTAGATGGTCCTTTGGGCATATTTTGAATTTCTATTTTCCATTTTAAAATATATATAAACATAAGCCTGTTGGTTATAAAAACATCTCTGAACACTTTTTTTCTGTATATAAATTATTTTAATCAGGTGTCCAAAACATTCATCTGACCAGAGACACTACTTATTGTGCTTAAAATTATGTTTGTGCATACAAATTGAAAGTAGCCCCAAGTAGCAATGATAGGAGAACACTTCTCATTGACTACCAAGGACTCTTTTGGCTTCCTCAATTAATTGTCACAGAGTGGAATTTTATCATAGTTAAAATGAATTCAGGCCTATCTCTCAATAGTGGTAATTATGGGGAGTTCTAAAAATTAATATTTCTCAAAAATCACTTGATAATTTCTTAGGAATCATTTGCTTCAAGGATGTTAGGGTCTTGCAAAAATTAGGTGTTATATGTAACTAATTAAAAAGTCTATTTTCATTATTGTATATAGCTATGAGGTGACAGGCATGACCACTTCAAATGGCCAAACAAAAGACTAAGTGATTGAAATATCATTCAGCGTCACTCCACCCAGATGGTCAATTTGTTTCTTTCAGTAAGGTCTGTCAATGAGACAGAGAAGGAGGGAAGATAAGAGAGAGGGATGGAAGGAGAGAGTAAGGGAGGGACAATGAAAATAGTAGTGATGGTTTTTGGATTTAGGTTTTGTTCTGCCATAAACTTGAGAACTCCCCATGCTTGTTCTGTGTGTTGAGCTTGGTGGTTCTTTTCTGCATTTTAACACTGTACTGTGCATCAAGATGAAGTCTTGATCTCATCATAAACTTGCATGAAAACAGGTTCATTATATAAAACATGTTTTTATATTAGCAGAAATAACTTTCCAACTTTTCATTTGTTTTGATGTCAATTTATTATAAGAAACTATTGCCTGGAAATAGCACTATTGTGTTGCTCTGCTGAAAATTACTCTGTATAACAAACTTAATATTTTAAATTTGTTTGACTTATTGCTAGAGCCCACCAAACAAGCTCCATATAAGACTACATCATTCTTGGCAGACAGAAGATCTATTCATTATTTCTATTATAATTACGGGAGAAATATTATTGATAAATCAAACCAAAATAATTATTGTTTGAAAAGGAAAGGGTATTTTTAGTATTCTAGCAATATGAAAGATGCTGTGTGTAAAATCTGTTTGCTTGCTCACTGAAATTCACTGGGACAGCCCAGAAATATCAAATTCAACTTTCCACATCATTTCCTCCTCCAAACTTCATTTCCACCATCAACTGTGGTGAAATTACAGGCCTTCAAACAGAACATATGGAACAAAAATCATTTTATCAGAATGAGGATGCAACATCAACCCCCCCCCACTCCAATATCAAGCGAAAGAAAACAAAATGAGGTGTTTTTATAGCTCTGAAGACAAGCCACAGGAGGTGAATTTCCCCCAATAGCAACACCCAACTGAAGAGTATGTGCTAAGAAAGCATTTCAGTTACCAATGAGCTGAACCTGAGTCACAATTCTCAATATACTTTTTTCCCAGTTGTCTGAATATGTAGAAAATTACTTGAAGAAATAACTATAGAAAATAAGAATGCAAAAGTCATCTGTTGAAAATAGAGTAATGTTGAATAGCTTGCTTAAATAACTTCAACTTATTGAAACCTCACTAATATGTTGGTGGAGTCCATATTTGAAGATAATACAACTGCTCTATGTAGTTGTTAACTGTGGGTCTCAAGGTATCTGGAAGTACCCATATGGATTCAGGAGGTTTTTTCACCATACATGTGAAGAATCTTTTGGCTTGAGGAAATGGTTGTTTTTGGCTTTTTCTCCTCTTTTGAAAATGCCCAAGGCTTTTGCTAAATGTGAATGACCTCATTTCTGATTGCTGTGTGCCAGGTCGGTTTGTCTGCTGTTGTTATTTCCCCAAAGTCGACAGTTACTCCACATCATTTCAAATTGTGTTTCTGTATTCTTTAAGCTTTTCTTCAGACTGCTGTGCTTAGAGCCTTATAGGGCATTCTCAGAGCAAAACACTTTCACAGTCTTACAAAATGTAATAGGGAATATACAAAAATCACTTCATTTGCTATACACACAAGTGAGAACATTTGCTTAAAAATGTCCCTAAAGAATGTTACTGAATATTCGCATCAAGAAAAATCTCTTTAATTACAAGATAGCAAAACAATGGTTTCAACATTAAAATACCACCCTAGTTTAGCACTGGGATGAATAATCCCCCAAAGAGATTTAGCATTCTTACTAAAATAAACCAAAATACTACCATAAAAAAATGCCATATCTATGTTATAGAAGAAAATAGAGACAGTCTCTAGTTGATGGGCTTAGAGTCTGGGAATTATATATGTAACCCAATTTAGAAGAAGCAATGTAAACCAAATTTAGAGTTTCACTTTAGGAGTTATAGAGGGCTAAGGTAAAATTCAATGGGCTTTCATATTGTTTCATAAAATTAAATCATGAAAATTATATATGTAGGCATCAATTAAATTTTTTTTTTTTTACATTTTATTTATTTGAGAGAGAGAGAGAGATATCCCATTTTCTGGTTCAGTCCCTAAATGCCTGCAACATCTGGGGTTAGAGCAAGGCTGAAACTAGGAACTAGAAATACAGTCTAGGTCTGACATGGGTGTCTGAGACCAAGCCACTTGAGTCATTAACAGCTGCTTTCCAGGGTCTGCATTTTCAGGGAGTTAGAATCAGGAACCAGAGAAAGCAATTGATCCCAGGCACTCCAATATGGAACAGGGCCATCTTAGCTACCAGGTCACTTGCTTTCCCTGTATTTAAAATATTGTGAGTGAAGAATCATTAAGATGAGTTCAAAAGCCATTTTAAAATATACATATTGTGTCCTACATAGTAACAATAAGAAATTCACATTTTGTTCCCCTCCCAACTTGAGTTACTAAAAGCATGTCAGAGTCTATATTTAACATTTTTAATTTTGTGTTGATTTTGATCCTTTATGAAGTAACAGAAAAGCAATGTTAATTTAGAAAGCTTATTGTTCATAGGATGGAAGTAGAATCAGGAAATTCTGACTTTTCATTTTGGAAGCAAATTCACAATAGGGACTATGTGATAGGATAGGCACATTATGTACAATATAGGAATTGATTTTGTAATATAAAACATACACTAACATATTTCATAATATATTTGTGTTCAGCTCTTCTCATTGTGTATTAAATGGGGATTCAACATGAGGAAAGTGCATGGAAGACTTAATTATACCTATTTTTGTATTTTTGCTTTCCTTCTAATTGCCCTAGATTATGCCCTAGATTATGCCCATGAGACATAATTTTAGTGAACTTAAAAGTCAAGTGAAGGGGCCAGTGCTATAGCTCAGCAGGTTAGGCTGTACTCTGCAGCTCCAATGTCTCATGTGGGCACCTATTTGAGTCCGAGCTGGTCCACTTCCCATCCAGCTCCCTGCTAATGCTCCTGGGAAAGCAGCGAAAGATGGTCCAAGTCTCTGGGCCCCTGCCAGTCATGTGGTAGATCCAGAAGGATCCTGTCATCTGGCTTCAGCCTGACTCATGTCCAGTCATTGCTGCCATTTGGGGAGTGAACCAGAGGATGGAAGATTTCTCTCTCTGTCTCTGCTTCTCTCTATATAACTCTAACTTCCAAATAAAAATAAATAAATATTTTTAAAAATTCAAGTGAATCAAAATGTTAAAAATATTTTATGATGCTTTACTTATTAGTAATTATAATGTTTGCTTAATACTACTTTGTCAGGGATGCAAAATATAGGAATTAATTGAAAAATAGTAGGATGGCTGATGGTTAGCCTCTACTTGTCAATAGCTATGTATACTAGTTAATTAAATTGCTTCCTTAATTGCATAGATAATCAATTCTTTAAAAAAAATCATGTAGGATCTCTGTCTTTAATGTACTGTACATTGTGAATTAATACTATAACTAGTACTCCAACAATAATTTCAGTTTGTGTCTCTATGTGAGGGCAAACTGTTGAAATCTTTACATAATATGTTCTAAACTGATCTTCTGTGTATAAAGAGAATTGAAAATGAATCTTGATGTGAACAGAAGGGGAGAGGGAGCGGGAGAGGAGAGGGTGGCGGGAGGGAGGGAAGTTGTGAGGGGGGGAGCCATTGGAATCCATAAGCTATACTTTGGAAATTTATATTCTTTAAATAAAATAAAAAAAAATAAAAAATAAAAAAAATAAATAAATTGCTTCCTTGATAAAAATTCTCAGGGAAACTTACTACAATATGAGGCAGGCTGCATTTAGCAAATATAAATATTTCATCCTTAATTTTGTCTACCCTGATTATAGTATTACTTATCACAGAATCAAAAAGTTGGTTTGGCCATGAGTGAATAATCAGATTTGAATTCCAGATGGTTAATGTATATTTGTAGTAAAGAGAACATGAAAGCAATGATGGAGCAATATGCTTTGTTGATATTGATAACAAAGATTTTTTACATGACCAAACATTAATCTCATGAATATTCTCCCAGGCATATCAGTGTACCTCTGTGTAAATACAAATTGTGTCAAATGCCTGGGAGGCAGCAGGTAATGGCTCAAATACTTAGGTCTCCACTACCCATGAGGCAGGCCCAGATGGGGTTTCTTGCTCCTGGCTTCAACCTGGCATTGGCACAGCACTGACTGTTGTGGGCATTTTGACAGTAAACCAGTAGATGAAAGATTCTTCACCTCTCTCTCTGCTTTTCTTAAAAATAAACAAGTAAATTTTAAAAAAGAACCCTGGTCAATCAGTATAACAAGAACTCTTCACCTTCAACGTTTGGTCACTCTCACTAGCTGACAGCTGTCCTCATCCACCATCATACCCCAGGTGATGTCTTGTTACCCTGGCCTATCTTTAGAAAGAATTCTGGTGGGTCAGTTTAGCTAGATCCCTGTTATCCTTGACATTTCCTCTTAGGAATTTTCTATCCAGTCATCCTCACACTATTTGTTGACTATAAATTCCCACTAACCCATGATGTATTTGGAATTGAGTCCAATCTCTCTTCCCTGTTGCAAAAATCCCAAAAACAGTGGTACCTTTGTCTATTATTGTGGTCTTAAATAAAGTGTACTTACCTTGCTTTAATAAGATTATTGAATAATTTTTTCGTTTAGCATTTGTGTTCAGAAGCCAGTCTCAGAAAGAGGACAATTGTACCCACACACTGTTGGGAAGCTATTTGAATCAGAGGTTGAATCATTTGCTGATATTAGTCAGTAATTATATTTTGCATTGCACTTAAGAAGAAACCACTGTGTTGGGTATGAAAGTACTTCATAAAGTTTGTAGAAAAATATATTAAAAGATGTTTATTTTGGTGCAAATATTTTGAGTCTATGCAGAGTTTTTCCATAATATGCATTTTCCATAAACTCTTTGAATACTCTGAATTTTGACAATGCTTCAAGTCAAGAAGAAGACTGAACAATAACTTATAAAAACTGGCAAAATGTAGTCTTTTAGCAAATGCTGTTCTCTAACTAAGATCTTAATCAAATTGCTCAGTAATTCCAAACTTTCATTTATTTTAAAGCAATGTGGCTTGAACTTTTATAATTACTGAGATACTACAAATTATTAAACCTTTTCTTATGGGCCATCAAAGAAGGAGGTACCTTTCTCTGATGGGAGGAACTTCTACTTTGACTATGGCCTTGTCTAAATAAGATCAGAGTTGGCAAACTCAAAAGGCTTCCATAGCCCTGGCAACTCATGACAAGAGCCTAGGGTGATTACTGACGTCATAAATAAGAGTGTCAATTGTTAAATCAACAACAGGAGTCACTGTGTACTTACTCCCCATGTAGGATCTCTGTCCTTAATGTGTTGTACTATGCAAATCAATGGCATAACTAGTACTCAAATAGTACTTTATACTTTGTGTTTCTGTGTGGGTGCAAACTGTTGAAATCTTTACTTAGTATATAATAAGTTGATCTTCTGTATATAAAGATAATTAAAAATGAATCTTAATGAAGAATAGGATGGGAGAGGGAGTAGGAGATTGGATAGTTGTGGGTGGGAGGGAAGTTATGGGGGGAATAAGCCGCTATAATCCAAAAGTTGTTCTTTGGAAATTTATATTTATAAAATAAAAGTTTATGAAACTCAAACAAAAAAAAAGGAAAAAAAAAACCTTTCCTTACAGAAATAAGGTAACTAATATTCAACAGTCAGTCAGCACTCACTTGGCTTTTATGATTAAGTATTCATAAACATAATATACACATTTACTAAATATTTGAATTATTAAATAAAAGTAGGACTCTTTAAAACATTTTGAAAGATTTATTTGAAAAAGAGACAATGAAAGAGAAAAGGGCACTCCCTGTTTGCTGTTTCTCTCCCCAAATGCCTGAGAACTTGGAACTTTATCCAGGTCTCCCATATGGGTGTCAGGGATCCAACTAGCAGCATTGCCTACTACCTCTGAGGGTGCCCATCACCAGGAAGTGGGATTTAGGATTGGAGCTAGGATTTAAACCCTGGTACTCCAATACAGGATGTGGGTATCCAAGTGACATGTCAACCGCTGTATCAAGTGCCTACCCATTGTTCTTCCTTTAAGTACATCTTTTCCCCTTTGTCTAGTTATAGTTTACTTAAATTACTTAGAACTTCTTTTTGTAACAGCTGGTTCCTAATACTGGTAAGAAGCTGTCATAAAATGATATTATTCAGAAAATAAAATTAGGTATTTGTTTTCAGTTGTACTTATCTAATGTGTCAGTTATCTGGAATATTATCTGGAATATTGTTATCTGATGTATGTGTTATGAGTGAACACAAATAAGATTGGCTCTTCTAGGATTATGAATTTACATTTGGAATATAGAGAATGAAGGATGTAAATTACGGTACTACCCCATGAAGATGGTAAAGAAGTCAGTCTACAGAACCAGACCAAGGAAGGAGATGGTTAGAAAAGTAGGTATAGGCCGGCGCCGTGGCTCAACAGGCTAATCCTCCGCCTTGCGGCGCCGGCACACGGGGTTCTAGTCCCGGTCGGGGCGCCGGATTCTGTCCCGGTTGCCCCTCTTCCAGGCCAGCCCTCTGCTGTGGCCCGGAGTGCAGTGGAGGATGGCCCAAGTGCTTGGGCCCTGCACCCCATGGGAGACCAGGAAAAAGCACCTAGCACCTGGCTTCTGCCATCGGATGAGCGCAGTGCGCCGGCCGCAGCGCGCTGTCTGTGGCAGCCATTGGAGGGTGAACCAACGGCAAAGGAAGACCTTTCTCTCTGTCTCTCTCTCTCACTGTCCACTCTGCCTGTCAAAAAAAAAAAAAAAAAAAAAAAAAAAAAAAGAATAGTAGGTATAAAACATAGTGCTTGGCCGGCACCATGGCTCACTTGGTTAATCCTCCTCCTGCACCACCAGCATCCCGGGTTCTAGTCCCAGTTGGGGCACTGGATTCTGTCCCAGTTGCTCCTCTTCCAGTCCAGCTCTCTGCTGTGGCCCGGGAGTGCAGTGGAGGATGGCCCAAGTGCTTGGGCCCTGCACCCGCATGGGAGACCAGGAGAAGCACCTGGCACCTGCCTTCGGATTGGCGCAGCATGCCGGCTGCAGCGCACTGGCCGTGGCAGCCATTTGTGGGGTGAACCAACAGAAAAGGAAGACCTTTCTCTCTCTATCTCATTGTCTAACTCTGCCTGTCAAAAACAAAACAAAACAAAACAAAACAAAACATAGTGCCACCTTAGGAGAGGAATAGGCCTGCCTGAGGAATGCTATATTCAAAATACTCATATTTTATATATAGCATAACTATATAGACATATAAATATATGAATATATCTGAAATTTTACATATAGTAGTCTGAAAACCCATTTCCCATAGTAATAAACTTATTGGCTCTCTTGAAAATGACTTCTTATTGGTCCATCAGATAAGGAAGGAGAGAAACAGATACTCAGTTATTTCTTATGGAAGAAAAATACATGACAAGATGTGATGGCATGGAAAGGCTAATTGTGTTTGAGAAATAAAACAGTTTCTAAGGATAAGAGGCCAGATATGTCTGGAACAGTAATCAGAGATGATGGTGAAATAAAGGGCACAAGTCACACCCTGAATGACCATGTCTTCTGCACTGAGTTTGAATTATATTGTGTAGGTGGTTAGGGTCACAAAAAGATTTTAACTGGGGTATGACATGATCAGATTTTTGTTTTAGAAGGTTGACCTTTCAAGTATTCTTGAGTGAATTATTGACCAATGGTATGTGATATTTCATGTCATGGTCAAACTAGACTCATGAGAATTTCGTTCCATCCCTCTACACACAAAAGTGATGAGAATAAATCATGATGATGAAGCAAATATAGTAGTCAACCTATTCAAGAAAATTAACTATAAACTGTGATTATACACATATTCCTTGTCTATTTTTGCTTTGAGATAAATGAGCTGATATGCAATGGAAGATTTTTATTTTCCTGTTGTCTGACTTAAGTAAAAAGGAATGTATAAACTGAAAGATGAAGTTGTACTTATTACTAAACAGAAACTATTCTGAAGTGGTAGGTGGATAGAGTATGTATTTTGATTAATACATTATGCTTTATGTAATAAATAATTGTGATCAACATAGTTTGGGGAACACTGTTTTTGTTTTGCCTTCATTCCCCTTTCAGACTCGTAGAATTGAAAATAAGTCAATGGTCTGGTACAGTAATTCTAGAATAATCCTGAACTAATTATTGGAATTAGGACAAAATGTATTATTACAGCAATTCACTTCTAACTTTATATCTGAGAGAATAACTTTTCTAAGTATTATATAAATGGATTTTAGAATAAGGGTTGGGTGAGTAGAAAAAATTTTAACATTATTTTCTAGGAAAAAAGAATGAATTAAGAGATGCCAAATGAATGTGTGATATAAATGAAGACAACAATGACTTTTTACTGACTCTTTAAAATAATTTTACCATTTTTACTAATAAAACTTCAAAGCTAAAACGGATTGTTATTTACTAGGCAAAATTGAGAAGAGACTTTCACTTATAGATATATTAGTGGCGTCTGCAATTCCAGGAAAAGAAGATCCTACTCACAAACAGAAAACAATAACAACACACTGGTTGCTTAAAATCCAAGTAAAATCTTGCAATAATAGTCCTTTACAATGTGAAATTTTAGAAGGCACTTGAGTAATAATACCCACAAAATTTTGAGAGAAAACGGTTTTGAAATAAAATGTCAAAACGATAGTGAGTTAATGTTTACATACAAATGCAACAAAGATGACTTTTTCAGAAACTTAATGACTTTCAAGGCACTGGGTTAATGACAGGAAAAAGAGTGTTTCAAATACTCTTCCTGAGCAACTGACCTAGAAATAAGCACTACAGAAGAATTTAGGAATGTGTACTTCATTATATAAAATACCACTTGTGAGCCCTGAAATAGTAACATGAAATGACAAATATAAACCAATTCCTGTTTGAATGGATAAAACAAAAATAAATATTTGTTATTTTTTAAAATGTAATAACGATTATTGGAGTTTTTTTGTGTTTCCATCTTTTATTACTAATTTTTCTTATTTGAAAGAGAAATAGAGAGATTGCAGGTCACTGATTCACTCCCCAAATGCTAGCAATAGCAGGGACTAGGCTAGGTCAAAGCTGGGAGCCTGCAACTTGATCTGGAGTCTTCCACATATTAGCAGGTACTAAAGCATGTAAGCCAACATCTGCTGCCTCCCTGGATATGCATTAGCAGGAAGCTGGATCCAGGACTTGAACCCAGGCATTCCAGTGTGGATTGTGGGCATCCCAAGTGGTAACTTATCCGTTGTAATAAACATATGGTCTTGGGGTGCTTTTTCAAGATTCAACTCATGAAAAATACAAATGGATAGGAGAAAATAAATCAAAGACTGTTTTCTACAGCATGAATGTAAAAGAAGTAATAGTTTTTGCATTATTAAACTTTCATATTAGGAAAAGTATTTTCACAAAGGTTTTGCAAAAACTTACAAGTAAGTAGTGCAAGAATTTTTTTTTTAAAGTATGACTTTCAATTCATGGCAGAGAATAGAATAAGCAATATGTTAGTACCTATAAAAATAGACAAAAGAAATGAAACAAGGAAGTCTGATAAACCAAAAGAAGTAAAAAAAAAAAAACCAAAATAAAGTATAGTCAAGAATATCAGTTATTGCTGTAAATGTTAACAGGGTAAAATTCCATAATGAAAAAAATGTTCTTAGATTGTGAACGGAAAAAAATTCAATTATGTGCTGGCCATAGTGGAAAAGCTTAGAGCATAGTTACACTGAAAGTATTGAAGGAATAGGCAGAAATTTATTAGAAAAACAAGAGAAAAGACAAACAGCAGTTGCATTAGTGATGAATGAGAACTTATGAGAATAAAAACACAGTAAAAATATTGATATTCTATTTATATTGGTAAAAGATATGTTCCATAAAAGGCATATAAGATTAGTATCTCATTAAAATGTGAACTTCTCAGGGTTAGTAATTACCACCAATTCTAAATTTGACAGTGCAAAGCAGTAATTCAAAAAAGCTTATTAAGTAAAATAGGCCAAACAGGGTAACTTTTTGTTGCTAGGAGTTAATAATTGCTCATTTGTTTTTGCTATGTAGTAGGCATTGTGCAAGACTATTTATATGCATTAACTCCTGTAGATATAATCCATAAAGAGGACAATCTCATCATAAAACTGTGATAAGTAACACAACAAAATATTTATGATGAAAACTATTGAAAATCTGAGGTAAACTGGAACAGTTTTTAATAGCTCATTCTCATTAAAACAAAAGCATTAAAATATGGAGAATATTGAGGATTTGAATAATTTTTTAAAGATTTTATTTATTTGTGAGGCAGAGTTACAGATGAGAGAGAGAGAGAGATACCATGGCTGGAGCTGAGCCAATCCAAAGCCAGGAGCCAGGAGCAGCTTCTGGATCTCCCACATGGGTGCAGGGGTCCAAGCACTTGGGCCATCTTCCACTCCCCTCCCAGGCCAGAGCAGAGAGCTGGATTGGAAGAGGAACAGCCGAGACCTTAACTGGCACCCATATGGGATTCTGGCACCGCAGGCGGAGGTTTAGCCCACTATGCCACAGCGCCAGCCCCAACGTTTTCATAAAGATAATTAATATATATCACATTTTGTGTGCTACACAGTATCCATTTTAAATTGCTTTGAATAAATGAATGGGTAAATGGGTTTATTATTTGTAAATGGTTTCATTTATAGAAAAAGGAAATGTGAGACCTTAATGAGTTTTGGAAATCTCATCTTAGACATTTTGATATAGACACTCTTTTTTCTGACATGTACAGTGACAGATAAAATTGAAGTGTACCAATTACAAGTTACTCAGTAATCCAACACTGATTGAGAATTTTTTTGACTAATTTCTACCCTGGCTTGTTTGTAGACAGAATTGTAGTGCAACAAATCAGCCAGTGAAACTATGCTAATGGAGTAGAGAGCAGATATGACTGAAGCCACACATTCTAAGGGAGGGATGGGTAGGGATATTCTCAAAGCAGGAGACACACAAACTGTGTACACATTCCTAAAGGTGTTCATTAAATTCCGCAACCCCCTTTATTATACTCAACATTCTCTTTTATTCACTTTCTTTTTCATCCTGTTTGATTTATTTGAAGCAAAAGACAATTGCCCTTGCTGTTTTGCTTGGAACTTTCCATATTGGTTACAATTTCCTGACAACTTTCACTTAGTCTTACTCATCATTTCCCCCTCTTCGTCGCACATCCTAAACGTATGTATTTTTGAGAATAAATCATTGATCATTTATTCCTTTTATTAATCCGTGTCACTTTTTTTCAGGTTCATATACTGAGCAATGATCCTTTTACATGTACCAGTGAAAATAAATTAACAGTAACAACATAGGAGATTAGGAAGAAATAATGAGCTGGCAGAGGGTTGTTAAAGTGAAAAAAATCTTCCTTTGTTTAAAAGAAAGTTTATGTATTAATTTTTTTTTAAATGTGAGAAAGAGAGAGAGAGAGAGAGAGAGAGAGAGAGAGAGAAGCTTCCATTTACTGGTTGACTCCTAAATGCCTACAGCAGCCTGGGATGAGTCAGGCCTCAGCCAGGAGCCTACAACTGTGTTCTGGTATTCTACCTCCCCAGATGCTTCATAGATTTAATAATTTTAAATATTTTTTCTGTATTCACTTCATATGTAAACATTATATATAGATACACACACACACACATATATATATGTACACATACTTTTTTTTAAAGCAGGGGTAGACACATTATTATCACATAATGTAGGACTCATGACTAAGATTATTAGCGGTAACTTGAAATTGGAAGCATAGCTGAGACTCAAACTTAAGCATTCTATTATGAGATGCTGGTGTCCCATACACTCTATTTTCTCATTTTGTTCATGCTTTCCACTACATTCTTGATAATAGTTATAACAGTTATGTATATGTATACTTTATATATTTATATTTTATATTTTTATATATGTATACATATATATATATATAAATCATTGCTGGTTAAAAGCATCACTTCTGTAATTTTTATTAGCTGATTTTTCTTTCAATTATGATTGGATGTTAAATATTTATGTTTAGACTCTGTAGTCCATTGCAGTTTGTTTTGATAGGCATTTTAATTACTTATGGGTCAGCATGATTTATCAAGGCTGATTTTTAGCTTTGTTAGTGTGATATACTAGTTTCCTATTGCTGTGTACTAAATTATCACAAACTTAATACTTTAAAACAACACAAATGATTATATCAATTTCTGTGTTTCAACATTTTTGGCAAGAGTTGGGTATGTGTTCTGTTCAGGGTGATATCATGGTTGAAATTCTAACTTGGAGTGTTCTTCCAAGTTCACTAATTATTAGCTAGTTCTTGAACAAGAACTTCCAAGAACAATTCCACTAATTATTAGCTAGTACTTGTTCTTCCAAGTTCACTAATTATTATTTCCTTGCTGCTGTAAGATGGAGGTTCTCATTTTCTTGATAGCTGCTGGTAGAGTAGCATCTTGGAATCTAGATTTTGCTGCTGACAAAATCTGTTATTAGTTAGTTCATAACAATGTTGTTTGCCTTTTTTGCTCTTTGGGTCATCAGGAATACATCTCTTTGACTTCTAATTTCCCTCCCTTTGACAGTCTTATAATCATGAAGATGACTATACCATCATCATTTGTTGTGTGATACAATCTATTAAAAGGATCAACTCTTTCATCAAAGGCACAAAGATCATCCACACTCAAGGAGGGAAGGTATTATACAAAGATGTATGACAGAGGGTGGGAATCTTAGAGATTATTTTATAACTCTGTTGTAATTGATCCTAGAACTAACATTATGTAGGGCTAGTTAAAACCTATACTAAGTATTATTATTCTAGGTTCTTTAATAAGCACCTTATGTTTTCTGTGAAAATTTTCTATTCTGATTGGTTGCAACTCAGATGTTCTCCTGCCTCCTGCTCCTTTTTTTTTTTTTTAAGATTTATTTATTTACTTGAAAAAGTTCCACAGAGAGAGGAGGAGAGGCAGAGAGAGAGAGAGAGAGGGAGAGAGAGAGAGAGAGAAAGTCTTCTATCCGCTAGTTCACTTCCCATTTGGTCACAATGGCTGGAGCTGCGTCAATCCAAAGCCAGGAACCGGGAACTTCCTCTGGATCTCCCATGCAAGTGCTTAGGCCCAAGGACTTGGGCCATCTTCTACTGCTTTCCCAGGCCATAACAGAGAGTGGGATTGAAAATGGAGCAAGCTGGGACTCAAACTGTTGCCCATATGGGATGCTGGCACTGCAGGCAAGCAGCCTTAAGTGCTGTGCCACAGCACTGGCCCCTAGATGTTTGCCTTCTTTTTTTTTTTTTTTTGTTGGAGTAGTAGTTATAGTATTAATTCACAATGTACAGTACATTAAAGACAGAGATCCTACATGATTTTTTTTAAAGAATTGATTAATTATCTATGCAATTTCCAATTTAACACCAAGATTTTTTAATCATTTGCAATTATCTTTATACACAGAAGATCGATTTAATATTATAGTATGTAAAGATTTCATCAGTTTGCACCCACACAGAAACACAAAGTGAAAAAATACTGTTTCATTACTAGTAATAGCATTATTTCACATTGGATAACACATTAAGGACAGATGTTTGCCTTCTTAAGTGAGCTGTGAGAATTGTTGAATTATAGGTTCCTAGTGTTCTTTTCAGCTGGTTTCATGGAGTTTCATTCTTTGTGTACCTTAGTTTCCAGCAATAAAATATAAGGGGAACTTCAAGCAGAGGGTTGGAGTTCTTTCACAGATAGCCTTTTCTTCTTAAGTTCTTTTTTCTAGTTACTCCATCTTCTTGAGCTCTGACCTCTTTCTTTTCAACTAAGAGAGAATGTTTACCTCTAGGCAGAAAACTGGAGTTATTGTGGCACTTAACATGTTTATTTGAAATCTTTTATACATTCCAGGCTTCTCATGATAGTTGCTCAATGTCTGAAAACAATTTGCCTATGGGAAAAGATATACAAAACACTAAGTTGTCAATGTTCTTGGTTTACGATGCCACTCGTAATCCAGTCATTCTTCAAGGCAGTGGCCCTGCCTCCAAAGACTGGACCAGAATTTCTGGGGACATAATCTTGTTTTACAAGCTTCTATATTCACTTGGGCTTTAGACCTACTCCTTTGAGTATGACATTTAGAAATTTCTTTTTCTTTGTTTCCAGGTCATCTGTAAGTGAAGAAGAGTTTTAAGAATAGTGTTTTTTAGATTTTTATAATTGTAAAATGATTCTAGAAATTATGCTACTGGGCTTTAGCTAAAAGGGAATGTTTTCATATTACTTATGGTCTAATATGGTACCTCCAAACCTGTTTAGAATTTAGCATTAATTTCTAGTGACTCTCTTTTATGGAATTTAACTTGTGAATTTATTAAAATTTCCTAAACTTGTTCACCCTCAGGGTATATAAGAATGAGCTTCTGCAATCCTGGTAGCAAATTGCAGATCAGCATTTTTAGTGCTGCCTAAGATCCTTTGTGTGTGTGTTTCTTTAAATTACCAACATAGATCAAGTTTATGTTAATTGTATGAAAAAGCAACAGAAATAATCAGTAACATTTACACAACTTTAAGTAGTTAACCTACTTCTGAGGCAGCAGAATTATTTAATAGTCAGCACCTTAAAGTAGGTAAAACATGTAGTAAAGCATTTCATTTTACTAGAGTTGTTTTTTCTTTTTCTTTTGGTAAGCATGTCTGGGTGTATGTGTATAGATGTTGTGGTTGTGGGGTTGTGGCTTAAGTCAAATTTATCTCAATTTAAACTAAATATGTTTCTTTTACATATGTTAAACAGTTTACTGTGAATATCATCTCTTCAAACGTTCCATGCAGCTCTTAACATGAGTAGATATGTGACTACTCATGTGACAGTATAGAACAGGAACAATAATTTCTTTATGTAAAATTGCACATCAAAACCATAGGACAAAATAGCTGTACTTTTTAAACTCCTTAAGAAATCGACATTTATTGATTCCATAGTTCTACACTTTATTGACAGAACAATCAAGTCTGTTTTTTTCTTGAAACGAAAACCCCAGAGTAATGTGGAAAAGAAAAACAAATCTCAGAAACAAGTTGCTCCATACTTCCTCAGGGGTTGGGTAACATTTTCTTTGTAAACCATACATTTCTCTACCTTAATCACATTGTCCTTCAAAATAAATAAAGGATTTAGTCATGAAAGGTGAATAGTAGATCAATTTTTTCTTTATCCAATCTAAGAAACATAGGTCTAATTCAATACCACTAGCATCATTTATGATGTTCTACAATTAATTTAAAAATACATGGAATCTTAAAATTATTACTGACATACAAGGATTAGAGTATCTCCCTTATGCTCGTACTCTACCTCTTCTCTCCTAGTCACCTACCTCTCAACTAACTTGTCTCTAAGCTGGATCTTTCTTTTTTTTTAGTTATTATTTTTTATTTAATAAATGTGAATTTACAAAGTGCAACTTTTGTATTGTTATGGCTTCCCCCCCCCCAACCTGCCTCCTTCCCGTGGCCCTCCCCTCTTCCACTCCCTCTCCCATCCTGCCCTTCATCGAGTTTCATTTTCAATTACCTTCATATACTGAAGATCAACTTAGTATATACTAAACAAGGATTTCAACAGGCTGCACTCACACAACCACACAAGGTATAGGGTATTGTTCGACTAGTAGTGTTTTTGAGTTTCATAGTAAAACACATTAAGGACAGAGATCCTACATGGGGAGCATGTACAAGTGACTCCCGTTGTTGATTTAACAATTGGCACTCTTTTCTTATGATGTCAGCAATCACCCGAGACTCTTGCTATGAGCTCTCTAAGCTATGGAAGCCCCTTGAGTTCACCAACTCTGAACTTGTTTAGTCAAGGCCATATCACAGTGGAGGTTCCTTCCTCCCTTCAGAGAAAGGCACCTCCCTCCTTGATGGCCTGTTCCTTCTGCTGGGGTCTTGTTCACCCGGATCTTTCATTCAGATTGTTTTTTGCCACCGTGTCATGGCTTTCCATGCCTGTGAGACTCTCATGGACCTTTTAGCCAGATCCGAATGTCCCAAGGGTTGATTCTGAGGCAGGAGTTAACCTGGATCTTTCATAATAAATACACCATTGATAGAATCCTAACTAGTATGCTTTATTTCTATCCCATCTTTGTTCTAGGGGTTTTTCTCTCTTAGATACACATATTCATGTTATGTATACAATATAGCCATGGCAAGAGCATTTGTTTGTTTATTGTGATAAAAAACATGACATGTAATCTACTATCTAAACCTCTTTTAATTGTCCAATTTATTAGTATTAAGTATATTCCCTTTGTTGTAGAACAGATTTCCGGATTTTTTTAAATTTTGCAATATTGAAATTCTATACCCATTAAAGAACTCTATTTCCCCACCTTCTTGCCCCTGCTAACCACCATTTTATTTCTGTTTTTATGACTTTGACTAAATTAAATACCTTATATAAGTGGAATTATAATGGTGTGTATCTTTTTATGACTGGGTTATTTTCATAGCAAAAGGTTTTCTTGTTGCATGACAGGGGCAGCTCTTAGTCTTGAGCAGGGAAGGGACATGATCTAGTATATATATTTTTAAAGTTCACTCATATTGTGAAGAGTGAGTGATTTTGTGAAGAATTGATAAAAGCTTGGATTTGAGAGGTAGTGATGAGACAATAAGAACAATTATATTTGGGTTATATTTTAAATATAGATTAAAACTAAAACTTGCTAGTCAATTGTACATGGAAGTGGAATGTTTAAGTCTTTGATCTGGGAAGGGAGATGGATGGTGGTGCAGTATGCTAAGATGGGCATGCTTGTTATAAAAGGAGTAGGGTATTAGATTTTGAGTATCTAGAATTTCATAGAAGAATGTAATTAGAAGTATTTTGATGCAAAATTTTGAAGTCCATGTGTAACTTTTTCCTAACATGAATTTTCCTTGAACTTCTGAAGACTACTCCTATTTTCTTCTATATATTTAAGATGGAAAATGTTGTTTAGGCAATTGGATTTATGAATCTTTGCAGGTGAGAAGCTGAGCCAGCGATATAAATTTGGGAATAATCAGAATATAGAAAATATTTCCATTTGGTGCCCTCAAAGCTTCTAGGAATAGAATAAAAGTTGTATGACACCCAGGCTCCAGCATTTAGATGTGAAATTGGTGCTGAATATTGACTCTTTAGTGTGCTCTTTCTATGTAGTGTTTTATCTCTTACCAGGGCACCTAAGAGCAAATTATAAGCATGAGTCCATTACAAAGTTTCAGGAAATTCTTCAAAATGAATAATTTGTCTTCTCTAGTACTTTATTTTCTACTCACATTCTTAAGTGATATTTTGAACAACCACCTGAAATGAAGGGATGTTCTCTATAAGGGTACTATGTTTTGAAAGATAATCAGTGGTTTCAGTGATTGAAGGAGTCCAATCACTTGTTCTTTTTGCTCAGACTGGCTTACTCATTTACAGCTTCTGATTTTTAGAATAAGGGCCAGTGCAAATTAGAAGTAGATGGATTTATTCCCTCTGTTAAAAATAAAGGAAGAATGTTCCCATACTTATATTTCTTAGATAATTTATTTAAAAATTATAAATTCTGTCTCCATCTTTGGAAATATATGTGGTTTTTTTTTTTTTTTTTTTGACAGGCAGAGTGGACAGTGAGAGAGAGAGACAGAGAGAAAGGTCTTCCTTTTGCCGTTGGTTCACCCTCCAATGGCTGCCGTGGATGGCGCGCTGCAGCCGGCGCACCGCACTCATCCGATGGCAGGAGCCAGGTGCTAGGTGCTTTTTCCTGGTCTCCCATGTGGTGCAGGGCCCAAGCACTTGGGCCATCCTCCACTGCACTCCGGGCCACAGCAGAGGGCTGGCCTGGAAGAGGGGCAACCGGGACAGAATCCGGCGCCCCAACCGGGACTAGAACCCGGTGTGCCGGCGCCGCAAGGTGGAGGATTAGCCTGTTGAGCCACAGTGCCAGCCTATGTAAGGGTTTTGAAAAGCTTCATAATGAGGCCAGCATTGTTGCTCAGTGGGTTAAGCTGCTGCCTGTGAACCAGCTTCTCATATAAGTGCTGATTCCAGTCCCAGCTGTTCCATTTCCAATCCAATTCTCTGTTAATGCTTCAGGGAGGCAGCAAAAGATGGCCCAAGTGCTTGGCTCTCTGCCACCAAGTTCCAGGCTCCTGGCTTTGGCCTGGCTCAGCCCCAGCAGTTGCAACTGTTTGGGGAGTGAACCAGTAGATGAGAGATCTCTTTCTATTTCTCTCTCTCTCTCTCTCTGTAACTCCACCTTTCAAATAAATAAATAAATCTTGAAAAACAAAGCAAAACAAAACTGAGTAAGTCTCTGAGTAGCTGCAGGACTGAGGGATGTTTTTATGAAGAAACTGAGGACCATCTCTTGGATATTAGTAATCAAGGAAGAATCTTCCCTAATTCCCAATCTCTGCATTAAAGTAAGAGCCTAATTAGTAATCCAAGATGTAAAACTAACCCTTGTCCTAAAGGAATGGGAAGATTCTCCCTCCCCAACCCCCAGCACTCGATTTGCCCCTTTGAATAAAACCATTTAGCAAACACGGGTGGCTAGCTTGACTACCAACAATCCAAGATGAACTATGATCTTATTTGAATAGTGCTATCACTTCCTCTTATTTGAGGACTAGCTTTGTTTTGAAAGATAAAGTTATTTTTATTCGAAAAGGAAAGAAATAGAGATATCTTCCATCCAATGTTTCACTCCCCATATGGCTGAAGCTAGAAGCCCAGAGTTCCATCCCAGTCTCCAACGTGAGTGGCGGGGGACCCAAGAACTTGGGCCATCCTCTACCTTCCCAGACACCTTATGTGGATCAATACTGCAGCAGCAGGAAACTGGCACTCAGGTACAGGATCCTGGCTTTGCAGACTGCTTAGCTCACTGTGCTACAATACCGACTGGAGGACTAGTCTTGTTTTAGTCTTGAGAACATGAATGTAATGGATGTGTCTGGCTACTCAAGAGTGAGATTTCTGTCTTTGTCATTGCAAGGTGTCTGGAACATAACAAATCTTCCCAGACAAATGAATCAATTTACAGGCTTTTAATGGGATTCCACGCCCAGGCGAGGTTCCCTGGTCCCAACAGAGCAGGGGCCAGGGAAGTTGCACCTCAGAAGTTGGGAGCACTTATTTTATAGATAAAGGGCATGGGGGTTAAAGGTTGAGGCATGTCTGATCCTGGTTGACCTTCAGGCACATGCAGGGACCTTGGCAAGGACTTTTTGTTCCAGGAAGTGGGGGTAGGGACTCTCCATTCCCTGATATTCTCTCCTGCGGATCCAGAAGCTACCAGCCATTTCAGTGATCACCTCTGATGCATGTCACATATTGATTTAATAGTATTCAATCATAAAATTGTTTTCTTTCTTTGCTGTCTTATTGAAATTTTTTAGGATTGGGAGAGATATTCTTGTTAAGTTCATTTCTCCAAAACCAATGAGATAACGTTTTGGAGACAGTGAGTAAATTTTGTTTTTATAGATGAAACCCGAGTCCAGGAAAAGTAACTGGCCCATCAAGTCTCACAAAGCTGATCTGTGGCAGAACCGTGGTTAGAAGCCACAGCTTTACTTTCAACATATTACACTTTCCACACTCTTCATGGTTCTCATCCACATTCAAAAATTTAATTGTTTTCAAATGCTCCCAATACGCACAGCTAATAAATCCAAAGTAATACTTTGTTTCCATGCTTCAGTGGAAGCAAACCAGCATGGTTTAACTTTTAAGGTTATTGACATTTCCTAAGTGATAGCTGTTCATTGTAATGTGCAGAGAATTATTTAGCAGACTTAATGAAAATGCAATCATTTATGCAATTTGGAATCCTGATTTAAGTAAGAGAAAGAGAAAAAAGAGGTGGCAGAAGTGCACCAAGGATGAATTGATTTATAAATATTATTTTAGACTTTCCACGGGGATATGACATTAACTGTATATACAAGATTGCTACATATATGTGGGTTAATTATTTTGAGAGAAATTCAAAGAAGTAATGCATAGCTGCAGGATTGAGCAGTAACAAAAATAGACTAATAAAAATTTCACTATAATAGTTCTGAAGGCTCAGGTGAAACAGATGTGGAATAAAAAAGGGCCAAACAGTGTAACTTATAATATTATATAATGTAATTAAAAAAGTGAATAGCTGCTTTGCACAATAACATAGATGAGAATGAAGAAATGTGAAGGTTTGCTGAACTGCATTTTAATAAGACGGAAATGTGTAAATGCTTTTAATTGTGTTCAGATATTTCTTCTCATAAAAATAAATCTTAACAAAATATAGAAGGAATAAGGATTTCTAATTAACAAAGGGTTTAATTTAGATTAGAAGCGACTTTGGTGCTCTTTCAATCCCTTTTGTTGTTATAAAAGTTAGAAACATTCAAAGGAAAAGAGTCAATGACTGAGGGAAAAAAGGGGACATTCTAATTAAATTAAATTACCCTCATTTTAACATGTGAAATTGAGTGCAGATGAAAATATTTGGATATTTTGAGGAGAGAGGAACTTATAGGAACAGGAGAGATCATAACAACTTAAAAATATAACCAATGTATCCTATATAATGTTTAATTTCAGTATTTGTTTTTCTAAAGTATCAAAAGAATGATGCCTATTTTGTATCAGTGGATCATTGTGAGTCAGAATGGAAATAAACAGTGATCTAAAGAAACTCTTTAAATTTGTATTTGAATTTAAGCAAATGCACATTAATTAGGATAATGTTCCCACTTTCTTGTTGCTTGCAAAGTCTTTTTGTCTTGTATTGATTTATATGCCCATAATTTAAATGTTACTTTACACTCATAAGTTTTACTTACAACTCAAGTTTCTATGCAAACTGGTTGAACATATTCCAATAAGTTGGTAATATAAATATATAAAGTTTAAAAAAGAGTAAATATTATTTTGTTTAAACTTGTTTCTTTGAGCACATATTACTTGACACAGTTGGGAAGAAAATATAAACTATGAGCATATTTAAAAGATGTGAATACACTGATAGCCTTTAAAATTGTTATTTATATCACAAAACTCATTCATGTTGATAACAGATGCTATAACATAAAATATCAATTTTATAGTAATTTTGATAGTGGAAAAATACTTGTGTTGTCATTTAAATGGAATTCAAAATAATTCTGCATTCCAGAGTCACATTTTAATAATTGCAAACTACCAGAAAATAGGAAAAAATGATGAAGCAACTGCACAATATATATTCAAAAGAAGCCAGGTTTAGCCAGGGTATACATGATTATTGGAAGTGCAGATACCAATTTTAGAAAATAGAGAAAAAAGAAATAAATTTTAAAAAAGATTCCATATTTACAAAATATGATCATTAGCATATTTTCATTTTGTATATTTCCTATCAATATTTTTTGTATGTCCAAATTGTGATCAGACTCTTTAGTACAGTTTATATAATGATTATCTAAATTGATATTATGAAAAATTTCTCATGCCATTAAAATTCTTTGAATATCTGTTTTTCTTGTCTAAAATAGTGTTTTATATAGATGTACCTTAATTAACTATTTTTGGCTTACTAAAAGTTTTTACTTGTTATGCTTTTATAGAAAAGATTATGAAAGTGTTCTTTTTTTTTACAGGTTTTATAAAAACATGTTTATTTATTTTAAGGCAAAGTTACCAAAAGATAGAAAAAGAGAGGGAGAGAGACAAAGAGCAAAAATCTTCCATCCCCTTGTCCGCTCTCCAAATGACCACAACAGCTAGGGCTGGGCCAGACCAAAGCCTGGAGCCAGGAACTTCATCTAGGTCTTGAATATGGGTGGCAGGAGCCCAAGCACTTGGGACATTCTTCACTGTTTTCCTAGGTGCATACACTGCTACTCATATGGGAAGCTGAACCCACTGCACCACAATGTAGGCCCCTTATTACATTTTTTACATGCAAATATATTATAATGCATTAAGAAATATACCAGAATTATATTAACTAAATCAAAGGTAGATGCATTTTTCTGTTACTTGATACAAACTTGAATGCTTTCAGTATGTGCAAATCAAATTGTTTTACCTATATCTACATATAAGAATTGGAAGACATTTAAAAACATTTTTTAGTTAAAATTTGTTTCATTAATTGCTCCAATAAAAAAATTGAATGTTCTTATATATGTTAAAATTATGTTTTCTTATTTTCCTCTCTGTCCGATAACAATAGTTTTTAAATTATTATTATATTGGTCCCTTTTATGACATTTAGAGTGTTCATGTATTGTAAAATGTGAATACAACATTAACATTGGCATATTTTCCAAATTAAAATTATTAATTTAAACCTTGTCCTTTCATATTAGGAAACTTTAATTGTTGTTCATTCATATCTATCAGCATTTTCTTTTCTAAGTATATTTATTGCTTTAGTAATTAGCAAATTCCTTCCAATCTGGCAATAGATTTAAATTTATTTAAATTTCCACTCTCTTGTCTATTTGCAACTGACTTTGATTCATGGTAGTAACAGTATTTATCTATATGCTCCTTCACCATTGTTTGTGATAGTTCTCAGCATCAAATCAAATATTATACACTCTAGGGTCTACTTTATAGCACTTTCCCATATTCTATTACTTTTCCTGTTAGATCTGGGATTATTTCAGGTCGTTATTGAACTGAATTATACCCACTTTTATATAACCAGCTTTTGATTATTTTGTAACTTATAATCTGTTTCAATACCCAAAGAGGCACAAACCAACTAACTGTTCTTTTCCAGAAGTGTTATCACCTGTTTAATTTTCCAGATGAAGCTCTTAGTTTAAAAGTGTTCACAACAGCCAGGCCTAGGCTAGGCAGAATATAGAATCCTGGAGTTCTATCTAAGTCTATTATTTGGGCAGCAAGGATCCAGGTACCTGGGCCATCTTACGCTGCCTCCCATGGTACACATGAACAGGAAGCTGGAATTGGAACTGGAGCCATAACTCAGAATCAAGCACTCCAAAATTGGATGTAGCTGTCCCAAGGATCAAATTAACTGTTGAGTCAAAAGCCTTCCTCCAGTAAACATCATTCATTCTTTCCTTTATAAATTTATTTTTTTTATTTGAATGGCAGAGTGACAGAGGGAGAGACGAGGGAGAGATCTTCCACCTGCTGATTCACTCCCAGATAGCTGCAACCAGTTGAGGCTGGGCCAAGCTGAAGGCAGGAACCAGAAACTCCATCTGGCTCTCCCATGTGATTTGGAGTTGCCCAAGCCTCTGGGTCATCTTCTGCTGCTTTCCCAGGCAAATTAGAGATCTGGACGAGAAGGGTATGAGCTGGGATTTGAACTGGCATTCCCTTATGGGATGCCAACATTTCAGGTGGCAGCTTAGTCTGCCATGTCACAATGCTGACCCAGAAACATCATTCTTAAACTGGTACAAATCACATTCCAGTCCATGAAAATTAAATCCTAAAATGTTGAAAGAATGTCTCTGCATTCTTTATTACCTTTATATATATAGAATTAAGATGTAATAAAAAAAACCTACTTAAAACAAAAAAATGCAAAGCACCAAAATCCACTCATTTCCCAAAATACCCAGTTATTTTTTAACCCATTTGTTTTTAAATAACGTATTATGCTGATCTTATGAGCTTGATAATAGAGGCAATATTTTGGTGCACGATTCCATGATTCTTGTCTTCTTACACCCTCTTTCCCTCTCCTCAGTTTCCTCCTACACTCCCATTCTCCTTTTTTTCTTTTTTTTTTTTTTTGACTGACAGAGTGGACAGTGAGAGAGAGAGAGACAGAGAGAAAGGTCTTCCTTTTGCCGTTGGTTCACCCTCCAATGGCCTCCGCTGACGGCGCGCTGCGGCCGGGCGCTCATCCGATGGCAGGAGCCAGGAGCCAGGTGTTTCTCCTGGTCTCCCATGGGGTGCAGGGCCCAAGCACTTGGGCCATCCTCCACTGCACTCCCTGGCCACAGCAGAGAGCTGGCCTGGAAGAGGGGCAACCGGGAGAGAATCCGACGCCCTGACCGCAAGGCAGAGGATTAGCCTAGTGAGCCACGGCGCTGGCTTAATGAGGCTTTTTTAACTGAAAAAATCTAAAATTTTAAAGAATGCAATTAGAAAAAAATAGACTAGGGAGAGGGAGCGGGAAAGGGGAGGGTAGGGGGAGGGAGAGAAGTTGTGTTGGGGGGGAGCCATTGTAATCCATAAGCTGTTCTTTGGAAATTTATATTCTTTAAATAAAAGCTTTATATATAAAAAAAAAAAACAAAAAAAAAATAGACTAAACCACATAGTTTAGTCAACTATTCCTTGAAGTTCTTGACAGAAATTCTTCATCTCTTCACCAATTTCACCTATACTCTTTGATGTGTAAATCCTAAAGCCAATGCTAAAGCAGGAAACCAGAACAAAATTAAGTAGCCTTCTATTCTGCCATCTAAAGCCCTTCTTCCATGTTAATGTTTCTGCTCTAAAAATATGTCTTTTCTAATGTATTAAATTTCTTTATTTTTAATGATAATCACAAGAGCTGTGTCTTTTCAGGGCAATCAAAACACAACATTAAACCTAGTGTCTGTACAAGAGACACACAGAGACATTTTGTTTTTTTTTTTCATCTAATAGTGAAACTTCTGACTGAAATGATTAACTTTTTCTTTCTAAGAAATCATTAACATTAGCTTGTCTTCGTACAACTGCAGAAATTAAGATGATTTGACCTATTTTTTCTGCTTGACCTCTGAGAAACCGGTATGCATTTCATTGCTGTGCATCTTTTTGTTTTTTCCTGTTTGGTCAGAGACAAAAAGGGAAACAGAAAGAAAGAAAGAAAAAGAAAGAATGCAGTAAAAAAAATTAAGAGAACTGTTCCTCAACAGTCTAAACAAGGGCTATTCTTTGTTATTGCTTCTCGAAGGTGTTTTTGCTTTTTTCCCTCCCTTCTTTAGGACTGACATTAACACTCTTTCATCACATTGAGAAGATATCATTTCTCTTCTTATTTTAGAAGAGAAATAACATGAGTTTCTCATGCCAGGTATTCAGTGATCAGCTATTTACTAACTTAAATGTAGCTCTTGAATAATAAATTAATACAAATGTTATACTAATAAGAACTACAGTATTTGCTTAGTGAAATAAACTTTACCTACTTTGGAAACTGATCGGGTGCTTTAAGAGCTCAGAAAAAGAGAATTCTGGAAAAAAATCAAAGTTTTATTTATTTAAAATTCAATTTTGGACAGTTAGTAATTGGCCAACTATGTGAGCCTTACAAAGTCCCTGTTACAAGTGTGTTCTTGAAAATAAGATAATGATGCTACCATACATTTTATTACTTTTCAATGTATAAAATATCTTTATTATATTATTTCTTTTAATGGGAAAATATATAGGAACATTATTGTCAGAATTCAAAGCCTTATTTTTGTTTCATGTTTGTAGCTAAAAATAATAGAATGAAAAAACGTAAGTTTTTCTACTGTTATTTGTCCAACTTTCAATTCAAAACAAATCTTGAACATTTTTAATACAGAGTTCTTCCATGTGTGAAAGACTCCTTATCTGACAAAAAATGGGTATCTTAAAAACAAAGTATTTTTTAGCAGAGAGAGGGCATGGAGCAGAAATGGTTTTTGGAAACCGGAATCTGCAAGAGAGGTCGAATATGCCCTGAGGCGTAAGGATACTAATTTTGTTTTATTGGATTTTACTGTAGCTATTAATAAATTTTGCTAGAGATTTATGTGATCAATTTATCCTATGGCCTGAACTAATTCCCCAAGTATATTATATCAGAATATGAGACTTTTTCTAAATTTGACTTTCTCATATTTTTCACAAATAGGAAATAACCTATGTGTCTGGACATGTTAGGTATTATAAGAATTTTTTGAGCATGTATAGATAAATAATACCAAAATTGTAGGATTGTCTTTCCTTACTGTTTCTCCTTTTCTCCCACAAATAAACCAAAGATTATTTACTTACACTGTTGCGTGTATCTAGCTTTACTGAATTATTCAATAAAATGACAAATGGATTACATTTTGGGTTATGTGGCTCTCATTGCCCTGTTGCATTTTTGATAATATCTGCCTGTGACAAGTAGTTATTTTTCATTAATACATTCAATCATGGGTAATAAGATATTTTAATAATGGTGAATATGAAATTAATTAATAACCTGCAGGTATGGCAGTTGGACAGGAATGCTCTCCATCTCAAATGAAAAGAACACAGTTCCATCCTTAGTTATGAATTTGCATATGAATTACCAATCCATATGAGGTTCTGAATTAAAATCAATTTTGAGTAGAAAAGTAGGCAAAGTATGCTCATTCTCTGCTTCTAGATAATTATTTCAGAATATGTTAGCTATTTGACAACTTTAATCAGTAAGGATTCTTTAGTTAGGAAACTTGTAGTGTGTTAGGTGTCAATATTGAAATATTCATTATTATTTAGCATACTTTGTCACTTGGTTTAATGTATACATGATTTTACAAATACTTAGGAAACCAATATAATTGTACATTTTATTGTAATGAATTATTGCTTTATGTGTTTTAAGTTTGAGCATATTGTGCAAAATTATTTTATGCTTATTGGCATATAGCTATGTTTATGACTTTCTTTACTCTTTCTCTTCCACTACCTTTTGTAATTCTCAATGTCAGCTGATGAAAGACTGAATAATAAAATATTTAACTACTTTTTCAAATTCATTTTTAACATATTATTCCCTTTTGTTACCTTCCAGGGAATAGAAAAGGATATTGAGAGTTGAATAAAGTTTTTACTTATATTCCAAATTTCTATTTAAGAATATACTTGGGGCCGGTACCGTGGCTTAGTAGGTTAATCCTCTACCTGAGGCACCAGCATCCCATATGGGCGCTGGTTCTAGTCCTGGCTGCCCCTCTTCCTGTCCAGCTCTCTGCTGATGGCCTGGGAAAGCAGTAGAAAATGGCCCAAGTCCTTGGTCCCTGCACCCACAAGGGAGACCAGGAAGGGCCACCTGGCTCCTGGCTTCGGATCGGCGCAGCTCTGGCTGTTGTGGTCATTTGGGGACTGAACCAACGGAAGGAAGACCTTTCTCTCTGTCTTTCCCTCTTACTGTCTGTAACTCTCTCAAATAAAACAAATAAAATCTTTAAAGTAAATAAACCAAAAAAAAAAAAAAACGAATATCCTCAAACTTTTTATTCTGTATAAAGTACAGAAGTTTTGATCCTGTCATTCTGAATTGTAGATAACTACTTACATTAGTTAAGCTATTCTTTTCAGATGTATAAGGGACAATAACTCTCAATATTTATTGGTAATTTGGGTAGGAGTAGCAGAGAAGTTCAGAGAAATAACAGCAACTGGTCAGCATAAGCCCTTCCTATTAGAGATTGGGATAGGCTTTGATTTTTAATGTTAGTGACAAGGACAGCTGCTGAAGGATTGTGAGCAGATGAGTGACATGATCAAAAATTACATTTTAGAAGCATCTATCTGGTCACTAAGTTGTGAACTGACTGTTAGCAGGAGGGTGAAAGCAGAGAGACCAATATGGAGGTTAATAAAATTATCCAGGCAGGAGATGATGGTGTCTATCTTGGACCAGAATGGTTGCTGTGCACATGCTAAGAAGTGGTCAGATTTGGGATGTAGAGTGTGGTGAACGAGACAGTATTGCTGATAGATTAGAAATATGATACTAGAGATAAGAGAAACCTATGATGCACTCAAAGTTTTGTCCTCAACTACTGAAATGATGTTGCTGTAAAATAAGATGAAGGAGACTATAAATAAAATTGATTTTTGGGAAATGGGTAGACAATTGGCAAGCTTGAGATGCCTATCTTTCATATGGGAGTGCCTGGGTTTGAGTCCAAGCTCTGTTCCCAATTCCAGCTTTCTGCCAATGTACACCTTGGTGGACAGCCAATGATGGCTCAAGTAATTGTGTCTTTGGTACCCACATGGGAGACTCAAACTAAATTCTGGACTCCTGACTTATGCCTGGCCCAGCCCAGGATGTTGTTGGCATTAGGGTGTGGATTAGCAAAAGAGAAATTTCTGTTTCTCTAGGTATCTCTCTGCATTTCAAATAAAATAAATACATAAATAAAAATAAATGGGTTTTAGCAAAGATCAGATTTCTCAGGTTGGAAAAAATTACACGTGAGTCAACTGTTAGACTTTTTTTTTTAAATGATTTATTTGTTTATTTGAAAGGCAGAGTGACAAATATTGAGGGAGTGAGAGAGAAAGAGAGATATCTTCCTAAGTTGTGGTACTCCTCTTTTGCACATTTTTGACTACTTCTGCAGATGATCAAATAAGGCTGTGCCACCTAATTATAAACAGCTAATGTCATGGGCCACTGCTGTGACATAGTAGGCCTAGCTGGGGAAAGCAGTAGAAGATGGCCCAAGTGCTTGAGTCCTTGCACCTGCAAGGGAGACCCGGAAGAAACTTGGGGCTCCTGGCTTTGGACCAGCCCAGCTCTAGCTGTTGCAGCATTTTGGGGAGTGAACCAGTGGATGGAAGACCTTTCTCTCTGTCTCTCCTTTCTCTATCTGTAACTGTACCTCTCAAATAAATAAATAAAAGCTTAAAGAAAAAGTAATAAGCTAACTCTAAATCTTTAAATTTTAAGTAATACAAGTTTCATATATTTCATATATACAGATTTAGGAACATAATGATACTTCCTACCCTACCCTCCCTCCCACCCATGCTCCAAACCTTCTGCCTCCTCCCTCCCCTATTCCTACTCTTAATGTTTACAAAGATCTATTTTCAGTTTACTTAATAATCTTGAGGTTAACCCTATCCTACATGGAGAGTTTAACAAATAGTAGGAAAAAAACAAAACAAAACACTGTTCCTCAACAGAAGACACAAAGGCTCTAAACAATCATCCAATTTCAAAATATCCATTTCACTCTAATACATTTCAGGTACTCTATTATTACCCTAGATAAGGGAAAATATGATGTCTGTCATTTTGGGTCTGGCTTATTTCACTAAGTATAATGGTTTCCAGTTGCACCCATTTTGTTGCAAAAGACAGGATGATTTCATTTATTCTTACAGCTATAAACTCTAAAATTTTAACTTTTTAAAAAATATTTATTTGAGAGATAGAATTACAGACAGAAAGAGAGAGAGAGAGAGAGAGAGAGAGTTCTTCTGTCTGCTGGTTCACTCCCCAAATGGCCACAATGGCCAGAGCTGCACTGATCCATAGCCAGGAGCCAGGAGCTCCTTCCAGGTTTCCCACATGGATTCAGGGGTCCAAGCACTTGGGCCATCTTCCACTACTTTCCCAGGCCATAAGCAGAGAGCTGCATTGAAAGTGGAGCAGCTGGGACGCAAACTGGCACCCATATGAGATGTTGATGCTGCAGGCGGATACTTAACCTATGCCATAGCACCAGTCCCAAAAATTTTAACTTTTAAATTATGAACCTGTGATACTGACTTAACAATTTCCACTGGTTTCAAACTCAAAGGAAGTATCCATGAAAGATATCTTAAAATAATAAAATATTTCCATTTTGACATTCAGGTTGTAGTATATGGGTGATGAATATTTTTTGTGCCTGCAATAATCATTTTGGTCGCATCACACACATCATGATGGATGGCAATGTCAGGAGCATGTGTGGGAGGAGAAGCCATCACATCATCAGATGGGAAGCGTTAACCCACTGCATCACAGTGATGGTCCCTAGAACTTACTTCTTAATGATTCCACACCACCTCCAATACCACCACTCTGGAGACCAAGATTCTAACATATTAACCACTGAAGGAGAGTGCAACACCTCTCAACCATAGCATTGTATTTGGAAAAGATCCATTTAATAACATTTTATTTTTCTGTAGTCTGCAATTCAAGTTTCCCTATAAAGAACTGTGAATGTTTAAAAATAGGTAATTTGTGCAACATTGTAATATGATGTGGATTTCATGCTGATTATGTATAAGCTAATGATTACATGGTATATAATAGAATTACTTGCTCCACATATGGTCCATTCACTTTCAAAATTAAATCAAATCCTGGGTATTTTCCCTTTACTAGATCACTTAATCATGGCAAATATTCATTTATTCTGTTCTGCATTTCTTAGTTTTGATTTACAAAACTATCGACCATGGCTTTGTTGTATACACTTGATGTACTTTTTAACTTGATTTTTGCCATTTTCCAAGAAGGGTTAAATGAAAATAGAAAATAAAAGTGAGAATTGAATTTCTTTTTAATATTTTATTTATTTGAAAGATAGAGTTACAGACAGTGAAAGGGAGAAACAGAGAGAAAGAGAAAGGTCTTCCTTCCGTTGATTCACTCCTCAATGGCTGCAATGGTTGGAATTGTGCCAATCCGAAGCCAGCAGCCAGATGCTTCTTCCGATCTCCCACGTGGCTACAGGGGCCCAAGAACTTGGGCCATCTTGTACTGCTTTCCCAGGCTGCAGCAGAGAGCTGGATTGGAAGTGGAGCAGGTGGGACTAGAACTGGCGCCCATATGGGATGCCGGCACTACAGGCAGAGGATTAACCTACTGTGCCACAGTACTGGCCCGTTTTTTTTTTTTTTTTAAGTGCAATACCAGAGCTCATTTCTTCCAAGTATTTCTTCATATTTCTATTTTATTTATTTTGCTTATTTATTTTTTAGCTTTGGTGATGCTCATTCCTTGATAATTTTGTTTTTTATTACCTAATTGCATATGGGAACTGAGAAGAGAATAAATTACCATAATAGAAAGAAAAACAATTGTGCCCAACTGGAGTTCCTGATTTTCAATGACATTGCAATTTCAGGCTCATATTAAGTCTTTGCAATGGAATTTAATATAATGTGTCAATGCCCATTAAAACTTATATTTGGTATAACATGATACGTTGGTGTAAATAATTTTAGAGTTATATTTGGATACATGTGAGATAATATATTATCACTCAGGATTCATGTATCTTAAAGCTTCTGTCACTTAACCATTGGACACTTGAAGAGTCTGTTGACGTGTTTCTGTTATTTCTGTTATCAAGATGGATGAATAATATGCCTAGGTTTGGTCAAAAGTTATGATCTTTTAGGTAGCATTAGATGGAGTGAAGCCAGTATGGCTATGTCAGGAAAAAGAAATTTGACAATGAAAAACAATTTCCAGAAGGAAGAAGTTATGTAAAAATGAACATCAATTTCCAGATCTAGTTTTGGATTTGGAAATCATAAATCACAAACAGAAGCATGTAGACTCAATGTTTCAAGGTTGATAAGCAGAAGAAACTAATAATCAAAACAGAGCAAATACCCTTCTTTAATATCTGATGTCATATAGCATCATTTTAAATTTGTATCTTTTAAATCTCTATTAATGATGCCATTTTGCTTCTGTACCGTAAACTGAAAAAAAAAAAAAAAGCCTTGAAATAGTCATCATTTATTAGAAGGGTTTGACAAATATGTTCTTATATTTAAACTTCATCACCTTTCATGTACGACTTATTATCTTTTTTATTATCTACCTCACCTAAATTCTCTGGAAGCTACTTGGGAAATTAAAAGGAAGATATTGAGCATATCAATAATTTTTTAGAGCAAGCATTAAAATCCAGTGGAGTGTGATCATAGATTTTTATGGGAGATATTATTTAACATTCCCTTATTGCTTCTGGTTATTTTTTCAAGTACAAGAAAAATGTTTAGAAAGTTTCAGGAGATACCTGTTTTCCTCCATAACTCCAATCTCTCTTCTCTAAAACACTCATATCCCAAATCCAGAGTGGGGAAAACAAGAGAAAGAGGAGGTTATCATCACAAATTTTAATCATTTATTTGTACATTACATTTTACAAACCACCTTGAAAGACTTGTTTTCATATAATATAGATGCTATTGATGTAATATCTGGAATAAGAAAGACTGGCATTTAAGAGCAGGTGTTCTGGCACTGCAGGTTAAGCTGCTCCTTGGCTGCCTGCATCCCAGGTTGTGGAGTGACTGCGTTCCAGTCCTGTCTCACTTTGAAATCTGACTTCCTGCTCACATGCCCAGAGACAGCAGAGGTTGCCTCAATACTTCAATCTCTGCCTGCTCTGGAGACCCATGTGGTTCCAGGCTCCTGGCTTCCACTTGGTCCCACCTGGCTATTGCTGGCATCTGGAGAATGAACCAGCAGATGACAAATGTCTTGCTCTCACTCTCTCTTGCTCTGCCTTTGAAATAAAAATAAATAAGTAAATAAACAATCTTTAGAAAATAAAAAAGACTGGAGTTTAAAACATGTTTCAGTAACTTTTGTTCTGTGTGATCATACACAGTTGACACCTAGCCTTTATTTTCTCAGCTACAAATTGAAGACAATACTACCTTTAACTTTATAGGGTTGCTATGCATATGAAGTAAGTTAACACATGTAGTTTTCAGAAGAATATAGAGAAGGCACATCAAAAGCACTGCATAAATATTAGCTGTTATTTTTCTATTTTAATCATGTAGTAACCTAACATATTCACTCCCTGTAAAACTTCATTGGTCGCCACTATCTATCAGCTGAAGCCTCAGCTCTTTGGTATGCCAGTTAAGACCTTTGCAGTCTGGTTGAAATTAAATTTCCCTTTCTGTTTTCACCTTATGTTGGAATCACAGAGGATATGAGTGAGTAAACACTGTATACTTTTTTTAAAAAGGATTTTTATTTATTTGAGAGGTAGAGTTACAGATACAGAGAGGGAGAGAAGAGAGAAAGGTCTTCTACCCACTGGTTCACTCCCCAAATGTCTGCGACCCCTGGAGCTGGGCCAGTCTGAAGCAAGGATCCAGGAGCTTTTCCGAGTTTCCTACTCAGGTGAAGGGGACCGAGCACTGGAGCCATCTTTTGTTGCTTTCCTAAGTGCATTAGCAGGGAGCTGGATTGGAAGAGGAACATCAGGGACATGAACTGGCCCCTATTTGGGATGCTGGTGCCTCAGGTGGAGGCTTAACCTACTGTGCCATGGTTCTGGCCCCTCTCTGTGCACTTTTGGATATAGCTTTACAACACTATCACCATTTCAGAATAGGCTATTTTCCAAATGGCATTATCTATTTGTGTGTACAAGTTTGCTGCCCAGATAGTCTTTTAATTTTTCCCACCTTGCATCCCATTGTTGATGCATTAAGATCCAGTTTAATTCTTAACTTCTACTGTAAAATTTCCATTGTCTTTCCAGTCTCAACTAGTTTCTCCTTTGTGTTCTTACTAAACTTCTTATATGCTTATATTTTAGTGCTGCCTACCAGTACTATGGTTATATATTAAAGTACATTTCTCTGCCATAAAATTGTAAATTCTTTATGAGGTTGAGAGCTTGAAGCTTCTGTGACTTGTATTTGTCATGTTATCCCTAGGACATGGTAGGCATTTAAATTGTTTTTCTTTTTTCTCAGGAAAAATATATGGGAATTAAGAAAAAAATTGGTGATACCTACATAGCTTGACAAAATTTTTAAAAATATTCTTATTGGCCAAATTATTGTACCTTCCCCAAATTGTTATGTTGAAGCCCTGATTTCCCCCTCCCCCCATGATGGTATTTAGAGATGGGGCCTTTTGAAAGTAATTAGATTTAGATGAGGTTTTGAGATTGGATTCCTCATGGTATTAGTTCCACTATAGGAAGAGGAAGATAGAGAGCTCTCTCTCCTCATAGGCAGGTACCCAGGAAAGGCCATATAGCTACACAGTGAGAACGCGGCTCCATGATCCTCACCAAGATCAGAATCTGCCATCATCATGCTCTTGGATTTCCCAGCCCTCAGAATTTGACCATTGAATGTTTGTTGTTTAAGTTACCTAGACTGTAGTATTTTGCTATGGAAGAAAAGAAGACTAAGACAAACATACGTATAATGTTTTCATATGATGTACAGAAACTTTTTTTTTTTTCTGAGAGAGAGAAGTGAGATTGTTATGGAATTAGAATCTTTGGATATGAGCCAACCTTGCTCTTTTAAGATTAAAATACTTAATAGAGGTGAATATAAGCAACAACAAAAGAAACATATTGGGTCACTACTTGGTCCATGTAAGCTGAAGAGAGATATGAGACATCTAGTTTATAAAAGTGTGGACCTCGTAAGTATTTGTAAATGACTGACTGACAATTACTAAGATGCATTGGTTTCTGAATTAAAACAAAGTGGACTGCCTTCATTGAATTTCAGTGTTGATGGGAATATCTCAATTTTTTAATTATTCCACTGACTTATCCTTCTTCCTTATCAATTGAAGAATGTAGAGTTACCTCCATCAGGTGCAAAACTCATAATTTTATATATTTCTATAGTCATTCCACACATGAAATTCTATTAATCTACTGTTCTGGCAAATTGTGCATTAAACCTAAATCCAGAGTGAGCGTCACAGTTATCAACAGAAACTTTAAACCTGAAGCTCCAAAGACAATTGACGATTATGTTTTTGAATGACCAATAGAAGACTATACAAATATTTTTGGGAAGTTGGATCTATGTACTTGAAGTTGACCACAGACTTTTGACCCGTTGTTTCATAATATCAGTACATTTTGAGCAATTAACTATTCATGTATTCACGTATTCATTCATTATTCAGGTCATTTATTTTAATTAAAATAATACATCTTCCAGTGATTGATAATTGGATATTTCACAAAGTAAATTTTATTTCATTAAAATCATCAAAATTACAGTGATAGATGTTTAGCCTATACCCTCATAAAGCTAGCTACATATGGTTATTTTTGCTAAAAATGTACATTTTCAGTATTTGGGGTTTGTCTCTATTTTATGACATGATGAAATGAATAGCACAGTATCCACCCCATATACACACACCTCATGTACAAGTGATATATCAAAAACTGTTTTAATCTGAACTTAGGTTATATTGCGCATATTGTCTTACCTCTATGTTTGGAAAGTAAAATAACATAAGATTTTTAAAATACATACTTTGAGGTTACTTTGAATATCTTTGTATAACATGTGCCCTTAATTTTCACATGCTGCTTCATACATCCTTGCATAAAAAATCATCTCAATCTATAGCACTTCCTCAATTCCTGCTTTAAGATGGGATATCTATGTGTTACTAGAAAAAATTCAACTATAATTTAGTATTTATTGCAGGAATGACAACTGAGGAATGAAATACTTCTAACATTACACCCAGATAACCCCAGAGGAGGATCATTTTCATGCCTAATAAGTAGCTTTATTCAGTATATCCTGTTTTGTTTGTTTCATATTTTTTTCTGGCAAAGCAGTCTTGTAATAATGTTTGCCTATAAAGTATGCTCTTGTTTGTTTTTAATAAGACATCAGCTTGCTATAAAACTGAACAGATGCAATTTAAAGTGCTGGTCTATCATACAGATCCCCATAAACTTCCATTCCTATTTGATAAGAATGAATAGGAATGAAATCCAGTGCAATTTTAAGTAGGATAATCTATTTGTAAGTTTTTATGCTTCAACATTACGACCTTGTCCCATTTTCACAGTAAACATTTTCCTTGATAACAAAACTTTATTGTAAAAAAAATCATGGATTAATTTCCCTGCACAATTCTTTGAAAATCTTATATTTACCATGGCAGACTCAGCAGAATCTACTATCTGAGAGAAAAAAATTAACACTAGATTTCTCCACATTGCAAACAATAATATAACTTTTGTTCAATGAGCTATTTTAACATATGGGATGTAAAGTGTGAGTATGTCTTGAAATAGCTCAGTTATGGGCACTTCAAGTGCTTTTTTAAAATCCCAGTCTAGGACTTAAATTTTTCTAGTGACTTTCTGATGGTTACTTACAGATTTTCAAAATAGGGTTAATACAGTATCAATGAAATACCATACAAAGGGCCGGCGCTGTGGCTCAACAGGCTAATCCTCCGCCTTGCGGCGCCGGCACACCGGGTTCTAGTCATGGTTGGGGCGCCAGATTCTGTCTCGGTTGCCCCTCTTCCAGGCCAGCCCTCTGCTGTGGCCCAGGAGTGCAGTGGAGGATGGCCCAAAGTGCTTGGGCCCTGCACCCCATGGGAGACCAGGAAAAAGCACCTAGCACCTGGCTCCTGCCATCGGATGAGCGCGGTGCGCCGGCCACAGTGTGCCGACCGCGGCAGCCATTGGAGGGTGAACCAACGGCAAAGGAAGACCTTTCTCTCTGTCTCTCTCTCTCACTGTCCACTCTGCCTGTCAAAAAAAAAAAATAAAAGAAATACCATACAAAGATTCCAATATTAAATGTTCTTTGAAAATATGTTTGATATTTTTAAAGGGAAATAAGCTCATTATGAATGTTAAAAATTGTTATAGCAAATGTGGAATTGGTTAACCAGGAAATCTTGAGCTGCTGTAGCAGGGAAACTGTTTTATCAAGCTTAACAGGAAATACCACAATCATTAAAATACTCAGGGTAAATTTGATCTGGCGACTTTTTAAAAAAATTTCTTTGACAGGTAGAGTTATAGACAGTGAGAGAGACAGAGAGAAAGGCTTTCCTTCCATTGGTTAACTTCCCAAATGGCTGCCACAGCCGGCACTGCGTCGATCCGAAGCCAGGAGCCAGGAGCTCCCTTCTGGTCTCCCATGCGGGCATAGGGCCCAAGCACTTGGGCCATCCTCCACTGCCCTCCTGGGCCACAGCAGAGAGCTGGACTGGAAGAGGAGCAACTGGGACTAGAACCTGGCACCCATATGGGATGCTGGTGCTGCAGGCGGAGGATTAACCAAATGAGCCATGGTGCTGGCCCCCTGGAAACTTTTCTAGTTGCATAATGTTAAGGTGTATAAACCCAATACTAGCATTACAGAGTAATGAAATATCAGAAAATTCAAAATACAGAAAGAGACAGAAGAAGGCAATCATAAAGATGGAGATAACCACACCATATATTTGTCAGTCATTAGAGATGTCAATTTATTCCAGACATAGAATATTCACTGATTTTCACAATCAACCATAGCAAGACACATTTTACCAGAATTAACTCTTCTCTAAACAAATAAGAATTAGCACATGAAGAGATTCTTTAAAAGCGACAGCCCTGGCTGATGAAGCCATTTTGGTAGTGACCCAATGGATGGAAGAGTCCTTCTGTCTCTCTCTCTATTTTCCATCCCCCCACCCTTTCTCTTCCACACTCTGATGCTGTACCTTTCAAATATTTATTTAGTAAATATAAATTTCCAAAGTACAGTTTATGGATTACAGTGGCCCCCCCATAATTTCCCTCCCACTCACACCCCTCCCATCTCCTGCTCCCTCTCCCCTTCCATTCACATCAAGATTCATTTTCAATTATCTTTATATACAGAAGATCAATATAGTATATATTAAGTAAAGATTTCATCAGTTTGCACCCACACAGAAACACATAGTGTAAAAATACTGTTTCAGTACTAGTTATAGCATTACTTCACATTGGACAACACATTAAGGACAGATCCCACATGAGAAGTAAGTACACAGTAAGTCAACAACATGAGTTGCCAAGGCTATGGAAACCTTTTGAGTTTGCCGACTTCGATCTTATTCCAACAGGGTTAAAGTTAAAGTGGAAGTTCTCTCCTCCCTTCAGAGAAAGATATCTCCTTCTTTGGTGGCCCATTTTTTCCACTGGGATCTCACTCACAGAGATCTTTCATTTAGGTCTTTTTTTTTTTTTTTTTCCCAGAGTGTCTTGGTTTTCCATGCCTAAAATACTCTCATGGGCTCTTCAGCCATATCTGAATGCCTTAAGGGCTGATTCTGAGACCAGAGTGCTATTTAGGACATCTGCCATTCTATGAGTCTGCTGTGTATCCCGCTTCCCATGCTGGATTGTTCTCTCCCTTTCTGATTCTATCAGTTAGTATTAGCTGAATGTATCACAAAGCCAGGTTTCAAAATATACTGTTGTAATGAAAACAGACATAAAGTAATTGAACTAGAAACACAATAACTGAATATAAGAATTGAAGAACTGGGAGTACTCCTGAGTTAAATATGTCAGAAGAGAAAATTAGAAAACTGGAACAAAAATTCAGAAGACTTTTACCATATGGGAAATGAGTGGAAATTCAGAAAAGCATGTATAAAATAAGGAATGCATAAAAAGAGCAGAATAGGCAGGACAATATGTGAAACAATATTGCCTGAAAATTTTCAACACAAAAATAAACCTATAATGCAAGACTTTTGATGTCTCTAATTTAGAAAAAATACATTTTTATATTCTTTCCCTGCATCTATTGAGATAATAAACCTTTAATTTGTTAATGAGATGGATCAGATTTATTGATTTGTGTATGTTGAACTATCCCTGTATACCAGGGATAAATTCTACTTGGTCTGGGTGAATGATCTTTCTGATTCAATTAGCTAGTATTTTGTTGAAGATTTTTGCATCTATGTTCATCAGGGATAATGATCTATAGTTCTATTTTTTATTGTAGAATATTAAATCAGCACTCAAAAATCAGTAGCCTTTCCATACACAAACAATGCCAAAGCTGAGAAAGAACTTATAAGATCAGTCCCATTTACAATAGCTACAAACAATTTAAATACCTTGTGATAAATTTAACCAATTATGTTAAAGATCTCCACAGTGAATATTATAAAACATTAAAGAAAGAGATAGAAGACACCAAAAAAAGAAAATCTTCCATGTTCATTGATTAGAAGAATTAATATCATCATAATGTCCATCTTACCCAAAGCAGTTTATAAATTCAATGTGATTCTAATCAAAATACCAAAGATGTTCTCAGATCTGGGAAAAATGATCCTAAAATTCATATGGACTCACAAGAGATCCTGAATAGCTAAAGCAATCATAAACAATAAAAATAAAGCTGGAAGTATCATCATACCTGATTTCAAGACATATTACAGGTCAGTTATAATCAAAACAGCTTGGCATTGTCACAAAAATAGACATGTTGGTTGGCTAATGGAACAGACTAGAGACACCAGAAATGAATCCATGCATCTACAACCAACTGATCTTTGATAAGTTAGCTAAAGTCACTCCCTGGAGAGAGGGCAGTCTCTTCAACAAATGGTGCTGGGGAAATTTGATCTCTACATGCAGAAGTGTGAACTTATACCCCTACCTCACACCCTACACAAAAATCAACTCATGGAGGATAAGGGATCTAAATCTAAGACCTGAAGCCATTAAATTACTAGCAGAGAACACTGGGGAAACACTGCAAGAAATTAGTGTAGGCAAAGACTTCTAAGACCCCCAAAGCACGGGAAATAAAGGCCAGGATGGGATTACATCAAGCTAAGAAGCTACTGCACAGCCAAGGAAACTCTGAACAAAGTAAATGGGCAACCAACAGACTGGGGGAAAATATTTTGAAACTATGTATCTGAAAAAAGATTAATATCTAACTATATAAGAAGTCCAAGGAACTCAACAACAAAATAAGCAATCCAGTTAAGAAATGGACTAAGGATATGAACAAGCATTTTTCAAAGGATGAAATACAAATGACCAATAGACACATGAAAAGAAGCATAGAATCTCTAGCCATCAGATAAATAAAACCACAACATGATTTTACCTCACTCTAGTTAGAATGACTGTCATCCAAACTCCAAAACATAACAAATTCTGGTGAGGATGTGAGAAAAAATTTATGCTAATCCACTGCTGGTGGGAAGGTAAACTGATACAACCATTATGGAAGACAATATGGAGATTCCTCAGAAACCTGAAAATAGATCTACCATATGACCCAGTCATTCCACTCCTGGGAGTTTTTCAAAAGGAAATGAAATCAGCATATGAAAGAATCTGTACCCCCATGTTTATTGCAGCTCAACTCACAATAGCTAAGATATGAATCAACCCAGATGTCCATCAGCTCATGACTAGAAAAAGATATTATGGTATATATACATGATAGAATACTACTCAGCTATATAAAAAAAGAAATCTTGTCTTTTGCAACAAAATAGATGCGACTGGAGACCATTATGCTTAGTGAAATAAGCCAGTCCCCAAAAGACAAGTATCTTGTGTTTTTCCTGAGTTGTGGTAACTAATAAACAGAAACTTGTTCCCCTTTTTATAATGAGAAAAATTTTTAAAGAAATCACTCCTAAGTATGTTATATGAAATTACCTCTGCTACTATCTTCAACATCCAAAGAGAATCTCACAGACATAGTGCTCTTAATAAATTTTCTATCTATGTCAGTTCATAATATATGATTCCATTTGACAAATTGCTAAAAATAAATTGATGGTTAGCCTTGGAAGACATGGGCAAGGAGAAAACAAATATTTGATTGAAAGGCTAGTTTATACTTTGATGAGTATGTTATTGTCTCATTGTAGAACAGACAGATAATAGCCTCCCAAGGGACATTAAAATGATGCATGTTGTTACATAGTCTATCTCTTTGAAAGAGTAGTGATGAGTACATACAGTGAGGTAGTAGGCACCTGGAGGTTGAATGTAATAATTATATTCGAAGTTCTTAGAACCCAGCTCTAGAGAGTGAAGAAGTTTTATAGATTGAGAAGGCATATGATTTCTCTCTAGTTATATTTGCTATACATATAACATGTTTCATACATATGTTCTGTTTACAAATGCAGTTTTAAAAATTATGTTATTTAACCAATCTTGTGTTAAGAGTGTTTGTCCTACATCATTTTTTTCTAGAAAAGCTTAGAAGAAAGAGAACTGAGTATTTTGGTGGAATTATGTAAAAATAATTTGTTGAGGAATTTATGAAAAACATTATAATGTGCCGTACTCATGAATCAAATATTTCTTCCTCACCATTCTTCCTTTAGCCTTACTTTTATTGAGCAAACTTTAAAAAAATACTGTTTTTTCTTACAAATTCATCTCAAAATGTTTTATATTAAGTTAAAAAATTTTATACCTGTATGACAGGGTTGGGCAATATGCAAATAAAGTACAAGTTACTGAACTATTATTAATTGTCCTTCAAATCATATTGTTTTGAGATATCCAAGACAAAGTCTCCCCTACTATCCTGGATAATGACAAATTAGTATATCATATAAAATAACAAAAATCTATTACATCTACTATTTTAAGAATTATCAATTTCATAACATGCTTGCATGTAAAAGTAAAATATGTTGCATTTGAGGATCAATTAATTTATTTTATGTGTAAAAATAATATTGAACATAATAAATAGCTTATAATGTAAAAATTAATTAGGTGTAAATATTTTTTAAACATTAAGATATTTTGTCTAAAACAAGAGTACAAATTAGAATAATTTAATAATCAGTTTAGTAATTATATTGCTTTAAAATATGAAATAGATAATATTCTTAAATTTCTTTTTAAACTGGGAATGTTCTTTATTAAAATATAACATCACAGAAAATTTATATGAAGATTAATCATGATCATTATAAATATAAATATCCACAAAAATGCCTACAGGAATTATCACAAAGAATGAATGACTTCTCTTTTTCTAAAAGTTTTGTTTAAGATATACATATTTCATGTATTTCATATATACAGATTTAGGAGCGTATAAAAAGTAAACTTGGAGCTCAGGTTTGTGTTTTCATTAGAGAAAACAAAAAAATCATTTCATATTGTGTATTTATCAAGTTTAATAATACCAACTTTTGGTTGTTCTTTTGTGCCAATTATTTGATATATACTTAAAAAATAACCTGCTTCCCTGTCCTTGGCATTTGCTTGATGATATCAAGAAGAGTGTTTCTAGAAGATCATTCAGTATGCATAATATATATAATATATGTATATTAACTGTGGCCAACTATGGAGGAGGAGCATAGACCCTGACTGTCAACAGACGGAGCCCAGCCTTAGTGAGACCCTGCTGAGGTCAGGTGAGGCTACTTCACTTTGTGCTGGAGGCTTCATAGTGGCAAATCTTAGTAAACTGGAGTATTCATGAGTCTTCATCTTCACTGTGGTTCATAATTTAAATTGATATCTTTCATCAGGCTGTGCCAATCTAATGTTAACTGATATTATTTTCACATTCCAAAGCCGTTATATAGACAATGATAGATCTGTTACTCCCAGGGTGTGTTTTCAGTTGCTTTCCCATTTACATATTTATAAGCAAATAACAACTATTATGCTGATCACATACTGTTTGGCAGGAACCATGTACATTTTCTCACTGCAGTATGGCCATCGTAGTCTTCTGGTTCCTAAATGCAACCATGCTTAAGCCTAGTTTGAGACCTTTGTATTTGAGTTCTTTCTGCCTGTGATCTCATCATTCTAATCCATACCTAACTGGATCCTTCTTATCATTCAGGTTTTGCCTTAGGGTCATCTCATCCTAAAGGTCTTGCCTAAATTCTAGTATAGTTACACATTTACCATCTATCACATAATCTTAATTTCTACCTCAAGTTTTACTGTGTGTTTATTTTTCACTGGATGCCCTCTCTCACTGGAGCATATGCTGCAGGTATTTTTGTTTTTTCACCATCATAACCTGAACAGTACCCGCTCAATATCTGTTCAATGAATCAAATAAAGAAAGAATGGGCCGATATAACACACACACACACATGCACACACAGTCATCTGAGCAGGTTTATTAAGTAGGTTTTGCTATTACCATTTCACAGAGAAGAAAACAAACACAAAGAATGGTTAATGATTTGTATGAGTTTCTTCAGTTTTGAATGATCATAGAATTATGCAGCTCCTCATAACCTCAGGGGTGCTGCTCATAATGTTCTGTAACATGGAGTCCGGCTGGCTTCCATGTCACTGCCACCCTGACATTTGCCTTGCACTTCAGAGATTCTGACACTGGTGCACTTCATGTGAGGTTTTCACTGAATCTTGGCTCTGTTTAGGGGCCACTTTGTTGGAGTGGTTCACCTCCTTTTGCTGTATGGAGAGTAAGTGTAGGTGCTAGACCAAGGAACATTTCTTTTTGCAGATTTAGATAATTTCAGTGTTCTTCTGTCTTTCATCACATGCCACTGAAATGACAATGAGTCCAAATCTCTTTGTTTTCCCTTCGTTCAAGGATGTATCAGTGGAATATACCCCATAGACCTTCACTTAAGATTCTCTCCTTCAAGCACTCACTGTTACTCTATCATACATTGTATCTGCATTTTTCTATACCCTTATACCTGATTTCTGCTCAACTAACTTTGTTTTTCTTATTCAATGAATTTATTTAATGATTGTATACCTCTCAAATTGGAAGAAATATATTCATGGCTAAAACAACATTGCCATTATCCAACAGAATGTTCAAACAAAGCAAGTAAGCAAGTTACATTAACTGAAGTTCTCCAGTGAATCTTTAGAAGTAAATTGACCCTAGTAAAAGAAGGCTAGCCCAAGATCCTTGGGAAAAGCTCATGGCAGGATGTGATAGAATTCTTTTGCTAAGAACATAAGGAAAAGACTGCCCAGATGCCAGAAACTACTTATTTGAATATACTTATTTGTAATATTTTAAAAATCTTCTTCTAAAAAGCTTTAAATTATTAAGTAGACTCACACTACTGGAATTACAGTACTCCCAAGACTCTTATCATGGATAATCACTAGGTTATGTGAGGTTAGTATAAAACCAGATTATTAAAATTGATTTTAAATGGAAGAAGAAATAATTCTTAAAGAAATCAAAATACTACCATTATTAACATGATATAAGATTAGTAACACTGAATGAGCTACATTACAGTTTATGTTGATCACTTCCTCAGAAGGTGATCATCTTTGATTTAGATTTCCCCGAAAATCCACCAGAATAGGTACAGACAATAGCAAAGAAGCTCTTGGTGACCGCTAGGATGTGCATTTATATGTTGGGGGTAGTGGTGAGAACTTAAATGGAAACCAAACTTATAAGAAGAACTGATTTTCTACCCACAAAATAGACAAATCTATGCAAGAAAATTATAGTATATGTTCCACTTATATGCAGTTAATTTCTTATACTTCTTAAGAAGTATTAAATTGTCATACCCATATCTTCCAGGAAATAAAAGAATAATGCAAAAACTTCCCAATATAGCTACATGGATATATTTGTATTTTTTCTTTTTTTAACTTTTATTTAATAAATATAAATTTCCAAAGTACAAGTTTTGGATTATAGAGGCTTTTTCCCCCATAACCACCCTCCCATCCGCAGCCATCCCATCTCCCACTCCCTCTCCCATCCCATTCTTCATCAAGATTCATTTTTAATTATCTTTATATACAGAAGATGAATTTAGTATATATATTAAGAAAAGATTTAAAAAGTTTGCACCCACACAGAAACACAAAGTATAAAGTACTGTTTGAGTACTAGTTATGCCATTAATTCGCATAGTACAACACATTAAGGACAGAGCTGGACTGGAAGAGGAGCAACCGGCACTAGAACAGGCACCCATATGGGATGCCGGCGCCACAGGAGGAAGATTAACCAAGTGAACCATGGCGCCAGACCCTTCATTTTTATTTTTTAAAGATATTTATTTATTTATTTGAGAGGTAGAGTTACAGAGAGAGAGAGGGAGAGAGGTCTTCCATCTGCTGGTTCACTCCTCAATGGCCACAACTGGCAGAGCTGTGCCGATCTGAAGGCAGGAGCCAGGAGCTTCTTCTAGGTCGCCCACATGGGGCCAGCAGCCCAAGGACTCAGGCCATCTTCTACTGCTTTCCCAGGCCAAAGAAGAGAGCTGGATCGGAAGTGGAGAAGTCAGGACCTGAACCGGTGCCCATATGAATGCCAGGACTACAGGCAGCAGCTTTACCTATGTCACTGTGCCAGCCCCAAATTGTTGAATTATTAAAGGAAAAAATAAGAAAGGAGGAGGGAGGGAGGATAGAATGGGAAATATCATTACATTCTTAAATCTGTATTTATGAAATACATGGAATTTGTTCACCTTATATAAAGACTTTTTTTTTTTAAAGAGATGAATACAATACCCAGTTGCTTACAGTATAAACAGAGAGGAAAAAGGCGTTGTGTGAATGATTAAAACAAGAATATAAACTTTCTCTGAATCATTTTTAAAAATATTTTATTTGATTGAGAGTTAAAGCTACAGAGAGAAAGGTCTTCCATCTGCTGATTCACTCCCCAGATAGCACCAATGGTCAGAGCTGAGCTGATCAGAAGCCAGGAGCTAAGAGATTCTTCTAGGTCTCCCACGTGTGTGCAGGAACCCAAACACTCAGGCCATTTTTCACTACTTTCCTAGGCCACAAGCAGAGAGCTGGATTTGGAAAAGAAGCAGCCGGGACTTGAACTGATACCCATATGGGATGCCGGTGCTGCAGATGGAGGCTTAGCCCACCACACCACAATGCTGGCCCCCATTTTTCTAAATTTTGATTCAAGATGCTATAGGTCTAATACAGAACTATAATTTATAGTTTATAGTAATTGGTTATTTTCTGTTTTCCAGCTCTTCCAGTCCTGAAGCTAAGATCCTTTCTTTGACCTTTTCTGCCCTGCTTTGTGACCTCTAAGTTAATTGCTAAGAAAGTGATCACATCCGCTAAAGCTTCCTTGCTCTTCATTTCTGGTTGAGTTCAGTGAGATAGGAGGGTGAATAGGAGATTGGAATGAGGAATAGAATACCAGGGCATTTACTCATACTCACCCAGACCTCACTGTTCCCTTCCTGGCAATGACTACTATAGACGTTAGCTAGTCTCCTCTCCCCTACTTGCTGTACTTTAATGCTGAATTGAGGTGATGGCTGTTTATTAGTGCTAGTCCTTGGGGACCTACTTCATTATTTGTTATGATTCTCTTAACTGCATCCTCAACTTAAATAAAAAGAATTGATTTATTCTCAAATAAACAATTTGAATGTACTATGTGTATCCTGCTTGAACCCTGACTGATAATGAGGGTACTTCAAAGAGTACATGAAAAAGTGTACTTTAATGATGAATTTATTTTGTGCAAAAAATTGAAATTTACAGGGTTTTTTTTGTAAGATGTATTTTTCAGGAATTTTTGGAGATCCTTCTTAAGTAGAATACATAGGATAACTTTAAAAGAATAATAGAAAATTTGAAATTTTTAATTTCTTTTATAATAGTGAGACTATGTATTTTGATATGTATTTAATATTAATATTTAACATGTTTATACAGTTTTTTGTTTTTTGTTTTTTTCATATTTTAAAAAATCATCTTATATAATAATATTGTCAAATTTCACATTAAGATTAAATTACTCTTAGCATTAAAAAAAAAAACCCTTATGGTTTCTGACAATGTTTTTGCTTTTAGAAATTCACTTCCTAACCATAGTGCCAACAACATTTGATGTGTATGTGAAAATGAAACTTGATGAGAAACATACTAACCTTCCAAAGTAAGTTCAGAAAGGTTTTCCCGATGCCTTGGGTTGCTTGTCTCTGCCATGAATTATCTCACTTTTCTGTAGCTCCGTGGTTGGTACTTATCAAAAGGTAAGACTCAGATTCATGAACAAAACCACACATCTGCCTTGTGCCAGTGCCCACCTGTCTGCCCCCAGCTCTACTACGTCAGGTTGGCTTCTCTTTTGTTCTCCTCTTCAAATGTTGCATAGTGCCTCTAAGAGGAAGAATATAACTGGAATCCTGCTGTGAAGACTCCAGGAAATGCAGAGAAAGTGTAGAAAGGTGAGAATATTTTTGGAAATAACAAACTGTATCTTATACAGTTCACCCCTTGAAAATTAGTCTTATATACATCTTCTACTCATATTTAAATGTATTTTGCTTAGCATGGTGTCAGGAAGATGTGCTAATTATAAACTCAAAAATCGGAGGTCAAACCTTCATTTTTAAGACCCTGTTTTTGTGATGTCTATTGATTTACTAACCCAACCACCATAACTCTTTGATACCATGTAAGTTAATGAACACTGCCACCAACTCACAATAAAAAATTCAAGTGGAATGGACTAAGTTTCTGCAAAAGTTTCTTCAATTTGTCACGAAGTTGCAGTATCTGTAAGTTCTTAGTTTCAATACCAATTTCTTATTCCTCTTTCCTTCAGCTAGACCTCATAGATTGAATCAAATTACTGTTGACATTTTGAGTCATAAGTAATTTTAGATACTTGGGGGTGTTGTAGTCTCTGATTTGTAGCATTGGACAAAGGCATTACTAAGAAGTGCAACTAGGAGTGGATATTATGCCACAATGGGCTAAACTGCAGTTGGGGTGTTCGCATACCATACTGGAGTATCAGTTTGAGTTTTGGCTATTCTGCTAATGCATCCTGGAATGCATCCGATGATGACTCAAGTGTTTATTCCCCTTCCTGGCTCATGGCTTTGATCTGGCCCAGTCTAGTTGTTAGGTGCATTTGTGGAATGAGCCAAAGGATGGAAGAGCGTGTGCTTGCATGTACTTGCTCTCTCTCTCTCTCTCTCTGCCTTTCAAATTAATTGATCTTTAAAAACAGAAGTACAACCAGAAAATCACTTGAATTCCAGAAATTCCTCTTGTTGTCCCCATTTTGTAGTAGCAATTCTATTTCCCCTGCATAAACAGGATCAGGATCAATCTAATGTGATTCTCCTTTGTTGCTGATTGATGATCCATAAATGATAATGAGACAGCTTCAACTTGTAGGTCAGAGCAACTGTTGTGTCACCAGGTAGAGGCATCTTGTTTGGTACCAAAGACCTGTAAATCAATATTTTCCAAAATTTGGGGCTGAGGAAGTATGACAGTTTGACAGCATATTTTGATATTTGCTATTCACGTTTCACTTCCCCTCTCCATTCTTCCCCTCTGTCTCACCTCAGGGCAACCTGATAAGAAAAGTGCTCCCTCCTTTTGCAGTGGTAGGAAGTTCAAACTGCAAAATTTCCTTCTCATGTGAGGCAGTTCTGACCCTACTACCACTCCCAAACCACAGTGAAAGCCCTATTCAATTTCCCTTATTTGCTGTCTCAAGCCATGTTGGGTCTATGTATACATTCCCTGCTCTGCCCCCAAAATCTTAGTATGTAAATAATGGACTTGTATACCTGTTTGGTAACTATGTGGTGTTATCAATATTGATATATGAAACAAATTTTGGGCAGGGTTCTATCCTGTGTATGTATGGAGACTAAAGCAATAAGTAAAAATATTGATTTTTTACTTTGGGTTAATAGTAAGAAATGTCACTCTGTTTCCATCCTTTGGGTCTCAATGCATATATTTTGGCAATGGGAAAAGCAACTTTTTGTTTCTTGTTACTCTCTGAAACATAGGGATTTATTGAATTATAGTCTCTCAGACATTAAATGAGTTGTTGGCACTCAGGCAGCTCCATGATTGATATCAATAGATCATGTATCATTCTAAAAGGAATGTTGTTCATGTGTCTTCTTTTTGAAACCTTACAACTTTTTTTTTTTTTAATTTACTGAACTGGCTAAGGTCTCTGGAAAAATGATGCATAGAAATAATGGTGTTAAGGGCCAGTGTGATGTTGCCACTTGCAATGCTTGCAGCCCATATGGGTGCTGGTTCAATTCCTGGCTGCTCCAGACTGATCCTGCTGGTGCACCTGGAAGAGTAGCAGAGGATGGCCCAAGTACTTGGGTCTCTATCACCCACAAAGGAAACCTGGAAGAAGCTCCTTGCTCCTTCCTTTGGTCTGGCCCAGCCCTGGCTGTTGCAGCCATTTGGGGAATGAGCCAGTAGATGGAAGATATCATTCTCCTTCTCTGCCTCTCCCTCCCTCCTTCCTTCTCTCTCTTTTCCTCATTTCAGTGCTCTCTGTGTATCTCTCGCTCTCTCTCTCTCTCTCAACTAATTAAATAAACCTTCAGATAGTTATTTCAGGCATCTTTATTTTGTTCTAAACTTAACATGTGGAAAAGAGGAATGTTATTAAGATAGTTGCTGATTTTTTTCTTCAGATTTGCCTTAGAAATGTATCAACAATGATGTCTAGTTCCCATCCATTTTGTACTATTTATTGATGAATTGTTTTTGTTTTAGTAAATTATATATAATATAACATTTACCATTTTAATTCATTAAGTGTACAGTTCATTGGCATTAAGTACATTCCCATAGTTGCACTTCGGCCATCTTCTGTTGCTTTCCCTTTTGCTGTTAGAAGGGAGCTGGATGGTGAGTAGAACAGCTGAGACATGAACCAGTGCCCATATGGGATGCTGGTGTTGAAGGTGGCAGCTTTACTCACTACACCACAATGCTGGCCCCCATCTGCACAATTTTTTCATTTTCCTAAACTCAAACTCTATACCTATTAAATAGTTATTCTTCATTTCAACTCCTTTTAGTACTTAGCATTTCAGTTTTATGATTAAAGCCTCCAGTCCTCTCCACATCATAACCAGGAAAAAGAAAGCCCCATACTTGTAACCATGTTTGAATGTGTGCTCCCTTCCAAAATTCATGTTGAAATTTAGTCCCCAATGCAACAGAATAGAGAAGTCTTCAGGATGTGATTAGGTCATGAAGTCTGCATCCTCATGGTTGGGACTAGAGTCTTATTTCTTGAAGGAACCAGTTAGGTCCCTTTTTGCTCTTTGCTTTCTTCTGTGTGAGGTTACAACAATAAGACCTGTGCTTTGTTATTGATGATTTTTTTTAATCATCAAGGTCACTAATTTTCTCTTCATTTAAATCTCATTTCCTTTTATATTTGACTACTACATCATTAATTTTAGTAATAGCATATTTAATGTAGAATTTTCAGTTGTTGCTTTTTCAAAAAGAAAATGTGCATTTTTAAAATCTTTAAGTTCTTTGCTGAAATGCTTAAACTTGTCTTATATCTCCACTAATCACAGTTATTTTATGACATGTATATATTAGTTTTACTATCTGGAGTACCTGAGAGCTATATTTGTTTAATTTTGTTTTGTTTTGTTTTGTTCCCCATTCATATGTCATGTCTTCTCATGACTTCAGATATCTTTGATTGAATGCTGGACATTGTAGTTACAATACCATTTTTTTAACATGTCAGATAATGTAATATTATTTTGTTAAAGATGTATTTATTTTCAAAAGTTATACAGAGAGAGAGAGAGAGAGAGAGAGAGAGAGAGAGATCCTCCATACACTGGTTCACTCCTCCAAATGGCCACAAAGGCCAGGGCTGGGCCAGGCTGAAGCCAGAAGTCAGGAACTTCTTTTGTATCTCTCACATGAATGTAGGGGCCCAGGTTCTTAGGCCATCTTCCACTGCTTTCCCAGGAACATTGTCAGGGAGCTGGATTGGAAGTGGATAAGCCAGGGCCCGAACTGGGTCCCATATGGGATACTGGTGTTGAAGGCAATGGCTTTACCTGCTATGCCACAACTCAAGCCCCAAGATAATGTAATATTCTTTCAGAGAGAATTCTTTAACCTCTTTAGGTACCTGAGAAATTAGAAATATATGAATACCCTAACCCTGTTTCAGTATGTGAGATGATTTTGGACCACGGTTGTAACTCAAAGCAGAGTTATAGTCAAAGGGCTTATTTACTTCTTTTTGTACTCACTCATGTGTAATAACACTTAATTTTAAATTCAATCAAATCAATTAATGTGAAAGACAGAGTGACAGAGAGAGAGGTCTTCACTGGTTCATTCACAAATAATAGCCATGACATGGCCAGGCCAAAGCCAGGAACCAATAACTCCATCTAAGTCTCTTATGAGTGTAGTAAGACTCACGTATGTGGGCAATCATCTTCTGCCTACCAGAATAACTTGCAGGAAGCTGGAATCAGAACTAGAAGTGAGACTATATAGAATATAGTCATCCCTAGTGGTAGATTATGATAGATAATGCCTGATCCAATATAGAGTACTTTAATACCTCAACTCTAAATAACAATTATTTAAAGTGTCTTATAGCTATCATATTTGTCCATATTCTTTTTCCTGTCCTCATTCCATAAGCTACCAATTTATAGCTATTTCGTTTAGCTATCTCTTAGTTTTACAAAGAAATTTGCTTCAGAGTGGCCCTGTGTACCTGGATCACTTCATCCCTATAATTTATTATTGTGTTGTCTATTTGATTCTTCTATAACCTCTTTTAGTTATTGTATTTAGACTTTTATTTGAGTAAATATTGCTTTCAATTTCTAAGTCTGTCATACTAAATTCAGAAGTCTTTAATTACACTGTCTTAGAACTCTTTTCTCTGTGTATCATAGTCCGTCTGTGCAATAGAACAAGATACTTTAGATTGGGTAATTTATAAATAATATGACCTTATCTTTTACAGTTATAAATGCTGATCACTGTTGGGTCTAGGCCCTGGTAGGTTCAGTGTCTGATGAGGGTCTACTAATGGCTGCTTTCTCTGAAGGGGGACTAATTCTGTGTCCTCGGGATGAATTGGGGTTGAAAGGACAATAAGGGCAATCAACTACTTCCCATCTATATTATATGGTATTAGTCCCATAAACGAAGTAAAAATTCTCAGAGTGTAATCACTTCCTAAACGCCACAACTCGTATTTTAGCTTTTAGGATTAAATTTCAACATGAATTTTGGAGGGGACACAAATATTCAAACTGGTTACTTCTGATGCTGAAATATTTTAGAACTATAAATCTCTTGGACTTGAGGCCATTTCCACAATTATTTTATTACAAAGTAAACTCCCTCATCAGAAACAATGTTGAGTAAAATGTCAGGATGATGAATAAGGTGTTAAATAAATATATGGATGGTGATATTGGCAGGATTTTTAGAGGTAAAGAATATATATTAGGAATAAGTGTACATTTTACTGACGACAAATTGCTGCTCTTGCCATGTGGAAATATCGCAATGTGATCAATCTTAATTTGCCACTAGTTGGCTGTTTTTTCTCTCAAGGGAATGGTGCCATACCAGGGAATCAACAGTATTCTCTGTTGTTTACATATTGGATATGCAGTAGTAATGTTGGCCAAGTAAATGTTGGTAGGACAAAGACTATGCAATCATTTTACCCCTGCTACAATGGATTTGTTTTCCATGTGCTTATTTAGGGAGACCAGGTCTGTTGGGAAGGAGCCAGACTACCCTCCATTAAATATATCATTTTGTCTACCTGATCACTGAGAGCTTGATTTTTAGAAGATGAATTTTGATAATCAATCTGATTGCAATTAAAGATTTTTACACTCAGTTCTTATATTGACCATCAGTTCATATATCTTATGCTCTAACGTTATTCCTTCCAAATCTGTGACAATCAGCAAAGCAACTGACTACTTCCCACTATCAGTATAGCTGCAAAATTTTAGTTATCTCTTATTTCAGGGAAAATCGACATATTTATTGCTCTACACTTTCTCCATGGGAAATATTTCTTTACCCACTGTCATTCAGGGACATCTCTTTGAGGAACTATGTGAACAATCAGTACTGTTTTAGATTGTTTAAGCATAACAGTCATAAGAAAATCATAAATAAATCCCTAGATTTTTTATTCCCCATTTAATTGGTCGTAAGAAATTATACATGAACCATAGGTTTGGATTAAGGTAGAGGGAATCATTGAAAAATAGTAGATCCTATGGGAGTGTGAATCACTGCCTATGAGGTTTTTTTTTTTTTTTTTGTCTTGAGAAAGACCTCAGTTCTGATTTTTTTACAGTACTCATACTTGGTAATGGAGTATTTAACCTTGTGTCTTCATATATCAGATTACGCCCATTTTCCGATAGGCCAATCAATGACTAATTGTCAAATATTCTGTTGCTTTCAGTACCTAACATTTATCCAGAGCTGATTTTGCTGTTGTTAAAATGATAACATTTTTTTTTTTGAAGAAGAAAACCTCCCTTCCTATACCTGGGCAATGTTTGTCTCATTAGGGCTTTTGAATGCTTTGTATACCAACCATATGCCACAGACATTTGGAGCACCATTTATCTGGTTCATAAAGCTGATGTAGATTAATATTTTTCAGTCTCCTGGACTTACTCTTGGATCCACAAAAATTGGAGACCTTATAGTTTATTTGGTAAATGGGTCAATTTGGTACATTATATCGAATAATATATAACATCCCCAAACCAGAGAGTTATGCCTAATTCTGTTTTAAAAGATTTATTGGGGCTGGCACTGTGGCATAGTGGGTAAAGCCACCACCTGCAGTGCTGCCATCCCATATGGGTGCCAGTTTGAGTCCTGGCTGCTCCACTTCCAATCCAGCTCTCTGCTGTGGCCTGAGAAAGCAGTGGAGAAAGGCCTAAGTCCTTGGGTCCCTGTGTAGTCCTCTCCCATGTGGAGACCCAGAAGAAGCTTCTGGCTATTGGCTTCAGATGAGCCCAGCTCCGGCCATTGTGGCTACTTGGGGAGTGAACCAGAGGATGTAGGACCTCCCCCCCCTGCACTGTAACTCTGCCTTTAAAATATTTATTTGTAAAGATTTATTTATTATTTTGAAGTAAGAGTGACAGAGAGAGGGAAAAGGAGAGAGGGAGGTAGAAGATGGAGAGAGAGAGAGAGAGAGAGAGAGAGAGAGAGAGAATGAATCTTCTGTTCATTTGTTCACTCCCCAAATGGCCACAACAGCTAGCTATACCCAGGTCAAAGGCAGGAGCAAGGAACTCCATCCAGGTGTCCCATGTGGGTTACAGGAGTTCATATACTTGGGCTATCTTCTGCTGCCTTCCTTTTTTTTTTTTTTATTTGACAGGTAGAGGTATAGACAGTGTGAGAGAGAGACAGAGAGAAAGATCCTCCCTCCGTTGATTCACCCCCCAAATGGCCATTACGGCTGGCGCTCTGCTGATCCGAAGCCGGGAGCCAGGTACTTCCTCCTGGTCTCCCATGAGGGTGCAGGGGCCTAGGCATGTGGGCCATCCTACACTGCCCTCCTGAGCCACAACAGAGAGCTGGACTGGAAGAGGAGCCACCGGCACTAGAACCCGGTGCTCATATGGGATGTTGGCACGTCAGGTGGAGGAGTAACCAAGTGAGCCACAGGGCCAGCCCCTGCTGCCTTCTTCTGCAGGAAGCTGGGGCTCCAATTGCCACCCCATATAGGATTTCAGTGTTGCAAGTGATAGCTTAACCCACTGCTCTACAACTCTATCCCCAACTTTTGCTTAAATCTTAGCCCCCTGCCCAAGCCTTTATTTTTATCATTTGCTTTTCTTAGAGACAATCTCAACATAACTTAAACAACTAAACTCACAGAACCATTTCTAGGTTGGTTGAATAGTAATTTTCACTTTCTTATAAGTGCATTTTTTACCAAGTAGAGTACTATATCATTTCTTCCCGACATTGGTCCAGTTAGCATGTGACCAACATGAAAATGAAATTATGTTTAAATTGATATCAATGTGATCATAGCATACTCAGCCTAGTCTAGGACAGTGATTGGGAAGACCTTAACCTTCACCTGAGGTGCTGGCATCCCATATAGGCACCGGCTCATGTCCTGGCTGCTCCTCTTCCAATCCAGCTCTCTGCTTTTGACCTGGGAAAGCAGTAAAAAGTGGTCCAAATACTTAGCACCCTCTACCCATGCAGGAGACCTGGAAGAAGCTCCTGGCTCCAGGCTTTGGCCTGGCTCAGCTCTGGTCATTGTGGACATTTGGAGAGTGAATCAGCATGTGGAAAATGCTCTCTCTCTCTCTCTCTCTCTCTCTCTCTCTCTCTCTCATGCTGCCTCTTTGTAACTTTGCCTTTCAAATAAATAAATAAATCTTTTTTTAAAAAAAGGATAGGGTGTTAGTGAAATTAGAATCCTCGTCTGGTTATGTGATGAAATTGCCCTTTTATTTAATATAAATTTGCCATTAATAAGAAAGTTAAGTAGGGATATAATCAGTCCAAATATTCACTTGTTAAAAATTTTCATAATTTCTTTGAGTTTTGAAATGACTGGATAATGTTTTGAATTAAGTTGGCTGTTTTGATAGAAAGTGTATTCAATTGGTTCTACATTGACATTTAAATCAGAACTGTAGTTCTATGGGTCATAAGAGTGATGTTGAAGTTCTGTAAGCTACTAAGTATTTCTATTTTAAATGTGTATTCTGGACCCACTGTGCCAAAACTAAACTTATTACCCATTACCTGACTTATTACAAACTTTCATTTGGGTGGTGGACCACAGAGGTATTTTGTCAGGACAAATTCAGGTGTGCTTCCTTGGTACCATTATTTGCCTGAAATGGTCCCTTAGGATTTCTAACATTGTTTATTAGCACTGAATTGTCACAGCTTTGGTTAACCTGAGAAGTCTTTATTTTGTCTTAATTTTAGAATGTCCTTGAGGAGTCTCAAATTATGAACTAACTTTTCTCAACAGTTGACAAATATTGATCTCTTATTCTGGCCCAGAGTTGTTGATGACAAATCTGCCCTAAAAGCTCATTTCCTTCCATTACTTATAAGGTTCTTTTTTTCATTTATTTTGTGTCCTTCAGAATTTTATCTTTATCGTTTTTGATAAAATGATTCGTGAACCTGAGAATATTTGTAGATTTTATGTCCATTTATTTTTATTTCATTTGAAATATAAAAACTTAGAGACAGAAAGGAAGGGGTTAAGAGTGAGAGAGAGGGAGATCATCTGTTGTCAGTTCATTCCCCAAATACATGCAAGGGCAGAGGCTGGGTCATGTTGAAGCCAGAAGCCTGGAACTCAATCTGAGTCTTCCATGTGTGTGGCAGGGACCTACGTCACCTGCTGCTTCCCAGGGTGTACATCAGTAGGTAGCTGGAATCAAGTGCAGAGCTGAGACTCAAACCTGTGCACTTTGACGGGATGTGGGCATCCCAAGTGACATCTTAATCACTGTTCCAAATGCCTGTCAGGGATTTTGTGTTTTAATTCCTGCTTGGAATCTCTGTACTTTTGATGTAAGTTTTCTGTCGTCAAATTCTGGATCTTTATCTTTTCAAACATCAATTCCTGGCCCTCTCTTTTCTAATTACATATATGTTGATCCATTTATAATTGACTTAGACTCTGTGTCTGTTTTGAAACTACTTTTTTCCCTTTGCTTCATTTAGGATAATTTGTTTTAATATACATTTTAACTTATTTTATTTTTCTTCAGTAAATTTCAAAAATTTGAAAGCTCTTTTGAAAATGTTGTAGGAATTCTTCATAACTTATGTTGTTATTTTTACATCTAACACTTTTTTGGTTTTCATTTTTCTGCTGAAATTTCACATCTGTTCATGTGTGTATCTTTGTATCTTTCCATTAGATCCTTTAACATATTATTCATAGCTATTTTTATACATTTGAGTCATTTCAACAACTGCTTTTACCAATTATTTCACTTCTAGTCAACACCCCTAATCCTCCATTACCCAATTCTGTTCTATGGTTCATAATTTTTATGGAATGCCAGATATGTAGAGAAAATAGTAGAAAATGAGGTAATTAGTACATATGCCTGGACAATGTGGGTGTGTCTACTTATGTCAGATTGGCAGTAAAATGAGTCGCATCAATCTGGTCAGTAGATAAGTTCTGGATTTGTGTTTTGTTGTGGTATAGAACTCTTTATGCTCCATTGCTCTTTCAGTACTGGGCTGTTGTTATCTTGTTTTTATTGGCTCAAGTGTACTGGAATTTTTCTGTTTTCCTTTTCAGTCTTCAGCTTTCTGCAATTCTCATATATTGGCATCACAGAGATAATTTCTCTCCATGTTCTTGTCTCTTACTCAGTAGAGATTGCTACTAGTTATCACTTAGTATTAGGCTCATGGTGTGGGGAAGAAAGTTCCTGGTTCAGCTTATGAATTAGGCAGACCTTTTAACCTAGGTGTCAGGGTGAAACCTTATCATTCCTGCCTCTTCGCTCTCTGTCAAATTCTGCCTTTTGTCTACTGCAGGAGTTTAGAGATGGATTTCTACTCCTTCTTGAATTTTTCACAAACCTATTCTTTGTACTGTTGAAAGATGTGCAGCCTACCTGGTTTTATTTGTTTTTATTTTTGCTCTACTGACTTCTGCTCCAAGGAAAGTTGGTTTTTGCTTTTACCTTTTCAACAGTAGCAGTGGCTCCACCTCATTCACAGGAGTAGAAAGGACAATTTTCTGCCCATTGCTCAATGATGGGTTTTGTGTTTAACGCCCACCCAGTGGTCCTGGGTTTGAGAGCCTTTGCTTTCCCTCCCACTGTGGCTCAAACTTTTTGTCTGGTATGAGACACTCTTTTTGGGAAGTGTTTTGTTCTGCTACTTGGTGGCAGCTGGTTGTATCCTTCTCTTCTCATCACCAAGGTGACTCCTTCTGGCCCCCTTCCCTGTATTGTTTTTTAAGTCAGTAAACAATGCCCAACTGAGAGGAAGAGCTTTCAGTGAGTTTGAAAACCTTTCATTATTTGTGTAGGACTTCTCAGTTATGTTTTAAATTGACACACTAACCATAGTCAATCTAACTTTTAACTACGTTCTTGCTATGTGCTTCTAAGGCAGCCATCTCTTCTTATCATTTTGCCAAAAGGAAAACAGCACATTTTGCTGTCTCTTCTAGGGAATTGTCACTTTTTTGTATCTAGTTTCCTTGGTTGCCTATATCCTCCATGTCTCTGATGAGTTTAAGGGAAGTTAAGATTTTGCACCTCGATTTTAGGTTGGTTGTTACTTTTTGCTGCTTTGTACTATCAGTAAAGATTTGAATTTTTTTAAAAAAATATTTTCTTTATTCATTTACTTGAGAGAGATTTTATTTACTGGTTCACCTCCTAAATGCTTCCAATGGTTGGGACTGGGCCAGGCCAAAGATAGGATTCTGTGATAGATCAATCCAGATCTCTCACATGGGTAAAGCAGGGACCCGAGCACTTGTACCATCACCTGTTTCTTCCCAGGGGGTTCATGAGCTGCAAACTGGATTGGGAACAGAGCCAACATAAACACAGGCACTTAAATATGGGGCCTTGGCTGCTGGGACAAATGCCTGCCCCCCAGTAAGATTTTTGACAAAGGAACTTAGAGGCTAACAGAACCATTGGGAAATTTGGAAAGTAAAAAAAAGCATGGAAACTTAAGGATTATAGGAAAGCTGTTTCCAATAGTCTTATCTGTGATTGCACTGTAAGAGATGGTTCTCAATAGGGCATGCAGATTCTATAGGCTTCTCCCCAAGTCAGCAAGTTGTTGGTACCTGTGCATCTACATGCAGTTGCCACTTAATAATAATCTCTTTTACCTTTCTAAGCCCATATGAGAAAATCTTGGCAGAATCCATCTGTAACTTTACTGACAAGAGAACCTTGAATGTAGGGTTTTCAAGATTTAAATTCTGTATACAGCAAAGAGCTTGGGATGATATGAAGCATACTGAATATCAGTAAATTGTAATTTATAGTAAAAGCAAAAATATGCACTTCAATAGTCAATCCTTTGCATAAGCGTTATATGTGTTATAATCCTTAAATTATATTTATAGTGAACTCTAATAGCACTGCAAATACCATAGGGTAAATCATTTTATATTTTAAAAGTACAAAATTAAATCTCCAAAGGAAACTAATGCTAAGCAATTATTAAAATTAATCTTTGCTTGACAAGCACCATAATAGTATATAGATTATATAACTTGCTAGCTATAAGCAATTATGCCTTTTTAAAAAAATGAAATGGATTATAAAATGCTTTATTTTAGATGTACTAATTAAGTTGCTATTTCTGTGGGTTAAATATTATAATTTTCCAGAAAATTTTTCTCTGAGTCAATCCTATGAGATCTAATATATCATTCTAATTAATGTATTCTGAGTTCTTCAAAATATACCTAAGGATGAAATACTACTCAATAATAAACATGAATTAACTATTAATGCATATAACAGCATGTATCTACAATATTTCATGTGAATGAAATAAGCTAGATATTAAAAAATATATGCTATGTGATTGGATCCATATTAAATTCAAAATGTGACTACTTTTCTGTGACAAAAAACAGATCAGTGGTTGCCTAGGACTGGAGTTTGATGGAATTGACTGAGAAGGCGAATGAAGGAATATTTGAAGTGATATAAATATTCTGTGTTTTATTTTGGTTGTAGATATATCAGTGTATAAATTTATCAAGACATTAAAATGTGCTCTTAATGTGTGCTTTTGTGTAATTTATACTTCAAGGAAAGACATTGAACATAGATAAACAACAAAAAACTTATCAGATTGGTGTGTGGGGGTAAAAGTGAGTTTCATGGGGAAAGAGAAACTTATTGAAAACTAAAAGGTCAAAGCCATCAGTGATAGGAGGCAAAATTATGCAGTTTTCAGGAAGCTTCTGTTAGGAAATGTTCCTTATAGTGAAATGTTTATCTTTATAATTGTTATCCTAAAATCTTCTTCTAGAAAAGACAATTTTTAAAATTTCATTGGGACTTGGAGAAATAAAGAGGAAAGAGATTCTTGGACTGATAGCTTTACTTTTTATTTATTTATTTATTTATTTATAAAAGCGTATTTAATTTATATTTGAAAGGTGGCAAAACAGAGTTGGAGAGAGTCATCTATTCACTGGTTCGTTCTCCAAATGCCCCCAACAGCCAGGGCTGGGAAAGCTCAAAGCAGGGAACCTGGAACACAATCCAGGTCTGCTTTGCGAATGATAGCTGCTCAAATACTTGAGCCCTTATCTGCTTCCCAAAGTGCACATTAGCAGGAATAGTATACAGACCCAGGACTCCAACTCACACACTTTCATGTGGTAGGGAGACAACCCAAGCAGTATCCTAACCACTGTGCCAGTTTCTCCCCCCCCTCCCCTTCCTTCCCCCCTCCCCTCCCTTCCCCCCTCCCTCCCCTCCCCCTCCCCTCCCCTCCCCCCTCCCTTCCCTTCCCCCCTCCCCTCCCCTCCCCTCTCCTCCCCTCTCCTCTCCTCTCCTCTCCTCTCCTCTGCTCTCCTCATTTATTTATTTGAAAGGCAGAGTTACAGAGAGACAGAGGCAGAGAGAGAGAGAGAGAGAGGGAGAGAGAGAGGTCTTCCATCTGCTGGTTCACTCCCCAGATGGCTGCAATGGCCAGATCTGTGCCAATCAGAAGCCAGGAGCCAGGAGCTTCTTCCGGGTCTCCCACATGGGAGCAGGGGCCCAAGGACCTGGGCCATCTTCTACTGCTATCCCAGGCCATAGCAGAGAGCTGGATTGGAAGTGGAGCAGCCAGAACTTGAACCGGCACCCATATGGGGCTTTATCCACTACACCACAGCACCGGCCCCTACTTTTCCTTTTATAGCCAACATTCACCTGCATTCTAAGCATCAATTAAACAAGGACAGGATTTTTTTTTATGTATGTGTGATTTTAGCATAATTCATTGGAAAAAGTAGAGACAGAAATCCCTACACCTGATTAACCACACGCGTATCCCAGTAAAGGAATGACAGCCCAGTATGCATTCATACTGGGGTTTTATGGACATGAACGTGGGTCACCATTTCTTCTCCCCTCCTCCCTATTCTGGGAAATTCTTGGTGGGGGATTTTTGGGTTTTGGAATTCTCCTAAACAAACCCCTCTGGACAGCACTAGTTATCAAGGTTCTTATCTATTGGAGAAGCAAAAGACTCTTCAGTCTAGTAGTGTCAGCTGCATCACTCTCTCAATTCAGTGAATTCCTTTTGATAAAGGACAGACAAGGACTCCTTGCACTAAGGGAGACAGACAAGAGGTTGTTCAGGACTTGTTTCCTTATCCATTACACTTAAATTTATTTTTTTAAACTTCTCATTTTCTTAGGCCCCTCTTACACACATAGGCTAATATCTACCTAGCTGTCTCATTAACATTCCCCCTTCAAGAGAAATAACTCATAATCTTATGGGGAGGGGGACATGGATCTCAATTTCTGTGTCTTTTTCAAGCTGACATATGGGCATAGAGGTGTTTTATGGGTATTCTTCTCTTGATATCTGTTATATGGTGTTTGAGGGTAGCCTTAGAAAAGATAGTCTTGTAAGATCCAGGACCGTTCACATCATCTGGTGGGATAGGCTGGAAATTCTGCCTTACAACCATCTAGAATTGAGTGTCTTTTATTCTGTTAGAAACAAAATGAACAGGGTATTAAAGACACATAGCATAAACAGTAATGAGGGGCACTATCCTGAATTTCCATGACTAGACACTAGGCCAAAATTCTGTTTTGTTCAATCTGGTCCTGGAATTATCTGGCCCTGTCCAAGAAAGTGTGTACATGGTTTTGTACCTGTATAGTTTGACCTGTATAGTTTGATGCCTGACATAAACACCTCCTTGGGCAGAAATTAGGATGTTTGCCTGCCTGCTTTGAAGTGCTGGGTTTAGCAACCCCAGTACAGGGAACCTACTGTTCCCCTAAGGCCAGTCTGTTCCTGGGGCATGAGAATGAGCTCTAAATAGTTTACTTCCTGAGAGACCAGTTGTGTGTGTGTGAGTGTGTGTGTGTGTATGTTTCTTGGACACCCACTAGCCTCATTCTGTTAGGAAGTTAAGGGTGTGTTAGATGCACAAATTTGTAGTCTCAGGTTGGGGGGAGGATTACCATCTCTCAAGAGATAGATTGATTAAATTTTTCCAAGAGGGCCTGCCCAAATAATTGCAGCACCGCTTATAAATCCTTGTGGCCACACTGTCCAGATTAGGTGTTGCTTTATACCCTGTTTGTTAAAGGCTTTTAAAGGCAAATAGAAACTGACACGAGGAGCTTGATAATAATCAGGTGGGTGTTAAGGCCTGAGCAGGTATATGTGAGGCCAGACCTATCTATATCTTCATATGGGGTACTAGAAGACACATTACAAGGAGGTATGAACTTGCTTAGGGAAGATACCCTGTTGACTCCCATTACCTGGCTGTCCTAAATAGGAGGTTAGTAGGCAGCATCTTTAAAAGAAAATTTACAGTCCTGCTTGCAATGATACTAACCTTACACCATCCCCTCAATAGTGATAGTTACTTTGGAATCTAGGCAGAGTGAAGGGCTTTTTCAGCTTAATAAGAGCCAACAGAATTTGCAGCTCTGACCAGGAAGTCCTTCAACACCAGGGCAGTTCTATTTTCAGTGGCCTAGCTCTTGGCAGAGTTGACTGGGCTTTTAGGAAGCTGGCTTCTCTCATAACAGCTGTATGCCCAGTTCCCAGGCTTCCCACATCAAAAACAGGTGCTATTTGGGGAAGTTTTGTGCTTGTCAGATCTCCTTAAAAGCAAACACTAAGAACACAGACTTTGTGAGCTGTGATTTTAGTGATCCTTAAACTATTTATCATATTTTCCAAAACTGTCAGGTGTTAAATTGTAATACACAGCTAAGTTCACTGTTCGTTTTCATACCATACAAGCTTGGAAGAAAACCCTAGCCTTGCCATGTAATAGCTTTGTAATGTTGGTCTAAGTATTTAAATTTTAAATTTGTTTCCATTATTCATTGGTAAATGAGAGAAATTAATCTGATTATTAAATTAGGCAGCATACAGCAAACACCTAACGCAGGGTTGGGCTTTCAGTGCAACAGTTAAGACATTATTTGGCATATCTGCATCTCAAATTGGAGTTCTGTGTTCTCATTCTGGCTCTGCTCTTGATTTCATTCTCCTGTTGATGCATACCTTGAGAGAAAGCACGTGATGGCTTAAGTACTTGGGTCTCTGCCACCCACACAGGAGACTTGGATTGGGTTCCAAGTTCTTGGCTTTGACCTGACCCAACCTCAGCTACTATAGGCATTTAGTTAGTGAATCAGAGGAACAAATATCTTCCTCTGCCTTTAGCTCTCTACCCTTCAAATATAAAAAATAAATTAAAAAATATCTAATGCACTGCCTGGCATATAGGCAATATCAAATAGCTGGTATATTAAATTGTATAATAGAACCAATTTTCAGTTTTTTAACTTAATTTTTCTGAATTCATTCATGGTTTTGTAAGAAAACTTACAAATCAGAAAGGTTTCACAACTTCTGTAATCTTAGCAGTTGTTAAGTATTACCATCGAGACTTTTTGCTACTCCTTTCTTGTATGACTCCAAATTGATTAAGTTCTTTTTAATAAGTTTGCCTAAAAAATTAAAGTGTAGTGTTCTTCACTTTGGTAACTTAGTTCATCAGATCAAGTAGTTAGTTATACTTTCATTTCAAATTCAAGTGTAGATGGGATCAATGAAGAATTTTTAAATGGAAAACTTCAACACATTGAGCACAAAATACATTGCAAAATGTTAAAATTGAAAAGACATTTAGAGGTGTCAGCAATGGGGTGTAGCAGGTTGAGCTACAGCTTATGATCCTGGCTTCTGAGAGTGCCAATTCAAGTTCTGGCTCCTTGCTTCCAATCCACCTCCAGACTAATGCCTCTAGGGAAGCAGTGGAAGATGGCCCGAGTACTGGGGCCCCTGCCATTTGTGTGGAAGGACTGTATGGAGTTCCTGGCTGCTGGCTTTGGCCCTGCTCATTCTCATTCAACCACTTAAGGAGTAAACCAATAGGTAGAAGATCTTTCACCAGTCTCATACCTTTGTGTTACTCTGTCTTTCAAATAAATAACTGTTTTAAAAAAGAAAGGACAGTCAGAAATCAGATATTCAAATGTCTTGATTTTACAGATGATTATTTGAATAAATAGATTAAAGATTTATCTAAGGCAATTGAAGTAATTAGAGATGGCCCTGGAACTTTAAAACATGACATTCAAAGCCAGTTAGTGTATAATTTAAATTCCATTTCTATCACTAACTATATCTGTGTGGACATGTGAAAACTGTGTAACATTCCTTAACTTTATTTTTTATATAAATGAGATTAGTTAACACATAGGATGTCACAAGAATAAAATAACATAACCAAGTAATATGCCTGTGTAACGCCTGGCATATAGTAGGTGCCCAAATAATGTTTTTTTTTTAACTTTTATTTAATGAATATAAATTTCCAAAGTACAGCTTATGGATTACAATGGCTCCCCCCCCCCATAACTTCCCTCCCACCCACAACTCTCCCCAATCTCACTCCCTCTCCCTTTCCATTCACATCAAGAATCATTTTCAATTATCTTTATATACAGAAGATCAATTTAGCATATATTAAGTAAAGATTTCAACAGTTTGCACACAAACAGAAACACAAAGTATAAAATTATGTTTGAGTACTAGTTATAGCATTGAGTCACAATGTACAGCACATTAAGGACAGAGATCCTACATGAGGAGTAAGTATACAGTGACCCCTGTTGTTGACTTAACTATTTGACACTCTTGTTTATGGCATCCGTAATCACCCTAGGCCCTTATCATGAGTTGCCAAGGCTATAGAGGCCTTTGAGTTCACCGACTCTGATCATATTTAGACAAGGTCATAGTCAAAGTGGAAGTTCTCTCCTCCATTAAGAGAAAGGTACCTCCTTCTTTGATGACCTGTTCTTTCCACTAGGATCTCACTCACAGAGATCTTTCATTTAGGTTCTTTTTGGTTGTTGTTGTTTTCTTTTCTTTCTTTCTTTTCTTTTTTTTTTTTTTTTTTGCCACAGTGTCTTGGCTTTCCATGCCTAAAATACTCTCATGGGCTTTTCAGCCAGATCCACATGCCTTAAGGGCTGATTCTGAGGCCAGAGTGCTGTTTAGGACATCTGCCATTCTATGAGTCTGCTGTGTATCCCGCTTCCCATGTTGGATCATTCTTTCCCTTTTTTATTCTATCGGTTAGTGTTTTCAGACACTAGTCTTGTTTGTGTCATCCTTTTAACTCTTAGACCTATCAGTGTGATCAATTGTGAACTGAAATTGATCACTTGGACTAGTCAGATGGCATTGGTACATGCCACCTTCATAGGATTAAACTGGAATCCCCTGGCATGTTTCTAACTCTACCATTTGGGGCAAGTCCGATTGACCATGTCCCAGATTGTATATCTCTTCCCTTTCTTATCCCCACTCTTATATTTAACAGGGATCACTTTTCAGTTAAGTTTAAACACTTAAGAATAATTGTGTATTAATTAAAGAGTTCAACCCATATTATTAATAGAACAAAAAAATACTAAAAGGGATAAAGTATTAAGTTGTTCATCAACAATCAGGGCAAGGGTTGATCAAGTCACTGTTTCTCATAGTGTCCATTTCATTTCAGCAGGTTTTTTTTTTTTTTTCTTTTTGGTGTTCAGTTAGTTGTCACCAATCAGGGAGAACATATGATATTTGTCCCTTTGGACTGGCTTAATTCATTCAGCATGATGTTTTTCAGATTCCTTCATCTTGTTGCAAATGACTGGATTTCATTGTTTTTGACTGCTATATAGTGTTCTATAGAGTACATATCCCATAATTTCTTTATCCAGTCTACTGTTGATAGGCATTTAGGTTGATTCCAGGTCTTAACTATTGTGAATTGAGCTGCAATAAACATTAAGGTGCAGACTGTTTTTTTTGTTTGTTTGTTTGTTTGTTTGCTAATTTAATTTCCTTTGGGTGAATTCCAAGGAGAGGGATGGCTGGGTTGTATGGTAGGGTTATATTCAGGTTTCTGAGGAATCTCCAGACTGACTTCCATAGTGGCTTAACCAGTTTGCATTTCCACCAACAGTGGATTAGTGTCCCTTTTTTCATGTGGGAACTCTAAGCAAATTGGGTATAGAAGGAACATTCCTCAATAAAATCAAATCAATTTATGAAAAACCCACGGCCAACATCCTATTAAATATGGAAAAGTTGGAAGCATTTCCACTGAGATGTGGTACCAGACAGGGATGCCCACTCTCACCACTGCTATTCATTATAGTTCTGGAAGCCTTAGCCAGAGCCATCAGGCGAGAAAAAGAAATTAAAGGGATACAAATTGGGAAGGAAGAAGTCAAACTATCCCTAATTGTAGACGATATGATTCTTTATTTAAGGGATCCAAAGAACTCTACTAAGAGACTATTGGAACTCATAGAAGAGCTTGGCAAAGTAGCAGGATATAAAATCAATGCACAAAAATCACCAGCCTTTGTATACACAGGCAATGTCATGGCTGAGAAAAAACTTCTAGGATCAATCGCGTTCACAATAGCCACAAAAACAATCAAATACTTTGGAATAAACTTAACCAAGGACGTTAAAGATCTCTACGATGAGAATTATAAAACCTTAAGGAAAGAAATAGAAGAGGATACCAAAAAATGGAAAAATCTTCCATGCTCATGGATTGGAAGAAACAATATCATCAAAATGCCCATTCTCCCAAAAGCAACTTATAGATTCAATGTGATATCAATCAAAATACCAAAGACATTCTTCTCAGATCTAGAAAAAAATGATGCTGAAATTCATATGCAGACAGAGGAGACCTCGAATAGCTAAAGCAATCTTGTACAACAAAAACAAAGCCGGAGGCATCACAATACCAGATTTCAGGACCTACTACAGGGCAGTAGTTATCAAAACAGCATCATACTGGTACAGAAACAGATGGATAGCCCAATGGAACAGAATAGAAACACCAGAAATCAACCCAAACATCTACAGCCAACTTATATTTGATCAAGGATCTAAAACCAATTCCTGGAGCAAGGGCAGTCTATTCAATAAATGGTGCTGAGAAAACTGGATTTTCATGTGCAGAAGCATGAAGCAAGACGACTACCTTACACCTTACACAAAAATCCACTCAGCATGGATTAAAGACTTAAATCTATGACCTGACACCATCAAATTATTAGAGAACATTGAAGAAACCCTGCAAGATATTGGCACTGGCAAAGACTTCTTGGAAAAGACCCCGAAAGCACTGGCAGTCAAAGCCAAAATTAACTATTGGGATTGTATCAAATTGAGAAGTTTCTGTACTGAAAAAGAAACAGTCAGGAAAGTGAAGAGGCTACCGACAGAATGGAAAAAAAATATTTGCAAACTATGCAACAGATATAGGATTAATTATGAGAATCTACAAAGAGATCAAGGAAGTCCACAACATCAAAACAAACAACCCACTTAAGAGATGGGACAAGGACCTCAATAGACATTTTTCAAAAGAGGAAATCCAAATGGCCAACAGGCACATGAAAACATGTTGAAGATCACTAGCAATCAGGGAAATGCAAATCAAAATCACAACAAGGTTTCACCTCACCCCAGTGAGAATGGCTCACATACAGAAACCTACCAACAATAATGTTAATATCCTTGATATCTAGTGATTTTCTTTTCTTTCTTTGTTTCTTTCTTTTTTTTTTTTTTTACTTATTTGACAGGTAGAGTTAGTGAGAGAGAGAGACAGTGAGAAAGGTCTTGCTTCCAATGGTTCACTCCCCAAATGGCCGCTATTGCCGGTGCTGCACTGATCTGAAGCCAGAGCCAGGTGCTTCTTCCTGGTCTCCCATGCGGGTGCAGGGCCCAAGCACTTGGGCCATCTTCCACTGCACTCCCGGGCCACAGCAGAGAGCTGGACTGGAAGAGGAGCAACTGGGACTAGAACCCTGCACCCATATGGGATGCCGGCGCCACAGAGGATTAGCCAAGTGAGCCACAGCGCTGGCCCTGATATCTAGTGCTTTTCAAACAAATCCTATGTGGTACTACTAAACATGTCTTTGGCTATTCATATTTTCTCTCATATACTCACTTTATCTCGTAATTCCCATTACCATAGTTGATTGGATCAGAAATATGTATAAGAGCCAATGATATTTTTAAAAATTTTTACTTGTTTGAAAGAGTGATAAAGGATGTGGGGATGAGAGATATCTTCTATCCACTGGTTCACTCCCTAAATGGCTACAAAATCTGTGCCAGGTGGAAACTAGGAACATGAACTCCATGCAGGTCTTCCACATGGGTGGCAGGGACCCAAGTACTTAGGCCATTAATTGCTGCTTTCTCAGGAACATTTGCAGGGAGCTAGATTAGAAGAAGAGCAGCTGGAACTCAAACTGGTACTCCAATATGAGATGCTAGTGTCAAAGGTGATAGCTTAACCTTGTGAGCTACAAAGCTGAACCTAGAAACAACTGTATTTATATCTTCAGAATTTGATATGTAAAATGAGCAGAAAAGAACTGGCAGAAAAATCAAATCCCATTTGAAGTGTGACTTCATCATGGAACTTATGGTAGGTTTAATGCTGACCCTATAAAGATATCAATATTCTAATCTCTGAAAGCTGTGAATAAACCACATTACATTTACAGTTGGTATTAAATTAAGATTCTTGAGGTGAGCAGGTTAAAAATATTATCCAGGTGGGTCATTGTAATTACAACAGTCTTTATAAGAGGGATTTAGGAGATCAGAGTGATAATAAGAGATGTGATGATGCAACCATGAGGTTTGAGTGATGCGGAGAAGGGGTCCTGCCTGAGCCAGGGATGGCAGGTGGTCTTTAGAAGCTAAAAAGGACAAGCATCTAGAAGGAAGCATTATGATTTTAGACTTTTCACCTCCAAATCTGTTAGATGCTAATTTGTATTGCTTTATGCCACTGCATTTTTGGTAATTGATTGTATCAGCAATAGGAAACTATTACAGGAATGTTAGAAAACTTGATCTGAGAGCCCCAGTTTCCTTCTTAGAGGTCCCTTGAGTCATCTTGAAGCTGCAACATTTCTGATCCAATTTCTCTGAGGCCATCATTATTATGGCTCTCTATTGTGTTTTTTTGCGATTCAGCAGCCATCTGTAATTCCACCACCACTTCTTTCAACAGTTTGGGATAGTAAGGGAATGTCTTTTCTCTCCTATAAAAACTGAAGTATAAGAATACATTGCCTTTAGCCATTCATTTGTTAAATATGTGCTATTGATTAGTCTGAAGTCTCTCTCTCCCTGTCTCTCTCTCTCTCCTCTCTCTCAAAAGATTCATTTATTTGAAAGTCAGGATTTCAGAGATATTTCATGAGCTGTTTCACTCCCCTGATGGCTGCAACGGCTAGGGCTGGGTCAGGCTGAAGCCAAAAGCCAGGAGCTTCCTCCAGGTGTCCCAAATAGGTATTAGGGTCCAAAGTGCTTGGGCCAGCCTCCACTGCTTTTTTTCAGGCTATTAGCAGAGACCTAGATCAGAAATGGAGCAGCTGGGACTTGAACTGGTGTCCATATGGGTTGAGGCATTGTAGCCGATGGCTTTACTCACTATGCCACAATGCTGGCACCAAAAATCTCTATCTTAAACTGCATCTAGAAACAGGAAAATTATCTATTTGTAGATCTATTTATACATATTTTACAAATGCAGAATTATATTTACAATTATGGATACTTAGGATTTAAGAAAGAAAGAGTGAAATGGTTTAGGAAAATATTTAAAATGAACACATTTTGGATCATTCTTGGAAGTGCAAACTTATAGTAACAATTACCATTTAGGAAGATCTGTTCAATGGATAGTAGTTTGTATTTTTTTTGTTGCTTTGCAACATAGTTGAGAGTCTGAGTATTTTCTTCAGACTAACAATTTTGAGAGTGCTGCAGGTTGAATCACTTAGTGATAATGAAACACAATCAAAATAAAAATAAAGTTATCATAATGGTTATAATTACAAAGAAATGGTTCACAGAGAGAAATGCTATATTTGAGGAAAGTCTATTTCAATATTCTTTTTTACAAGTAAAGGTTTTTTTTAAAGATTTATTTACTTATTTGAAAGTCAGAGTTACACACAGAGAGGAGAGGCCAAGGGAGAGAGAGAGAAGTCTTCCATCCACTGGTGCACTCCTCAATTGGCCACAACAGCTGGAGCTGCACTGATCTGAAGCCAGGAGCCAAGAGCTCCTTCCGGGTCTCCCACCTAGGTGCAGGAGCCCAGGGACTTGGGCCATCTTCTGTTGCTTTCCCAGGCCATAGCAGAGAGCTGGATCGGAAGTGGAGCAGCTGGGACTAGAACTGGCGTGCATATGGGATGCTGGCACTGCAGGCGGCAGCTTTACCTGCTATGCCACAGCTCCGGCCCCTCAATATTCTTATGTAACTTTAATATGAGAAAGGATAGAAGATAGTCATTTTCAATATTTCTTTGTGTTTGAGTGACTGTAGATGGAGATTCTCAAAAGTATTTTTTTTTGTTGTTTCAGGCACTATGAATTTGGTAACTTTCCCTCAAAGAAGATATAGGTGAGTTACATAGCAATGGCAGGTGTTATGGTATGAACATGTTTTGGCTTCTGAACTCCTGCAGGTCTTTAAATGCCGAAAGTGAATGGTTTTAAGAGGGTGGAAATTGAATACAATTATAATTGGGAGGTCCACCTGGTGGGCGGTCCTTACCTCACTGAGGCTGTGCCCTTAGAAGGTAGTCTTCATGAGGGGCTTGGTTATAAAGCAGCCCAGCTCTTCCTTCTGCTACCTGGTTTGCCATGGGCTCGAACTTCCTCTGTACAAGCTCCGCCATGCCATCCACCACCCTCATCGCAGGCTGGATCAAAAGCAGCCCCATCTTTGACTTGAACTCCCCAAACTGTGAGCTAAATATATCCTTTTATTTTTAAAAAGTTAGTTGATTTATGTATTTGGTTATAATAATGAAAAGTTGACTAATACTAGATGAAATGAGAAGTCAATATCTTGTTAAAGATGATAAAGTTTATATAGAAAAGTCTATTTTCTTGATGGGCTGGATTACAAGGATTTAAATATTAACTCAACATCTCCAACTAGAATAGTTTCTCAGTCTTGGTTGCAGGTGAGGGGAATAGCCTTAGGAAATTTTAAAACCTCTGGACCCCAGATCCCTGCCAGCAAAACTGGCTTAATTGGTTTGGGTGTGGCTTTACTATTTCAAAGCTCCTTTCCCCCAGGTTGTTGTAATATTCAAACTGCCTTGCCAACCCACCTGCATTCCTCACAGAAATCTAGGAAACTCTTGGGTCCATTCTTTTCTATGGCCATTGCTGCCTTCCAATTAAAGTAAAAACTTTATTTGGCTGAGCCTTGGAAACTTTAGTTGTCAAGATGGCATTATTCCTTCTGAGAAAGACAGGTAACTACTCAGCTTAGTCTGCTACACTGAAAATAGCTGTCACAATGATTTCATAAACTAAACATTATCAAAACACTCAAGATCCCTGCCACCAATTTTCTCTCCCCATCACAAAATACTTTAACAATTCTGATTTATATATTGGGTGAGTGGGTGGCAGCACTTTCTACGGGAAGCCTCTTAGTATTACAGATTCTGTCATTTATTCTGAGAAATTTTGTTACTTCTTTTCACTTGTCCCTTGTTTACAGTAGCCTCTGACTTCTACCTAAGTCTAGAAACCTCCTGTAAAATGGAAGTGCTCTAACCCAATTAGCAGACAAGACAGATGTATGAACATTGAAAGTTACCCTGCTTTAACAAAAAGTGTTTTTTCTCCCAGATTTTGTACCTGACTAGTTATAATGCTAATTTCAGAATCTAATGTGAGTTTTGTTTCTAAATATAATGAAACTGACACCAATTTTATCTGTTTTCTAGTTTGTGGCTTGCACTTTTACTCGCTAAAAGTTGAATATGACATAGGGAAATAGGTTTGAAGAATTTTGTTTGGTTCTCTCATGGAAGAGGGTAGTTGTTTAGAGGATAAATAAAGGGTGTATGTGATCCCTTCAAGAGTTTTGAACACAGAAAGTAGTATTAAACTATCTAGGCCTCTCCTGCCTGCCAGGATGTTCTGGAATTGGCAGAACCAGAACTAATGACTATATGTTTTTCATTTTTTTCTCTTGTCTCAGCTATACAGATAAAATATATAACATTGTAGCATATAAATATGCATAGATCTGTGATCAAAAAGAAAGACCATGTAATCCTAGAGGAATTGTTAAGAGTGAAAGTAGATGGAATTAAACTAAAGAATAAAATGGTACCAACATGATAAGTTTTGAAAGCTTGCAAGAAAGAAATTCAACAAGAAAAGGTGACCTTATCAAAGGAGATACATATCTGGGAGATTATTTTAGTCACTAAAGGGGGACCAGTCAGGCTGCTTGGTAATGATGTGTTCCCTTCATCTCTGCCAGTGAGGGGCATTTAGATGGGGCTTCCTGTAGCAGTGGGAGCAGTACTGAGGACAAAGAGGCCTAACGTTGTTCTGAGTTGAAGGTTATACCATACATGGAAGACTGGAGACTGAAGAACCCTGATGAGGCACATCTTTTCTTTTTTTTAAAAAAATTGTTTATTTGAGAGGTGGAGTTACAGACAGTGAGAGGGAGAGACAGAGAGAAAGGTTCACTCCCCAAATGGCCACAAAGGCAGGAGATGGGCATATCTGAAGCCAGGAACCAGGAACTTCTTCCTGTTCTTCCACGTGGATGCAGGGCTTCAAGCTCTTAGGCCATCTAATATGGCTTTCCCAGGCCTTAGCAGAGAGATGGATTGGAAGAGTGGCAGCTGGGACTAAAAATTGTGCCCATGTGGGATGCCGGCACCACAGGTGGAGGATTAACCTACTGCACCAAGCCAGCTCCAGGTACAACTTTTCTAGCTGAGCAGTAGCGAATGCATGTTCAGGGAGGGAGCATCTTCCTCTCTCCTCAGGTGGGTTGAATAAGAAGAAGCCATACACAGTCTTAATAAACTATCACAATAGGAATCATTTCTGGGAGCAAATATTTATAGTGGATATTGTGAACAATTTGTGCATGATATAATTGCTGTGAATAAATAAGAAAAGAACCTTCAATAAAGTGAGCCAAGGATCTGAATAGGAAATTCATTGATAAAGAAGTGAAACTGACCAATTTATATGGAATGATCCTCACAGTAGCCAAACATCTAGAAATTCAGAAGCAATAAAGCATGAATTATTGGCAAATTTTTTTAAATCTTTTAATGTTCATAGTGGCAAAGAGGCGAATGTTGTGCCATATATTATTGATAGGAATAAAATTGTGAATACAGGAAAAGTTGGAAAAATCTAGTAAAATTATAAATATTCACAACCAATGTGTCAGCTACTTAAATTACACATCTAAAACCTAAAAAATTATAGTTGTTAATAAAATATATGCAAAGACATCCACTGTACAAGTATTTTTAAATAGCAAATAAATGAAGACATTAAATTCATGAAAATATCAATAAATTAAATAGATAAAGATACAAATTGTGAAATATGTACATAAAACATCTTCAAAATGAGAATGGAAAATGCTTATTATGGGAAAAGTAGCATGGATTTCAAAGATTTTTGCAGCAAAATATCTTTTAATTCCACTTTTCTATGAACTTCTTGAAATACTCTCACATCTTTTGCTCTTTTTTAGTGATTTTTTTTGCACTGGCTAAAATATCCAGTTCAGTGTTTAAGAGAATCATTGCGAGAAGGTATTTTTGACTTTTTCCTGATTTTAGGATGAAAGTACATGGTCTGTCACCATTAATTATGGTGACAGTTACAGATGTACTGCAGATATCTCTTATGTTCAGAAAGTCTCCTCTTATTCCTACTTTGCTGAAAGTTTGATTCAGGAATAGATATTGGATTTTATGAAATATTTCTGAGTTTGAAGTTACCAGTTTTTCTTTCATGTGTTAGTATGGTGAAAATTAAGATTTCAAATGTAAAATCAAACATATTTTTCTCAGTATGATATATAAACTTTTCAAGATTTATTTATCTGTAAGGGAGAGTTATACATATAGAAACAGTTGAGAAAGAGACATACATAGAGAAATCTTTCATTCACTGTTTCACTCTCCAAATGACTACAACGGCCAGTGCTGGGCCAGGCTAAAGTCGGGTCTCTCTTGTGGGTGGTGGGAACTCAAGTACTTGAGCCATCACCCACTGCCTTCTAGGTGAATTTGCAGGGAAGTGGATGAGAAAGCGGAGTAACTAGGATTCAAATGGGCATTCTGATATGGGATGCCAGCCCAGCAAGTGGCCACTTAACAGGATGTTCCAGGCTTCCGGTTCCAGTATGATGTGTATTTTGAGATATATGTTAAATGTTTTAAAGGAAATTTTGCCTCTGTTGGAGAGTATTAGTCTGTAATTTTCTTGGAAATATCTACTTTTGGTGTCAGGGTAATTTTAACTTCAATAGATGTGTTAAAAAAGTTTTCATACTCCACCATTTATGTGTGGTAGAATTCACCAGAAAAGCCATTTGGGCATGTAATTTTCCTTGTGAGTATATTTTAAATTAATAACTATCTCTTAAAATTTTTATTTATTTGAAAGGTAGAGAGGGATACAGACATAGATTTCCATCCACTGGTTCATTCCTCAAATGCCTACACACAGACAGGGCCGAGTTTGGTGGAAGCCAAGAGCTGGGAACTTAATCTGGGTCTTCCATGTGTGTGGCACAACCCAACCATTTGAATCATTACCGACTGCCTCCAAGGATGTATATCATAAGGGAGTTAGAGTGGCAAACAGACATGAGACATGAACAGACATGGGATATGATACAGAATGCAGCATCCCAAACAATGTCTTAAACTTTGTGCTAAACACATATTTGGAAGCTTCCTTTCTCTAATAACAAGCAGGGTTTTTTATGTTATCAGTTATTTTTTGTCATTGAAATAGTTTGCTGCTGTCATCACATTAGAGTTGAATGTATGAATATTAGTACAAAATTATTATATTCCCTTGAAAGTCTCAGATATGTGTAGTATATGGTATTATATTTATTATATCTCTTACTCCTGATGTAATTAATTTGAGTCTTAGCTTCTTTTATCCTTGGCCAGCCTGACTAAAGTTTTATCAAATTCACTATATTTTTTTCTCTAGATGATAACTTTGGGGTACAGTAGTTTTTTTTTCCTTTTTTCTATTATGTTATCATGTGGATTTATGCTTTCTTTTCTGCTATTTCTGTAGGGCTTAACTTTTTTTACTTAAACTGGAACACATGGTCATGAGTATGTGTCCTTTTTTATAATATGGTTTTTTGTCTAAATTTATGCCTATATGTATATGTATATGTACCTTTATTGGCTTTCTACTTATTCTGATATTTTTTACTTTCATTTATATAGATTTCCCAATACTTTCTATTTTCCATTTTGATATCTACTTTCATACATGTTATTTACCTTGTAACTTGGAGGACTTTTCGAGATATATATTTTAGTTAATGATTTTTAAGTCTGTTGTCAGAGAAGAAACTTCTATTAATGAGTTGTAACTTCACAATGGAGAAAATACTTTGTGTTAGTTGAATCCTTTTAAATCTGGTGAATCGTGTATTATGACCATAAATGTTATCTATTTCATTGTTTCTTGTGCTCTGAAAAAGAATGCAGGTATTCTGCTATTGATTAGATTATTCTAAAAGTGTCCATTGGTTTGATTTGCATTGCGGTATTATTCAAGTCTTCCATATACTTACAGATAATTCATTTCTTCTATTAATTTGAGAGAGTAGTATTGCAGTCTTCAACTATAACTATAGTAGTATATTTCTGCTTATAATTCAATTCAGTTTTGCTTCATATATTTTGAAGATTTGTTATTATATACATAAGCTTTAGAGATTGTCTTCTTGATGAATTGACCTCTGTCATAATAAAAATATCATACAATAATGTTTTTTGTTCTCTTAACTACTTTGCCTTTTATTATATGATGATAGTCACTTTATTTTGATTATTTTAGTGCGGTCTATCATTTTTATCCTTTTAATTTTAAGTTACTTAGATATTCATATTGAAAATGTATTTTTAAGCAGAAGAAGTTATATAGCTGTACTTTCATTTAATTTGAAAATCTGTTTAATTATAGTATTTATGTCATCTTTAATGTGATTATTTATATGGATGGGTTGAAGTGGAGTTCATGATTTACATCTTCAATTTCATCATGATGAGAGCATATTTAAATTCATACTTATTTCTTTTTTATTTTTTCCCAAGGAAACCTTTTATTTAAGGAATACAAACTTCAAGGAATACAAATTTCATAACTACAGCTTTATAGAGTGATTTTTCCCACCATACCCACCCTCCCACTTACACTCCCACCCCTCCTCCTCTTCCTTCTCCCATTCTCCCCTAAGATCCATTTTTGATTAACTTTATACACAGAAGACCAAGTCTGTACTCGGTAAAGACTTAAACAATTTGCACCCCCCCCCCCAAAAAAAAACCCGCAAAACTGTTTCTCAACAGTAGAAATGAGGGCTGTTCAGTCTTTGTGTCTTGAAATTAACTTCACTTCTTTCATTTTCTTTTTTTTTAGAAACTTATTTTACTTTAAAGAAGCACCCTAGAATGACACATCTTTTGCAAATACTTAGACATAATTATAACACAACTCTTTGAGGACAGAGGTCCTGCATGGGGAGATAGTGCACAGTGGCTCTTGTTGTTAATTTAACAATTAACAATCTTACATATGATGTCCGTGATCACCCAAGCCTCTTGACATGAGCTGACAAGGCTATGGAAGCCTTTAAATCCACAAACTCCACCAGTATTTAGACAAAGCGATAAGCAGAGTGGAAGTTCTCTCCTTTCAGAGAAAAGTTCTTCCTTCTTTGATGACCATTTCTTTCCACTGGGGTCTCACCCACTGAGGTCCTTCATGTAGGACATTTTTGCCACAGTGTCTTGGCTTTCCATGCCTGAAAAACTCTCGTGGGCTTTTCAGCCAGACCAGAGTGCCTTAGGGCTGATTTTGAGGTCAGAGTGCTACTTGAAGTGATTGTCATTCTGTGAGTCTGCTGTGTGGACTGCTTCCCATGTTGGAACATTCACTCCTTTTTAATTCTATCTATTATTATTACCAGACACTTAATCCTATCCATATGATCACTTTAACACTTAAGATGGTATTTTTACCACCCAGCTGAAAGGGATTTTGGGTCCCATGGGAAGTTTTAAACTATACCCTTGAAAGTAAGACTGTAGGAATGTATGGAGAATTATATACAACTTTATAGTTAGAAATTTATATACTTCATAATTGTAACTTTAGGAACATAACATGTTGATTCTTACCACTGTGCTCGTCTTCCCACCCATACTCTCATCCCTCTTCCTCCTCCCTCTCTTATTCCCACTCTTATTTTTTACTGAAATCTATTTTCAATAGACTTTATACACATATGTTTAACTCTATTTTAAGTAAAGAGTTCAACAAATAGTATTAAAAAAAACTGTTCCTCGATAGTCAAGACAAGGGCTGTTCAAGTCATTGCTTCTCAAAGTGTTGATTTCACTTCTACAGATTGCCTTTTACTTCCTCTATTAGTTATCACAGATCAGGGAGACCATATGGGTAGTTGTCCCTTTGAGACTGGCTTATTTCACTAAGTATGATTCATCCATTATGTTGCCAATTACTGGGTTTCATTTTTTCTCTTTTACCACTTTGTAGTATTCCATGGTGTATATATCCCATAATTTCTTTATCCTTAAGTTGACAGGCATTTGGGTTGATGCCATATCTTAGCTATTATGAATTGAGCTGCAATAAACATTGAGGTACAGATAACTCTTTCATATGCTTATTTCATTTCCCTTGGTAAATTCCCTAGAGTGGGATGGCTGGGTTATATGTTAGGTCTATATTCAGATTTCTGGGTTATCTCCCTCCATACTGTCTTCCATAGTGGCTTTACCAATTTACATCCCCACCAGCGGTGGATTAGGGTACCTTTTTCATGAGAGCCTCACCAGCAACTGTTTGCTGATTTCTGTATGAAAGCCACTCTAATGGTGGTGAGGTGAAACCTCATTGTGGTTTTGATTTGCATTTTCCTGCTAGTGATCCTGAGCATTTTTGTGTGTCTGTTGGCCATTTGGATTTCCTCTTTTGAAAAATGTCTGTTTAAGACCTTTGCCCGTTTCTTCACTGGGTTGTTTGTTTTGTTGTTGTTCAGCTTGATCTCTTTATATATTCTGGTTATTAATCCTTTATCAGTTGAATAGTTTGCAAAAAATTTCTTCTGTCAGTTGCCTCTTCATTTTATTGAGTTCTTATTTTGTGGTACAGATACTTCTCAATTTGATGTAGACCCACTTGTGAATTTTGACTTTGCTTGTGCCTCTAGGATATTTTCTAAGGACTCTTTGCCTGTGCCAATGTTTTTCAGAGGTTGCTCAGTGTTCTTTAATAGCTTGATGGTATCTAGTCATAGATTTGGGTCTTCAATACATTTTGAGTGGATTTTTTGTAAGGTATAAGGTAAGGGTTTGCTTCACACTTCTGTATGTGGAAATCCAGTTTTCCCAGCACCATTTGTTGAAGAGACTGTCCTTGGTTTAGGGATTGATTTTAGCTCCGTTGTAAAATATAAGTTTGTTCAAGATGGCGGAATAGTGAGGACGCGCACTAGCAGTCCGCAAAAAGATAGTTTAATAAAAACAGAGTTACTGTAGCCTCAGGAAAAATCTCACGGAAAAAAATGCAGTGGAAATTCTTCCGGACCCAGTGAATGAGACGCAGAGGACCTAGGGGAAAGTAAGTTTGCGAACGGCAAATCGTGCCTTAGTGGCACAGGAGCTGCCGGGAGGGACGGGAACCGGACGGAACACAGTCGCCATTGGAATCGAGCGCTTAAACGGGAGCCGATACAAGGATCCCGAGATACTGGCGGGGGGAAGCAGACGCCACGGGGTAAACAGCACAATTGAGGCGAGCCCACACGGACACTAGCCTCTTTCGTTGCCCACCCTGCTCACTCGAGCTAGACTGAACACAGTGGGACGGCGTGCGCCCGCCGGCTGAACCGGAAGCCGGGCGGAACACAGTCGCCATTGGAACTGAGCGCTTGAACGGGGGCCGATACAGGGATCCCGAGACACTGGCGGGGGGAAGCAGACCCCCCACGGGGGAAACAGCACAATTGAGGCGAGCCTGCACGGACACTAGCCTCTCTCGTCACCCACCCTGCTAATTCGAGCTAGATTAAACGCAGTGGGACAAGGCACGCCCGCCCGCCCGCCTGCCCGCCCGCCCATCACTGAGGCAGACGGAACCAAAAACCCGAGGCTGTAGAAACCTGAAGGGGATCCAAAAACTGGGAACACACCGCGCACACAAACTCCGTTACCTTGACAACCCAGAGAAAGAGTGTGGGGAAAAAAAAAAAAATGCCAAACAAAAACAGATTCCGAGGGAGCAAGATCAAGGAAGACGCTATGATGACCCCAAACGGAAAAGACACCCCAAGTCAGGATTATGAAGATAATGAGATAGAAGAAATGCAAGAAGCAGATCTCAAAGAATTGATAAGAACATTAAGAAGTTCTCAAAAACAAATTCTTGAACTACAGAAATCCTTAATGGATAAGATAGAAAATCTCTCTCGCGAGAATGAAGTACTACGGAGAAATCAAAACGAAATGAAACAACTAGTAGAACAAGAAGCTACGATAGTGACAAAAAATCTTAATGAATTGAAGAATTCAATAGATCAAGTGACAAGCAATCTTGAGGGCCTTAAAACCAGAATGGGTGAAGCAGAAGAGAGAATATCGGACCTAGAAGACAGAGAACAGGAGAGGAAACAGTCAAACCAAAGACAAGAAGAGGAAATTAGAAAACTAAAAGATATCGTCGGGAATTTACAGGATACTATTAAAAAACCCAACATTCGGGTTCTAGGTGTTCCTGAAGGTATGGAGAGGGAGAAAGGATTAGAAGGCCTTTTTAGGGAGATACTAGCAGAAAACTTTCCAGGCTTGGAGAAAGACAGAGAAATCCTAATCCAGGAAGCTCATAGAACCCCTAATAAACATGACCAAAAGAGATCCTCTGCATGACATATTGTAATTAAACTCACCACAGTGAAGCAAAAAGAAAAGATCCTAAAATGTGCAAGAGAGAAACGTCAGATTACTCTCAGAGGATCTCCAATTAGACTTACAGCTGACTTCTCAACAGAAACCCTACAAGCTAGAAGGGAATGGCGAGACATAGCCCAGGTACTTAGAGAGAAAAACTGCCAGCCCAGAATATTATACCCTGCAAAGCTCTCATTTGTGAATGAAGGTGAAATAAAGACCTTTCATAACAAACAAAAATTGAAAGAATTTGTTGCCACTCGTCCAGCCCTGCAAAAGATACTTAAAGACGTGTTACACACAGAAACACAGAAACACGACCATCAACATGAAAGAAGGTAAACGAAGGGAACCTCACGGCAACAGATCACAGGGAATTCAAAGCATACATTAGAAAATATCTGGCAAATGGCAGGGCAAACTTCCCACTTATCAATAGTCACATTGAACGTTAAAGGTCTAAACTGTCCTGTTAAAAGACAGAGATTAGCTGATTGGGTTAAGGAACAAAAACCATCTATTTGCTGCCTACAAGAAACACATCTTTCCAACGAAGATCCATACAGACTGAAAATAAAAGGATGGAACAAGATATACCACGCCAACAGAAATGAAAAAAGAGCGGGTGTAACCATCTTAATATGGGACTACATAAACTTTAACACAAAAACTGTTAAGAGAGACAAAGAGGGGCACTATATAATGATTAAGGGATCAATACTACAGGAAGATATAACAATTCTCAATGTATATGCACCTAATTACAGGCCACAGGTTTATTTAAAAAATTTGTTAAGAAACTTAAAGGGAGACTTAGACCCCAACACAATAGTACTGGGGGACTTCAATACTCCACTCACAGATATTGACAGATCGACAGGACAGAAGATCAACAAGGAGACAGTAGATTTAAACAACACTATAGCCCAAATGGATCTAACAGATATCTACAGAACTTTTCATCCTACACGTAAAGAATTCACATTCTTCTCAGCAGTACATGGAACCTACTCTAGGATTGATCACATATTAGGCCATAAAGCAAGTCTCAGCAAATTCAAAAGAATTAGAATCATACCATGCAACTTCTCAGACCATGAGGGAGTGAAGTTGGAAATTAGCAACTCAGGAATCTCTAGAGCATATGCAAACACATGGAGATTGAACAACATGCTCCTGAATGAACAATAGGTCACTGAAGAAATCAAAAGAGAAATCAAAAATTTTCTGGAAGTAAATGAGGATAACAGCACAACATACCAAAACTTATGGGATACAGCAAAAGCAGTGTTAAGAGGAAAGTTTATATCAATAGGTGCCTACATCAAGAAACTGGAAAGGCACCAAATAGATGAGCTTTCAATGCATCTCAAGGATCTAGAAAATTTGCAGCAAACTAGACCCAAATCTAGTAGAAAAAGAGAAATAATCAAAATCAGAGAAGAAATCAACAGGATTGAATCCAAAAAAACATTACAAAAAATCAGCCAAACGAGGAGCTGGTTTTTTGAAAAAATAAACAAGATTGACACCCCGTTGGCCCAACTAACTAAAAAAAGAAGAGAAAAGACCCAAATCAGTAAAATCAGAGATGAAAAAGGAAATATAACAACAGACACCACAGAAATCAAAAGAATCATCAGAAATTACTACAAGGAATTGTATGCCAGCAAACAGGGAAACCTATCAGAAATGGATAGATTCCTGGACACATGCAACCTACCTAAATTGAACCAGGAAGACATAGAAAACCTAAACAGACCCATAAGTGAGTCAGAAATTGAATCAGTAATAAAGGCCCTCCCAACAAAGAAAAGCCCAGGACCAGATGGATTCACTGCTGAATTCTACCAGACATTTAAAGAAGAACTAACCCCAATTCTTCTCAAACTATTCAGAACAATAGAAAAAGAGGGAATTCTCCCAAATTCCTTCTATGAAGCCAGCATCACCTTAATTCCTAAGCCAGAAAAAGATGCAGCATTGAAAGAGAATTACAGACCAATATCCCTCATGAGCATAGATGTAAAAATCCTCAACAAAATTCTGGCCAATAGACTGCAACAACACATCAGAAAGATCATCCACCCAGACCAAGTGGGATTCATCCCTGGTATGCAGGGATGGTTCAATATTCGCAAAACAATCAACGTGATACACCACATTAACAGACTGCAGAAGAAAAACCATATGATTATCTCACTAGACGCAGAGAAAGCATTCGATAAAATTCAACACCCTTTCATGAATGAAAACCCTAAGCAAACTGGGTATAGAAGGCACATTCCTCAATACAATCAAAGCAATTTATGAAAAACCTACGGCCAATATCCTATTGAATGGGGAAAAGTTGGAAGCATTTCCACTGAGATCTGGTACCAGACAGGGATGCCCACTCTCACCACCGCTATTCAATATAGTGCTGGAAGTCTTAGCCAGAGCTATTAGGCAAGAAAAAGAAATTAAAGGGATACAAGTTGGGAAGGAAGAACTCAAACTATCCCTCTTTGCAGACGACATGATTCTTTATTTAGGGGACCCAAAGAGCTCTACTAAGAGACTATTGGAACTCATAGAAGAGTTTGGCAAAGTAGCAGGATATAAAATCAATGCACAAAAATCAACAGCCTTTGTATACACAGACAATGCCACGGCTGAGGAAGAACTGCTAAGATCAATCCCATTCACAATAGCTACAAAAACAATCAAATACCTTGGAATAAATTTAACTAAGGACATTAAAGATCTCTACAATGAAAATTACAAAACCTTAAAGAAAGAAATAGAAGAGGATACCAAAAAATGGAGAAATCTCCCATGCTCATGGATTGGAAGAATCAATATCATCAAAATGTCCATTCTCCCAAAAGCAATTTACAGATTCAATGCAATACCAATCAAGATACCGAGGACATTCTTCTCAGATCTGGAAAAAATGATGCTGAAATTCATATGGAGACACAGGAGACCTCGAATAGCTAAAGCAATCTTGTACAACAAAAACAAAGCCGGAGGCATCACAATACCAGATTTCAGGACATACTACAGGGCAGTTGTTATCAAAACAGCATGGTACTGGTACAGAAACAGATGGATAGACCAATGGAACAGAATAGAAACTCCAGAAATCAATCCAAACACCTACAGCCAACTTATATTTGATCAACGATCCAAAACCAGTCCCTGGAGTAAGGTCAGTCTGTTTAATAACTGGTGCTGGGAAAACTGGATTTCCACGTGTAGAACCATGAAGCCAGACCCCTACCTTTCACCTTACACAAAAATCCATTCAACATGGATTAAAAATTTAAACCTACGACCCGACACCATCAAATTACTAGAGAGCATAGGAGAAACCCTGCAAGACATAGGTACTGGCAAAGACTTCTTGGAAAAGACCCCAGAAGCACAGGCACTGAAAACCAAAATTAACTACTGGGATTGCATCAAATTGAAAAGTTTCTGTACTGCTAAAGAAACAGTCAGGAAAGTGAATAGGAAACCGACAGAATGGGAAAATATATTTGCAAACTATGCAACAGATAAAGGGTTGATAACCAGAATCTACAAAGAAATTAAGAAACTCCACAACATCAAAACAAACAACCCACTTAAGAGATGGGCCAAGGACCTCAATAGACATTTTTCAAAAGAGGAAATCCAAATGGCCAACAGACACATGAAAAAATGTTCAAGATCCCTAGCAATCAGGGAAATGCAAATCAAAACCACAATGAGGTTTCACCTCACCCCGGTGAGAATGGCTCACATTCAGACATCCACCAACAATAGATGCTGGAGAGGATGTGGGGAAAAAGGGACACTAATCCACTGTTGGTGGGAATGCAAACTGGTTAAGCCACTATGGAAGTCAGTCTGGAGATTCCTCAGAAACATGAATATAACCCTACCATTCAACCCAGCCATTCCACTCCTTGGAATTTACCCAAAGGAAATTAAATTGGCAAACAAAAAAGCCGTCTGCACAGCAATGTTTATTGCGGCTCAATTCACAATAGCTAAGACTTGGAACCAACCCAAATGCCCATCAACAGTAGACTGGATTAGGAAATTATGGGACATGTACTCTACAGAATACTATACAGCAGTCAAAAACAATGAAATCCGGTCACTTGCAACAAAATGGAGGAATCTGGAAAACATCATGCTGAGTGAATTAAGTCAGTCCCAAAGAGACAAATATCATTTGTTTCCCTTGATTGGCGATGACTAACTGAGCACCAAAGGGGAAACCTGTAGAAGTGAAATGGACACTATGAGAAACAGTGACTCAATCAGCTCTTGTGCTGACTGTTGTTGTACAATGTAATACTTTATCCATGGTAGTATTTTTTTTTTCTTTATCCTAGTACTAGTGGTTGAACTCTGTAATTAACACACAATTATTCTTAGGTGTTTAAATTTTAACTGAAAAGTGATCTCTGTGAAATATAAGAGTGGGAATAAGAGAGGGAGGAGATGTAAAACTTGGGACATGCTCAATCGGAACGGCCCCAAATGATGGAGTTAGAATTGTGCCAGGGGTTTCCAATACAATCCCATCAAGGTGGCATGTACCAAGGCCATCTCATTAGTCCAAGTGATCAATTTCAGCTCACAATTGATCACACTGATAGGTCTAAGAGTCAAAGGGATCACACAAACAAGACTAGTGTCTGCTAATACTAACTGATAGAATGAAAAAGGGAGAGAATGATCCAACATGGGAAGTGGGAGACACAGCAGACTCATAGAATGGCAGATGTCCTAAATAGCACTCTGGCCTCAGAATCAGCCCTTAAGGCATTCGGATCTGGCTCAAGAGCCCATGAGAATATTTTAGGCATGGAAAGCTAAGACACTCTGGAAAAAACAGAAGACCTAAATGAAAGATCTCTGCGAGTGAGATCCCAGTGGAAAGAACGGGGCCATCAAAGAAGGAGGTACCTTTCTCTGAAGGGAGGAGAGAACTTCCACTTTGACTATGGCCCTGTGGGAATAAGATCAAAGTCGGCTAACCCTAAAGGCTTCCATAGCCTCGGCAACTCATGACCAGAGCCTAGGGAGATTACTGACGCCATAAACAAGAGTGTCAAATTGTTAAATCAACATCAGGAGTCACTGTGTACTTACGTCTCATGAGGGATCTGTCCTTAATGTGTTATCCAATGTGAAGTGATGCTATTACTAGTACTGAAACAGTATTTTTACACTTTGTGTTTCTGAGTGGGTGCAAACTGATGAAATCCTTACATAGTATATATTGAATCGATCTTCTTTATATAAAGATAATTGCAAATGATTAAAAAATCTTGGTGTTAAACTGGAAATTGCATAGACAATTAATCAATTTTTTTAAAAAAAAAATCATGTAGGATCTCTGTCCTTAATGTGCTGTACATTGTGAATTAATACTATAACTAACACTCCAACAGTATTATCATTTTGTGTCTCTATGCGAGGGCAAACCGTTGAAATCTTTACGTAATATGTACTAAATTGATCTTCTGTATATAAAGAGAATTGAAAATGAATCTTGATGTGAACAGAAGGGGAGAGGGAGCGGGAAAGGGGAGGGTGGGGGGAGGGAGGGAAGTTGTGGGGGGGGAGCCATTGTGAAAAAAAATAAATAAAAAAAAAGAAAAAAAAATATAAGTTTGTTGTAGAAGCTTGGATTTATTTCTGGAATTTCTATTCTGTTCTGTTGGTCTCTCTATCTGTTTTTGTACCACTAGCAGGCTGTTTTGCTTCTAATTTCCCTGTAATATGCCTTGAAATCTGGTGTTGTGATCTGGCTTTAGCTATCGGAGTCTCTTGTGTTTCCATATTATTTTCAGCATCATTTTTTCTATATCTGAGAATATCCTTTGTTTTTTGATTGGTATCACATTAAATGTATAAATTTCTTTCAGAAATATGGACATTTTGATGATATTGATTCTTCCAATCCAGGAACATGGAAGATTTTTCCATTTTTTTGTATCTTCTTTTTTTTTTTTAATGTTTTGTAAATCTCATTGTAGAGATCTTTGACATCCTTGGTTAAATTTATTCCAAGGTATTTGGGTTTTTTTTTTTTTTTGTAGCTATTATGAATGGGATTGATCTTAGAAGTCATTTTTCAGCCATGACATTGTCTGTGTATACAAAGACTGTTGATTTTTTGTGTATATTCATTATATATCCTGCTATGTTGCCAAACTCTTCTATGAGTTCCATTAGTCTCTTAGGGGAGTCTTTTGGATTCCCTATATATAGAATCATGCCATCTGCAAATAGGGATAGTTTGAATTCCTTCTTCCCAATTAGAATCTCTTTGATTTCTTTTTCTTGTCCAATGGCTCTGGCTAAAACTTCCAGGACTATATTGAATAGCAGTTGTTAGAATGGGCAACCTTGTGTGGTCCCTCATCTCAGTGGAAATGCTTCCAACTTTTCCCCAGTAAATAGAACATTGGCCATGGGTTTGTCATAGATTGCGTTGATTGTGTTGAGGAATGTTCCTGCTATACCCAATTTACTTAGAGTTTTCATCATGAAAGTGTGTTTTTTTTTTAAGATTTATTTTATTTATTCGAAAGACAGAGTTACACAGATAGGTAGAGACAGAGAGAAAGAGGTCTTCCATCCACTGGTTCACTCCCCAAATGGCTGCAATGGCCAGAGGTACTGTAATTCGAAGCTAGGAGCTAGGAGCTTCTTCCAGGTTTCCCACGTAGGTGCAGGGGCCCAAGGAGTTGGGCCATCCTGTACTGCTGTCCCAGGCCATAATAGAGAGCTTATTGGAAGAGGAGCAGCTGGGACTAGAACCAGCACCTATATAGGGTGCCGTGCCTAGGGCCAAGGCTTTAACCCACTGTACCACAGCACTGGCCCCAGAGTGTTGTATTTTATCAAATTTTTTCTTTGCATCTATTGAGATAATAATATGGTTTTGTTTTATTTGTTTATTTGATGTTACCCATTGATTTGCAAATATTGAACCACCCCTGCATACCAGGGATACGTACCATTTATTCTGAGTGAGTGATCTTTCTGAAGTGCTGTTGGATTCGATTGACTAGAATTTTGTTGAGGATTTTTATGTCTATGTTCATCAGGGAAATTGACCTATATTTCTCTTTCTCTGCTGCAACTTTTTCAGGTTTAGGAATTAAAGTGATGCTGGCTTCATAGAAAGAATTTAGGAGCATTACTTCCCTTTCAATTATTTTGAATAGCTGAGAAGAATTGGAGTTAGTACTTTAAATGTCTGGTAGAATTCAGTAATGAAGCCATCTGGTCATTATTATTTATTCAATTTCTGTATTGGTTATGGATCTGTTTAGGTTTCTTATATCTTCATGACTCAATTTAGGTAGGTTGTATAAATATAGGAATCTATCCAATTTTCTAGGTTTCCCAGTTTGTTGGCATATAGCTCTTTGTAGTAATTTCTGATGAATTTTTATTTCTATGGTGTCTGTTATTACATTTCCTTTTTCATCTTTAATTTTATTGATTTGGGTCTTCTCTATAATTTTTTTGGTTAGTTGGGCCAATGATGTGTCAATTTCTTTTATTTTCTCAAAAAACTAGCTCTTTGTTTTGCTGATCTTTCGTATTTTTTTGTTTCAATTTTGCTGATTTCTTCTAAATTTAATTATTTCTTTTCTCTTACTAGTTTTACGTTTGGTTTGCTGTTGTTTTTCTAGATCCTTAAGATGAATTGATAGTTCATTTATTTGGGGCCTTTCCAATTTCTTGATGTAGGCACCACTTGTTATATACTTTCTTCTTAACACTGCTTTTGCTGTATCCCATAAGATACATGTTTTGCATGTTTTATTGTTGTTTTCATTGGTTTCCATAAACTTTTTTTGATTTCTTCATTGACCCACTGTTCATCCAGGAGCATGTTTTTCAGTCTCCATGTGTTTGCATATGTTCTACAGATGCCTGACTTTCTGATTTCCAGCTGCATTCCATTGTAGTCTGAGAAGATGTATGGTATTATTTTTTTTTTTTTGAATTTGTTGAATCTTGCTTTATGGCCTAGCATGTGGTTAATCCTAGAGAAAGTTCCATGCACTTGTGAGAAGAATGTGTATTCTGTGGCTGTAGCTGGAAAGTTCTGTAGATATCTGTTTGGTCCATTTGGTCGATAGTCTGGATTAACTCTTGATTCCTTATTGATTTTCTTCTGGTTGATCTGTCCATTGATGAAAGTGGGTTATTCTTTTTTAAAAAATTATTTATTTATTTATTTTTTGACAGGCAGAGAGGACAGTGAGAGAGAGAGACAGAGAAAAAGGTCTTCCTTTTGCCATTGGTTCACTCTCCAATGGCCGCTGCGATTGGCGCACCGTACCTATCTGAAGGCAGGAGCCAGGTGCTTCTTCTGGTCTCCCATGGGGTGCAGGGCCCAAGCACTTGGGCCATCCTCCACTGCACTCCCTGGCCACAACAGAGAGCTGGCCTGGAAGAGGGGCAAGGGGGACAGAATCCAGCCCCCTGACCGGGACTAGAACCTGGTGTGCCTACCCCGCAAGGCAGAGGATTAGCCTATTGAGCTGTGGCGCCAGCCCGAAAGCAGGTTATTAAAGGTCCCCATTACTATTGTATTTGAGTGTATGACTCTCTTTACTTTAGACCTCTTAACTTCTTTTAAATATCTCTAATAATATCTGAGCCTTGTAATTATGTGCATATACATTTATAATAATTACATCATCCTATTGAGTTAATCATTACATAGTGTCCTTCATTGTCTTTTTTAATGGTTTTTTTGTTAAAGTTATTTTGTATGATATTTGGATGGCTACACTAGCTCATTTTTGATTTCTGTTAGCATGGAATATCTTTTTACATCCTTTAGCTTTCAGACTTTGTGTATCTTTGTGAGATGTGTTTCTTGTCAGCAGCAAATATTTTGCTTTTGTTTTTGAATGTATTCAGCTATATATATCTTTTAACTGGAGAGTTGAGGCCATTTACATTCAAGGTGACTATTGATAAGTAACAATTTTACTCTGCCATTTTTCCATAAATATTCTTATTTTTACTTTGGATTTTTTTTTGTAATTTTACTGGGAGATTTTCTGCCTTTACTTTCTTTTGTAGTGATGACCATGCTCTGTGTTTCTGTGTGCAGTACATCCTTAAGCATGGTTTGCAAGGCTGGACAGGTGGTGACAAATTCTTTCAATTTCTGTTTGTTATGGGAAGGTCTTTATTTCATCTTCATTAATAAATGAGAGATTTTCAGGGTACAGTATTCTGGGTTGACAGTTTTTTTCTCTTAAGAGTTGGAATGTATCTCAGCACTGTCTCCCAGCTTGTAGGGTTTCTGATGAGAAGTCTACTGTGAGTCTAATTGGAGATCCTCTGAACGTATCCTGGCATTTCTCTCATGCACATTTTAGAATCTTCTTTATGTTTTACTGTGGAGAGTTTTATTACAATGTGCCATGGTGAAGATCTTTTCTGGTCATATCTGTTAAGAGTTCTATTTTCTTTCTGTACTTGGACATCCCTTTCTTCTCCAAACCTGGGGATTTTTCTGTAATTATTTCAATAAAAGGCATTCTAATCCTTTCTTTGTTTCTACACCTTCAGGAACTTCTTGAACCTGTATGTAGGGTTGTTTGATAGTATCTTGTAGATTCCCAAAATTGTTTTTCAGTTTTCTAATTTCTTCTTTCTGTTTTTGGTTTGAATGTATAATTTCCTGTAGTTTGTCTTCTATGTCAGATATTCTTTCTTCTGCTTCACTGATTCTGTTGTTAAGGCTTCCTACTGCATTTCTTATTTGTTCTATTGAATTCTTCATTTCCAAGATTTATTTTGATATCTCTTTAAGATGTGAATTTCGTGGGAGATATTCTTTCATGTCATGTGTGGATTTCATTAGTTCATGCATTTATTTCTGATTATTTCTATGTAATCCTATGATCGATTTTTTTGAATTCCATTTCTGGCATCCTTCAGACTCTTCATTTTCACAATCTAGTATTGAAGTTTTGTGTTCTTTTGGGGTAATCACGTTGTGTTATCTTATTTTTGTTTCTTGAATTGGTGCATTTATTATTCAGCATTTGTAGAACGGTTCATTGGTTTCTTTTTTGTTTTTTATCTGTGGCGGCTTTTATCTTTGGAATATGCCTCTGTGAGTTAGTGGAGTGTCAACATTTTAGTGAATATCTAGAAGGATGTGGTGGGTTTGACCAGGGAGCTCTGTTTTTGTTCCAGTGTGAAGGGAATGGCTAAGGTGACACCCAGGTTGGGTGTGGTAAACTTCTTTTTATTTTTATATATTTTTTAATCAAAGGAGAAGGTTGTTTTTTCTTCTCTGTTGGCATAGACTGATTTCACTGCCTCTCCTCAAAGGACACCAGAGCCTGGGTGCTAGCCCTAGTGGGTATTAAATTCATCTGCACTGCAGCAAGAACCACAGCAAGAACCACAGAAAGGATCTGTGCAACCCTCGGTGTAAGCACAGATTCTCTAGCATTGTTCTTTACCAGGAAACCAGGAAGTACTCAGCATGTGGAGACTCTCACAATGACTGCCCAGAGTCCCAGCGACACTGTGTGCCTTCCACAAAGCCTCAATTTTTTCACAGTCCCAGCCATATAATTATCTTTCTGACAAGAAGGTACACTTTTAAAGTAATCATGTCAGCATACAGAACTGTGTTGTATATTCTGATACTTATTTGCTTATGATGCCAGACTGAGAGCAAAAGTAAGGGAGATCGCCAAGCAGGACAGTACTCATAAAGGAGTACAGTAAATTACAAGTTCAGACTGTACTAAAGTAAGCATTGCTAGTAAGTGGTATGGAATTCATCTCAGAAAAGCTTATGAGTAACATATTACTATTGTTACCTTTCATAGGACATGCTGAGCATAGAGGATAATGGTATTATAACTAATGTTACTACTTATAATTTCCCACATGATTAGAAAAAACAATCCAAGTTTCAAATTCAGAAGCTCTCCCACTTGTAGTGGAAGACTGTTTTCCAAAGATGGCTACTCACGCACATATACACCTATTTCATCCTGTAAACTTGACCTACAATGTGATACGCACATACTCCATTTAGATATGTGATCAAGTGTCCCCCAGAAGAATGTCAGAATCCGAAATCAGAGATATGAGTGAATGGGCTTTTAGTGGAAATGCTTCCAACTTTTTCCCATTCAATAGGATGCTGGCCGTGGGTTTTTCATAAATTGCTTTGATTTTATTGAGGAATGTTCCTTCTATACCCAATTTGCTTAGAGTTCCCACATGAAAAAAGGGACACTAACCCACTGTTGGTGGAAATGCAAACTGGTTAAGCCACTATGGAAGTCAGTCTGGAGATTCCTCAGAAACCTGAATATAACCCTACCATACAACCCAGCCATCCTACTCCTTGGAATTCACCCAAAGCAAATTAAATTGGCAAACAAAAAACAGTCTGCACCTTAAAGTTTATTGCAGCTCAATTCACAATAGCTAGGACTGGAATCAACCTAAATGCCCATCAACAGTAGACTGGATAAAGAAATTATGGGATATATACTCGATAGAACACTATATAGCAGTCAAAAACAATGAAATCCAGTCATTTGCAACAAAATGAAGGAATCTGGAAAACATCATGCTGAATGAATTAAGCCAGTCCAAAGGGGCACATATATGTTCTCCCAGATCGGTGACAACTAACTGAGCACCAAAAAAAAAAAAATAAATAAATAATCTGCTGAAGTGAAATGGACACTATGAGAAACAGTGACTTGATCAGCCCTTGCCCTGATTGTTGATGAACAACTTAATACTTTATCCCTTTTAGTATTTTTTGTTCTATTTACTAATATGGGTTGAACTCTTTAATTAATACACAATTATTCTTAAGTGTTTAAACTTAACTGAAAAGTGATCCCTGTTAAATATAAGAGTGGGGATAAGAAAGGGAAGAGATATACAATCTGGGACATGGTCAATCAGACTTGCCCCAAATGGTAGAGTTAGAAACATGCCAGGGGATTCCAGTTTAATCCTATGAAGGTGGCATGTACCAATGCCATCTGACTAGTCCAAGTGATCAATTTCAGTTCACAATTGATCACACTGATAGGTCTAAGAGTTAAAAGGATGACACAAACAAGACTAGTGTCTGCTAATACTAACTGATAAAATAAAAAAAGGGAGAGAACGATCCAACATGGGAAGCGGGGTACACAGCAGACTCATAGAATGGCAAATGTCCTAAATAGCACTGTGGCCTCAGAATCAGCCCTTAATGAATTCGGATCCAGCTGAAGAGCCCATGAGAGTATTTCAGGCTTGGAAAGCCAAGACACTCTGGTAGAAGTATGCACAAGACTCCATTAACACTGAAAATGAGTTAAAAATAGCTTGCTTGAAACTGTGGTAGAATGGTGATAAGCGAAGATCCTCACAGAGAGGGTAAAATTGAATAGCATAAATATTGAGTGCATTAGGCAAGCAATCATATATGTGAATAGTAAGTGTGCATACCTCTACCAGGGCTGCATTACTCTTAATGTTATTTGTTTCTGAATCATTGAGGCTTAGGACTGGGTTGTCTTTTGGTAATAATATTCCTTAGCACAGAAATTAGAAAGTATTACAAACTCAGTAAGTTTAATTTGAATCAGGTGAACCTTGAATTGATAAGAAAAATATTAACTAAAAAGTGGGTCAAAAATAATGCAAAGTATGATTTTAAAGAGTGATTGGAGGGCTGGCATTGTGGCATAGCAGGTTAAAATGCTGCCTGCAATGCCAGCATCCCATATGGGCATCTGTTTGAGTCCTGGCTGTTCTGTTTCCCTTCCATCTCTCTGCTAATGACCTGGGAAAAATAGCGAGAGATGGTCTATGTGTTGGGGCCCCTGCACCCATGTGGGATACCTGGATAAAGCTCCCCATTTATGTCTGGCTCAGCCCTATTCCTTGTGATCATCTGGGGAATGAAACATCAGATGGAAGATCTCTTTCTCTCTCCTCTCCCTTTCTCTAACTTTTAAATCAATACATAAATGTTAAGAAAAAATGTTGATTGGGCTAGAGAGAAGATAGAAGGGTAGCAAGAAGATGATAGAAAGGTACAATGGAGAGTTCCATCAGAGCTTCCCTAAGCACAGTACACAGGAAAGTCTCTGTTCTCTGAATTCTTTACTCAGTTTCTTTACTCATCTACACAAATTTTCATTTTTAGATGTTACTTTCTGTTTATTTTTCCCCCAAAGAAATTGTTTATTTAATGAACACAAATTTTTAAGTACAACTTTTGGAATATGGTGATTCTTCCCATCATACCCTCCCTCCCACGCCTACTCCCACCCCACCACAAATTTTCATGTGCTATCTGATACTATGACATTTGTGGGTATAATTTATACTCTCCACTGAAAAGTTAACCCTTCTGGGAACATAATTACCCTGTTTCTGCTCCCAAAAATACTTAATATATGGCTTATGCATAGTTGGTATTAATAATAATTAGTTAATGAGTGAAAAGGCCAAGTTTTATAGTAACTTCTTTAAAACTGATCCCAAGAAGGTCAGAAATCAAAATAATGACATATAAGGAAATTACATACTGAACTTTTAAATTCTAAAAATATAATTAGAAATGATTATTATTTATAGTAAAATACAGGTTGTTGTTAGACCATGATTTATTATAGTAAGCACTGTTTTTCAAACTATAAAACATAAACACATTAGACTTGAGGGCAGGGACATCATTTTAAAAATACTTTTGTTCCTACAGCTAAACATATTATTTCACAGAAATGTGCTTTACATATGCATGTTGACCTGAACTAAATTGAGATGTGCAGAAGAGACAACATGGAAATATATTTTTGTTCAACATGTGTATGCTTACATACCCTTCCATTAACTTAAAGCTGTTCTCATTATAGTGAAAATACTTGCTGACATTCATAGTGGGGAAATGAGTGGAAAAATGAGATCTTATTATATAATAAGGAATTCTAGAAGATATTAAAAAGTAAAAATTCTTAAGAAATGTTTATTTTAATGAGAAAAATAACCTATGTATCAGAAAAGTAGAGTATTAAAGAAAAATAACAGTGCAATATACTGAGTTAATTGTTGAGTTGCATTATTTATTAATTTGTTTTTCTACCCATCATGCTTTTTTGCTTTTCCTAACACCACCCTATTTTCCTGGAGGAGGAACATTTCTTTTCTCTGTGAGGTAGTATATCTGGGTGTTTCACTTTCTATTATAGCTAAATGGTATACTTCTGTCAGATCTCTCTTCTATAGTATTTACAACAAATTGAATAGCTGGTGATCTTGGGCAATAATACCTCTGAGGTTGAAGCTTCATGTTTTATATTGAAGACCCTGTAGCTTAGTGTAGTTGTCCATGATTTAGAGCTGTACGTTCATGTCTTTGCTTCTTAAAGGTTTGTTTATTTATTTATTTAGCAGAATTACAGAGGCAGAGAGTGCAAGAGGAAAGGAGGGGGGGAGAGAGAGAGAGAGAGAGAGAGAGAGAGAGAGAGAATCTTTCTTCCATTAGTTCATTCCCCCAATGGCCACAAGGACCAGGCCAGGCTGGGAGAGGCCCAAACACATGGGCCATCTTCTGATGTTTTCCCAGGCACATAAGCAAGGAACTTGATTGGTAGTGGAACTGCTAGGACTTGAACTAACTAGTACCCATAAAAGATGTTGGCATAGCAGGTGGTGGCTTAACCTGCCATACCACAGGTCAGCTCCCTTCCTATGGTTTTCAGTCTCTTTGAATCCTGCAAGTGATCTTTGATCCTTTGATCCTTCTAAGAGTAGCTGCTATCAGTTAAAATTATGCAAAATGGCTTGTTTTGTTCTTTCTTTAGATTTTTCAGTGTTTTAAAAATCCCAAGTAAAATGACTATTAAAGACTTACAGAAGGTACTTGAGGAGATCAGAAGTAGGAGAGATTGTTCCATGATAGAGTGCTCTGGAAAAATTTTATTAAAAAATATTTGCTTGAAAGATAGATAATAAATGGCCATGTTAAATGAAGGAGGTACCATATTCAGTGATGGATAAAGCCTGGCATCAAATATTAGAAGCTGAAATTGTGAAATGCTATCGGGAAAGTTTTAGTAATTTCAGATTGAACTATAAATGCAAGTGCAGAAAAAATAGGTTGAGAGTACATTTTTAAAATTTTGATTTGGGGTTTGAGAATTTGGGCTTTATTCTTTTATAGTGTATACAGTATATATAGACATGATAAATCCAAGCCAGATTCCAAATAGGAGCACAGTATTACTTTAGATAAGAAACAATTAGTATTTGTTTTAGATTGATGAAAAAGTCATTCATTCATTTTGTCATATTTTGCTATGAAGACCTTACTTTCAATTTAAAGATAACTAAAAACATGATGTACACATTTTAATCTAAATTTTTGTTAAAACACATAAATCAACAATAAAATGACATAAAAAGATAAGAAATTTAAGAAATAAAGTTTTTGGAATTTATATTATGTCTTATGGGAGTGGAAAACAGTCAAGAAATAAAACAAAATTATAAAGAATCTCAAAGGAATATGTTTTTGAAAAAACAGAAAAACTATGGAAAACTTGTGTTCAATAAGTGAAAAATCATAAGGAAATTACATTCTCAGATATAATTGTACTGACATATACTCTGTGTAATTCAATACCTAAAATAACCAGTGAATTCTATGCAAAATTAACAAGATAAATTACAGCACATCTTTTTATTGCTATTGTTGATTTAAAGTAAAAGTTGCAATCAATTATCTAACTGTATTTTGGCATTATGTTTTAGGAAAACATCTGGATTTTGACAGATTGTTCCTTGTTTTCATTATCTTCACTAAGTTTCATTCAATAGCTACCCACATTTTTGCTATGTAAAGAATGCTATAGATATCTCTTTTCAAAATCTTCTAGATCTTTGTTGTCCATTGAGTGATAAACAGGTAATGGATTTAATAATAATAAATAACAGAGTTTATATATTATATACCATTATATTTGTGCTGCCCCAAATGGTCCCCATTGACCCTGTCTTTTTCTAGAGCTTGACTTGTGTCTAGTTTGAAATGAGACTTACTGACTTTTGAAGACTTAATATAAAAAATAGGAACACAATTATATACACACATTGTGTTAAATATATATTATTCAAATGTTCTTTTTTTAAGATTTATTTATTTGAAAGGCAGAGTTACAGAGAAGCAGAGGCAGAGAGTGAGAGCGAGCGAGAGAGAGAGAGAGTGAGAGAGAGATCTTCCATCTGCAGGTTGACTCCCCAAATGGCCACAATGACCAGAGCTGAGCTAATCTGAGACAATGAGCTTTTTCCAGGTCTCCCATGTGGGTGCAGTGGCCCAGGATCCAAAGACTTGGGCCTTACTCTACTGCCTTCCCAAGTCATAAAGCGGAGAACTAGATTGAACGTGAAGCAGCCAGGACTTGAGCAGGCGCCCAAATGGAGTGCAGGCACTGTGGGTCAGGGCTGTAACCTGCTATGCCACAGCACCAGCCCCCACTCTCAGTTTTTCCTAATGCTTTCTACTTTTTAATGTGGACATCAGAAACTTAAAATTATACTTGAGTTAACACTAATGTAGAACTAAAAGCACTGTAGAAGTGAAATTGACACTTTGAGATGCCATGACTTTGAGCAGCCCTTGGCTGGACTGTTAAAGAACTTTTTTTTTTTTTTTTTTGGACAGTGAGAGAGAGAGAGACAGAGAGAAAGGTCTTCCTTTGCCATTGGTTCACCCTCCAATGGCCACCGCGGTCGGTGCGCTGCATCGATCTGAAGCCAGGAGCCAGGTGCCTCCTCCTGGTCTCCCATGTGGATGCAGGGCCCAAGCACTTGGGCCATCCTCCACTGCCTTCCCGGGCCACAGCAGAGAGCTGAACTGGAAGAGGAGCAACCGGGACAGAATCTGGCGTCCCAATCAGGACTAGGACCTGGGGTGCCGGTGCCGCAGGCGGAGGAAGAGCCAAGTGAGCCATGGTGTCAGCCACTTTTTTTTTTTATACTATTTGTTGAACAGTTTACTTAGTAGGGAGTTAGTCGTATATGTATAAAGTTAATTGAAAATAGATTTTAGTAAAAAATAAGAATGAGAAAGGAGAGGGAGGAGCAAGACAGGTGGGAAGGCAGGTACAGTGGGAACATTCATTGTATTCCTAAAGTTGTATTTATGAAATGCAAAAAATAACTTAAAGCAACGAAATCATTGTTAACAGTGCAAAGACAAAGCTACTTCCTCTCAGATTCTCTGATCATAAAGCCTGCAACCTGGCCGGTGCCGTGGCTCAGCAGGCTAATCCTCCACCTTGCGGCGCCAGCACACTGGGTTCTAGTCCCGGTTGGGGCGCCGGATTCTGTCCTGGCTGCCCCTCTTCTAGGCCAGCTCTCTGCTGTGGCCCGGGAGTGCGGTGGAGGATGGCCCAAATGCTTGGGCCCTGCACCCCACGGGAGACCAGGAAAAGCACCTGGCACCTGGCTCCTGCCATCGGATCAGCGCGGTGCGCTGGCCGCGGGGACCATTGGAGGGTGAACCAACGGCAAAGGAAGACCTTTCTCTCTGTCTCTCTCTCTCACTGTCCACTCTGCCTGTCAAAAAAAAAAAAAGCCTGCAACCTAATTGTGGAAGCATATTGATTAATTTTAACCAATGATGTACATAGCTTCCTGTAACTGAGTCTCTTGATGCCTCTTGTGGCTGCTCACACAGCAAGGGATTAACAGTGGAAGTGGATAACTCAGAATATGGATCAGTCTTGCTGGAGGAAGGATTTCCAGCTTCATTCCTCATCTGGACCCTACATGGAGGAGATAGTACACTTACTTCAAAGAGCAGTGGCACTCCATAGTGGGTGCTCAGAACTGTGAGTACTTCATGAAGGGAGATGAGAGGCTTCTCTCTACTATTAGAGTCTTATTGAGTGCTAGACTGAGAATTTACTGAGTGTACTGGCTTGCTTTTGGTTAAATGCCTTTTTCAGAAACAAATCTATTTTAATACGAATACTTAGAATTTTTTATTGCAAAGCATCAAATCAGTTTTTCTTTTTTAATCTATTTTTTTATTTTTATTTTTTTCCAGGCAGAGTTAGACAGTAAGAGAGACAGAGTTATAAACAGTGAAAGAGATACAGTGAGAAAGGTCTTCCTTCTGTTGATTCACTCCACTAATGGCCGCCACGGCTGGCCCTGTGCCGATCTGAAGCCAGGAGCCGGGTACTTCCTCCCGGTCTCCCATGCGGGTGCAGGGACCCAAGCACTTGGGCCATCCTCTGCTGCCCTCCTGTGCCACAGCAGAGAGCTGGACTGGAAGAGGAGCAACCAGGACAGAATCTGGCACCCCAACTGGGACTAGAACCCGGTGTGCTGGCACCGCAGGCAGAGGATTAACTAAGTGAGCCACAGCACCGGCCAGTTTTTCTTTTAAACTGGTTATTTTCATTGTTTTTTTTTTTTTACAAGTGGCTTAAAATTTACCATGTCACTATATGTATCAAAAATATTATTATTCAGTAAATGTGGATTCATAAGAGCCATTTATCAAATTTACAACACTGTTTTCTAATATGCTTTGCCTGTCATCTTTCTTGATAATTCTTTTACACCCCACAGTGAAAATGACCCATTGTACAATCTGTTGATGACATTCATTGAATTAGAATAAGGCTTATAATAAATCTCACATCCTTTAAAGTACCATAATCAAGAGGATACATTATTTAGTAGGCAACATTTCCATCTGGTACATGTTGGTAATATTTGGGTATTCCAGTCTGGTGAGAGAGCATGAGATTTGCCCTGATGCCTGTATATCTAAAAACCAGATGATAAATTTGTAAGCTCCTCGATTTTTTAAATTGTAAAGCAGACATTTTCTAAAGAGTTTTTTAAAAGGCTAAGACTATGTATCTTGAATATTTTTAAATTTTAGGCAGCTTTTTGTCATTTTGTTGAAGGTACATAGCTATGCAATGTACATTTTTATATGTAAGGGATCTTTACTATCTTTGCTTTGCATGGGTGGCCTGTGAAATGGAACTTTGTATACATGGGAACGGAGTCCTCTCTTAGTTTATGTAGTAACTGACAATTACCAAAATGTTTAGGAAGGGAATACATTTAACTATGAAACTATTAACTATAAAATAAGAAATACATGTAAATATTGTAGTAGAAAATTATCAGATTTTATGTCAAAATAAGTAATATTTCTAAATCTATGAAACACTTTCAAGCTGACATTAAAAGAGAAAAAATGTGATCTTCTCAACTACCTTTACTGTTTTATGTCTTCTATTTATATGTTAAAAATATTTTATCTTGTTGCAGTGCAGACTAAGTATAGCAATATGGTACAATCTGGTAGGAAATGCTTTGTAACATTTTTGATGAGCTCTAAGAATCAAATAAGAGTGGTTTAATGTCAGTTTACATTCTTCTGACAAATCACTTTATAAGGTTCTTCAGGAGAAAATGTATTAATCTTTATCCTAAATCATATATCTCCAAGTTTTATGTGTTGATGGGGAAGATTTTCAGTAATGAGTACAAATTAATGAAAATTATGCATTTTAATTTGTTCTGTTTGAAAAGATTTAAAGGTAAACTACAATAATTTCAGCCTAACATTCACATCCTTGTTTTTAAAACATAACCATTCCTTTTGACTTCTTTGCTAGTGATAAACAACATATCCAAGTAGTAATACTTTAATTGTTAACTAAATTGTCAGAAAGCATATTCTTTTTTCCCTGGGTTATTTATTTAATTCTCATAACAATCTTCTGATATTGACACTATAACTATCTCCATTTGCAGATGAAGAAAAAAGATTAAAGCAAAAAATTTGTGTAGATTACAATAAATGGAAAATCAGACCTTGGAAACTGAGCTGAGCCAGCCTAATGCCATAGTCGTTAGTCATTAACTGCTATACTGTATCATTGCTCCGTGCCTCCCCATGGATAAATCTGTATTTCACCTTGAATTTCTTTCTGAGGTATTATTGTCACTTATTTTCATTTTATTTCACTCATTTACTTATTACCTATTGTTTCCCTAATCCCTTGTAACTTAATTTTAATTTTCTTTTTAAACTTGGCTGAAACTGCATAAATCCCAAATTTCTACTTTATCATTATCGGCTTAGCCTCATTCTTCTTGACTTTATTCTGACATCTGATACATTTAAGTAGGTCATCTTTTCAAAAATTTCTCCTTGATTTGATAGCAGTGTATTATACTACCTACTGCCCTTTCCTTCTTAATAGTGCTTTTTTCTTCTCATTTACTGACTCCCACCACAAGTATTTCTTGAAGTTTTATCTTTTGTCCTCTTTCTTGATCATTCATTTTAGTAGCTTCAGTTCTTGATTCTAGGATGATAATGCTTTATTATTATTATTTTTTAATGGATGTCCTGGATTCTCACTTGGTGTCTCTTCTAATCTTTTGAGTTGTCTACTGTTTGCTCTCACTGGGTCATTTGTCTAGTCCAAGAGAATATCTAGTAATGAATTAGACAATTATTCCAACACTTTGTTTCCAGAATAAGCGGCACAAAACTGCATTTATCATTTCATTGCCCTCTTAAAATAAGAGCAACAAAAGTAAACAATATTTTCACTTTTTTCTATGTACTTGTCTGGATTGCCTGACCAATCTTCATTTGTCATTCTACTTAATTCCTATCTACAATAATTTTTTGTTCATGTTCTTATATCCTCCTGCCCCCTACTTTTACTCTGCTTCCTCATTTATTTTTTTTTATCTCCTTGTCCAAAGTCTATCATGTTTTCTCCATTGTCCATAATGTAACTACCTGTTATGATGTTTATGATTCTTCCCATCTATCTAAGGTTTAGTAAATTGTGATTTTAAAATGAAAACCAATGTCCTCCATTGAAGGAGAAACTGCTTTCTCTTTCATTTATCTTCGTTATATGCATGCTCTTTATGTTATCAAGGCATAATTATTTAATCTTTAATATTAGTATATCATATCATCTTTTAAATTTGTGTTAATGTTAATTCTTTGATGATGACCATTATCTTTGTCTTTCCTATTCCCCACATAATGCAACAGTGCTAAGAAAATAATAGACACTGGCAGGGGCCAGTGGTGTGGCGTGGTAGATTAATCCTCTGTCTGTAGCACCAGCATCCCATAGGGGTGCTGGTTCTAGTCCTGGCTGCTCCACTTCCTATCCAGCTCTCTGCTGAGGCCTGAGAAAGCAGTAGAAAATGGCCCAAATCCTTGGACCCTTGCACCCACATGGGAGACCCAGAAGAACTTCCTGCCTCCTGGCTTTGGATTGGTGCAGCTCCGGTCGTTGGCGGCCATTTGGGGACTGAACCAAAGGACGGAATACCTTTTTCCCTGTCTCTCTCTCTCTCACTGTCTGTAACTCTACCTTTCAAGTAAATAAATCTTAAAAAAAGGAGAAAATAATAGACATTCAAATGCTCATTTTGATGGATAAATTCTTGGTGATAGAATAGGTTTGTGTTTCCCAGAAAACTGTATGATGAATTAGTTCCTTTTTTATGTAACATGACAAGAATTTTCTTTTCTAAATTACATATGTTACTATATTGCTTACATAACTGCTGAAATTACTTCAACTAATTACAATGCCATTAGTAAAAATTATTAGAATTATTATTTGTGGACTAGAGAAGAAAATATTCTTTTCATAGTTCACTTCTCAACCTTAAAGGAAAACATGAATAAATGTGAATTTGAAGATACCCACTTATCTAAACTTTTATGAGGAAGGTCACTACTTTGGAATTTTAATTCATTTGTGGCTTTAGCTATCAGTTGCCTGCCACATAATAGCATTTATACTCACTGGTATCCGTTATACCCTATCTCTCATCCTTCCTTTACCCTTGATTACATGGCGTAGAGACTTATTGTTACATAGCTGCAGTGATTTATCCATGTAACTTTTTTATACTAATTTGTGTTTTTGTTAGCAGGAAGATAATTGAAGATGACAATGAAAGCTTGTGTTGCCCTCCAAATGCTGTGTGTACATTGTGCTCCAAATATATTTCTGATTGTGTAACTGCATTTACTGAGTAAAAGTCTCAGCCTGACAGTAAAAGAGTATTTTCACCATGTACAAGAGGCCATTTGTCAAAACTGACCTTTTCTGTGAAACAGCTACAATTATTAGTTGATTCAAGTGTCAAAGCCTCATCATAAGATAAGGAAGTCAGCTAGGAAATTTTTTTCTTATTTGATAATAGGTTTCAGAAAGAGTTATAGATGGATTTGATGTTTCTGTCTAAGGTTGAAAACTTAGCCTGAAATGTGCCTGAAACAATTTAGATAGTTACTTTTGTTGAACTAAGGTATATATCACAATTTCGGTTTCCTTGTAGATTGTTCATAAAATCATAATAACTCTGAACAATATCTTCTTTTATGTTATTTTAACACTAACACATATAGCACAGCAAAAGATTTATAGACTTTTCTTTTTATGATACATAATTTTATAGGATGTGTAAGTATGAATAAGGAGTAGATACCAATGGAAAACTTTTTTTTAAAAAAGTCAGATATAGACTATATAATGTGGCTGTTTTATGACAACTTATAATTGACTAAAATGTCATAATTTTATAAACAAAATGTATGATAAAAATAAAGATCAGATAATCATGAGCAATACAAAATTCATAACAAAATCTACATTCAGTTGGGTATTTAGTGCAGTAGTCGAGTTGCTGCTTGCGACTTCCTTATCACACATTGGAGTGATGGTTTGAGTCCAGGCTATTCTACTTCTGATCCAGCTTCTTGCTAATGCATACCCTAGGAGGCAGCAGATCCTGGCTCAAGCACTTGGCTCCCAGCCTCCCATATGGGAAATCCAGATTAAGTTCTGAGCTCCTGCCGGCGCTGCAGCTCACTAGACTAATCCTCCACCTGCGGCATTGGCACCTGGGTTCTAGTCCCGGTGGGGGCGCCAGATTCTCTCCCGGTTGCTCCTCTTCCAGTTCAGCTCTCTGCTATGGCCTGGGAGTGCAGTGGAGGATGGCCCAAGTGCTTGGGCCCTGCATCCGCATGGGAGACCAGGAGAAGCACCTAGCTCCTGGCTTCGGATCAGTGCAGTGTGCTGGCCGTAGTAGCCACTTAGGGGGTGAACCAATGGAAGGAAGACCTTTCTCTCTCTCTCTGTCTCTCTCACTGTCTAACTCTGCCTGTCAAAAAAAAAAAAAAAAAAGTTTGGAGCTCCTGGTTTGGCTTGGACCAACCCTTGCTGTTATGGGAACTTGGTGGGTGAATCAATAAAGAGATTTCTCTCTTTGTCTACCTTTCAAATAACATGTATTATTATTATTTTTTAAAGAAGCTACTTCAGGATAACTTCTGATGAGAATAACAGGAAAAGCTTCTCAATACAACAGACTAGGGGCATATCAATACAATATGTATTTTAAATTTAGAGGAAATATCAAAATTATGAGGCCCTATGCAGATATTTATAGAGATAAATAAAACAATAATACAAAATAGAAGTGTTAAAAGAATACAACAGAAATGTTTGATTAAAAATAGGAGGTAAAAAAATAACGCTCATTAGTAAAAGATAGGACAATGGAAAAATAAAGAAAGTGAAGGGAAGAAATTTTTAAAAGACCAAAGAATATATATTTAACATTAAAATTATGGACCGTGATAGGCCGCAGGCTTGCTTCCATGATAAAGTTATCTGGCAAAAACTAACGTACCTTGTAATGGCTAGAGGAGCATTAAATCAAACAAATGGATAAAAATAGCTCTCCTACATCCAGCTTTGGTGTAAGGAATGTCACCTTGATGGTAAGACTAGAAAGATGACTTGTATAGAAACACATGCTAATTAGGTTTTCTCTATATGAGGACATCCAGATCCTTAGAAATAAGAAAACTGGGACAAAATTGGCAAGGATATTAATTTCTAGATGCTAAAAATATTCTAGATTTAAATCCTCCTTTCATTATTTTTTATCCTTAAAATAATAATGAATTTCTTCCAGTCTTTGCTTTTAGTGGTACAGTAAATAGTGAAAATTACCTTGCAAGTTGGGACTGTGTAAAGTACTCTTAATTATCAACAGAAAAAGTTCATTTTATAACCCTTACAGACTTTGGTGAAATATAAAACACACCCTCACTGTTATTTATAAATGTATTGAGAAAAATGAAAATTAGTAAAGATAAATTATGTAAAGCACTGTAATTTGAAACATCAGTAACATTGGGAATTAAAGTATTTTACTCTTTGTAACAAATCTACGAAGAATATTTTGAATGGTTCTTGCTTTTTTTCATTGTATAACTTACAGTATGGAACAAGCATTTTTTTATGCATATACTAATTGTTACACTTCTAAGTTTGATCATCTTTCAATATTTTTTTGTACCTTCAATGTTGCATAATATCTAGATTCTTTTAACCCACCTTTCCCCCCCCCATTTTCATTACAACCACTTTCCTCATTTATGTTGAAAGTTTGCCTTCATGAATTGTTTCTGTATTAGGGTCTCTCAAACTGCAGCAGTGTCAGAATTCCCACGGTATATTTCTGCTATGATCCAATTTATATTTGCTTCTATTTTATTTCCACTGTTATAAATTTTTGTTTCGTTGCTATACTTTCATCTTAGATAATTCCTTTTTTCAAAAGATTTATTTATTTGAAAGGCAGAGTTAGAATGAGAGAGAGAGAGAGAGAGAGAGAGAGAGAGAGAAAGAGAGTTAACAGAGAGATTTTTTTGGTATCTTCTATTTTCTGGTTCATTCCCCAAGTGACGTAAACAGCTGGAGTTGAGCCAGGCGGAAGCCAAGAGCCAACAGTGTCATCCAGGTCTCCTACGTGGGTGCAGGGGCCCAACCACTTAGGCAGTCTTCTGCTGCCTCCGCAGGCACATTATCAGGAAGCTGGATTGGAAGTGGAGTAGCTGGGGCTCAGAATGCACCCATATGAACTTAAGGCATTGCAGGCAGCAACTTTACCTGGATGCCACAATGCCTGACCCAATTCCTCTTTCAGTTACGTTGTTTGTAAATATGATTCCTTAGGTTTATTACTGAAAGGCAAGGAGACAATACTATACTCTAAAATTTTTGTGCATGAACTAAAGACACATGCACAGTAATGAGGGACCAACAGACTTTGAAATAATTGAGATTGGTCATTGATAATGCTGTATGTTATTTATATAACCGTTTGCATATTGAAGAACTAGCAGTAAATTATATATCTTGTTCAATTCCAGTTAATTTACTCTGTTAACTGAAATCTGAACATTTACTTAAACCATAGTAAACAGAAATTTAAGTATATTGAATCCATGCAAATTGTGGACACTGGCATATGCACAGTTTTTTATGCTTTTGATCTGTTTGGCTTATATGGTTTTTCTCTCTTACGTAAGCCTGAAATGTTTTCTGTCTTAGAATGTAGCCTAAAAGTGGTATAATCATTCTGTAAGGTAATACCCTACATACTCAGTTTCCTCAGAGGCACCTTTTGACAATCTCATTTTATAATGTTATATGATGATTTTTAGGATTTTCTTATCACAGTCTGTAAAGGTGTTTTATGCTATCATTCTGAAACACATTTTGTGTTTGAGAAGAGGATGTGGAAATTGGAGATTTGGGGAGTAGTAATTATTTTAATGTCATAGTTTTGAGAAGCCTCAGAATGAGCTAGAACTCTATCTTTAATGACCTTATTGAAATAATATGTATATATACTCACAGGAATTTGAATACTTATTGCTATTTTTATTATTAAATATATTCCTTCTTAGTCTAAATTACTTGTAATATTTTATAGCATAATAAAATATCTCAATTGTCTTAATATAATACTTTGTATTATGTAGTATTATAGTACAAATATACTATTATAGTACACATATATTATATGTGCATGTTTCATACACTATTTTTATATGTGAACATGAGTCACATATAAAGTGTTATGTCTGTTAACAGCACTAATTTGGGAAGTATAAAATTTCAAATAACAAATTCATTTGCTCATTTTGACCTCATTTTTCAAAATATTGAATATTCATAATAGTAAGAATCCTATGCTGCTTCTAGGTTGAAGTTTCTGTTTTCCAGCTTACATATTTAGGCATCATAGAATTTCGACACTAGAGAAAGTTATAGACTTCTTGTACAAATCTTTTTGTTTTGTAGATGAAAAAATGAGGATCCAAGAGGATAAGAGGTACAAAATAGAAGTGGGATCGTGTTTTCTCAAATAACCCAGTGCAATGAAAAATGTGTCTTCATTTAATTTTTATCATATCTCTCTGAAATTGGACAGGCAGGAATTATATAGGCAACTGCACTAATAGAAAACAGATTTAAAGAAGTCAAAGGTTTTCCTGAGATGTTTCTTCTAAGGTGACACAGATGGTGGGTGTAGAACTTCTTATGACCTCATCTCATCCTCTTGGACCAAGGCTATATCTCATACCCACCTTGTGACCTTTGTGTAATTGGAAATGGAAATGGTGTCCATGTGTTTGTGTAAAACCTCATTTACAAAAACAACTAAAGAAAGCATTGAGTGATTTTTCTGTAGAAGTCCTTGGCAACCTGATCCCCTTTTTTCAGAGGTTGCCAGGTGTTATTACTTCAATCTGCAAAATATAATTTTCTAGAAATACTTTTAGTTTAGGGTCAAACTGAAAGCTTTTTTTATTCAAACACAGAATCAAAATGATTAAATGATTTACTCTGGGAATGCAGACTGCCTCATTTTTAAATCAGGTATGTACTATTAATGTTTACATGCAGAGTGATTCAACTGGGCTGGGAATTCAGTTCTGTGTCTCCCTTTCTAAGCTGGATTATAGTGACTTCAATAATTAATTGCCATTTCTGAAGGACTTTTGATCTTTTCAGATAAGTTTTCATTACATTGTATACAAATATTCAGAATTTGTTTTCTAGCAAAATATATTTTCTGAAAAATACATTCATATAAATGTGTAAAGAAGTTATAATTATAAGGAAGTGTTAGGTGGAATATATATTCTTATTTAGAGATCTTATGTTTTGAGTTTTCTTTATCAGTGCTATGTATGTAAAGGAACTATCCTAAGAGGATGCTTATCATAAAATGTTGGTCACATCTTTACAGTTGTTATAACTGATATCTAAGTATATGCCAGTGATTTCCTTAGTGTACCTTCATGTTCAACTACCCTATCCATACGATTTAAAGATGTTTAAAATCTTCATGCAAATAATTACATGTACATAGAAATTTTGATGTGATAGATGGAAATAAAAATACTTTTGAATTCTTTTGTCAAAATGATAAATAGAATAAGAGTGGTAAATTTAATGAGTTAATCATTTGCAGGGTATTTGTAGGATTAAAGTAATTCTCTTAAACAAGCTGTTGATGTAATATCTTGCATAGAGTTTTTTTCCAATAACAATGTATAACCAACAATTTTCTCTTTGTCTAGCATAATTATAAGAGATAAGTTAACTAGATCTTAACTAATCTTTTTTTCCCACCTGTAAAATAGTAACTAATTTTGAGGAGTTTCATTAGGATTTGTGTTTCTCATTATATAAAACTTAAACTTGTATAAAAGATTCATCATTTAAAAATACTTCACTTAAATATTTTTAAAAATCAAGTTTGGAAAAATCATGATTTATAAAACTGCTTAATGTAATGATATGCATTTAACAGCCTGAGACTCCACTTGGAGCTAGCTGTATGTAACAAGCAATTTATTTAAGGTGAAAATTCTTAATGCATGTGAAGTTTGCATACTTCCTGGAGGCTCACTTTAAATCCACCCAACAGTCTAATGACCTTGCCACTAGCTTCCTCCAAGAAAGCTGCATTTACATTTGTAAGGTTAAATAAAACATATAATAGGAAACCAAAATGAGGAACTTTTATGAATCAAAGAAACAAATCATAGATTTTCTCTTCACTGACAATTTAAACCTTTGTATAACGATCATGTCACGAACATCATCAAGTCATGTGCATTGTCTGCATATCAGGACTAATAATTGAATTTCACTGTGATGACCCAAAATTGTTGTTTTATATATCAGATAGGCTTTTAAAAAATAAGATTATTCTAGGTGATAATCTCAGGAAATTTGCTTGACTATTCCTGCCACCATCATTTCCTCACTATATGATAGATCTAAAGTGTGCTGTTTTCCCTAATGTTATTAAACCTAACTGATAAGATATTTTCATAATACATTAAGATAAACAATTTTATAGAAATGTATTCATTTAATTTTGAATTATAAAATCAGTTTTAAAAGAGTTACATTATTTAAAATGTATATAGTCTTATTTTTAAATTTTTAAAAGAAACAAATTATACATATTTGTGTGTTACCATATGACATGTTGATATATGTGTACATTCTGTAATTTTCAAATCAGAGCAAACATATCTATCTCCTCAAACATTAATCATCTCCTTATGATGAAAACATTCATAAATTCCCTTATAGCTTTTTAAAAATATATATACAGTGTATTATTGATACTATAGTCAACCCACTGTGCAATAGAACATAAGAACTTCTTCCTTTTTCTTTAAGATTTATTTATTTATTTGAAAGGCTGTGTTACAGAGAGTGAAAGACACACACACACACACACACACAGTTCTTCCATTTGCTGATTTACTCTCCAAATGCCGGCAATGACTGGGGAAAACTAGGGGGCCCTGGAATTTCATCCAGGTTTCTCACACGTGTGCAGGTGCCCAAGCACTTTGGCTATCACCCACTGCTTTCCCAGGTGCATTATCCTGGAGCTGCTGGGACTCATGGTCTGCTGGAGTCTCAGGCGGCGACTTAACCTGCTGCTTCAGGATATCAGCCCCCAGAACTTCTTCCTTCTACTTATAAATTAGTACTTGTTAGACAGTCTTTTGATTTACAAATACACTTAAACTGTGTTAATACATCAAGAAAGATGTAAACACAAAATGATAGGTAGTTTATCCCACTTTTGAAGAATTTCTAAAAATAATTGATTTTTTTCTTGGAATCTCCTGATCCTCACAGTCACTCCCACATTATAAATAGCATATGTTTCTACAACCTCATTTCAGTAAGACTTCATTGATTCTATTTAAGCCATTGAGAATTTTAAGAAGGTCTTCATCTTTTCCAAATATCATTCGTTTGCATATAGTACTTCTATTTTTTCTTCTCTTTTGAATAATTTAGTTCTTCTTTCTATAAGAAATATAAACTATTGTGCTAGATCTTTTTATTTTGCTTTCCTATAGTATAATCCAAAATTTACTGTGATTTTTCTTTCTCACTGTGTTTGTCTTTTTCTGTTTTTTAACTATTGTCAGATTTTTCCAGATTTCTAGACATTTGTTGTTAATATTAGGTTAGATTATTTTACTACATGTGTGATTTGTCCAACTGCTCTCAAATATTTCACCTTGGTTCCATCCTCCACTCTGAGTGATGCTGTCTGTATGTCTGTATGGGAGGGTGAATGTGGCTATTCAGCAGCCCTCCTGAAGTCAGGTGAGCCGTTGTCACATGTTAGAATTAGTAATGGTGTTAAGTTGATTTATTTCCTTCAAAACAAAGCATTCTAATTGTAGTAGTTGAATTGAAATTATAGCTAATATGAAGAGAATGATTCTATGGAATCTCAAATGGCTACCTAAAAACAAATCTGTTCATAGAGGATTGGTGCCTTTTGCATTAACAGTAGTTGCTTATGTGTTTTGAGGGTGTTAGGTCTTAAATCATTAAAAATGGAGAGGAAATGTTTTTGGCAATATATGCCATACACACATTCCAGGATATAGTAATGAAGCACAATAGTTCTGTGTCTCTTCAGTGGCAATTATGTCTAACGTTATGATTTTTCTCTTTAGCTATTTACTTATCCACCTTCTTACACTTTTCTTTATAAATAAATGTTTGTTCCTAAAAGGATTTCTTAAAACCACAGGTTATTTTCCTTATTTATTTTTTTAAGTTATTTTTATTTATCTGTCAGGCAAGGACAGAGAAATTGGTTCATTCTTCAAATGGCCACAATAGCCAAGGCTGTGCCAGGCTAGCGTCAGAAGCCAGAAATCCAATACAGTTCTCTTGTGTGTATGTGGTGGGGATCCAACTACTTGAGCCGTCATTGATGCCTCCTGAGGTGTACATTAGCAGGGCAGCTGGAATTGGGAGCAGAATTTGAACTCAGTCCAGGAATTTTAATAAGAGACGTAGGCATCCCAAATAGAGTCTTAACCTCTAAGCTAAACATCCATTCAATTTTTTTTTAATTTTAGAAAAAAAAAAGATACTAATTTCTTAATGGCATGCTTTTCTAGAATCATAGAAACTAATAATATTCTGTAGGTTAAATATAGCCAAGAGAGCATAGTTTTTTTTTTTTAAATCAAAAGCATTGTAGGAATGTACAATATGATATTTGTTGTTTTAGATATGGCTGGGTTTTGTGAAATGTGAGTTGAAAGTTCAAGTATGTTGTGAGTACAAGGAATTTTATTGAAGTGTGTCATGAGGATTAGTGTCCTGACCTATGCAATATTTGTATTGATGATTTACACTAAGAGTGAAGCATGTTCTCAAAGAATATTTGAGTTATTTTTATCCCTCAGCATCCATAGGAGATTGATTCCAGCATCCATAGGAGATTGATTCCAGGACTCTACAGATACCAAAATCCTCAGATGTTTAAGTCTCTTATGTAGACTGGTGTAGTATTTGCATATAACATAAGCACATCTTCTTGTATACTTTAGATAATCTATAGATTACTTATAAGACCTAGTAAAGGGGCTGGCACTGTGGTGTAGTGGGATAAGCCTCTGCCTGTGGTGCTCTCATTCTTTCTGGGCACCAGTTCATCTGGGATACTCCACTTTTGGTCCAGCTCTCTCTTGATAGCCTGGGAATGCAGTGGTAGATGGCACAAGTGCTTGGACTGCTGCACACATGTTGGAGACCCAGAGGAAGCTCCAGACTCCTGCCTTCGGATCACTCCAGCTCCAGCCATTGTGGCCATTTGGGGAGTGAACCAATGAATTGAAGACCTCTCTCTCTCTCTCCCTCTCTCTGAAGCTCTGCCTCTCAAATAAATAAATAGTTTTTTTTTTTTTTTAAAAAAAGACCTAATAAAATAAATACTATCGAAATATTGTTATCCTATGTAGTTTAGAGATTAAAAATAGGAAAAAGTCTGTACATGTTCAGGTTATTTATTTATTTTTTTTTGTGACAGGCAGAGTGGACAGTGAGAGAGAGAGAGAGACAGAGAGAAAGGTCTTCCTTTTCCGTTGGTTCACCCCCCAGTGGCCACTGCGGCTGGTGCACTGCGGCCGGTGCACCGCACTGATCCGGAGCCAGGAGCCGGGTGCTTCTCCTGGTCCCCCATGCGGGTGCAGGACCCAAGGACTTGGGCCATCCACCACTGCACTCCTGGGCCACAGCAGAGAGCTGGACTGGAAGAGGAACAAATGGGACAGAATCCGGCGCCCCAATGGGGACTAGAACCTGGTGTGCTGGTGCTGCAGGTGGAAGAACAGCCCACTGAGCCGTGGCACTGGCCCATATGAAGTTTTTATTCCTAATATTTTTAAATCCTGTGTTGATTGAATCTACGACTGCAAACTCTGGAGGTACAGAGGGCCCAACTGTGGAGAGGGATATAATGGTTTCTTGAGAGAGTATAAATAATTTCCTACTATCATGATACGTTAGATGAGATATCCTACAGTATTCAGACATGAAGCCTCTCAGCTGGCTTATCTAGGAAAAGATACTAAAGTGCATAATATGAAATTGCACAAAATAAAATAATACTAATAATATGGTACAAAATTTCATAAGTACATATATACTTTTTAGGGAAAGGCATTATAGCACAACAGGTTAAGCCACAATCTGATATTAAAGTTCCTGGATTTGAGTCTTGCCTGTGTTTCTGATCTAGTTTCTTGCTATTGTGTCCTCTGGGAAGCAACAGGTGATGGCTCAAGTACTTTGGGCACTACCACCATTGTAGGAGACTTGGATGAAGTTCCTGTTTCCTGTCTTCAGCCAGCCCACCTCTGAATGCTAGACTTTAGTGAATGAACCAGCAGATGGGAGTCTCTCTTTCTCTCTTTCTTCTCCCGTTTCTCTCTCTCTCTCTTTCTCATCCTGTGTATCAAAACCCACAAACTTTAAGGGACATTTCTTTTAAACATTAAGAGGCTTACTTAATGAATAGTCTCAATAAAGTATTTTAATATATATATTGTCTACAGTTCTATTCTACTTGTTAAGAAAAGAATAGCTGGAGTTATGCTGTGAGGTTTTTATCCTTGAGTTACCACTGGATAGGATATTTTCTATAACTTTAGCATATTTTCTTCATCTTTAAAATAAGGATAAATTTATTTCCAAAAGATGCTGTGAGTTTGATATGGAATCATATGTGTAAAGAGTAAACCATAACATAGCATGAGCTCACAAATGTTAACTAATATTTATTATTATTATCATTGTGTGCAAATCATTGTGGGGAATCCAAAGATAAAAAAAATAGAAACAAAACTCTGCTTCTTTCAAAAAGTATAATCAATCTTTTTATAAATTGCACAAGGCAGTGAATAGAAAGAACATAATTTATAGTGATTGAAATCTGAAACCTGTGCTTGGATGTTATAGCAAATCTACATATGATCAAAAGAACTTCACAGATTTATTTCCAATCTGCATATTTAATAATACTTGAAGCAGTTGTTTTTGTCATTCATAATTTTCATAAAATCAAACTTTAATTAAAAAGTTTCTACCTGGAGACATTTCCTTTGAAATCCTAGGTGAGGCTCAGTAGGACTGTTTGCCTGTTCGTGACAATATTAAATGTCAGACTGACAAATGTCAGCTCAACAGATGGATAATTGTATACTTTAACACTTTTAATGGACAGATGTATTTTAGCATAAATTTTAATATAATCTATGAGTAAAACCATGGCTCATTTGGTAATAATCTTGTTATTTACATATGGTAATATGCATATGTAACATACATTTATGGATTATTGGTTCAATATGTGTCTGTGGATCTTTTTTTCCTAAATCTGGAAGCTATACAATAAAAGAAGTATCTGAGTTGCATTTCTGAGAGCAGAACCCAGACAAGAGGCAGAGTGCTCATTTGAGACTTCAACAATTAGAAGTGAGAAGCACAGAAGGGTGGGAGTATGTTATCAATGTCACTGCTGTAAGCAGAAAGGATTGAATTTTTCAGGGACACCTGAGAAGCATACAGATGCTTCCCATTATTTTATGTAGACTGCAGCATTGATCAACCAGCAACTGGACTGCATTGGCTGAGGGTTACTTTCAGTGTGGTAGATTATACTTCACTTCTGCAATGCACTTTGTGTAGGCCCAGTCAGTCAGACTGTTAGACTCTGAAGATGACTCGATCACAGATTCTGAAAGAAGTTAGAAAGGCATTTGTGGAGGAATATTCCCAGTTTGAGGATCAGTTAGCATGAAACCGTCCATTTCAGCTTGGCTGAAATTAGAGGAGGGACAAAAGAATGAAAAGAGGCCGCAAAAACATCTTGTGTCCTGCCTGCATTCTGTTAACCCTTTGTATTTCTCAGGTCCCTTGATGTCAGTTTAGCTATCAAAACTGCAAAATAGTGACCAGCCATGATTTCTTAAATGTTCTTAAAGCAAGAGAGTGGAACAAGCTTGGAAATCCATTTTTGCAGTTGCCTCAATGCATATTAAGAATATTATCTTGCTTTTCCATCACCCATGCTACATTTCTATCATTTTGGGCAACATTTCAGCTTGTTAGTGGAAGATACAGGTCAGGATGTTGTCTCTAGTAGACTTGATCTCCTGTAAGGTCATGAAATCTGTAATTCCCTCTTCACTGCTATCAACAGCCATAGACACATCAAGAGATATCCTAGGGGCTACTCCAGATTCCAGGCTACTTACTCAAATAGGTAGCAAGAATAAACTTAGACCTTTGTGATATTAAACTCTACTTCTTGAGAACAGCATCTCAGCCTTGCTGAGAGGCAGCCTGTGCTGTTGTGCTCATGGATAATCTTTGCCCCTGCCACTATGACTCCATTTTGTAAGAACTGGGATGGCTGAGGACAGGGGCTAGCTGGAAAACCCAGACCACTCATCTTGTCTACCATATTAAGAGTTTCATCCGTGGTGGATCCTTTCTGGTAGAAATTGGTATAAGGCACAAAGATTTTCACACTTTGAGATTTACCCCAAGATCTGTTCATGTATTCCCCAAACTACATAATTTATCATCGTCATCTTGCTATTTCAAAAACCAGTTCCAAGCAGCTAAGAAATCTGCCATTATCTAGGAGTCCATGTATATTTTTAAATCAGACTTATCCTGTTTTTATATAGTCAACTTAGGATACAGTAACACCGTAATGACTCCTTGCTGATGGAAGGATTTTTCTTCATCATTGTCTTTATTGACACCTCTATGTGGGTCTGTAGTAACAGTGGCACTAAGCAATATGTGCTTCCAGCATACACAAAAACACTGAGCTGCTGCATTTCTCATCTGTGAGTCAGTTATGATGCCCTTTTTCTTGTATGCTGGTCATAGGGAACCTCCTTAAGGATATAGATTGAGTTGAGAAAAGGGTTCTTGGTTGGGAGGTATGGGCTCTCTGTCTTGTTCACTGAGCTGATTTGAGATACTTGTAGATGCTTAAGCCTATCACCACTGCATAATATCCATTGCATGAAGGGGTTGTGTTGTGCTCAACTGGTCTTATAACTTGGACATCTCATGATACTCACCTCATGATGGGCAGCTTTGAAGTTACAGTCACTGATGTCCCATGGTCGGAGGTTAACTATTGGGATCCAGTGGCATAACAGGAGCTGTTTACCAAAGATGTGTTTCTCAATTGTAAAAAGCATGGCCTTTCTCCAGAATCCTACCTGTTTGTACTGTAACTCTCCTATGGAATGTAACAGAAATTTCTCAGTGCAGCTGAGACATCACCACTGTCTGTGGTGGATATCTCAGGTAGAATCAGCTCTCCCATGCTTTGGAACTCAAATGAGTTTTGCAGCATAGTCTATACTGAAAGAACAATTCACTCTTATTCTGGACTTCATTTGCAACTGGGAGTCTTATGAGCTGTAGTATTTTCAAGTGTGGCATATGCTGTCCCTAAAAATTTCAACAGGCCCATCAAGTGTTGGAATTCTTATTTTGTAGCAGAGGCTTCATGGTGCACTAATTGGTCCTCCACTTTGGATGTTTGTGCTGTAAAGTCCCAGATCATTTGCCTTCTAAAATCTCAGTAATAAAAGCAGACTATGATAGTTTTAGATTTTCTCTTCACTTTCTAGAGTATTTTCCACTATGCCCTGCTGCAGTTACCATACACCAAGCCAGCATGTAGGCAGCTGTGTCGAATAAGATGTCAAGTCCCTGCAGACTCTATTTGAAAGAGAAATAATAAACATAATACTGGGCAAGACTGGAAATGTATGCTGCTGCCTTCCCATATTAAAGTAAAGTGCTTTTTTTTATGAGGATTGAAAAGATTTTATTCATCATGTCAATAGCCAAATACTGAGATTACAGGGGTTGTTGTTGATTTATTTCAACAAATGTACTGCTTCCAGTATAATGCTGAACAAGGGTCTCTGCTCCGCTAAATTTCTGCTACTAACCTCTAATCTGCCATAATCCACCTGATTTATGGAGGGACTATAAAGGTGAATTCAGTGGGATACACTGATAATAATTGAATGTGTATTTTAAGTCTGTGGATTCTGCCAAACTCTAAAAATCACCCTAATGCAATTTGATTTCAATTTATTAATTAAGCTGTAGGGTTAAAGTTGCAAAGTTGCTCTGCTTGACCCTTCCTAATATAATTTCTCCTAATTAAGGATGAAATATCTATTGTATATTTTAATAAGTGCCAAATATATTTATCACTCTCTCTCCCCATGTCATTATCAACTCAGAACGTGCATCATGCAGCCTTTTGGAAGGTGTGGGCATTTCTCCTATAGTACAGTTACTCAGATAAGTGGCTAAAGGTCCCATTGAGGAAGGACTTACCTTAATATTTACATTAGGATGACTAGTTAACAGAATCTTCTATTTGGTTACATAAGAAAGCCATATATGTTTTGGTAATGATATTCTCCTTTTGTTAGTGTGGTTCTGTGTAACAGGATGGAAATAGTTTGGGAGAACAATTAACATTAATAGCATTGCCAAAAGCATATCATTGGGTTTCTAATTTCTATATATAATAATAGAAAGAATAGTGGCCTGAAAGCAAGAAGTGATGATATTTGCACAGAAACACACATCTACATATATCTATATCTTAAGTTGTGTAATATTGAGCAGGCTATATTCCTTCCTGGCGCAGTTCTTCAAATGTAGTGTTAAATAGGTCCTTCAAATTCTAGTCTTTTTTGATACAAGATACAACATGAATAGTGTTTTGTCTTAACTTCTGTAGGTACCTGACAGATTCATACTTTGCATTTATCTCTTCTTTGACAATTGATTTCTATGTAAGTGACAGGAATCCATTTACAATTATAAAAATTTAAACCCCATTAAGGTAACTGGGCAGATATTTCTGTTGCATCAGATAATTTCTATTTTTAGAATATCTAGGCTAGGAAATATATATCCATCTATGATGCATAGAACTACAATGAACGTGTTACAGGTAAGAGCAGCTCTAAATAACTGCAGGGAACAGAAAGCTCCAATTATCCTAGGTCATCATAGATTCTCCATCTTGTCAAGTCTAGATTTAGTGATCTATTTGAGAAAGAGAAGGGAACTGTATACTTTTCAAAGTCAAATTTGCGTAGAAAAAATTTTACCCAACAATATGTTTATCCAGAGACTTGGTTCATTGATAAATTTTGGAATTACATGTCTAATTTTATTTTAGATATATAGAAAATAAAGTTGTTAATTGACCTTTAACCATGTAATTATTTATTCCTAAGGAAGTCAAGTATTGATAAAGTAAGTTCTGGATCTCAAATGTGTAGCTTTGGCCAGTTACTCAGGTGACTTTCAGAACAGACTTAATGAACCAAGATTACAAGACATTTTGTTTTTGTTTAGTTCATGGCTAAAGCCTGCATTACCAGGTACAACACTAGTCATTTAAGACGTCATGAACTATTTTGGGAAAATTATTAAAAATACAAGTAATGGCCACAAAAACAAAAGTCAAATTTCATTTTCTAATGGTTAATTGAGTCCCTCTGAGATTATAATGTGTGTGGTGGAGCCATCTTGCCTTGTTTAACAACTGTTCCCCCTTTCTGTTTCTTTGAATTAAAAATGCTATCAATTTTATGTTGTTAGCATTAATTTTTATTTCCAGGCTATGTCCTTTGGCTTGATAATTCAGTTCCTTGTATGAAACAGTGTAACATTCTTTTTGATTAAGTTATTATGACTACTCTTTCTTAAGATACATATATTACATTCAAGTTTTATTAGCTTAGACACCAAAAATCATCAGAGAGTAGAGCTATGTTCAAAACCTCCATCTGAATTACACATTTTTATAATAGTGCAATGCCCTTTTGTTGTGTCAAGTCCTGGCCTTTCTGATTCCTATGGGTCTATAACTTTATATCTTACTTAGATTCATTCTTCAACATTGACATTGCACTGGGCACATTTCCAGCCTTTGCTGATCTTCTTGCCTGCAGCTCTGTTAAGTTATTTTGGCTAACAGTTATCCAACCTCCTTTGTGGTTTCTTTTATATTCTGAAAGTTCCAAAATAATATTTTACTGAACTCAGATGATTAGACATTTTATATGGAACTAGTGACATATTTGTCATCTCAGGGTACAGAAAGAATTCTAACACTTAATTTTCTTCCCTAATGTGTAAGATTTTAGTTAATGGTCCTTTTCAAATTTTACAATTGTCAGCTACAGATTCGATTGCTATGTTAAAACGTTAAATCTCTGGCCGGTGCCGTGGCTCAACAGGCTAATCCTCCACCTTGCGGCGCCTGCACACCGGGTTCTAGTCCTGGTCGGGGCACTGGATCCTGTCCCGGTTGCCCCTCTTCCAGGCCAGCCCTCTGCTGTGGCCCGGGAGTGCAGTGGAGGATGGCCCAAGTGCTTGGGCCCTGCACCCCATGGGAGACCAGGAAAAAGCACCTAGCACCTGGCTCCTGCCATCGGATGAGCGCGGTGTGCCGGCCGCAGCGCGCCGTCCGCAGCAGCCATTGGAGGGTGAACCAACGGCAAAGGAAGACCTTTCTCTCTGTCTCTCTCTCTCACTGTCCACTCTGCCTGTCAAAAAAAAAAAAAAAGTTAAATCTCAATCGTTATCATCTTTGGTTGTGGGCTATACTTTTCCTTGTTGCCTCCAGAACAAACTTTACAATTGTGCATCTTTCTCCTCAGTTTTTTTTCTCTCCTCATTTTCAGTGTTGAAAGTGTGAGTGACTATGGTAGTGTGTATGCCATGAAAATATGGAATTGGAAATAACTGGACTTAATCTAGACAGGGATGTTTTCTGATAGTTGGCATTGAACAGATTCCTCTAGCTTTACCTTTGTAATTTATTTAATAAGATAGTATGACCTTGATAACTATTTAGTAAATGTTATTGTACACCTAGCAGATTGGGCACTGTCTTCTGCATGGTAGGTACTGTACAAATGGTTCGTTTCCTTACCTATCCAACTAAGCTGACCCTGGAATAGTTGGTCACTGATATTCCTATGAAATCACTGTGATGGTTGTTCTACATGTATGAGTATTGTGAGATAGCATTCGAAAGGGCTCAATTCCAAAATTTTATGTTGGTAAAGTTTCTCAATACACCTCTCTTTGCCTTTGTGACTTGGACACTAGTTTCAGTCCTCAGTACTATGAATATATTTAGCCTTTAGCCATTTTGTTTATGCTTAACTGGACTTATAGTGAGGTGGTTTTTTTTTTTTGGTTGTTTTTTGTTTGTATGTTTTTGTAGAAATGGCCTAACCCAGGAAACTGGCATGACTGATTAGCTACTTTCTACAGGCGAGAAATATGTGGGTAACAACAATATGGAGAAAGTTTCCCTGTACTTCTACTTTCCAAGTATAATTGAGATTATGGTGCTCCATTGGGAGAACTGGTAAACTACTACCTTCAGGCTCTGTCCAGACTCTTGTACTAAGACACTGCATATTGGCAAGTATGCCAAGTTGCTGTCCAGATGAGAGTTATGAAGAGCACTTAGTAGACTTCAATATACTGGTTAACTGTGCCTATTAATGTGTAATCAAAGATACGTTCAGAGCTTAAGAGGGACTTAAGAGCAAAAGTCTGATTGGAAGCAAGAGCTGGGTGATTTGTTTTGATGTGATTCCATACCAATCTCACTGTAATATTTGGATTTTGTATTTGCATGTCACGATGAATGTAGATTACAATTAATAGAGTCTCTCCTGTCAAGTGACTTCTTGGTGCTACATTTGTTTTAACAGTTTGTTCTGTGTTGTGTAGGTTTAGTTCGTGTAGAGCAGCAGTTGAGGTGTTCTTCATTCACATAGATCTTATTTGATGGATCAAAGTAAGTTGAAGGATGATTTTGCAGTGCTAGACAGACACAGAACCTTGAAAGCTGGTGGTGTTGGCATTCTCTTTGCTCTTTGATGGTAATTAAAATGACTGGCATTGCTTATCATGTTGTCTTTGAATTCTACTGCTTTTATCTTTAAAATTATTGTAACTTTACTGTTTTTTTTTAATTCTCAGTCTCTTATCTGGTCATATAGTTATTTAACAAGGTAAATATGTCCGTAATTAAATTGTGTGTTTTCATTTATGTGTAGAAATTGTTCTCCTCTGTTTATCACTAACATGTTTTATAGGCACCTTTATTGTGCATATAAATCCACATTTGTGAATATATACCACTCCACATCTATGGGAGAATTTAGTTTTATTTTAAGAAATGATTATCATTAATTCTATCTCTTTATGCATTGCTGATAAATTATTTTCTCTTTGTCTCTTACAATTGTGTTCATCTAATTCTTTAATGCCTGTGGAAGTACAAACTGAGTTGGGATACTATAAAATATTAACTCTGCAAATATACCTTGAATTTCATTTCTACTTCTTAATGGGCTCCAGTCAATGTCCTGGTACTAAAAGCCTTCCATTACTTACTTTCACTCTGGACTTTTTATACTTTTTTATTTGCTCAGTTTTAAAGTCGAGTTGCTCTTTTTTCCTAGTAGTTTATAACATATTCTCCTAAGTACAATAGTTCAGCATCTAAAACATCTATAACTTTGGTTCTTAATGACTTCCTATTATTCTGTGTTTCTCATATATTCTTTTTTAGAATAGCTAGTAAAATGTATACTCAATATAATTCCTATATTTTACTAACCCAACAGGAACAGAAACATGCCCCTACCAACCTTATTATTAACTTCAGAACTATCATATTAAAATAGGGATTGGGAAGCAATGGCTTTGATAGAAATTTGAGAAATAAAAGATTTTTAAAACCATATTTTACAACAATTACAGTTTCTCCTCTTTTCCCACTTAGTAGACAGGGCATTGCTAACTAATATACATTCTAACACAACTATGAACTTTTGATCTGCAATAAATATGAATGCTCTGTCCTGCAAATGCACGTTTGGGTTTGCTTATGTTTTTCCTGAAAGCATCACATCAAAATACTAGTGGTCAGAGCACCCCCAGAGATTGAGTTAACTATGAGGTTTTTATAGATTAAAATAGTTCAATGTTTCATATAGTTCAATGAACAACCTCATTCAGAATATATATGTGGCAGGTAATAACTATTCCTGGTTTCAAGTTCATTTAATAAAACAATCAGACGTTCACAACAACCAATTGATGTGTTGAATTCCATGGGAAAACTTAAGCTTTTGCTCAGCTTTCTTAAAAAGATGATTGTCCGTACTACTGTTGTCTCTTAAAGTGAAATGACTTCCATATAGCAACCAAATATATGACCTACTTGTGAAAGATGTCTCTATTGTATTGCTCCTTGTAGATGTTCTATTCTGAAGCTGCACATTGACTTACCTGTTAGATCAAATGCTATTTTTAAAATGTTCCATGTCAGTAAGGTTGTCCCCTGATTCCTATTTTGTTATAGGCATTTACATTGAACCGATATACATCCTGTTACTATCATTTAATTTTAACTCATCCTAAACTTCTTAGTTAACCTAAAGTCACCCTTGTGCACTGTTTCTAAGAGAATTAAGATGCAAAAAGGATCATTTCACTGCCAGTGGATTGGCTATGCTACCAAACTCATGGGGTAGCATATTTTTCTCCAACTTAATGATATATATTGCTTAGGAAATATGGATGATGAAGATTTTTATTATTGAACACTGAAAAAAATTGAATAGTAGTGTTTAGCTTTACACAAAATTATTGACACAGATTAATTAGAGTAGATGATAAGAGGTTTCCAGATGTTTTCAATAGGAAATACTTAGGCTACCTTTTGATTTTACTTAGATTTACAGTTAGGAAATATATTCATGCAGATTTTTCTAGCTCATTGGAGATTTTTCTAGTTCATTGTTTATACAGTGTAAAGAAGACAGAAAAAGGAAGTACCCATTTTTTTTTATAGATATAGTTGGTTTTTTGTTAGAGCAGATTGGACCATATTCTTTAGTAGGATGCCAAAAAAGTTTAAGTCCTGGGATATTCCAGAAGCAAAATGATTTTCTGTATTGGTAGTAGACTGCTAAGGAAAAGGATTAAGGTAAAAGATGAGAGAGATGGAGAATATTTGACTTAAAAATATACCACATTGAACAATCTAGGTCTTTAAAAATGCAAATACAGTGTTATAGAAGTAAATTGATTTCCTACCTTTGCACTGAAGCTTCCAACATGGAAGAATTTTTTTGGTTTTCACTCAAGTATGTACAACTCATTTAAATGTTCCACTGTCCGTTATGTTCTGCTTCTCTTGAGGGATTACTTCTCTTTTCTTTAAGTTATTAGTGGACAAATACCTGATTAATTATGTCTTTTTATAGTGAGTTTTTTCTATAAAAATTAAATTTTTGATTTGATTTATAACTTTATATGCCTCAGAGTTTTCAGTTTGATTTACTTAGTTTTACATTTTAGGCTCACCTCGGTTATAGAGAACTACAACTATTTGTTGGCATTTTATAGCTTTTTCCCCAAGAAAATTTTCTTATTTTTCCCCAGGAACTTCTAAAATTTGAGTCCCTTTTCTTATTTTTTAAAACTATCATAGTTTGTCATTGTCATTGCTAAATGCTCTGTAAATCTGTGAAAAAAAACTGAATGCCTTAGGACCAGCACTGTGGCACATAAGATTAAAATGTTGCCTGTAATGACAGCATCCTGTAACAGTGCATCAGTTGAAGTCCTGGTTATTCCGTTTTCAATCCAGCTCACTGCTAATGCACCTGGGAAAATATCTGGGCCCTCCTGGCTGTGGTCTGGTTCAGTCTTGTCTATTGTAGTCATTTGGGGGAGTCAGTCAGTCATTCAATGCTTCACCTGTATTGATGAGATATAGTCAGTTGGCTTAGTGAAGAATTTGAATTCACATTATTCCAGTTGTATTCTTTATTTTTTTCTACCTTTTCATCTACTTGAAAGGTGATGAGAAAGAGAGAGAGAGAGAGAATCTTTCATCACTGGTTCACTCTCCAAAACCCGCACCACCCAGGAGCCAGGAAATCCATCCAGATCTCCAACAGGGGAGCAAGGGTCCCAAGCAATTGTGGGGACCAAAATCAGCACTCTAATATGGGGTGCAGATATCCTAAGCAGTGGCTTAACCTGCTGTGCCACAACTCCCACCCCTCTAGGTTTATTCTAATAAACTCCTATAGGTTTATTCTAAGTATGGTTCTATACACTTGATCTTAGACAAAGGCCAAGTATGGTTCTATGAAACTAATTTTGAAACAAATTCAGGTAGTTGGAAAGTAAAATTACAGTTTACCTTGATAATGATACAAAATGGTAAAACATTAATAACTATTTAGTCAATTTTCCTTCAATGCATAATGTTTTCCAAGTGTACTTAATCAGAATAAGATGAACTTTCTCGAGAATTGGAGCATTTATAGTATCCTATTTTTTAATGACATGTATTGTTTACCTGGCTTTATAAGAAAAATGTTCCTAATAGAGTACTACTATTGAATGCTTCTTAAAAGCACTGCTAAAATTCCATAATTCTTTGTGGCAGAAGAAAATCTTGGACAGTCTGCCATCTGAAGTCAGAATCATTGCAGACCTTTTCCATTTGACTAGAATCAGTCAAATGGACACAGACACTTAAAATGAAAAATATTTTCTCCTTTCTCACTTTCTGAAAGATACACAATCCCCTTTAAAATATAGCTGAACAATTAATGGAACAGATTTCAGGAGCATTGAATCAATTTCATCTATTCTTCATTGTTGGTTTGGAGTTCAGCAAATCAGAGGTGGGATAAAAGAATCACAAAAAAAGCATTCAGTCAGCAAGTATGTACTGAGAGCCTTCAATGTAAATAATACCAGTCAACATAAGGGTATAAGATAAATCAAAGCGAGACTGTGGTCTCAGACACAGACACAATAGGTGAGTCAATATTTCAACAAAGCATTTCTTCCCATAAAACAATATTAAGTCTATCTCCTCCAAGTTGAACTGTATAAAAATAGATCATAGATCTTCATTTCCTTTAGATAATAGCACTACATATAATTACTCATTGTATAATTAGAAGCATTTCAGTCTATTCACAGATTTTCTTTTTTATAAAAAGATTTGTGTATTTATTTGAAAGTCAGAATTTTACAGAGAGAGGAAGATATATAGATAGATAGATAGAGAGAGAGAGAGAGAGAGAGACAGACAGACAGAGACAGAGAATGAGAATGAATTTTCTATCCTCTGATTCATTTCCCAAATGGCCACAATGCTGGGGCTACAGGCTAAAGCCAGGAGCCAGGAGCTTCTGCAAAGCTAGCAGGGACCCAGGTACTTGGGCCATATTCTGCTGCTTTCCTAGGCACATTAGCAGAGAGATAGGTCAAAAGTGGAGAAGCTGAGTCTTGAGCTGGTGCCCGTGTGGGATGTTGGCATCATAGGTGGCAGCTTTACCCACTACTCCACAGTGCTGGCCACTACTCAGAGATCTATAGCATCCATAATTATTAAATGTAAATCATTCCTCCCAATTTCAAACTTCAGAGAATATAACTCCCATTTATCCTCTTATTTATCCTCATTACTCTGAAATAGCAATAGTAACATTACCAATAATTGCAGGCCCCAATTTTTCAGTATCTTCTTTTTTCTAGCTTCTGTGACTCAAGATGACACAGGCATCTTCATTGTGAATACCACTGTGTTAATTAAAATTCACACACATTGGAACTAAGTTGTAGTTTTGCTGTTTGCATTGTATTTCAAAATAATTTCAGATTTTTAAAAGAGGTACAATGATGGTACAGAGTTCCCATATTCTCATTAACATAGCTTATTCTAATGTTTTCATCTTATATAGCCCTAGTATATTTATCAAAATAATGAGTTAATATTGGTATGATACTGATTATAAAACTACCTGACATTACTTGGATACCACTGGTTTTTCTACTGATGTCCTTTTACTTATCCAATACAGTTTAACACATTGGATTTAGAGTTAGTCTCTTCATTCCCTTCCAGTCTATGAACATTCCTTGATCTTTTCTTGTCTTTTTTGTCCTTGATACTTCTGAAGACTAATAGATTGATGTTTGTGTCAAATATCAAAAAAACATCAATTGATTTTCTTTAATTTGTCTCATGATTACACTATTATATAAGGTATGATATCCATGTGCCTGACTTCTGGTAAGTGTTAGACTTTGGGTAAGGAGGTGTCTGCAATATTTCTCCAGTGTAAAGTTTCTCTTTGTCTGTTTACCTTACTATACCCATTAAAAGGATGTTAGTTAAGTGTGGTGATAGTGCTGGTTACAGTTAATCTTTGAAAAAAAAAAGAAAATTTATCAAAGAATTTGTGGATATTTGTTAAAATTATCAACATAATGAATGGGTATTTTAGGAATAGAAATAAATCAAATGATTAATGTTAATAGTGCTCATGGATCTTGCATCTTTTATTATTGCAGTGTTACTAGAAGCAGTGATGCTCCAGTAACAACAAGAAACCATGATTTTAACTTTACATATTATCTGTAATAAAAGGAAGCAAGTTCATTGCAGACATGGCTGATTATAGGATTGGGGCTGGAAATTTAAAAAATGAACCTGGAGTTATTTCTATTGGCATAAAGAAAATAAATTTAAAACAAAGATGAAAATAAAGTATGGGGTCATTTCAAAAGGACATGAGAGAAAGCCTCCGAGTTCTCCCAATATCCAAGCCTGGGACAATCTGTCCAGCAAACTAACCTGCCAGTATTGTATTATATTCTAAAGAATAACATAAATACCTGAGTAATTATTGATAAATTAAATGAATAAATCAATAAATGGGAGAATAGAGATAACTTCTTATAAAAGAATTCAAATTATTAAGTGCAGAAACAATAATGGAAACAGAAAAACAAATTTAAGATACAACTCAATTATAACTATCAAATTTAATATTATCAGCCACAATCTATATTTCACATAGTTTTTATCAAATATAAAAGTCATTTATGTAAACATTCCTCATTTACTTAGTTAATCCAAATATATGTATTTTGATTTATACTGATAAAATCATTCATTATAGAAAACTTGGAAAATGCAAAGAATAAAAAAAAGAAAAAATTAACATGGTCACACCACAAATAAATAGACCTCTTTGGATTTTAGTATATTTATTCAGATAATTTTATTTTCATTTCTTTATTGTAAATATTTGCATAATTACACAAAATTTACACAAATTTGAATAACAGTACAGATGTTTTCTTTTTCTTGCACTTTTTTAAAAAAAAAGATTTTATTTATTTGAAAGTCAGAGTTACACAGAGAGAGAAGGAGAGGCACAGAGAGAGAGAGAGGTCTTCCATCCCATGGTTCACTCCCCAATTGGCCACAATGGCCAGAGCTGTATCCACCCGAAGCCAGGAGCCAGGAGTTTTTCCAGGCTTCCCATGTCGGTGCAGGGGCCCAAGGACTTGGGCCATCTTCCACTGCTTTCCCATGCCAGAGCAGAGAGCTAGATAGGAAGTGGAGCAGCTGGGACTTGAACCTGTGCCCTTATGGGTTGCCAGCACTGCAAGTGGCAGCTTTACCTGCTGTGTCACAGCACTGGCCCCTTCTTGCACTTTCCTGCATCATTTTTATAAGCTTTTTTCCTCAAATAGGGTTAAATATATTTAATAGTTTATACTTAATTACTGGATAAACCATATACATATCTAAAATCCCACTTAGATATCATACATATATACATATGTATACATATACATATATACATATATACATATATATATATATCCTTGTTAATTTTTAGCAGGATTAATAAGTCAAAGAATATGATATTTAAAGATTTTCTTATGCACACAAACATGTAATTTAATTAACCATTCTGCTATTTTGGACATTTAAATTGTAACCATTTTACACTATCACTAATGGTATACCTTCTTATCTAAGCTACTGAGTATTCTCAAATATCTTAGGCTACTGTTGCAAATTAGAAAATTGATTTCCAAAATAGATTACAACAGAGTAATTAATATTATCAGTGATTGTTTCTATCTCATATCCATTTTTTAATTCTTTGATAATTTAACATGTGGTAAAGATATTTTTAATAGTTGCTTTTCTTTGATTTTTAGATATTGAACATATAATATTGAAAATGAGCATGTCCTTTAAAACACCTTATAGCATGAAAATATGGTTTATGTCTTTTTATCATTTTTAATTAACTTTATTTGATGAAATATTGAAGTAGCAGGCTGTGTCAGACTGTATTAAATCTTTGTAAATATGTGATGCTAAGAGAGTTGCATTAAGAAAACTAATGTAAGAGCAGGATTATCTATTTTCTTATTTTTGTGATGAAATGTAAGAGGATACTCCTCATGATTGAAATAAAATAAAGGCAATTTTTGACTTGTGGTTTAAATTCTTACTAGTTAGCTCTCTTTATTCTCTCTTAATGCAGACAGATTCATATGAAAGTAAATAAAAACGATGACCAATCATAAATGTGATACAACTTAAATGAATAATTTGGTTGATCTTAGGCTACTTTTGACTAATTAATAATGACAGCTAATATTTCTATAGGCTTTGTTTGTGTGCATGTCTGTGTGTGTGTGTGTGTGTGTGTGTGTGTGTGTGTGTGTGAATGACAGGAATTGTCCTAAGTCTTTTATCTCTAACACAAGGTTTAATCCTTACAACAACCATTGGAAGTAGTTATTGTTTTCCATTCCATTAGTAAGGAATCTTAGGTAAGTCTGATAAAGTATTTTAACCATACATCCTGATTTTCACAGTATATGTATTTAATCTCTATGCCCCATCATCTTTTAGAATAGTAAGTATTAATGAGATTAAATTAGAAACCTGAGCGAACAGTATGCCCTGGATTGTACTCTTCCTGAGAACAGTGCTTGAGAAGTGTAGGGGAAGAAAATTCAGGCTTCCTGTCACTATGATGGTTGGCTGACAGCTGATACTTTGACCAGGTGAAATATATTTTTAAAGTTGTCATTATGAGTATATGATCCACAAAAGGCTGTCTTTACCTTCTGAAACACTTTACATGTGGTGTCAGCTCTTCATATCATGCAGTGTGAAGAAAAAACAAAACCAAACAAGTGGAACTAATAATACAAAGACATGCAAACAACAATCTGCCTGCTCAAAATTAATACCAAAATATAAACCAAGAAAACCTAAATTTGCAATGTTGATAAGTGACATTCCTTTGGCATATCTATGTTTTTTAAATTTTCTGATGGTGTGGATGGTTATTAAAGGAGACTAGAAATACTTTAGAAAGATAAAGAAGCAAGCTATAGAATTGGTTGACTTTTAATTTAATTTTTCCCATAACTTAGAAGTGTGCAGCAAAATGATGAAAACTATAATCTTCAAACAATACAGGAATCTGAAAAAGAAATTTAATTAAACAAGATTCAGTGTAAAAATAAAATATCCAAAACAAATGTTATACCTATTTCTTACTTGTTTTGCAGTATTACATTTGGAAAGATAATTTAGTACCTGTATATTTTAAAGGGGAAAAGAGAATTTTCAAATTTTTTTCTATAAGCGAGGGGTTAGTGCAGTAAAAAAGAATCTTTTATGTGGAAGGGCTTAGGAAATACACCAAGATCTAATTTCAATTCACAGAAAACAAAAATGTGTTTAAATATCAAAATATTTCTTCTTTTTAAAAATACAATACAATTGGCCGGCGCCACGGCTCAATAGGCTAATCCTCTGCCTAGCAGCGCTAGCACACCGGTTGCCCCTCTTCCAGGCCAGCTCTCTGCTGTGGCCTGGGAGTGCAGTGGAGGATGGCCCAAGTGCTTGGGCCCTGCACCCCATGGGAGACCAGGAGAAGCACCTGGCTCCTGCCATCGGATCAGTGCGGTGCACCGGCCGTGGCGGCCATTGGAGGGTGAACCAACGGCAAAGGAAGACCTTTCTCTCTGTCTCTCTCTCACTGTCCACTCTGCCTGTAAAAAAAAAAAAATACATTACAATTTTCACTACATTATATAAATTGCACGTTGAATAGCATGGTTGGAGTAAAGGCATAAAGTATCTCAATTTTTCATCGAAATAAGTACTGATTATTAAAAATAACAATGCACAATATTCTTCTATAAAACATTGTACTGAAATCAAAACAATGTCTAAAGCATCCAAATCACTAAAAAGATAAACACAAACCAAGCATAGTTTATTGCGATTGTAGCATATGAAACAAAGGATGAGCAAAGGGAGACTGCATAAAGCTCCCAAAGCATAAAATAAGGGGATATAAAGCCATCTACAACTTTCGTGGGAACAATTTTAAGTGATGCAATCTTATATTAAGTCAAAGATATTCAGTAAAATATGAAATATAATATTCATGAGATGCCTCAGAATTAGAATTCCTGCAAAATTTAGAAATCAGAGACTAAGCAATAATTTATTAAAAGTAAATCCAGGTTGTTCATATTAAATGCAGATAAAAGTTGAACTTAAGGAAAAGAAATTAAATGCATTAAAGTGTTTTATTTCCACATAGTAGAAGTTAATTCTGAATGACAGTAAAATGGATGTCAATTTTTAAACTTTTAATAAAGAAAATCATAATATTGAGTAAGGAGATGTTAACTTGTAATTTGAAAAAGTAAATTAAAAATCTAGAAAAATGAATGAAAAATAAAACCCACTTAATATGTAGCAGTGATTTGCAAGGCAAGTCTGTTGAGTCCTTACACTTAGTCTTTTTTGAGTGATTAAGTAACCAAAAAAAGATGAAATTCTTAGATTTCTGGTTGTCCATGGAATATGCTTTCATCCTTTTTTCCCCCTTGTTAACAGAATTTTGGTAGTGTATTTATTTGTTGTTAGCAAAAATAACTAAAATGTTATTCAGCTTCTATTAACATATAATTAGGTTCTGAGCAACAAGCTATGCGTGAAATATCAAAGCTATGTTTTTAAAGGTAGTATTCTAAGAAGATTCCTCTGGGCAGCTGGCATAATGTGAATATGTGTTCCAGTTGCTTTTTCCTCTTCTTCCAGCCATCTAGACAAAAATGTGTAACTGGAAATTCAGCAGCCATTTTGGACCAGGAGGTAATCATGAATAGAAAACCATGTACTACAATAGTACAGAAATGGTTGAAAAAAATTGTATTGTCAAGGACAATGCAATTTCCAGACTTATTTTCTTTGAGAGAGAAAATCCTCATTCTATTTAACTCATTGTTATTTTGGATTTTCTCTGTGTTATAATGAAATACAGTTTCTAATTTTATGATACAAAATTTATTGTAAAAAAACTTGATTGAATTTATTTTTTTAAAAGATTATTATTATTTTTTTTATTTGGAAGGCAGAGTTATAGAGAGGCAAAGGCAGAGAGAGAAAAAGGTCTTCTATCCCTGGTTCACTCCCCAAATAGCCACAATGGCCAGAGGTGTGCCGATCCAAAGTCAGGAGCCAGGAACTTTTTCAGGGCTCCCACATGGGTGCAAGGGCCCAAGGATTCTACTGCTTTCCCAGGCCACAGCAGAGAGCTGGATCAGAAGTGGAGCATCCGGGACTCAAACCAGCACACTTATGGGATGCCAGCACTGCAGACGATGGCCTTATCTGCTAAGCCACAGTGCTGGCCCCATTGAATTTATTTTTATACTGTCAGAAGAGACTATCTCTTTTAAGTACTCATGGGAAATTACTTTAAATTAATTGATCATTAAAAATGTATAGGAATGAAGTTGTCACTTAAAATACTGTTGTCATTTTCAGCTAGTGTTCACACTTCTGTGGAACTGTGGTTTTCCTATATTTTACTTGTTGAATATTCTGATTAGTGGCAAATTAAGCCTGTAAATACAGAGTGGATTAAAATTATGGCTTTTCAAAAACTGATGAAGAGAGGGGAAGGAGGGAGGAGGATTGAGGTAAGTGTGGTTGTATTCTTGGAACTGTAACTATACAATGTATAAAATCTGTTATCTTTATATTTTTGGCCATGAGATTTCTTAAACTTTTATTTAATCAATATAAATTTGCAAAGTACAGCTTTTGGATTATAGTGGTCCCCCTACCCATAACTTCCTTTCCACCAGCAACCCTCCCATCTCCTGCTCCCTCTCCAATTCCATTCACATCAAGATTTATTTTTAATTATCTTTATATAAAGAAGATAAATTTAATATATAATAAGTAAATATTTCAACAGTTTGCACCCACACAGAAACACAAAGTGTAAAATACTGTTTGAGTACTAGTTATAGCATTAAATCACAATGTACAGCACATTAAGGACAGAGATCCTACATGAGGAGTAAGTGCAAAGTGACTCCTGTTGTTGACTTAACTATTTGACACTCTTGTTTATGGCATCAGTAATCACCCTAGGCTCTTATCGTGAGTTGCCAAGGCTATGGAGGCCTTTGAGTTCACCGACTCTGATCATATTTAGACAAGGTCATAGTCAAAGTGGAAGTTCTCTCCTCCCTTCAGAGAAAGGTACCTCCTTCTTTGATGACCTGTTCTTTCCACTGGGATCTCACTCGCAGAGATCTTTCATTTAGGTGTTTTTTTTTTTTTTTTTTTTTGCCACAGTGTCTTGGCTTTCCATGCCTAAAACACTCTCATGGGCTTTTCAGCCGAATCCACATGCCTTAAGGGCTGATTCTGAGGCCAGAGTGCTGTTTAGGACATCTGCCATTCTATGAGTCTGCTGTGTATCCCACTTCTCATGTTGGATCATTCTCTCCTTTTTAATTTTTTCAGTTAGTATTAGCAGACCCTAGTCTTGTTCATGTGATCCCTTTGAATCTTAATTCTATCAGTGTGATCAATTGTGAACTGAAACTGATCACTTTGACTATTGAGATGGCCTTGATACATGCCACCTTGATGGGATTGAATTGGAATACCCTGGCACATTTCTAACTCTGCCATTTGGGGCAAGACCGATTGAGCATGTCCCAAATTGTACATCTCCTCCCTTTCTTATTCTCACTCCCATATTTAACAGGGTTCACTTTTTGTTAAATTTAAATACCTAAGAATAATTGTGTATTAATTAAAGAGTTCAACCAATGGTATTAAGTAAAACAAAGAAAAATACTAAAAAGGATAAAGTATTAAGTTGTTCATCAAGAGTCAGGGCAAGGGCTGGTCAAGTCACTGTTTCTCATAGTGTCCATTTCACTTTAACAGGCTTCCCCTTTGGTGCTCAGTTACTTGTCACCGATCAGGGAGAACATATGATATTTGTCCCTTTTGGGCTGGCTTAATTCATTCAGCATGATGTTTTCCAGATTCTTCCATTTTGTTGCAAATGACCGGATTACATTGTTTTTGACTGCTGTATAGTATTCTATAGAGTACATATCCCATAATTCTTTATCCAGTCTACTGTTGATGGGCATTTGGGTTGTTTCCAGGTCCTAGCTATTGTGAATTGAGCTGCAATAAACTTTAAAGTACAGACAGTTTTTTAATTTGCCAATTTAATTTCCTTTGGGTAAATTCCAAGGAGTGGGATGGCTGGGTTGTATGGTGGGGTTATATTCAGGTTTCTGAGGTATCTCCAAAATGACTTCCATAGCGGCTTTACCAGTTTGCATTCCCACCAACAGTGGGTTAGTGTCCCTTTTCCCCCACATCTTCACCAGCATCTGTTGTTGGTAGATTTCTGCATGTGAGCCATTCTCACTGGGGTGAGATTAAACCTTGTTGTGGTTTTGATTTGCGTTTCCCTGATAGCTAGTGATCCTGAACATTTTTTCATTTGTCTGTTGGCCATTTGGATTTCCTCTTTTGAAAAATGTCTAATGAGGTCCTTGGCCCATCTCTTAAGTGGGTTGTTTGTTTTGTTGTTGTGCAGTTTCCTGATATCTTTGTAGATTCTGGTTATTAATCCTTTATTTGTACATAGTTTGCAAATATTTTTTTCCCATTCTGCTGGTTGCCTCTTCACTTTCCTGACTGTTTCTTTTAAAGTACAGAAACTTCTCAATTTGATTCAATCCCAAATGTTAATTTTGGCTTTGACTGCCTGTGCCTCTGGGGTATTTTCCAAGAAGTCATTGCCGGTGCCAATATCTTGCAGGGTTTCTCCAGTGTTCTCTAATAGTTTGATGGTGTCGGGTTGTAGATTTAGGTCTTTAATCCATGTTGAATGGATTTTTATGTAAGGTGAAAGAGATTTTCTATCCTGTCCAGTAAGGATTTCTGTAGTTCAATAATTCATTTTTGAAAACTTCTAAATGTTCTTATCATAAATTTTTTGAAATCTGTATCTTCCATTTCTTCTATCTCATCATCTTCATAATCTTGAATTGGAGTGTCATGTTCATTTGGGGACATCATGTCTTGCTACCTCGGTTTCTGCATTTGTTGCTTGGCATTGTGGAGATTTTCTTTGGTTTCTTCTTTTTTTTCCTTGCTGTGGAAGCTTGTCTCATTATATTATGACTCTATATTAAGTGGACTGTCTGCTTTATATTAATAAAATATTTAAAAATAAACAACTTTTAGAACTAGAAAATAATGTACAATGAGGTCTGAAAACAAATATATGTATTTTTTTGTGAATTCTATAATAAAATTTTGAATAACAAAAACATTTTCCTCATTAAAATTCTAAAAGAAAGTAAGCAGAGTGCCACCTGAATAATATTTACAAACTGATAATAAGTGCCATACCAAGCTCCATAAAATAATAACAGTTCAACAAATAAATGGCAAAAAATGAAAAATATTACAGTAATTTGCAGAAGAAGGGAAATTGTACCTGTGTTAATGAGCACAAACTTCTATGCTTAAAGCTTCAATCTATTTTGATCTCATGGGGTTCAAGGCATTCTGTCTTCATAACCTCCTGGGGATGGGTCATGATCAAAATTAATTATGTGTATTGAGTCACATTCTGAAGGTTGTTCATAGCCTATGGCACAGTAATAGCACTTCTAGATATAGAATATAAGAGAATAGTTCAAAAAGGAGATGAAGATTTATGCAAAAGAATATTTGTATCTCATGAAATCTAACAAAGAATATCAAATGTCTTACAATTGAAAAAAAAAAACTGTGGTAAGTATGCTGCCATGCAATTATTATATGTTAGGCTATCAGGCTGCTCTAACAAAGTACCATGCAATGGGTAGTGTATCAACAACAGAAATTTGTTTCTCACTGTTCTGAATGTTGAAGAGTTTAAGCTCAAGGCACTAGCAAATTTGACATGACTAGTGAGGGACCACTTTCTACTTCAAAGGGTGCACTTTCTTATTGTGCCATCACATGTTGCATAATGGTATGGGTGAGGGGTCTTTCTCAGTCTGCATTTAGGAGGATACTAATCCCATTATGCAGACCTCATACTCACGACCTAAGCAGATCCCAAGGGCCCTACCTCTTAATACCATCACCTTGGAGGTTATTTTAATATATTAATGGGATTATAATTATTAAAATAGGATATTTAATGAAGAATTTTAATGTTTTGACAAGTTAACAAGAATATGGAAATTTATTATATAATAGCTGATAGTTATTTTTTAAAAGGATAATCAAAAATATCAATGATGTCCTTTATTTTGTGGGAAACATATATCTGTTTATGTAATGTATCATTTTCCTAGTTTTCTTTTTATTTTCATGGAAAAATTGAGATTTTAGTAGTAGAGCTACATATAAAAATATTAAATTTTAAGTTACAACTACAAGTATCAGAAACAGATCCAGAGAAGACACCATCTTCTTTAAGCGAAATGAGAGGAGACTGAAGTGGCCAGTGTTAATGGTTATAGTACCTGAGGGAGAGTCATACAGACCACATTAGCTTTGAGCTGACCTGGAGCACTAGCCAGGGCAGTGTGCCCACCTAAACCTGTGGAATAAGTGTACATTGTCTGCTTCCCATCCAACCAACAAGGACTTCCAGTGAAGAGCAGGGAAGAAGTGCCTCATTATAAGGTGAGTAATGACTGCTGTAGCTCATGTGCATGTAGGGGATTTTATCTAAGGGATATATCCATGGTCTCCACTCATTTTGAGTATGGCTTGGAGGATTGGCAAGGGACTGGAGCCCTGTGAGGTTCTCCCTGTTCTCAAACTTCCAAGGAGGAACAGCCATAGGCAGCTGGCTTGGGGAATGTCTTGGCTCTCTCTTTGGACAGATCAGACTCACAGGGCTAAGTGGATTCCCTGCTCCCTCTTATTGCGGGAGCCCTGTGTACTATGATGTGGGAATTCTGTGACTGCATGATAGGGCAGGGAGTGTAGCTGGGTCTCTGGGAAATCGCTGTGTGTCTGACATCAGAGGCTTAGATTTCTCTGAGTGCCTGAGATTGTTGGGTCTTTGCAGAGGATTCTGTTCTCTCGCTGAGGAACACATAGATAATTTGTGTGCATCTTGTGAAGGCACAGGTAGTGTATGTAGCTACTGCAGGCTTGCCCTGGGTATTGAAAACCTTAGCAGAGAGGAGGTGAGGCAATGATCATACCAGCTGATATGATCATACCCTCCTCCCTGCTGACAATAGAAGAGATCTACCACACTGAATGTGGGTGTTATCGTTGACTCTTGCACCATACCAAAGAAATAACCAAAGCTCCCTGGCCCCACTCAGTACAGACCTCTGCATATCCACTGATGGGACAGATACTCCACTCAGCCACAGAGGCATAGTTCAAAGATAAAAGACATCAGAGAATAAAAGCAAGTGTTTCTGCAAATGCCTAAAAATAAACCCATAAATATATGAACAAGAAACATGAACAAGGAAGACAATATGACTGCCCCAATGGAATATAACAATACTTCAATATTAGAATGTGAAGGCAAAAAGATTGATGAAATGTCTGAAAAGGAATTCAAAAGAGTCATCATAGGATTACTCAAAAGCAATGAGAAACAAATTTGTAAGTTAAATCTGTTCATAACATGGGTGAAAAATTTTCCCATGAGATAGAGATACTGAGCAGAAGTCAAACTGAAGTATTAGAAATGAAGACTAAATATGTCAAATAAAAATACAGTGGAAAGCCTTAACAACAGAATTGGTGAAGCAAAAGAAAGAATATCTGAGCTGGGATACAAATCTTTGGAAATATCTCAGTCAGACCAAAAAAAATTAAAATAAAATAAAATGGAAGAAAAAGAAATTAGAAAAACTAAAACAATGTTTGAGATTTATGCAAAGCTATCAAACAATCCCATTTACAGGTCTTAGGAGTTCCTTATGGTGTGGAAAAGAGACTGAATTAGAAAGTTTTATTCAATGAAATAATAACAAAACTTCCCTAATTTGGAGAAAGATAGGGATGTCCAACTTCAGGAAGAACTCCTAATAGACATGTCCAGAAAAAGATCTTCACCATGACTTATTGTAGTCAAACTTTCAACAATGCAACAAAAGAAAAGATTATAAATTGTGTATGAGAGAAACACCAGATTATTTTAGGAGGCTCTCCAGTTAGACTAAGAGCTTATTTCTCTTCAAAATCCTACAGGCTAGGAGAGAATGAAGAGATAGACATAGTCAAAGTCTTAAAAGAAAAAAAAAAAAAACCTGTGAACCCAGAATACTGTGCCCTGCAAAGCTCTCATTTATGAATTAAGGTGAAATAAGGACTTTCCATAACAAACAGAAATTGAAACAAATTTTCACTACTCATCCAGCCTTATAGAAGATGCTTATGGATGTGCTAATACCACAGAAACACAGAAAGACAGCCAACATTATGAAATAATGTGAAGGCAGAAAATCTTCTGGTAAAAGTAAAGAAGAAATCCAAAGTAAACAATAGGAATATTTATGGAAAAATTGTCAGAGCTAAGTTGTTACTTATCAGTGATAACCCTGAATATAAATGGATTAAATTTTCTGATGAAAAGAGTCACAGAGTAGCTGAGTGGATTAAAAAACAAATCCATTTTTTTGTCAACTGTGAGAAACAAATTGCACCAGCAGAGATACCCACAAACTGAAAATGAAAGAATGGAAAAAAGATATTCCATGCTAATGGAAAGCAAAAAAGTGTAGGAGTAACCATCTTAGGAAACAAAATATACTTTAACACAAAAACTTATTAAAAGAGACAAAAAAGGTAATTATGTAATAATTAAGGGATTAATTCAACAGGAAGATGTGACCATATTAAATGTATATGCACTCAATACCATTGCACCTGGTTATTTAAAAGCAATGTTAATGAATCTAATGGAAGACATACTCCAATGCAATAATAATAGAGTTCTTCAACATCATACTTTCATCACTGGACAGGTTAATTAGACAAAAATCAACAAAGAACAGAGCTAATCTACCCTATGGACCAAATGGACCTAATTCATATCTACAGAACATTTCATCCCACAGCTGCAGAATACACATTCTTTTCACCAGTACAGGGAGCTTTCTCTAACTAGACAATGTTTTAGGCCACACAAGAAATCTCAACAAATTCAAAAAAGTTGAAATCATAGCATATATGGATTGAGGCTGGAAACTAACAACTTAAGAATCTCTAGAAAATATGCAAACACATGGAGACTGAAAAACATGCTCCTGAATAAGCAGTGGATCATAGAAAAAATCAAAAGGGAAATAAAAAATTCCTGCAAATGAATTTAGAAGACAACACAGCATATCAATGAAGATAACAACAAAACATATCAACAACTATGGGAATGTGAGACTTATCCCTGAGCTTGAATCTATTTCCTAATAAAATGTCTAAAAAATTCTGAGGGGCCAGTACTGTGGTGTAGCAGGTAAAACTGCCGCTTGCAGTGCCAGCATCCATATTGGCACCTGTTTGAGACTTGGCTGCTCCACTTCCCATCTAGCTCTCTGCTATTGCCTGGGAAAGCAGTGCGAGATGGTATAAGTCCTTGGGCCCTTGCACTCACATGGGAGACCTGGAAGAAGCTCCTGGCTTCTGGCTTCATATTAGCCCAGCTCCAGACATTGCAGCCATTTGGGGAGTGAACCAGCAGATGAAAGACTCTCTCTCTCTCTCTCTCTGCCTCTGCCTGTGCCTCTCTGTAACTCTGACTTTCAAAAAAATAAATAAATCTAAAAAAATTTCTGAAATATTTCCATTTAAATAAACTGAAATACAGAAAAGGCAGTGTTAAAAGTTTATAGCAATTAGTGACTGCATCAAGAAAATGAGAATGCATCAAATAAATGATCTAACAATGCTTCTCAAGGACCTAGAAAAACATCAACAAACCAAACCCAAATCAGTACTAGGAAAGAAATAATTGAAATAAGACAAAAATTAATAAAATTGAGGCCAAAAAAGTAGCAAAAGATCAGTGAAATGAAGAGCTGGCTTTATTAAAAAAATCAACAAAGTTGATACACCATTGGCCCAACTAACCAAAAGAAAATGAGAGAAAACCCAAATTAATAAAATCAGAAATGAAAAAGGAGGTGTTACAATGGATAACAATGGATACCATGGAAATAAAAAGAATCATCAGGAATTACTATAAAGTATATATGCCAACAAATTGAAAGCTATAGAAGAAATGGATAGATTTCTGGACATAAGCAACCACCCAAAACTGAGTCATGATTACATAGAAAAACTTAATAGGCCAATAAACAACATGTAGATTGAGTCAGTAACAGACTCACAAACAAATAAAAAACCAGGACCAGATGACTTCACTGCTGAATTCTACCTGATTTTTAAAGAACTAATTCCAATTTCTCATAAACTACTCAAAATAATTGAAACATAAGGATTCCTCCAAAACTTTTTCTTTGAGGCCATTATTGCATCACTTTAATTCTAAAACCAGAAACAGATACAACAGAGAGAGAACTATAGACCAATTTCCCTGATGAACATAGATACAAAAGTCTTCAACAAAATACTAGCTAAGTGAATCCAACAATACATCAGAAAGACTATTCACCTGGACCAAGTGGGATTTATGCCTATTATGCATGAATGGTTCAACATATGCCAATCAATAATTGTAACACATCACATTAAAAAATTGAAGAATGAAAACCGAATTATAATCTCAATAGATGCAGGCTTGCTATAATCAAAACAGCCTGGTATTGGCACAAAAATAGAAATGTAGGTCAATGGAACAGAATAGAAACTCCATAAATCAATCTACTCATTTACAACTAACTAATCTTTCACAAAGTGGCTAAAATCAATCCTTGGATAAAGGACAGTCTCTTCAACAAATGGTTCCAGAAAAATTGGATTATTGCATACAGAAGTTTGAAACCAGACTTCTACTTTCTTATATATGAAAATCAACTCAAAATCTAACTAGGATCTAAATCTATGACCAACAGAATTATTGGAGGAGAACATTGTGGAAACTCTGCAAGACAATGGCACAGGCAAAGACATCTTTGATAAAACCTCCCACCCCAGAAACACATTCAATAAAACCAAAAATAGACAAATGGGATTACATCAGTCTAAAAAGCTTCTACACTAAAAGAAAACACTCAACAAAGTGAAGAAGCAACTGACAGATGGGAGAAAATATTTGCAAACTATACATCTGATAGAGGGTTAATATCCAGAGTCTTTAAAGATCTCAGGAAACTCAACAACAAAACAAACAATACAATAGAGAATTGGGCAAAGGATTGAACAGGCATTTTCCAAAAGATGAAATTCAAATGTTCAACATACAAATGAAAAATGCTAAGGATCATTAGCTATTGGGGAAATACAAATCAAAGCACAATGAGGTTTCACCTCACCCCAGTTAGAATAACTCTCATACAGAAATCGAAAAAAAAAAGTTTTGATGAGGATGTGGGGAAAAAGGTACTCTAATACACTGTTGGCGGTAATGTAAATTAGTGCAAATAGTATGGAATACAAATAGAGATACCTCAGAAATCTGAAAATAGATCTACCATGTGACTCAACCTTCCCAGTCCTGGGAATTGACACAAATGAAATTAAATCAGCATAGGAAATAATGTATTCCTATGTTCATTGAAGCTCAATTCATGAAAACTAAGATATGTAATAAACCCAGGTGGCCATCAATCACTGGATAATGAAATTGTGTATTATACACACACACACACACATACACCCCAAGAAAATGAAATACTGTCTTTTGCAACAAAATGGTTGCAACTGGAAACAGTTATACTTGTGAAATAAGCCAGTCCCAAAAAGACAAGCATCATATGTTTTTCCTGATCTCTTTTAGCTAATTGAATACAAAGAACGTAATGTAATTGAGAGAAATTGGTATTTTTAGAGTTGATTATTTTTGCTGCTATTATCTCTATTATTGAGGAAAAGTGTTTATTTCTTCTTACTATTTGTTGAATTATTATTTTAGTGGATAGTTGAACTTATAAAATAAACTTAAAGCATGGCATTATAAAAAAAGGGGGGGCTGGTGCTGTGGCACAGAGGTTATAGCCATGGCCAACCCATAAGGGTGCTGTTTTGAGTCTTGGCTGCTCCACTTCTGATATTGCTCCCTACTAGTGAACTTGGGAAAGCAGCAGAAGATGGCCAAGTCTCCCCTACATGGGAGACCCAGAAGAAGCTGCTGGCTCCTGACCTTGGCCTGCCCCAACCTTGGCTGTTGCAGCCATCCATAGTGTGAAACAGCAGATGAAAAACCTCTCTCTCTCTCTCTCTCTCTCTCTGTCTGAAACTCTGCATTTCAAATAAACAAATAAATAAATCTTTTTAAAACTTAGAAGAAAGAATAAGAAAGGTGGAGGGTGGTGCTAGCACTAGCAGTTGGGATGATAGGGTTGGAAGGATCACTATGCTTTTATATCTGTATATTTGAAATATATGAAATTTGTTTACCTTATATAAATCAAATTATAGAACAGTAAAAAATATATATACACATAATGGTTGATTTTGCAACAGGAAGACTTTGTGTTGATTGGAATATTCCATACACAGAAAGAATAAATCCACATGTTCTCACTTATACATGAACATTGAAGTTAAATGAAAAAATAAAATCAAAAATCAAAAATCACAATATTAAGTTACATATAATCTTGCTTGGTTAAATGTTTCATTAACTTGAAGTGGTAATTATTTTAGGAATTAGATTCTGTAATCTATTGTTCTTAATAACCATGTAGTATTTAACATAGGCTCTTGTGATACATACTAAGTTGTTGTGTTATATTCTGTCAATGTTTACAGAGGGAACAAAATATAATTTTATTTATTTATTTTTACAGGTAGAGTTATAGACAGTGAGAGAGAGAGATAGAGAGAAAAGTCTTCCTCCCGTTGGTTCACTCCCCAAGTGGCCGCTATGGCCGGCGCTGTGCTGATCTGAAGCCAGGAGCCAGATGCCTCCTCCTGGTCTCCCATGCGGGTGCAGGGGCCCAAGCACCTGGGCCATCCTTCCACTGCCCTCCTGGGCCACAGCAGAGCTGGACTGGAAGAGGAGCAACTGGGACCAGGACCTGGTGCCCATATGTGATTTTATATGCAGTTGTTTGAGCTGAGAAAGGTATTTCATACAGGGCTGGAAAGTCTACTTTCTTTTTTTTTAGATTTATTTTATTTTTTGAAAGGCAGAGTTAGAGAGAGTGAGAGAGACATGGAGAGAGAGACATCTTTTATTAGTTTTCTCCCCAAAAGGCTGTAGTGGCCAAAGATGGGCCAAGCCAAAGCCCAGAGTTCCTCCAGATCTATCATTTGGGTGCTTGGGGCCCAAGTACATTGACCATCCTCTGCTGCTTTCACAGGCCTTGAGTAGGGAACTGGATTGGAAGTGAAATAGTCTGGACTTGGACTGATGCCCATACAATGCTGACTCCAAAGTCTACATTCTTACACACAGAAATAATTTTGTGATGAAGAGAAGTTTAACGATGTCTTGTCATAGGGAAAAAAAAGAATCAGAAAATATTAACACAAGTGAAAAGACAAATGAAACTTTCTTTTGAACTGGGCTTTTCCTATAAAATCCAGTACAATATTGCAGAAGGTTGTAATTTTATAGCTGAACTAAATGCAGCTTTCTTTTCCTTTTCATATTCTGATGAACAAAGCAAACAACTGAGCTTGTGACTGACTAAAGTCTGGTTCAAAAAGATAAATAATGCTTGCTGTGAATTCCAGAATCTGTCCTTGAGGAAGCCAGCTGCCTTTGCAAAGAAATCTGGCCTTCCTGGTCAGCATGACAGGAGGTTTGAATTTGTTTTAATAAAATGCAAAGGGGTACCGATAACTAAAGGCACAAAAAGCACAGTCTGTAGACTGCGTGGGCTTCATCCTAATTAATGAAACACTGGGATCTCTTAATAGAGTACTTTTCCTCTTTCATATCTCAGCCAAATAATGTTTTATAGCTACTTAGTTGTACAGAATATCCTGTTCTGACATCCAAGTTACTCTGTTATCAGACCAGCAATTGACTTCATAGTACCAGGCTAAGCAGACCAGCATGTGTTGCTTACTCCATAAAAACTCCGGACCATCCTCATTAAGCAGGATGGTTGTTCTTAAATTGTCAACCTGCTTATCTTACTCATGTAACAATTGATTAAATTTTATCTTTCCCTCACCTTCAAACCTTTTTTTAATTATTATTTTTTTTTGACAGGCAGAGTTAGTGAGAGAGAGACAGAGAGAGAGAGTTATAGACAGTGAGAGAGAGATAGAGAGAAAGGTCTTCCTTCTGTTGGTTCACTCCCCTGATGGCCTCTGTGGCTGGCACTGCGCCGAACCGAAACCAGGAGCCGAGTGCTTCCTTTCGGTCTCCCATGCGGGTGCAGGGACCCAAGCACTTTGGCCATCCTCCACTGCACTCCCGGGCCACAGCAGAGAGCTGGACTGGAAGAGGAGCAACCAGGACTAGTACCCGGCACCCCAACTAGGACTAGAACCCAGGGTGCCAGCGCCACATGCAGAGGATTAGCCAACTGAGCCATGGCACAGGCCCACCTACAAATCTTGTCATCCTTATTTTGATTCAGCACCTGGGACAGGTACTGAGATTTTAATAATAGTTTGAATAGGAATGTCATATTTGGTAAGTGGTTTTCTTGTTTGAGAAAACATATTGGGACAAAATAGCTAGAGTTTAATAGTTTGCTTCATCAGTGGGTCAGGTATAGAAATTATGCCATTTTGTTTATTCCAATGAACTAAACTCACTGGAAATTTTGTTTGTATCTATAAACTAGTTGGATTTACAGTACTAGAATTTGTCTTACAGGAAGATTGGATATCACAGTTCCTATAGAAAGGAAAGTTTTAAGCTTCTCCTGTCAATTTTTATTGGAATATTATCTTGATTTATTAGCCAGTTTTTTTTTTTTGCTCTTGTATTTTCTATTATTTTTGATACATCTCCCATTTGAACTTCAGCACATAAACATCTCATAGCTCAAGGGAGATTTAATATAGCAAAATACAAAAATGGTAGGATCAAAATTCTGGATTTTTGGATTTTAAAAAATGAAAGAAAAAGAAGCCAAAGGATTTTGAGAAATGCACAATCAGATATTTTCCTGTACTCACAGCAGAAAAAGTTGCTGAACTAAGTCAGGGTGAGGCTTGGGAGGAGTATCAGATAGCATTCCAAAGGAGGTAATCCTACTGGTTTTCATTTGTAGAATTCAAAGGGACTTGGAATAAACTATTGGAGGATTTTTAGAGAGTAGATGACCTGTTTTCCAGGGTTTGGGCTGGCCTTAGAAAGTGATAAGATCCCATTCTTTCCTGGGAAAGGTAGAGCAACATAGACAAGGAAGGATTGTATTACACTTTGAGACAGTAGAGACTTGAAGCAGTTCCATAGTGTTTCTGTACTGTCATGTAAAAGCATCTGAATTTTTCTTTTTATCCTAAAAAGTCCAGAAATGCCTGAAACAAATACAGGATTTAGAAAGAATAAAAGGTTGACATGGAAAGGCAATGATTATGACCTTAGCAATACATACTGAAGTCCATTCAGAACAATATTCATCTCAAGAAATACAACCATGGCCCAACCAGGATTATCAGCCACCTATGCAGTGACCTCACATCACTTTGCACAACCAGCAAATTCCTAAAGTTAAAGATGCTCTTCAATTAAAGTAAAAATGGCACCACTTTTAGTTAGATTAGAGGTTTATGATGTGTAATTAACAACTGAGAGGTATAAATAACTTATATCCAGATAAACAGACAGCTTTTGACATCCTATCCATCTGACCATATTTCTGATCATTCTACAATGGATTTCATAGGTTTTCTATTTTTTTCAAAACTTTTAAAACAATATTTTATTTGTATAAAGGGAACAAATTTCATGTATTTCGTATTTAAAATTTTAAGAACATAATGATACTTCCCACCTTACCCTCCCTTCCTAACTGTTGTCCTACTTCTTTTATTTATATTTTAAATCTTGCAATGACATGTTTTCAATTTATTTTATAATCATAAGCTTAACCATAACTAAATAAAGAATTCAGCAAGTAGTTAGGAAAACCACTCTTTTTCAGGAGAATAGACAAAGGCTATAAGCAATAATGAAATCTCAACATATTAGTTCACTCATTTACATTAATTTTTTAATATTCTGTATATTAGTTACCACAAATAAGGAAAAATACGATATTTGTATTTTTGGAACTAGCTTATTTCGCTAAGTAATGACCTTCAGTGTACCCATTATGTTGCAAAATCAGGATTTCATTTTCTTGGTTAGTAGTATTCCATAATGTATGTATGTATAGCACAATTTCTTTCTACAGTGGTCAGTTGATGGACATCTGAGTTGATTCCATCTTAGTTCTTGTGAATTGAGGTACTATAAACATGGGAGTACAGACAGTTCTTTCATATGCTGATTTATTTTCCTGTGGGTAAATTCTCAAGAGTTTAATGTCTGCGTCATATGTTAGCTCTATCTTCAGATTTCTGAGAAATTTCCATAATTCTCCATAATGGTTATACTATTTTACATTCCTGATAATTATTAGTTACAATTATTGTTATATTACAGTACCTTACCCCCATCTCTTTGCCAGCATTTGTAATTTTTTGTTTTTGAATGAGAGCCATTCTAACTGGGGTGAGGTGAAGGCTTATTTTGGTTATTATTTGCATTTGGCTGATGGCTAGTAATTCTGAGCTTCTTTTCATGTGTCTTCTGACCATTTATATTTCGTACTTTGAAAAATGTATGTTTGTATCCTTAGCCAACTTCTTAACTGGATTGCTTGATTTTCTTGTTATTGAGATTCTTGAGCTCCTTGTATAGCCTGAGTATATTTTCTCCCATTCTGTTGATTGTCTCTTCACTCTGTTAAGTGTTTCCTTGGATGTCCAGAAACTTCTTAGCTTGATATAATCTCATTTGTTTATTTTTGCCTTTATTGCCCATGTTTTGGGGTCTTATCTAATAAGTCTTTGCTTATGCTAATGTCTTGCAGTATTTCCCCAATGTTCTCCTTTTTTTAATTTATTTGACAGGTAGAGTTTTAGACAGAGAGAGAAAGAGAGAGAGAGAGACAGAGACAGAGACAGAGACAGAGACAGAGAGAAAGGTCTTCCTTCCATTGGTTTACTCCCCAAATGGCCACAATGGCTGGCGCTGCGCTGATCTGAAGCCAGGAGCCGGATGCTTCTTCCCGGTTTCCCCTGTGGGTGCAGGGGTACAACCACCTGGGACATACTCCACTGCCTTCCTGGGCCACAGCAGAGAACTGGACTGGAAGAGGACCAACTGGGACTAGAACTCAGAACCCATATGAGATGCTGGCACTGCAGGCAGAGGATTAACCAAGTGAGCAACAGTGCCTGCCCCCTGATGTTTTCTTCTAATAATTTTTTGGTGTCAGGTCATAGATTTATTCTTTGATCCAATTTGAGTTGATTTTTTGTAGAAGGTGTAACGTAGAGGTCTTGTTTCATATTTCTGCATGCAGAGATTTCAGAGATCCAGTTTTCCCAGCACCATTTATTGAAGAGACTATCTTTTCCCCAGAGATTGATTTTATGTCCTTTGTCAAACTTAGTTGGTTGTAGACGCATGGATTAATCTCTGGTGTCTCTATTCCATTGGTGTACGTGTCTATTCTTGTGCCTATGCCAACCTTTTTTGATTAAACTTGCCCTCTAATATGTCTTGAAATCTGGTATTGTGATGACTCTAATTTTATTTTTATTGTTCGCAATTGCTTCTGCCATTCAGGGACTCTTTTGATAGCATATGTGTGGGTGATCCTGTGCCTGGCTTGGAGATTGCCTGCCTAGCCCATGCAGGAGTTTAAGAGGGCATTGCACACCATGCTTCCTAGGAAAGACCCTGGTCAGGGGCTCAGGCACACTGAGAGCCATAAATGACCTGACTGCTGGCAGATGGCAGCAGCCCCTGGAACATTTCCCCCACCCCCACTTCTTGTTGAAGGGCCTTGTAATTGGCAACCAGGTAAATAGCTCCTGGTTGTGGCCCAGAAACATAAAGACCACCTGGAAGGCTGGTGACATTGAAGCTTAGAGGAGAAGCATAGAGGTGCCAATATTGGCTTTATCCTATAGAATTAGTGTTGCCCTGAATTAGCTACTCTCTTTTCACCTGTCCTATAAAAGCCTGTGCCTGATTGTTAATAAATGAACATGTTCACTGAAACTTGTCTCCAGTGCTGTTGCCCCACCATCCTGACAGTGTGGGCCTCTCACGATGAGCCTGCACATGTGAATTTTTGGATCATTTTTTCTAGCTCTAAACAGAACATCTTTGGTATTTTGATAGGATCACATTGAATTAGCAAATTGCTTTGGATAGTAGGGACAGTTTGATTATTGTAATTCTTCCAAGCCATAAATATGTAAGGTTTTTCTATGTTTTTGTGTTTTCTTCTATCCCTTTCTTTAATGTTTTAAATTTTCATTGTAGAGGTCTTTTACATCCTTAGTTAAATTTATCCCAAGAAATTTACATTTTTTTGATGTAGCTGTAGCTGTGCATAGAACTGATCTTACAGGTTCTTTCTCAGTCATGGCATTGTTTATGTATGCAAAAACTGTTGATTTCTGTGTGTTGATTTTATATCCTGTATCTGTTCCAAACTTTCATATGAGTTCCAGTAATCTCTTTGTGGAGTATTTTGGTTCCTGCATGTATAGGATCATGTCATCTACAGACACGGATAATTTGACTACTTCTGTTCTCATTTGTATTTTTTTTTTTTTTTTTGTCTACTGGCTTTGGCTAAAACTTCCAGAAATATATTGAATAGGAATTCTGACAGTGGGCATCCTTATGTAGTTCCCGATCTTAGTGGAAATGCTTCCAGCTTTTCCCCATTCAACATGATGTTGGTTTTAATTTATTGTATATTGTCTTGATTGTGTTGATATATTTTCCTTCTACACCCAACTTGTTTAAGGGTTTTTTTTTTTTCATGAAAGGATGTTGTATGTTATCAAATGCTTCCTCTGCATCTCTTCAGATATTCATATGGTTTTTATTCAACTTGTTAATGTGATATATCACATATATTGACTTGCATATGTTGAACAATCCATGCATACCAGGGATAAATCCCATTTAGTCTAGGTGGATGATTTTTTGATGTATTGTTGGATTTGATTAGTAAGTATTTTGTTAAGGATTTTTGCATCTGTGTTCAGCAGGGACATTGTTTTACTTTTTTATTTATTGTAAATATTTCTGGGTTTGGAATTGAAGTGATTCAGGCTTCATAGAAGGAGTTTGAGAGGGTTTCCTCAGTTTTAATTGTTTTGAAATAGTTTAAGAATTGGGATTAGCTCTTTAAAAGTTTGGTAGAATTCAGCAATGAATCCATCTCATTTTGAGCTTTTCTTTGTTGAACAGTCATTATTACTAATTGAATTTCCATCTTAGTTTTTGTTCTATTTAGATTTTCTATGTCTTCAAGTCTCTATTTGGATAAATTGTATGTGTCCAGAAACCTATCCATTTTTCCTAGATTTTCCAATTTGTTGGCATATGCTGTTTCTAGTAATATCTGATGACTCTTCTTATTTCTGTGGAGTCATTGCAACATCTCCTTTTTCATCTCTTATTTATTACTTTGGATATTCTCCCTTTTTTAATATAAAGTTAAGAAAGTATTGCTTCTTTGGTCTCCTAAATATGTCTCCATAATCTTCTTTTTTTGTAACTTCTATAATTATCAATTCTTGAGATGCATCCATGTGTACAGATGTAGTGCTTTAAGTGCTATTAAGGAAATTACAGTACAATATGACAATAGTTATGTTAAAGAAATGCAAGGTGCTGTAACCAATCTAACATAACATGTTGTTTAGGGGAATAACTCCCTCTCTATGAAAAAATAAATTGTGGCTGAGGGAGTTTTCAGGGCACAGTGCCTAAGTCCTGTAAATGGAAAAGGGCTAGAACATTAAGAATACAGAAAGTATGTTTATAGAAAATGGGAAAGGAAATTTTAGAGAGTGTCTAAAAATGGCTAGTGTGGAGAAACCAAAAAAGTAGGAGGGAAAATGACATGATTTAAAACTGATGTGACCCAGAAGAGCCAGACCATTGAATAACTTGAAAGATTTGTACTGACAGCAAAGGGAAATCATCAAATGGTTTTAAAACAGGAAGTTGACATAATTGAATCTGTATATTTTTAAAAGAAACTTCTCTACCTCTTGTGAGATGAATGCAAAAGAAGAGAGTGAAAACTAAACAAAGCAAGATAGGTAGAACAAGAGTCAGTTAAGAATTTACTACAGGTGAGGGAGAAAAGAGACTTGGGCTGAGGTTATTTTACATACACACACATATAATATACATCTAAATGTACATCTGCACATAAACATTTGTTGTCATATATAAACCTTTGAGTCCAAGCACCTGCTTAATGGTTAAAAATGATCATATTTCACCATTTTTCAAAAAATTAATTTTTTGGCAGTTAATATAACAATGTAGACAATAAGTATTTTTAAGAAACATTGTCATTTGAAAGCTTATATTTTAAGATACTCATTTAGCTCCATAGATTAGAAAAAATATGGAGTTCTCAGTGTTAGTCAAAAGATCGTGATTAATTCTGTTTCTAACCATCCTAGGTGTTTGCTGAAATGTCAGCAAGGTGTCACCTGTTTCACTAATTGAAATGGCAGGACATTTCCTGCCAGAATGTGAACTGCTGTAGTCTACTGCATGAAAAATCCTTAGTGATGTGTAAAAAGTCTGTCACTGTGTCAAGACCTTCAGTGTCAGCACAGAACACACATATCATGTATTTACTGGTTGAAGAATTGACCACATTATCTGCCTCAGTATATAGTGAGAGTATGAACAACAGTAGGAGTTGTAAGTTAAAGGATTAATGCTGGAGACATCTTGTAAATTAGCAGATTATAAGTAATTATCTTTTGAAATGATCAAGAAGATACCAAATCTAATTAAAATAAGTATACATATTTTTAATAAATTATACCCTATTTTCGCTTTAAACAAGAAGATATCAAAGTTTAATATATTGTTGAGAAACTAATATGTCTCTGGATAGATCGAAGTAAAGAAAAGAAGAAATTAGTAATTGGAAAAAACTCACAAAATGGTTGCTCCCTCTGTTGCTATAGAAGAATATTGGAACCATTATAATCAAATAACAATTGTCCATCTATTATTTGTGTATAATATTAAATTGAGTAAATATGACATTAGGATTATTGTTACTATGCATTTTCTATGGAAGAAACATGATATCTAAAGTTTGGCAGTAATTTCTTATTAAAATATTTTAAATCAAACATCAGTAATATGTATAAACATATACAGAATGACTTGTGAAGCCTGTGTAGAGATCTTTATTATTTTTTCATCTAGAAAGACCATAGCAACCAGATACAATTTGCTATATATCTCATATTTAAAAACATATATTTGAAATATTTTTAGAACTATTTGAACTAAAATATATTAATATTATATAACCTTATTTTATCTACAAATTATACATGTAACTTACATAAGTCTATGAATTTAAGACCATAGCATTCAAAAGAAAAGTAAATTTTGAAATTAGCTTTATCCATTTTCTTTTAAAATCTTGCCAAGCTATACATGAAATGCATGATTTTTATTTATTTTAAAGATTTGTCTTTCTTTTAAAGAGCAACAGAGAATAGAGGGTAGATACAGAGATCTTCTACTAGTTGTTTCTCTCCCCAAACGGCCACAATAATCAGGGGTAATCTGGGCTGAAGCCAGAAATTGGAAACTCTATCTGCATCTCCCAAATGAATGGCAGGTATCTAAGTACTTGGCCATCTTCTACTTTCCTAGGCAAATTAGCAGGGAGCTTGATTGGCAGCGGAGCAGTCAGAACTCCAACCGGCCCTCCAATATAGGATGCTGGCATCCCAAGCAGCGGTTTGTTCTTTCATGTCACAATGCTAGCACCAAGCTTTACCCATTTGCACATCCACTTAATACATGGAGACACACACACACAGACACACACACACACACACGTGTATATATTAGAATTACATGCCTCCACTGTGTCTTCTTCAGCAACCTGGATTCAACCTACAGTGCTTGCTAGATTCCTAGATCCTCTGTTTTTCCTGCACCCAGAAAGATGCTATTTTATCTTCTTCTTTTCTTACCTAGCTTTTTCTAGGTTTAATTTCTAGCTTCATGTTCTAGTAGAAATTTTGACTTTAGGTTATGTTTTAAGGAACCTGATTTTATTGATTTAAATATTTCATGATGAAATATTTACCTTAAAATCTGAATATTTACCTTAAAATCTAGTTCCTAGAATTGGTCAGACCTGGATAATCTAAATTATACCCTATTTTCATTCACTCAGATATTCATGCTTTTGATATCAGTTCTATAGCACAATATCATCAACACTGGTATAATCTCCTAGCCACATGTGTGTTGACTTCCGTCAGTTAGCAAACTACTCTCTGCTCTTTGCTTACTTGCTTGAAGCTCCTCAAACTTGAATATTCCTGGATATTACCATTAGCCTTTTCTGCTACTATAATCTTCTTTGAAAGGAAAGAACATTTTTCCCCAAGGACAAATCAGAGAAATTAATGTAGAACCCAGGAAGCTATATGGTGACCAGGAAGACAGGTACTTCAGGTGATGTAAATGTAATGCAGTGGGGAACCATCTATTCTACTTGGTTCCCAAGTGTCTTCAGTAGAAATATTGTTGGTGTGTATTATATGATTTCTGTGTAAAGAGGTAGAGATTTTGGAGTTTGTTGTTGCAGCACAAATTTCAAAATGAACACAAAAATAAACTTCTTCAACATCTGTAGATTTCAGGATTGTTAAAAGAAAACATTGAAGAATGTGTAGTAGTTTGATGAGTGTATTAGAAAGTGTGTTACAGAAAGAAAAGATAAATAATTAGGCTATTGATAGCAGAAAAATAAGAAAACAGATGTTTATAGACTAGAAATTATTTCATAATTATTCTCTACTTTAGTGTTACATTCTGTATGTAAACCTCTACTATAAATTTTCCCTGGTTACTTTATTAGAATTGACATTGTATATGTCCTTTTATTCCTAAATTATGAGATCTTACTGAGGAAGATATGTTTTTTCCTTCTGTAGTCCATATTATCAGCTACTATTCTTGTACATAACAACTACTGAATAAACATAAGTTTGGTTTATCCAAAAATAAAAGATTTATCAATTTTTTTCTGAACTCTTTTATTCCTTCATTGAAATTATTCTCATAAAGATAAAAACTCCCCTCTGCCCCCCAAAATCTGTTCTACCCTGACAAATGTGCGTAGGACTGCCATGTGCCTGTGTGAACACAGTGATTTCAAGCTGTATTGTTCTAGCACATTTGGACTTGTGAGTAATTATAAACATTTGCTAAAAATATCCTTGGATAAAATCCTTATAAATGCTCATAACATTAACAGCTCTCAGTGGTGTGCATAAATATACACATTAGTAAAATGTCATACATTAGAGTCCTTAGAAATGTTTAAAACATAACAGTTCACACAGCAGTATGCACAAATACACAAATTAGAAAAATATCACAGGATACAATTGTTAAAAACTGCTTATAACTTTAACAGTTCTTACTGTGAAGTGCAGGTAATAAAATGATATCTAAGCAACGTAAGTATTCTTGTACCAAACGTCTGCTTAACCACAAATAGTGTTGCACTTTTTAGCAATAGACCTATTCGGAGAACTCAAATGGTGCCACACAAATTTTTTTTTTTTGACAGGCAGAGTGGACAGTGAGAGAGAGAGACAGAGAGAAAGGTCTTCCTTTTTTGCCATTGGTTCACCCTCCAATGGCTGCTGCAGCTAGTGCGCTGAGGCCGGCGCACCACACTGATCCGAAGCCAGGAGCCAGGTGCTTCTCCTGGTCTCCCATGGGGTGCAGGGCCCAAGGACTTGGGCCACAGCAGAGAGCTGGCCTGGAAAAGGAGCAACTGGGACAGAATACAGCACCCCGACCATGACTAGAACCCGGTGTGCCAGTGCTGCAGGCAGAGGATTAGCCTATTGATCCGTGGCCCCGGCCAAGATCATGAAACTAAGTTAAAAGAATTTTAGGGACAGACATTGGAGCACCATAGACGTTGGAGCACCAAGTCTCTGCTTGGGATACCCACATTCTGTATCAGAGTATGTGGCTGTTCTGCTTCTGATCTAGCTTTCTGCTGGTACACACATTTGGAAGAGGCTGATAGCCCAATAACTTGGACTGCTGTTGACAATGTGGAAGATCTGGGTGGTCTTCCTGGCTTTTGACTTTAGCCTCGCCCAGCCCTGGGTTTCATGGGGATTTGTGAAGTGAACCAGTGGACAGAAAATCTCTGTCTCTTTTCACCCTTTGTCATTCTGCCATAAAATATATGAACATAATAAAAATTAACAAAATTTAAAATGGATGATATGCTAAAGTAGATTGACATTATGCAGCCTTCAGTACTTTGTTGCTGGCTGTCAAGTTCCAAGGGCATCCATAGAGTAAACAGTATTGATTGATCTTCCTGTGTAGGTGGCCATCAATATGTCATGTTTTCAGCTGACTTGAAACAGCCTTTGTCCAAGAATGCCTCATCCCAATTCCTGTGGTATTTATTTGGTATATTTTTAAGTATTTATTTTAATTTTGCATATCTTTTCTTTTTTTAAATTTTAATTAGTTGTTAACAGACTCTGTGTGCTTTGTATATACAGTTCTAAGAACGTGATGATATTCCCTTCCACTCTCACTCCCTTTTTTCTCCTCTTTCCCTCCTACCCTCCTTCCTTCTCCCTTTCTCTCTCTCTCTCTTTTTTGTTTTTTGAGGTATCATATTTTAAATTTATATTACAGTAAAAAACTTAATACTTCACCAAATAAGAAGTTTAACAAGAAAAAAGTAAAAATATTCTAGTTTAGTGGGAATATACACATCTGTGAAAAATAATTGAATGGAAAAATGACCATAATACCCATATACAGTAAATTTTAAAGTAATCACAGACCACTAAAACTATAGTAGTATAGAATTATTAACTATTGGGTTCACAAAGTTTTGTAAAACTATATTTGCAGCAATACTGTTACACATAGACATTTCTTTTTTCTTCTTCTTCTTCTTCTTTTTTTTTTTTAATAGGCAGAGTGGACAGTGAGAGAGATGAGAGAGAGACAGAGAGAAAGGTCTTCCTTTACCGTTGGTTCACTCTCCAATGGCCACTGCAGCCAGCGCACCACACTGATCTGAAGCCAGGAGCCAGGTGCTTCTCCTGGTCTCCCATGGGGTACAGGGCCCAAGCACTTGGGCCATCCTCCACTGCACTCCTGGGCCACAGCAGAGAGCTGGCCTGGAAGAGGGGCAACTGGGATAGAATCCGGCGCCCCTACCGGGACTAGAACCCGGTGTGCTGGCGCCGCAAAAGGAGGATTAGCCTGTTGAGCTGCGGCGCCAGCTTTTTGTTTGTTTTTAAAATTTTAGCTCCCATATATAGGGATAGCATCTGGTATTTGTCTTTCTAGGTCTGGCTTATTTCACTCAACATGCTGTCCTCCACTTATTACCATTTTGCTGCAAGTGGTAGAATTTCATTCTTTTTTATAGCTGAATAATATTCTGTGTATATATAACACATTTTCTTTATCCATTAATCTGTTGATGGACACCTTGGTTGGTTCCAGATTTTGGCTATTGTGAACAGTGCACTGTGAACATGGTGATGCCTTTATTGCTTTGATATGTTGTGTTCAGGTCTTTTTGGGTATATATCCAGTAGTGGAATTGCTGGATCGTATGCCAAAATTCTATTTATGGTTTTTTAAGAAATCTCCACACTGTTTTCCACAATAACTACACAAATTTACATTACCACCAACAGTATATGTGTTCCCCTTTGTCCACATCCTTACCAGCCACCATTTGTTACTCTCTGTGTTTTGGATTTTAGCCATTCTGACAAGAGTGAAGTGATATCTCATTGTGGTTTTGATTTTCATTTCCCTGATGGCTGGTGATGTTGAGCCGTTTGTTGGTTCCTCAGGTCCTCCCCACTCCCTTCCCCTCCCTTCCTTTCCCCTCCCTTCCTTCTTTCCTTTCCTTTCCTTCTTTCCTTTCCTTTCTTTTCCTTTTTTTTTTTTTTGAGTACTGTCTATTGAAGTCTTTTGCCCATTTCTTAACTGCATTGGTTGTTTTTGTTGTTGTTGAATTTTTAAGTTGCTAATATATTCAGAATATTAATCCATTGTTGTTGCTCTGGATTCATTCTGGGAGGAGAAGCACGGTAGGGGCAAGAGGCGTGGAGTCACCACACAGACACTGGGAGTCCGGTGAAAGCGGGCCAGAGATGAGCAGCCCACAGACTCCATTATTTCAGTTGGTACAGCAGCTTATATAGCCAAGGCAGCCTCATTCCATTGGACATTGTCAGATAGGTGGTTTGCAAATATGTTTTTCTCATTCTGTTGGATGTCACTTCACTCTTGTTCATTTCCTTTGCAATGCAAAAGCTTCTGAATTTGATCTAGTCCCATTAATTTAGTTTTACTTTTGTTGTCTGTGCATTGAGGGTCTGGTCCAAGAAGATGCACCTCATACTAATGTCTTGGAGTGTTTACCCTGTTTCCTTCCAGCAGCTTCAGAGTCTCAGGTCTTAAATTTAGATCTTTGATCCATGTTGAGTTGATGTCTGTATATTTCATATACAGCACCATTTGTTGAAGAGACTCTTTACTCCACATTATTGTCTGAGTACTTTTGGCTGTATGTATGTGGATTAATTTCTAGGCTCTCTGTTCTGTTCCATTAATCTGTGTATCCGTTTTTCTGCTAGTACCATACCGTTTTAATTACTGTAGCCTTTTATTATGCTTTGAACTTGGGTATTGCGATGCCTCAAGCTTATATATATCAAGGTGAAAATTGATAAGTAAGAATATTTTTCACTTTGGCTATTATGGATCTTTTGTTAGTCCAAATCAATTTTAGGATTGCTTTTTCTAGTTCTGTAAAGAATGTCATTTGTATTTTGATAGGAATTACATTGAATCTATTGATTGTTTTTGGTAATGTAAATATTTTAATGATATTGATTCATTTGATCTGTGAGCAAGACACATCTTTTAATTCTTTTATTTCCTTGGTGATTTCTTTCATCAGTGTTTGATAATTTTCATTGTTGAGATTCTTCATTTCTTTGCTCAAATTTATTCCTTATTATTTGAATTTTTGTTGATATTGTGAATGAGATTTCTTTTTTGATACATCTTTCTGTGAGTTTATCATTAAGATACAAAAAAGCTACTGTTTTTTATAAGTTTATTTTGTAACCTGCAGCTTTGCTGATTGGTTTAGCAATTCTAACAGCTTTTTGGTGTTGAGTGCTTAGGTTTTTCCATGTATGACATCATGTCAATCTGCAAACAGGAATAATTTGTGGGGACCCATGGATAGGCTTGCCATGGGACCCCCCATGCTGGACTTGGCTTATAGCAGTAATGCGGATGTAGCAGCTGATTGAACTTTCCATCTAGCTGAGGATCGTGGAAAAAACAAGATGGCGCTGATGCCCTGCCTGCTGCGTGACCCCACAGCTGAGCATGATCAAGTGGTGGATTGGAGAGCTCTGTGCATGGACTGTGATTGAATGACTGTGATTGGTTGAATTCGGTATATAAGCAGACCGTGGGAGAAGGAGGGGGCACGCCAGCTTTCCCCCTTAAGGAACATGTGCGCCATCTCTTCCCCCTTCTCCCGGTCCCCCACTCTCTCTTTCCCACTCCTTCTAAGTAAAAGTCTCTTGAAGACCGATTAACTGCGAGCAGCGTCGTTCCTTTTGGGGCCGAAGGAGCCGACAAGTGGTGCCGTGACTCGGATCCACAATAATTGACTTCCTCTTTTCCAATTTTGGTGTCCTTTATTTATTTTTCCTCCCTAATTACTCTCACAAGTAAAATATTGAATAGAGTTGTAAAAGTGGACACCCATGGCCCAACCACTGGTGTCAGCTCCACCCCCATCCTAATGGGATTTGCTGCTCCTACTTCCCTGCCCACTCCCTGGCAAAATTTTAAGAGGAACTGCTCCTGAACATGTGGCTCTCTCTCTCTCTGTCTCTTGATCTCGCTCTCATTCTCTCTTTGATCTCTCTTTTATGCTCTCCTTTTCCCACTTTTCCTTCTTTGCCCCTTCCCTCCGGTCTGTCAGGTTTCCCCACCAATAAACCTCTTCCCTTAAAAAAAAGTGGACATCCTTGTCTTGTTCCAGATCTGAAAGAAAATGCTTCAGCTTTTACCCATTCAATATGGTATTGGCTATTGGTTTGTCATATAGAGCTTTTATAATTTTGAGGAATGTTTCTTTTACAACTAATTTCTGTTCTTTTTTTAATCATAAAGGGATGATGGATCTCATCGAAAGCCTCCTCTTCATCTATTAAGATGACCATATGGCTTTTGTCTTCGTTCTATTGATGTGATTTATGATGTTTATTAATTCGGAAATGTTGAACCACCCTTGTATTCCTGGGAAAAAGCTCACATCATGGCAATGGATGATCTTTTTGATGTGGTTTTGGATTTTATTTGCTAATATTTTGTTGAAAATCTTTGCATCAATGTTCATTAAGGATATACACTTGTTGTTTTCATGTTGTGTCTTTGGTTTTGGTATCAAAGTAATTCTGGCCTCACAGAAATAGTTTGGCAAAGTTCCATCATGTTCAATATTTTGAGATAGTTTGAAGAGTATTGGAGTTACTCCTTCTTTGAATGTTTTGTAGAATCCAGTAGTAAAGGCATCAGGTCCTTGATTTTTCCTTAATAGAAAACTTTTAAATACTGCTTCAATCTCATTGCATGTTATGTGTCTGCTTAGGTTGTCCCTATCTTCTTAATTTAATCTTGGTCAATTATATGAATCTAGCAATTTATCCATATCTTTGAGGCTATCAAGTTTATTAGCATGTAGTTCTTCATAGTAGTTTATGATCCTTTGTATTTCAGTGGCGTTGGTTGTAATGTTTCCTTTTTCATCTCTAGTTTAAATTATTTACGTTTTCTTTCTTTTTTTCTTTGTTATTCTGGCTAGATGTTTATCTATTTTGTTTTTATCAGAAAATCAACTTTCTATTTTGTTGAGCTTTTGTATTTTTACTTTCAATTTGATTTATTTCTGCTCTGATCCTTATTATTTCTCACCTCCTGCTGATTTTGAATTTGGTTTGTTATTGTTTCCTTAGTCATCAAGCTGAATCAGTAGATCTTTAATTTGAGACATTTCTCTTTTTCTAATGCTATAAACTTTCCTCTTATTTCACCTTTTGCTGTGTCCACAATGGTTTTGATATGTTGCATTTTATTTTTCATTTGTATGAAGAAAGATTTTTATTTCCTTTTTAATTTCTTCAATGACCTATTTATCATTCAGTAGCTTGTTGTTTAATTTCCAAGTATTTATGTTTGTTCTATTGTTGCTTGCTCTTGCTGTTGATTTATAGTTTTATTCCTTTATGGTCTAAGAAGATACATGGTATGATTTCAATCTTCTTGAATTTACTCTGTCTTGATTTGTGGCCTAATATGTGTTCTATACTAGAAAATGTTTCATGTGCTGATGAGAAGAATGTATATTAGGTAGCCATCGCGTGAAATGTTCATAAATGTCTGTTAGGTTCATTTGTTTGATAGTACGTTTCAAGTCTTATGTATTTTCATTGAATTTCTGTCTCTATGATCTGTACACTGATGAGAGTGAGGTGTTGAAATCACCCACTTTTAGTATATTGGAGTCTATCTCTCCACTTAGATCTACTAGTATTTGCTGTATATATCTGGGTGGTCTTGATATGGGTGAAACTAAATTAATGATTGTTATGTCTTCTTGATGAATAAAGCCTTTTACCAAAATATAATGTCATTTTTGAATCTCTTTTTATAGTTTTTGATTTAAAGTGTATTTTATCTGATATCAGGATAACTACACCTGTTTGGTTTTAGTTTCCATTTTCCTGGTATATATTTTTCCAACCCTTCACTTTCAGTCTGTGTGTATCTTTGTGAAGTGAGTTTCTTGTAAGCAGCATATAGTGCGGTTTTGCTTTCTTATCCATTCAGCCAAGCTAAGCCATTTGGTTGGTGAGTTTAATCTATTTACTAAATTCAAGTTTAGAATTGATATGTAAGAACTAAGACCTGTCAATTTGTTGATTGGATGATGATTCTACCTGCTCCGTCAGTGAAGTTGCTGGTAACATGTGTTTCATGTTTACTTCTAATGCAGGATACCCTTCAGAATTTCTGGTAAGGCTGGTCTGGTGGTGGTAAATTCTGTTTTTGCTTATCTGAAAATACTTTATTTCTCCTTCACATTTAGATAACTTCACTGGATGTAATAGTCTTGGTTGGAAGTGTTTTCTTTTAAGTCCTTGAATATATGATCCCACTCTCTTCTGGCCTGTGGGGCTTCTGTTGAGAATTCTGATGTTAATCTGGTTGGTTTTCCTTTAAATGTAACTTGATGCTTTTCTCTTACTGTTTTTAAAATTCTTTCCTTGTTTTTAATTTTTGATAATTTGATGACAATATGCCTTGAAGAAGACCTTTTTTGGTTGAGTCTACTCGAAGTTTTTTGAATTTCCTATATCTGAATGTTTGTAAATTTCAGTATCTGGGAACTTTTCAACTATTATTTCAGTTAGCAGGTTTTCAATGCCTTTTTCCTTTTTTTCTCCTTCAGGAATACCTATAATATGAATATTTGGTCACTTAATGGTATCCCATGTTTCTTCATTATTTTTAACTTTTCTCTTTATTTTTGTCTGATCAAGTTATTTCAAAATTCTTATAATTGAAATCAGAAATTCTTTCTTCCACTTGGGTTGGCCTATTTTGCTGTTAAAGCTCTCAGCCATATTTTTTATTTCACTGATCTCAAAAAGTTCTATTTTGTTCTTCTCAGTGAGTTCTATCTCATTAATAATATTTTCATTCATGTCAATAATTGATTTCTTCATTTCTTTAATCTATCTGTATTCTGTTGCATTTTGTTGAGTTTCCTTACAATCATAATTTTGTGTTTGTCATTTCACAGATTTCCTTCAGTTCAGAATCTAATTCTGGAGGATTATTGTGTTCTTTTGGGGACATCATACTACATTACTTCTTCATTTCTTCTGTGTCCCTACATTGATGTCTGCCCATTTGTTGTGCTCATCCCTTCTTATTTATGGAGTAGATTTTCCTGGAAGAGTTTATAGTTTAGCTGGAATGCAGGGTATCACTTGGCTTGTTGCTTTGGCTTTGGTAGTAAGTAAGCCCAGGAGTGTAGTCTCTGAGTGATTTCTTCAGTATTAACGTCAGATGTGTCAATATGCAACACAGTGGTCTAATGTAGTTTATGGAGATAGCAGAATGGCTTTAAAGTGAATAAGGGTTTCCTTAAGTGTGTATCTTTGGCCATGGAGAGTTCAATGCCAGTCTCCCTGTCAAATGTGATAGCCATGGCCTTGTTCTTGGTGCTGAGGGACACAAGCATGGCAAGCCTGAGTGATACGGGGGCTTATGGCACCAATTGCTGAGGCTATAGGACTGTGTGACATAAATGGATCCTTCCTCAGTTCCTGCTAGGAGAGTCCACTGGTTCTGTGGCTTATAATACCAACAGACCTAGTCCTGGGACTAGATATGAAATGAACCGTGTTCCAATCCTATAGGGTGATTACAATGAATACAAGAGATTTTACTGTGGAGGGTATGAGTTCTTTTCTGTGTCCACTGAGTAGATTCCATTGACACTGAGAAATTTAGAATGAATTGTTATGGTCTTGGTGTTGCAGGGTATAGTGAGGTCATTACCCAGATAGTCCAGGGTGGGAGCAGGTTTTTTTATGGGCTGCTTCTGGTGTTAGCCCCTAGCAATTAGTCAGGTCTCTGGCTCACTAGAATGCGTAAGCATAGCTCTGGGGCTAATGCCTGCTAACTCCCACATGCTGCCCTGACTCCCTGACTACAATATTGGTAGGAGAATAGAGGCATGCTGTGTGTGGCATTTTGCTGCTGAGTATGGTGTTCTGTGTAGATTGGGGAGAGGAGGAAATGAAAGCAATGCATCTTTCCTGCTCCAAGCTCCGCAGTTTCTTAGACCCCAGTCAGCTCTCTGAGGTAAAAGTCAGGGGGTGACTGTGGAATTTAGGCATTTAGGAATTTACCCTCTCATCTAAAACTGTTAGTGGCAGGCACATGGTGTTTTCTTCCTGCCTTGAGATGGTAAGATGGTGGCTCCCAGCCAGCAGCTGGCTGCACCACATGGGCCGGCTGCAGCAGTCTCTGTGTCTTCTCGGTCACGGACCATGGAGTCGTTTCCTTCTCCTCTTCCTTCTCCCCTCCTTCTCATCTCCTTCTCCCCTCTTTCCCCCACCTCCTCCTCCTTTTGCTCCTCCTCCTCCTTTTTTTTTTCTTCATCTTTGCTGAAAATTTCCATCAGACAGACCCCTGGAAATGTAGTCCTTCCTTTGTTCTTTTCATATCCCACAGCAGCTTAAGTTAGTGTGGCTCTACCCTATTCATTCATCCTTGATCTCTGGTATTTTTTATTTATTTTTATTTATTTATTTATTTATTTTTACAGGCAGAGTGGACAGTGAGAGAGAGAGAGACAGAGAGAAAGGTCTTCCTTTTGCCGTTGGTTCACCCTCCAATGGCCGCCGCTGACGGCGCGCTGCGGCCGTCGCACCGCGCTCGTCCGATGGCAGGAGCCAGGAGCCAGGTGCTTTTCCTGGTCTCCCCATGGGGTGCAGGGCCCAAGCACCTGGGCCATCCTCCACTGCACTCCTGGGCCACAGCAGAGGGCTGGCCTGGAAGAGGGGCAACCGGGACAGAATCCGGCGCCCCGACCGGGACTAGAACCCGGTGTGCCGGCGCCGCAAGGCGGAGGATTAGCCTGTTGAGCCACGGCGCCGGCCAATCTCTGGTATTTTTTAATGAAGGGTAGTTTTCTTTTTATATTCCTTTTTATAATAAAATATTTCTGTGAAGTTTATTCTTTACTAATATCCAGCAAATTATAGTAGATTTTTCCTAGAACAAGAGGGTTTAACATATTATGATACGAACATATGGATATAAAGTGCCAGAATTGGAGTTTAGAGAGTATCAAAATTATTTGAGATCACTTGGAAACAAGTGACCTATTACAAAGAAAAGGGCAATATAACAAAGTCTTATCAGAGGTAACAAAGAAAAATGCAGCTATGGGATGGTCAATGTCTGGTCTTTATATAGAGCACCATGATAACAATCAGCACGCAATGTTCTCAGCAGTAAGAAAATGTCAGCCCTAACCACAGAGCATTTTCTTCCATCTGATAGAAAAACCTTCATTGTTTTGTACCCAAGTAAATGATATTATATTCAAAGATTGATAATGGGATGCCTGCCATCAGGAATTTCTAATGGATTATTAATTACAGAAAAATCTCAAAACTCAGTGTGCTGAATGAGGCCCTTCATAATTTGAGAATATGCTTTCTTATGAGATTTAACGCAAACATCTGTCCTCTGTCTAGCTCAAAAGGTATTCAAGGCAAGTGTGGTATTTTTTATTTTAAGATTTTATTTGTTTATTTGAAAAAGTAGACTTACAGACAGAGAGAAGGAGAGGCAGAAATATAATCCACTGTTTCACTTCCCAAATGGCCCCAATGGCTGGAGCTGGGCCAAACTGAAGGCAGGAGCCAGCAGCTTCTTCCGGGCAGATAGCTGGATCGTGCTGGATGGTGCTGGCCCTGGATGTCGTATTTATAAAGCCTGTTTTCTGTGCATGTACTTCTTATTGTCAGGGATGTCTTCTACTTCAGATGAACTCCTGCTTATCCTTCAGGACACTTTCATTTTTCTTTATGCCTTCTCTGATGACCAGTTACAGATTGCTTCAGAATGTTGCAGGTGTGTCTAGAAGCCCTTAGGCTAATGATTCCTTAGGGACAGTGATTAATGAAAGAATTGGTCTACGGCCATACCACCCTGAACACGTCTGATCTCGTCTAGTGAAAGAATTAATATGCTAAGTTATTGCTATTACTATCATGCTAGAGAAATAAGCCATGCTATACCTGGAAGAAAAATTTCCTCCTTCATAATATAGATGTAATATTTTTTTTAAATATTTATTTTTATTTGAAAGGCTGAGTGACAGAGGGAGAGAAAGCAAAAGAGATCTTCTGTTTGCCGTTCTGCTCCCCCAAATAACTCCCCGCAATGGCCTGGAGCTCCATCTGATGTCCCACATAGGTGGCAAAAGCCAAAGCCCTTGGGACATCTTCTGCTTTTTTTCCAGACACCTTTGCTAGGAGCAGGCACATTAGCAAGGAACTAGATCAAAAGGTGAGCACCTGGGCTTTTACCAGCACTTTGATATGGAATGCTGGCATCCTAAGCAGCAGCTTTTCCTACTGTGCTAGAGTACTGGACTTGATAAGTCATATTTAAAGGAACTGTTCTTTACTTGTATTGTTTTCATCTTCTTTAGCATATTTGGATTATATTTCTTTGTGTGTCTGTATTTCAAAATATGAGTGCTAATTAATGAGATAGATGATACATGAAAATATGAAATGATTTAATTATAGGAGGACATTTTCTTATTTCTGGCAAGGATCAAGTATTGTATGGAGAAGTAAATATTTTAAATTCTATTTCTAAATATTTACATTAGTGTGTATATTTCCACTGTGAGTTTTAAATACTGACAACTAAACTTATAACAATAATTAGATTTTTTTTGAAATTAGGAGACCAAATTTCTAAAATAAAAGAAGTATTGACATTCAAGGACTTTCATAAAATATATAGAGTTTTGTATACAGGGGTTCTTAGTAATTGAATCACAGGGTGCCTTCTAAAGAGGTATTATTCTCATTAATATTTTCATTATTTGTAATGAAATCACCTGTCCCATGAGTCGCTGTGTCAGGCTGTTTGTATTCTTTTTTTTTTTTTAAGATGTATTTATTTGTTTGAAGGCAAAAAGGCAGAGTCAGAGAGAAAGAGGTCTTCCATTCTCTGGTTCACTTCCCAGATGGCTGGAACGGCCGGTGCTGTGCCGACCCAAAGCCAGGAGCCAGGAGTTTTTCTGGGTCTCCCACGTGAGTGCAGGGACCCAAGGACTTGGGCCATCTTCCACTGCTCTCCCAGGCCATTGCTGAGAACTGAATTGGAAGTGAAGCAGCGGGGACAAGAACCGGTGCCCATATGGCATGCTGGCACTGTGGGCAGCAGCTTTACCTGCCACACCACAGCGTCATCCCTCAGGCTGTTTGTATTCTGAAGGAAAGATGATTAAGCTCATTATTTGATTTCAGTACAGTTAAAGTTTATCAGAAAGCTTCCATTGTATGATTCAAATAGGAGGTCTTTTTTTCACAACCTCAAAGCTCTACTTTTTTGATAAATATATGAATGGTGTTGTCCCCAAAGAAAGACCCTTCTTGTTATTGTCTAATCTATATAACTTGGGTTGAGCATAGGCACATATCCCTTTGTTTATCTTGTGATGAGATTTCCAGGATCACAAAATAATGACGGATTTTATTATATAATCAGAGTCCCTGTGAACAAAGAGCAAGCTGATTACATTTGTATGTGAATTCACACAGAATCTAAAGATAATAGGGGCAAGATGAGAACAGGAAGGAGAGGGTGGCTTATGCAAAGATTCTGTTAGTAAAGAAGTTCATTGATTTTTTTTCAACAAACATATATTTGATTGTGAGTGCTAAAGGTTGTATTCATGGATTTCTGGGGCTTAGCATAAAAACAGTTGGATTAGTGAGTTTTTCCTCTTAAGAAATTTTTCCAGTAGATGGAGAGTTAAATAAGTATATATTATGACTTTTCAGAGATGTATCCAGGAATCTTATGTTACATATTATACCTTGTTACCTATATTGATATTTATTCTATGCACCCCAATTTTCTTTCTTTAAGGTGACCCTCTATCCCAGAAGATACTCAAAAGTTCTTCATAAAGTAGTACTTCCTCAAATTTGAAAATGTAGGCCCTTTTTCCATTTTCTTTACTTCCCTAACTGATAAGGTTTTTGTCTACGACCCATTTAGATTCAAATTTTTATTTATGCAGTTTTATGTAGGTGTCAGCACTTATCAACCTGTAATCCATGCCTCCCTTCCACGCAAACTTTGATTTTAAGTTTTCATTGTTAATTTATTTTCCCTGTGATATATTTTGCTTATATGAAGTCTTAGAATCATTCTTCTAATCCTGATTTTTATTTTTTGATGGGGAAGGGATTGTGTTCTAGCAATTATCTTAATCAAAACATTTAATTACTTTTCCAGTTGCCTAAAGAAAAATCCAAATATTATGTAGTACATACAAAATCTTTCTCATTCTGACCCCAACCTACTTTTGCAAATATTTTTATGTTATACAGAAAGTGTTACAGAGTTTAACTCTTTTCAAATAGTATTTCATATCTGCTACCGTCAATTCTAGATATCTGTGGTAGCTGTATTCTTTAAAATTGCTGTCCACAATGAATTAGTGAATAGTGAACCATTTACTCTGAGAGGAAATACAGAGTTAAGATCATACAAGCTTCTGGCCACAACAGGTTCATTAATCAATACATAATTTTATCCTATGAATGTTTCTATTTTAGATGCCTTAGTTGATATATATTGTTGATTCATTAACACTAAACTCACAAAGAGCATCACTATAATACATACCTTAGTGAAGTTTACCTAACAGCATGTTTTCTCTGTAAAATAGATCATATCCTTTTTGTTCTTCGACAATAGACAGTATATTAGACCATTCCTGGTGTTAAGACAGCAAAACCATCAACAAAAATAATGCAAATGAGAAAAATATGACACTGAAAATTAGGCACTGAGAAAAGGCTATTTCTTTTCAGCATGAGAGCTGAAACAAGGCAGAATGTCACATGGTTTAACCACAACTGGGAATGTTCAGGCAAATGAAGTTTTTCTCCACTTTCTGCATGTTGGTGAATGTTGTAAAAGTACTACTAATACTGATTTTGCGGTTACTACTGAATTTAAGCAAGTAGGCAAATATGCAAACAAAGAATTTACAAGTGAGCATTCAGATTGTATATATTAGGACCTAAAGTTACAAATAACTCATTAATAAAGCCAAATATATTTGCATATTTCAAACTCAAGAATCACGATTAGAATCTTCACGTGCATGTGGCAAAAATCCTGCCTTCTTTGCAAAAGAATCATGTACTCTGAGCTTTGAAAAAAGTTTGATCACTAAGAAGTCTATGAGTTAAAACTCAATCTTCAAGAAATTAAACGGTAATATTTGGGGAGTTTGTCTTCTTATCTGTTATTTGTACATTCTCCTTCCACTTTCTCAGGAACTCTATGCAGTATGACATATTTGTTCACCATCTGGAGAGGGTGACATGGGAGGCATTTGCTTATGTTGAACAAAATGAGTTTAAAACTTTTAATTATATCTTGAGTAAAATTTGCCTGGAAAATTTATAAAGTGTAGGCCTGACCTTATACCCTTTTCCCAGGATTCAAGAAAAATATTAAATATTAAAAAGAAACTCAAAATAGAACAAATATATCAAGTAGATATAGTTAAGTAGTTAAGAATATGTCACCTACAGAATCACTTGTTTCTTACTGCTATATGTGAGCTAACTCTCTTCAACCTCTGATGTGTAATAGTCTCATATCTTAAAACTCCCACTCAGATCAAATTCTTATTATGAACTGTCAGTTTCATCTTCACGCCATTGCTGCTTCCCTGAAAGACAGTCATTATACTCTTGACTTTATTTTGCCAGATGGGCTGCTGTAAACCATCTATTTCCATTACAAAGTCTCTGAAAAAAGGGGTGAGGAGGCCAGTTATTTTAATTAACAAGTCACATTTCCACCACAGAATAATGGGGCTACCTTGAAAGCAAATTTAAATTAACAGCTCTAAGTAGGTTAGCAGTAAAATGCTTAGATACAAAGAGCAAAAGGATGAAATAGTCAGAGAAGAATAAGGAATTGATATCTTCTTCAAAGGAAGGCTCTGTACAAGCCTATCACTTTGTAATAAAACTGTTCCAATATACTAGAAACATTTGATTGAGCTCAGTAAATCAAGGTAAGGTTTTAAAGAAAGAGTGGATGATAGGAACAATGATACAAATAATTTTAAAACATATCCAAACATGGTCAATTTCTGCTCTACAAGTTGTAACCTTATTTTGTCTATTAATCTCTTAGCCTTTTCCTACCCTGCATTTTGAGTCATTTGCTTTGCCATTCTATGCGGTAAGTTTTCGAAAAGAAATATTTCCACTAATGATTAACAGTGCCCCAAATTCCTAATGGTTGCATTCTCTTCATCAAATTGATTTAACATCTGATTTCAGAGTCCCTATTCATTTTTTCTAAATTTTAAATTTCAGATTAGTTTTAAATTTACAAAGCAATAATTGTGAGGTAGTACAGAGTTCCCATTCCATTAGAAGAGTCATAATATCTGTTTTATCAACTTAAAAAATCAACAGATCTCAGACTACATCTGTATTATGCATTCACCAGTAAATATTCAAGAAGTGCTTGTAATGCTGTAAGAACTCTAAGGTTTTGATCAAGCATCAATAAGAAAATAAAACAGACCAGGTGCCCAGCTTTTAAGATGCTTGCTGTCTGGCAGAAGAGACAGATTTAAGACAGTCACATAAATAAAAGTGTAATTACAAACCAAGGGAAGTGCTGTGGAGAAAGAAATCCAGTTGTACAAGCACAAAAATCACAGTGAAAAACCCTGGAGTCAGAACAGTTTCCCTGAAGAAGTAAGACTTGAGTTGCAATCTAATCACAGCAAGATGATGTGTTAGGTTGCATACTATAATGAAGCATATAAAGAGGTCTATGAAAGAGATGAGTGAAGAAGTTCAAGAAGAAGTCATGAGAGGCACTCTTGGGGGTATGATGTAGTTTGAGACTTAAGGGGTTGAAGTTAATGGGGCATTAGACACCTTGTGGGCCCTATTTTGGGTTCCTTCCTTGTGTAATGTGAATTCCAAGCACAATTTTAGGATGGGGTGGACGGAGGAAATAAGTGGTATGACTGACCATTTTTGCCTTTGAAAAGTATTCTCAACAAAGTCTTTGAACACTAAATACAAGAAGTATGTTTCCAGTAATGAAAATATGCTTATTCTAGTTCTGATATCTGAATCAGTAGATTTTAATAGATCATTTAAGATTCCTTTTTTCCCTAAGCTAACCACTAAACTGTATCAGCTTTATTCAATATATCATTGTTGGTGTACATATTTAATTGCAATAATTTAATTAGAATATGTCCTCTGTAGATAGGATAAAGGATGAAGTTTCATTTTATATTTTATTTTATTTATTTTAAAAGTTATATTTATTTATTTGAAAAGCAGTGTTACAGAGAGGCAGAGGCACAGAGAAAGAGAGCACTTTTATCTGCTGGTTCACTCCCCAAATAGCTGCAATGGTTGGGGCTGGGCCAACCTGAAGCCAGCAGCCAGGCACATCTTCTGGGTCTCCCAGCATGAGGGGTCCAAGGGCTTGGTCATCTTTACTGTTTTCCCAGACCATAGCAGAGAGCTGGATCAGAAGTAGAGCTGCGGGTCTCCAACTGGCACCCATATGGGATGCTGGCCTTGCAGGTGTTGGCTTTACCCACCATGCCACAGTGCTGGCCCCATTTCTGTACTTTAATATTCTATAAATCATGACCTTAACAGAACAAAGTACCCAGCTTATATGATCAGTATGAGTATATGATAATATGCTGTATCTGATCTTAAAAAATTGCTTTATCAAAAAATTACTCCTGTATGATATATGTACAGGAATTTCCCAAGAGGCTTTTGAGCCACAAAGTTTTGGGAATCATTATCTTAGTGCATCTTGTGGTTTTTCTTCATTCTGCAGAAAAGAGGACTGTCTGATTTGCTTCAACTTCCTGTCTTGGTCTTCTTACTCTGTCTATGACGTGTCCTTGAACGCTTTCCCAAGGGTGCTATTGCTCCTTATGGGTTTCCCCATTCAGAGTTGATCATTGGACCTTACACCTCTACCCTGAAACCACTGCACCTTATTCATTGATGTGGCTTTCTGATAACATTCAGATTAGGGCTTGAACATTGTGAGTCATATCATGTGATACATAGGATACTCTGGAAAAATTAATTTGACCAGGAAAATAATTTTTGTTAGCAGAATAAGCAGTATGATATTTTTATTCATAAATTTATATTTCCTTCTAATAGGCATTTGATTTTGTGACCCTGATGTGAATAGCACTGGTATAGGCTTGGCTATCTCTGGAAAAGCCCAGATTCTGATTTAGACCACCTATAAACAAAAATTCACAAACAGGACTTTACCTCTATCCTCTATTTCCATGGTTATCTTTATTCATATGTTTGAATCATAATTTATCTTAGTATTATATCCCATTTATTATTCATTTATCAATTAATAATTAATTATCAATTAATAATGTGCTAACAATTAATACTGTCAGTTGTTGGGATTATGAAAGACAGAAATACATGGATTCTACCTTTAGAGACCTCTCTGTGTGGTAGAAAATAATTGCATTGCAAATAGATAATCACTATAGCATGGTAAATCCCTTATTAGAGTTTTGTTCAAAATGTCACTGAAGTTAAGAAATGAAAACTTTTTGAGAGACTGGGAAATATAAATGATTTTGGTTTTGCAGACTAGACAGAGCACTACGTATTTTTACAAATTTCCAGAAATCTGTAATCTGAGTAAGTTTTATAAAATGCATGATTTCAAGGATCACATCAGATATTTTTAATTTGTTATATCATTATATACACTTTCCTTCATGTCAGTATAAATTCCTCTTTCAATGAAACATCCAGTGACTTATTCTTGCTCTTCTGTGATAAGTCATCTCCAAAGTCCCTATACTTGGTACGTCATCACTGGTGCATATTATGTTCAATAATGACACAAGATGACAAATGTAAGGATTTTATTTTTTAGTGTGTCACATCACTTAGAGCTTGATTAGGCGTTCTTATCAAAATACATACTGATAAGACAGCTGTGCTCTACTTTTGTTTTACCAAACCTAGCAAGTATTTTATTTGCAGTAAAGAAACTGAAGGGCCATCAAAGTTATGCAGAGCCATCTGCTTCTGAAATTAGTTTCATGTAGGGGATTTAATCCTCTGTAATTCTCATCTATTTATGATCTTGGAAATGCGTTGTGTTTTTTTCTTAAGTCTACAGTTAACTACAAACATCTAATTCCATTTGATCACTTTATATCAAATATGTTAGTACAATTTTCCAAATGGCAAAGACATAGTAATAACCCAGGACTTATGTATGATAATGAATCATATCACAGGGATCAACCTGTCCAAAAAAGTACTTAAAAATCTCTATGCCTGCTAAGAAGCATATGGAGAAACATGACATATGATTCAGTTTATAAAAGCACAACTTAAAAATTTAATGTCATTAAGAGCAGGTGGGAATTCTATAAATAATGAGTCGAGTAAGATTTTGTCAACATCTCAATTGAGATTGAGCCGTGTATTGCATTGCTTAATTTTCTCTGGACTGTGGGATAACCCATTAATCATATTTTATTCATTTATGCATTCCTAGAGGCATTTTTGACCAGTTTTTTCACCAATTTTTCATAAAACATCAGTAATATATGTTCAAGGATGACATGAGTGTGTTAAAGCCATATGTGTTTCACATTATTTAAATAAGGTTAAATTTATTGTAAGAGGACAATTCCTGTTAAAAGACGACCTCCCCTCCCTCAAGAAAAAATCAATGTCTATCTTTATTGTATCCATAGTTACTTTTGCATAAAATCTATAGTCTGTCAAATGTTTGGTATATTGTTGGACTTTCACCTCATTCTGTTCCTAAGGCTGTTCATGCTGTTGCTTTTCCCTACTAACTCTAAGGCTCTGACACATTTTAAGTGCTCTGACCCAAGCAATGAGCAAAGTTTTTGGTTCACTAACAAAATTGCATTTTGCATTTTGCAAGGCTATGTCTAAACAGGCCACTGTGAGATATGAACCATCATTTCCACGAGTTGAATAGTAAAAAAAGAAAACATTAGTAGAATATAAAAGTGCAATGAAACACATATTTTATTTTTGAGAACAAAAATCATGCTTTATATAAGCAGAAAAAAGAATATACTATATACTAAATTTTGAATGATCTATTTGTTTATGTGAAAGGCAGCATTACAAAGATGGAGACACACACACACACACACAACACACACACACACACACACACACAGAGAGAGAGAGAGAGAGAGAGAGAGAGAGAGAGAGAGAAAGGAAAATATTCCAACCATTCATCCAGTCCCCAAATTTCTGCAATGGCTAAGTCTGGGCCAGGCTGAAGCTAGGAGCCAGGAGTTTCATCCAGGTCACTACATGGGTTTAGGGGCCTGAATACTTGGGCCATCTTCTGCTGGTTTCCCAGATACACTAGCAGGGACCTGAATTGGACCTGGAGCAGCTGGGACTTGAACTGGTACCCAAAAGGTATCCTGGAGTCACAGTTGGAGGCTTAACCCGCTACACTACAACACCAGCCCCAAGAAACATATTTTAAATAGAGATAACATGAAGATCCATTGATTCATTTTTTTCCAAGCCAGTTCTATGAGTTAATGGATATGCATTCTTTCAAACCAGTTCTATTAGTTAATGGATATGCATCAGGCAGTGAGGATACAGCTATGACCAAATCAAGCACTATTTCCACTTCCCATTCAAGACAAATGTATCATATATGAAGGGAATGTTTAAAAAAGTTTATGGAAGTGAATATTATGATAAAATTATGTATGAATTTATATTTTTTGCACCAAATTAAACATATAATTCCTTTTTCCCCTAAGCTTATTGAAGTACCACAATATCTAAGTCTGAATTATAATTAATTCCATGAAAGAAAGAAAGAAACATCATTCAGATGAAAATAGAGCCAAGAGGTTTCAGTACAAGAGCCTCAGAGGGAATACCTGTGGTTTGGGTGTATATTCTGATGTTAGGAGTATGGGTTTTTCAATGCTGATTGAGGAAAAAAAATCCCCTAATATGGGACATAATAATGAATTTTACATTCATAACATTTCCCTTTTACAACAATATTGTAAAGTACTTCATAGAATCATTCACCTTTTCTGATTAGAATAGCCATTAGAAAATTGTTACATCTTATGAGCATTGCAGCATACATTGTACAGACTCTTTACAACACTTAAAATGTTCTATGAGGTAATTCTGTGACAAGATTCTAAGTTAATTTTATTTTTTCTGATAATTCTGTATAATTCCTTTAACTAACATAAAATTCACTTATTTTCCAAATATTTAGGAAACTAAAAGATTGAAAATCAGTAATATAAAATAATATGATTCAAATATTATGTAAAGTATATACTTTGGTTTATAAATTTCATATCATATTGTGATTCTCTTTGTTTTTTGGGGTATTTAGAAAATAATAGATATTACACATAAAATAATATATTTATCTGCATATAAATAAGTATGTACTAAAATTATACAGATTCTGTATGAAATAGATATCAGTTGTTTAACAGTATAAAAATTATTTTGACATTGTCACTATTGCTTCATAGGTTCTTTTAAAGCTTTATTTATTTTATTTTGAATAAAAAATAGAGTGAGAGAGACTAGGTTTGAGCCAGGCTGGTGCCAGATGCCAGGGATTCCATCTGAATCTCCCATATGAAAGACAGGTGCCTAAGCAGTTGGACCATCTTCTGGTGCCTTCCCAGGCATATTATTATGAATCTGGATCTGAAGCTGAGCATCTGAAACTATAACTGGCACTCTACCATGGGATCTGGCATTGAAAGCAATAGCTTAAACTCCTGTACCTCAGTGCTAGCCCCCTGCTTCATAAATTTAAATATAAGTGCAGTGATTTAAGGATATTATGTTCTAGATACTAAGTTGAAGTGTTTCTTCTATCGAAGAAACGTCTCTAAAGGTAATTTAATTAACAGATGGAACATAGAAATACACCCATGATATTCTTTTTATAAGATAATTTTTTAATTAAAATGATGGTACAATAAATTATTTGATGCTATCTAACTCACTGTAATTATCTTGTTTGTAATGCACAAAAAGCACAGTGGAAATGACTTAGAGAACCTTGAAGAAAAAAATTAACACACACAGTCCGTGTTCATAGACTAAAAGAGAATATTGTTAAAATATTCATACTATGAAAAGTAACCTACAAATTCCATTAAGTTCCAATCAAAACCCAATGGCATTTTCTGTAGAAAAAGAAAACTTAAATCAAAAATTCATAAGGAATTTCAAAGAGCATGGTCAATTTTTTTAGAAGGTTTATTTTATTTATTTAAAAGATAGAAAGAGAGGGAGAAATAGAGATATAGTGATCTTCCATCTGGTGATTCACTCCACAAATGGCTTCAATGGCTGGCACTGTGCCACACTGAAGCCAGGAGTTTGTTCTGAGTCTCCAATAGGGATGCAGGGGCCCAAGGACCTGGGCCATCCTCCTTTGCTTTCCCAGGCATATTAGCAGGGAGAGCAGGGAGCTGGATTGGAAGAAGAGTACCTGGGACTTGAACTAGTGCCTAAAATCATCCTGGCATTGCAGGCGGTGGCTTAACCCATTGTGCCACAGTGCCAGCCCCAACCATGGCCAACTTTGACAATCAAAACCAAGCTGAAGGTATCCTATCTACTGATTTCAAAATACTTTACGAAGCTATAGTAATCAACACAATATGAAGTAAAAGCCTGAACAGATAATGGCAAAGAGATTAAAATAGTATTTAAAAATCTGCCAGGACAAATTGAATACAATGGTATATATATATATATATATATATATATATTTTTTAAAGATTTATTTTATTTATCTGAAAGACCGAGTTACAGAGAGAGATAGAGGCAGAGAGAGAGAAAGGTCTTCCATCAGCTGGTTCATCCCCCAGATGACCGCAAGGGCTGGAGCTGTGCCAATCCAAAGCCAGGAGCCAGGAGCTTCTTCTGGGTCTCCCACAATGGTGCAGGGGCCCAAGGACCTGGGCCATCCTCCACTGCTTTCCCAGGCCATAGCAGAGAGCTGGATCAGAAGAGGAGCAGCCAGGACTAGAACCGGCACCCATATGGGATGCCAGTGCTTCAGGCCAGGGCTTTAACCCACTGCGCCACAGCACTGACCCCAATGGCGTATTTTTCTTAAAGATGTATTTATTTATTTATTTGAAAAGCAAAGTTACAGAGAGCAGGAGGCAGAGAGAGAGAGAGAGAGAGAGAGAGAGGTCTTTCATCCACTGGTTCACTCCCCAGATGGCCATAACAGCCAGGAGCTTCTTCTGAGTCTCCCACGCAAGTGCAGGGACTTGGTCCATCTTCTACTGCTTGACCAGGCCATAGCAGAGAGCTGGATCTTAAGAAAGCACCTGGGACTCAAACTGATGCCCACATGAGATGCTAGCACAGCAGGCGGCATCTTTACCTGCTATGCCATAGCACCGGCTACAAATACAATAGCATATTAAAAAGATTATTCTCCATGGTCAAGTGAGATATATCCCAGGGATACAAAGATGGTTCAACATATGCACATCAATGAAAACTATACTGCATCAGCAAAATGAAAGGCAAAAATTATATGGTCATTTCAGTAGATTTAGAAAAGGCTTTTGATGAATTTCAAATCAATTCATGTAAACACTCTGAACCATTTATGTACAAAAGGCATATAATCCAACATTAAAAAGCCCACAGACATTAAGCCAACAACTAACAGCATATTGGATGGAGAAAAAGCTGCTGGCTTTCTAAGATCTGGAGTAAGATAAGGATGTCAACTTTCACCACTTTTATTTGACATAATACTAGAAATCCTAGTCACAGCAATTAGGCAAGAAAGATAAAGGGATTCAAGTGACAGTGGAGGAAGTCAGGTTGTACTTTTTGCAAAAGATATGATCTTATATCTCTAAAACCCCCAAAACTCTTCCACAAAATTGGAATTAATATACTCAACAACATTGCCATATACAAAGCAATTATGCAAAAATCAGTAGTGCTGTTATATGCCAATAGTGAATCATCTGAAAAAGAAATCAAAGAAAAAATTCCCATTTTTAATAGCTACAAAAAAAGTTAACCAAGAAGGCAGAAGAGCTCCACAATGAGAAATATAAATCACTGATAAGAAATTGAAGATAACACAAACAAATGGAAAGACACTCTGGGTTCATGGATTGGAAGATCAGATATAATTAAAATTTCTCTACTACCCAAAGCTATTTACAGATTCAATGCAACCTTTACCAACATAACAATGAAATTTTTTACAGAACTTAAAATAATACTACTAAAATTTGTATATAACCACAAAAGACCTCTACTAACCAAAGCAATCTTGAATCCAAAGTACAATGCAAGATGCATTGACTTTACAACATGTTACAGTGTTAGAGTAATTAAAATGCATGGTATTGGCATAAAACAGTTAAATAGTCCAATGTAACAGAATAGAGAACTTAGGCGTAAACCCACATTCCTACAGAATACTTTTTTTTTTTTTTTTTGGACAGAAATGCTAAGAACAAGTGCTGAAGGAAGAAAAGGCTCAATAAATAGTTCTGGGAAAATAGGATACCCACAGGTAGAACAATGAAACCTATCCTTATCCTCACTATGTATGAAAGTCAACTCAAAATTGGTAAAATAATCAAGTGTATGACCTATAACTTTAAAACTACTAGGAGCAAAAGGGGGAAATGCTTCAGGTTATTGGAGTGAGATTTTTCTTCTTCTTCTTTTTTAAAGATTTTATTTATTTATTTGACAGGTAGAGTTACAGACAGTGAGATAGAAAAACAGAGAGAAAGGTCTTCCTTCCATTGGTTCACTCCCCAAATGGCCGCAACAGCCGGAGCTGTGCTGATCCGAAACCAGGAGCCAGGTGCTTCTTTCCAGTCTCCCATGTGTGTGCAGTGGCCCAAGCACTTGGGCCATCTTCTACTGCTATCCCAGGCCACAGCAGCGAGCTGGACTGAAAGAGAAGCAGCCAGGACTAGAACTGGTGCCCATATCGGATGCCGGTGCCACAGGCGGAGGATTAACCTAGTGTGCCATGGCACTGGCCCCTCTTCTTCTTCTTCTTTTTTTTTTTAAATTATGTGTATAAAGGAAATAAGTTTCATGTATTTAATATATAGTATTCAGAACATAATGATACTTTCCAGTCTACACTCCCTCCCTTCCTTCCTCTCTCCAGCCCTTGGAGTAAGTTTTTTTGTATCAGAATTCAAACAAAAAAATAGACAAATGAGATTTTGTAAAACTAAAGAGCTTTTGCACAGCAAAACAACTAATCAACTGTGTCAAGAGACTACCTACACATGGAATAAAATATTTGCTGGTTATACATCTGACAAAGGACTAATAACCAGAATATATAAATAAGTCAATAGAATAAAATCCAATTAACATAGACAATATTCCTAAACAGACATTTCTCAAAAGAGGACATACAAATAGTCAACAAATAGCTTAAAAACTGCTGAATGGTACTAATTATCAGGGACATGCAAATAAAAACCACTATAGTTAGGGTAGCTATGATCAAAAAGACAAAAGATAGTGAGCTTTTGGCAGGGATATAGGGAACTCTTACACACTGCTTGTGGGAATGTAAATCCATACTGCCTTGGTAGAAAGCAGTATAGCAATTTCTCAGAAAACAGGACTACTGTATGATCCAGCAGATCAGCTACTGGCTATATTTTCAAGGCAAGTAAAGTTAGTCTGTTGAAGAGACATCTACCTCCCATATTTATTGCAGCAATATTATAATAGCCGAGATATGTAAACAATGTAAGTATTTACCCACTTAAAAACAGATAAAGAAAATGGAGTACACATATATACAATGGAACAAAAAAGGATGGAATATTATCATTTGCAACAATATGTATGGAAATTGAAGTCATTATGTAATATGAAATGAGCCTGGCACAGAATAACAAGTATTGCATGATTTTACTCAGATATGGAATCTGGGGAAAAAAAGTAATATTAAAGAAATTTAAAGTATAGTGTATTGGTGGTTACCAGAGATTCTTGATGGAAAGGAGGAGGGAGAAATGTGAAAAGTTTGGTTAACAGTTAGTAAGTTATAGCTATATAGGATAAAGGAGTTCTGGGATTGTGTCCCACATTAGAGTGGTTATAGATAATATACTGTATATTTCTCTAAAAAACTCTATAAGGTAGGATTCTGGAATGTTTTCTCCATAAGGAAATGTTAGATTATGAATGGAAAAATGCATTTACCCCAATTGGACATTGCACAACATATGTATATATTGAAATATCACATGTACAACTTTTATGTCTGTTTCTGTTAGAAAATTTAGAACCAAAAGGATATAAAAACCTCCGAATAAATAAAAGTCCAGGACCAGATGACTTTGATAATGAATTATACCAAATATTTAAAGAATGCTAATACTTCTTAAACTCATTAGAAAGTATATAGCAGGTGGTAATGATTCCAAAACATTTTACCAGGCCAATCTTACCTTGATAACTAGACAAAACAGAGTTATCACAAAAAAAGCAAATCAAGCCCAATATCACTAATGAACATTGACACAAAAATACTTAATAAGATAGAAACAAATCAGATTCAACAACACATCAAAGTAGCTATACAAGCGGACTTAAAAGTTCTTGGAAGTTAAATTATTGATAAAGTATTTATTTCTCAATATAAACCCGATCAAGTTTGAGACACTTTCATAAACAATGATACCAACCCTTCAGTTCATCCTTTAAGAAATCAGGGGCCTGGAAATATAATCAATCTCACTGTAGATTTTTGTTTAAGATTAGGAAACAGAAAGAAGTCAGATAGAGATAAATCAGTACTATAAGATGGGTACCAATTTCTATTTTTACTATGGAAACACCCATAGAATTTCACTGTTTGTTGTGAGAAGCAGCATTGTCCTGGTGGGGAAGGACTCTCTGGTGAAGTTTCCCTGGTATATATACAGACAAGCCAAGTGATTTGAGCCCTGTATAAGGGGAGTCAGGAAATGGTGAAAAGGAGGGTCAGAGAATAGAAGCAGCTCTGATCCAAACCATAAAGAAAAGACACCAAAAGGACTCTAATCTAAGAAGGAGTATTTCCAGAGACTTACAGTGCTGTAGGTGATAACTGATAAGTAAGCTTTACACAGGGTGGCAGCTCATTAATGTAACTGATTTTTTTTATCAATAAAAATGACATTTTCCTTATGTACAAGTGTATCATAGGGAGAGTTAAGTTTAGAAAATTTGAATAAGATGCAATTATCGATTACCTTTGGGTACCTATGGGTCTGTAGATATTATTATGTTTTAATGACTTTGTTCTTTTTTCATATAGTTATTTAGAAATGAAATTTTGTCCCTCTTAGTTTCAAATTATGTTCTAACACAGTGATATTGAAATTAATAATCACAATGTTCCTAAAGTTTTAATTAGGAAGTGTTTGATGTTTGTAACTGTAAAACTGTAAATTTTGTATCCATTCCTACAGACTTACTTCTATGGGTACAGTTTAAAAACTTGCCATGGGACCCCAAACGCTTTTAAGATGGGGGGTAAAAATAGCATTTTAAGTGTTAAAGTGATCATATGGATAGAATTGTTACAAATGATCATATAGATAGGATTAAGTGTTAATGTGTTCATATAAATAGGATTAATTGTTTGGTAATAATAGTAGGTAGAATTAAAAAAGAGTGAATGCTCCAACATGGGAAGCAATCCATACATCAGACTCATAGAATGACAATCACTTTAAGAAACACTGTGACCTCAGAATCCACCTTTAACGCATTTTGGTCTGGCTGAAAAGCCTGCAAGAGCATCTCAGGCATGGAAAGCTAATTAACCGTGGCCAAAAGTGTCCTACATGAAGGACCTCTATGGGTGAGGTGAGACTCCAGAGGAAAAAGTGGTCATCAAAGATGTTTGTACTTTTCTGTGAAGGGAGGGGGAGAACCTCCACTTTGCTGACAGCCTTTTCTAAATACTGACAAGGCTTCCATAGCCTAAGGAGCTCATGTCAAGAGCTTCGGGTGATCACTGAGGTCATACCTAAGAGTGTTAATTTTTAAATTAACAACAGGATCATTGTGCACTAATCTCCCCTGCAGGACCTCTGCCCTCAAATGCTTGTATTAGGAGAGTTAGCAATAATACTTGTTTTCAAATATTTATTGCATTTCAGTATATTAAGTGGAAGATATACTTATGTCTCATAAATTTTAGTTAGGCTGAAATGTCCAACTCCATTGCCTGTGTTCTTAGGTGCTTCTTCAATTATTGACAAAACTTGTTGCCAAAGATTTAGTTTCTCTCAATGCATTAAGTGAAGGATACTCTTATTTCTCATAAGCTACAGTTATGTCTAAGTGCTCCCAAAATATGTATCACTCTTGGGTGCTTCTTTAAAATTAATTAAGTTTCTCAAAAAAAAAAAAAGAAATGAAATTAACTCTGGTATAATATGCAGTGACTTTGAACAGCCCTTTTCTTGACTGTTGAGAAACAGTTTTTCTCTTCTATTTTTCTTTTCTTTTTTTTTAATCATCCAAATTGATGAACTCTTTACTTACTAAGGACTTAATCTTCTGTGATCAAATTAATTGAAAATAGATATTGGTATACAATAAGACTGGGAATAGGAGAGAGAGGAAGAAGAGGGTTGGGATGGTTGGCATGCTGGGAAGAATCACTATATTCCTAAAATTATACTTAAGAAATGCATGAGGTTTGTATTCATTAATTGAAAGGTTAAAAAACTTAATAAAAAAGAAATTAAATGAAAAAAGTCAAATACATCTATGAAACAAAATGACAAAGCTGTACCAAAATATTTCATTTTTTATATCCTTGTTAATATTTTTATAGACCTTTTGATGACTTTTAATGCCACAGGCTGTTATTGGGCTGTGTGGATGTGTGAGTGTGTGTGGATACTTTTTTTTGGCACAATATCATACATTTCAGTCTTTATCACAGTGGGAACAATAAAGTAACAGACCGCAATGCATTAGCATCATAAAGAAAATGTAATAAATGACTTTATAACTGTAGTAAAAGTTGCATGAGCCCCAGCAGCTGTACCAGAGATGTTGCTACAGCAGCGCTTTATGACCTAATGGCACTCAATGGGCTGATATTATGTGTATGTGTGCGTGTGTGTGTATGTGTGATGCCAGCAGTTTCCAAGACCTAGATTTCAATTTGATAAATAATTGAAACCACTTTTAGACTTTTCCATGAAATGTTTAGTAAAAGATCAAGCCCTCTTTTCCTATAATAGAAAATTAAATAGTTTTTATGGGAGTATCTTGTAATGAAATTCTAAGAAGAAACTTTGGGAAAAGTGTTTTCAACAGCAATTGAAAATAAAGAACGTTTCAGAGAGTTTGTATTGCTATGAATTTCATTAGCAGTTTCTTAGATATAACTTTTTTTTCTTCATTTAAGTTTCTAGCTTTTGGATTTTGTAGACTGCTTGTGAGAATAAGATTTTGAAATAAACATGTAGAGTATCGTACACATGTGGATAGGAGCCTGGAATGTAAAGAGACAAGGGTACTACAGTAAGTCAGTACTCTGAAATGACAGAATGGATAATTCTGTACTATAAATGTACAATCCATCATGGGTTCTTCATGCTGTTAAAAGAAAGCAAAAGTGAGAATGATTTTATTATCTTTTTCTTAGAACAGATGAGTTGTGAAATAAGTGCTCTCTGAGCGGATGAAAATTTGATATAATGTACAATTGGAGAAGATGAGATTTTTATTTAAAATAGAGAAAACAAAATGTTTTTTTTTCTCTAAAAGGTATATTTCAATGGCTATTTCTGTTAACACATACAGAATTTTCTTCTCTTTTTTTAAAAAAGGAATGCATTTACAACTGTTTGTATTTTAAATTCCTTCCCTCTTTGGCTGTTCAGAGCCCAGAAAGAACTAGTGCATACACTGCATCAATTGCAGTGAGATTACTAATCAAGTATCACAAACACTGTTTTGTCAGTTACTCCATATTGCACATATTCTTAGTGAACCAAATATATATCACTAGTAGGCAGTCTTAATATGATATGAAAAGACCAGCATATATTTATATATATATATATATATATATATATATATATATATTCCTAAAATAGACATTCATAAAACTGTTTCTTGAAAATAATAAAAAAGTTAAAGACAGTGAAAAGGATAACTATTTTAGATAATAGTTAGACCGTATTATGCTAAATCTGACCTCCTCAATTTCCTAGTCATTCCTCACCCTGAGTTCATTAATAAATGTTAGGAGAGAGAAACAACAATTGCCATTGAGGTGCAAATTGACACTTTACAGAGCAAAACCATTTTGTTTCAGGTAGAAACAAAAGCCATTCTACCTGAAACAAAATGGCTTTCTGTGATTTTTCCTTCTATGTTTAAAATAACTTGTTTGCTTTTGTGATAGCCTGTACTCTGAGAAGACTAAAGCTGCTAATATTTGCTATCAAGATGAAAAGCTTAAATGGAAGATAGATATTCTCATCTTATGACACCTTAATAAATGAGCAAGAAGTCTAAGAGAGTATAAGCTAGTCCTAACATCTGCATCAAATACTATAAATCATGACTCTGGGTTTGAATATTCACTCTGACTGCCACAAAGTTGCTTTGTGATTTTTTAAAAATAATTCTGTTGGTCAATATTTGAAATGCATTTAACCATGGAACTGAAGTGATACTTATGGGAATTACTGAGAAGATAGCACCTAGCTTAAGTAAAGGCAGATTCAAGTGTGTCATAAATGATTTTTGCTGTTCCATTTGCTCTCCCCATTCTTTTGCCTTCATGTCTCTTTGTCTAAAAACTCACTGGGATCCAAAATTCCTGAAATTTGAAATGACATTTTTATTGGTGCTCAGTTTTTGAGCATCTCTGTTTTGCCTATATTTGCCCATCTCTATTGTGTAAATGTCAATATCATCATATATGTCACTGCACATATTCTCTTGTATAGATATGACAGAGAAATTATTTGAAGAAGAAAATCTATAATTCTGCCAAGAGTGTCTGGGTGAGGACACTTGGTGTGACTGGATACTGAGGTCTTTCATTTCATCCTGTCGAAACCTCCTGTGGCTCCTGTCCTTCCTTAAACACAACTGTGTAAGGGTTTGAAGGACTGATAAATCAATGCATCTCTTTACCACCTGTGTTTTTAACCAATGAAGAAATGGAGACAGAAGTCAGACAGAAGGAAAAAGTATTACCTGTATTACTTGATAATAGTATGTTGGAGCAGGTTGCTTGGCAACATTGGGCATCCTAATATGGAAAAATCAAAATAATACAGAACAGGCCAGTGCCGTGGCTCAACAGGCTAATCCTCCGCCTTGCGGCGCCTGCACACCAGGTTCTAGTCCCGGTTGCCCCTCTTCCAGGCCAGTTCTCTGCTGTGGCCCCGGAGTGCAGTGGAGGATGGCCCAAGTGCTTGGGCCCTGCACCCCATGGGAGACCAGGAAAAGCACCTGGCACCTGGCTCCTGCCATCGAATGAGCACGGTGCGCCGTCTGTGGCGGCCACTGGAAGGTGAACCAATGGCAAAGGAAGACCTTTCTCTCTGTCTCTCTCTCTCACTATCCACTCTGCCTGTCAAAAAAAAAAAAAAACTAAAAAAACCAAAACAAAACAAAACAAAATAATACAGACTTCCCAACTCTACAGATAACTCTAACTTAGAGGCTGTGTTAGACAAACCCAAGCTTTTGCTGCCATGGCTAATCTTGTAGCTACAAAACATAAGGCAAGGAAGAGCACCACAAGGTCCATCTCTTCTCCCAGCACAAAATGAGGGAGATGAAGGACTATACACACTCAGGGCCATCTTCTAAATTCACCAAGTGAATCACTGTTCAGTTTGGAGTCAAAAGACAATAAGCAATTCAAGTGAACCTTCCTCCACCTTTCAGACTTGGGTTAAGTTCTCCCTTAACATTTTTTTCTTTGAGTTCTTTTGTTTTCCATCATCATCCCCCATGTGCTGTTCTCATGGGAGAAGCTGGTCAGCCTTTATTCTTGCTTCCATATTTGTGGGGTGGCTCTTTTCTCATCTGTGCTGTGAACTGATCTTACTTTCAGCACTTCAAGGCAATGTGTATTGAATTGTGAAGTCTTCATGTGTTAAAATGCTCTGGTAAGTATCTCCCAGGCTACTTGATACCTGAGGCTGAAAACTCACTGTGTGCACTATTTTTCCACCTGTCTTTGTCTAGTCATATTGCCCATCATGCTCATCACCTCTGTGATGACATGCAAGTAAATATTAATGTTGGGAGATCAAAGAAATTAAGGTTCAATATAAATTTTCTTAGTTCTGTAATTACACAACACACTGTCCAAAGCTTGTAAGCTCTCATAAACTCCTCTCTTCTGTGAAATTCCAGTGTTGTATTCTGCCAAGTCTTACCTGAATGACTCCTTGCAGAGGTGAGTTGGGATCTTTCTACAGCTGAAACCTGGCCTGAATCTTGGGGCATGTGTAGAATTCCTTTAGAATTCAGAAGATTAAGTTAAAATCAAGTCTGTTTTCATCCCCAGTTTTAAGGAGGAAAGAGTTAATGGAATTAACAGATAACCTGAGTGATTCCCAGTGGTAACATATTTGAAAACAAAATAAATTTCCTAAAGTAAAACTTATCTACCTAGACCCCACTGTTTAGGATTTTGGAAGCATGAAAGTGAGAGGAAAAACCTTTATGGCTAGAATGCTGCTCAGTCTGTGCCATATGTCTACAGTCCATGAAATCAAAACTTCATGGAAATAACTTTTCACTAAAAGTTCACTTTTAGTACTATAGGTTTATTATATATGGAATAAAATTCAAAAATTGTGTATTTCTCAACTCTCAGACAGTGGCATTTGAATAATTCCTACCATGTTGCAAAGTTTATGATAATTTCAGATGCTGGCAGCCCAGACCTGGATTTTATTTCAATCCCCCTCCTATATAAAACAATAGTGAGATGTAAGTATAACAAATTTGCTCATCCTTGTATTTTCCCAGAGGATGCAATTCCTTTCTTCTCTATGCAGTCTAGCACAATAGAATAGATATCATCATCATCTTTAATTAATTAAATTGCATTATTTTAGCCTAACTTCAACTTGCTCAAGCCTTTGTATTTTAAGATTCATCAGTATTTCAGCTAGGGTGGATTGGCTACTGTTTCAGATATTTTTGGTTCAACTTCAGATTTTGTTCTGAAAGGACCCATGAATTTAACCATTGTGAGGATATTCATCGCAAAATCTCTCTCTAACACTTCTTTTCCTGATTCTTTGTTCAAATTTCAGAGGTGTGTGTGTGTGTGTGTGTGTGTGTGTGTGTGTGGTTTGTCTAACAGGCTGAATGTCTTGCTTTTGAGTTTCTGTTTCTTCCTGATTCTGTTATGGGAAAATGGTGGTGAAGAAATTATTGTTACCTTGGTTTTCACATGGAAGAATAATTTCCAAGCAGACTGCAAAGATATTTAAAAGTATTTATTAGAACCAAAGACCTTGAGCCAGGGCAGCATGGAAGGGGGCTTCCAAGAGAGGAATGAACCCCAAAAGCCTTGTGCCAAAGTACAATTTTGAAGGAAAAAAACCTTGATAATCATTGGCATTCAGTTACTAGGTAGGGACAAAAACCATCAAAAGACCTCATTTACAATTCTCCATCCTATCTGCCTGCTAAGGGTGGGGTAGATAACTTGTTTTCACAATATGCTGTGAGCTTTGGAGGAACTCCCTTGCTATCCTCATGATAAATTTGGAGATTGCTAAGGAAGGAGGGCAGCCTATTTGTTCTTGCTAAAAGGAGGAAGGAAGCAAATATTTTATACCCCAAATTCCATTGGGATCCCCTGACTACCTGTTAACCCATTTGACTCCTCACAATTCCAGTCTATCCTGTTGTCCCACATTGTCTTCCACATTTTGATTAACTTCATCCTGTCTATGCCCATTCTTGGACATGCACAAATATCGAAAGGTATGAAAAATTCCTTGGATTTATATTTATGAAAGATTTTCCTCCTTGAATTTACTGTATCATTTATTTTTAACTCCCACCCTTTATTATCCTATAAAAGTATACCAATTTCATTTTGTCAAAGGTTTTTTTTTTTGTATGATGGAAGTGATGTTTCTTAAAAAACATCTGAATCTTAACTAGGACTAAGTAACTCCTATATAATTCTATTTTATCAATAAGATCACTTCTTTTCTTTGGGTTTATAATAAGTTGGGTCTCAAATTTTAGTCAGTGTACAGGACTTAAAGAATTAACAAATAAACCTAATTCAAGACCAAATATAAAGGACATCCTATTGAATTCAAATTTGTCCTTGGATAATATTGTCTAGTGGCCCTGAAAATCATTCTGAACTTCATTAAAAATGTAGAAGCAGTTCTTTCTAACTCTGAAACTATCATTTTTCTTTTTTTTAAACTTTTATTTAATGAATATAAATTTCCAAAGTACAGCTTATGGATTACAATGGCTCCCCCTCCCCATAACTTCCCTCCCACCTGCAACCCTCCCCTTTCCCGCTCCCTCTCTTCTTCCATTCACATCAAGATTCATTTTCAATTCTCTTTATATACAGATCAGTTTAGTATATATTAAGTCAAGATTTTAACAGTTTTCCCCCACATAGCAACACAAAGTGAAAAATACTGTTAGAGTACTAGTTATAGCATTAAATCACAATGTACAGCACATTAAGGACAGAGATCCTACATGATATTTTTTTAAAAATTGGTTAACTTTCTATGCAATTTCCAATTTAACACCAAGTTTTTTTTTCATTTTCAATTATCTTTATATACAGACGATCAATTTAGTATATATTAAGTAAAGATTTCATCAGTTTGCGTCCACACAGAAAGACAAGGTGTAAAAATACTGTTTCAGTCCTAGTTATAGCATTACTTCACATTGGACAACACATTAAGGACAGACCCCACATGAGACGTAAGTACACAGTGACTCCTGATGTTGATTTAACAATTTGACACTCTTGTTTATGGCGTCAGTAATCTCCCTAGGCTCTAGTCATGAGTTACCGAGGCTATGGAAGCCTTTAGGGTTCACTGACTTTGATCTTATTCCAACAGGGTCATAGTCAAAGTGGAAGTTCTCTCCTCCCTTCAGAGAAAGGTACCTCCTTTGATGGCCCCGTTCTTTCCACTGGGATCTCACTTGCAGAGATCTTTCATTTAGGTCTTCTTTTTTTAGTCAGATCCGAATACCTTAAGGGCTGATTCTTTGGCCAGAGTGCTGTTTAGGATATCTGCCATTCTATGAGTCTGCTGTGTATCCTGCTTCCCATGTTGGATCGTTTTCTCCCTTTTTGATTCTATCAGTTAGTATTAGCAGACACTAGTCTTGTTTGTGTGATCCCTATCATTTTTCTCAACATTAGCAGTTTAAATAGAACTTCAGTATTTCTCTTCAGTAAATAAAATAGTAATAGCTAAGGATTTCATATTTGCCAGGCACTTTTTACGTGCATAGATAGATTAATTCATTTACTGGAGGCAGACTTACAAGGCACTTAGCATTATAGTCATTCTGTTTTAGAGATGAGGAAAATAAAATACAGAGGTCCTAGTTACTTGCCCCAAATAATGTTTCAAAATGATAGGTTGAGGATTGACATTTAGGCTGTTCCTCTCCATAGTCTGTTATTTAAACTGTTGTGCTGTACTGTCCCTCCACAATTTGCCTGAATGTGAACAGTAACATAGACAGGAAGTGTCATAATCTTTTTGCAAGGAGAGCCTTTGATAGGACCAAAGTATAATTCTTCTAAAACTACACTTTTTATTATAGTGAATACAAGATCAGTTCTAGAGTGGATAGTGCAAAAAGCAGCCGGTACTTGAGTTGCCAAAGTCCAGTTCTTCTTAGGTGTCAAGGTCTTCATGCCTGTTTATATGAAACAGTCATTCATGTAAAAACACGGGGTTTTATCTTAGAGGCTATGGACCCACGCTGCGGTGACTCCAAGTTAAAATGCTTAAGGGTTCTGCTGCTGAAGCTATAGTGAACAATTATGGATCCATTAAAAGCTTCTCTGTAGGTTTTCTTAATTCTAGTTTTCACTCATTATCTAATAGGTACCAGCCTGAACTGAAGTTGTATGGATTTGGCACTCACCTTCTTTACCCAAATTTGAATCAACTCTGAAATTGACAAGGCTCCAATAAATGAGAATATTACATATAAAGTCTGGGGTAAAAGATGATCTTCATGTGTTTATAATTAATGAAATACCTAATACTGAATCATGGTAATACTAACAATTTCCCATAGGAGTTCAAGGTTTCTTAGAAAATGACAGAGCTCCCTCAACCTGCTCTAGATGCCAAGCATCTCCATCCAGCCACTCTAGCCATATGGAGTAGGGACTGCCTGAAGCAGGACCATGCCATATGAAAGAGAGGGCATAATAGATTATGTGAGTCACTCCTTCTCTCCTAGAAAAAGAATTAGAAGTAGGAGGAGAAAAGGTGTTACTCTATTGAAAGCTCCTCTACCTAAAGACAATAAAAGTGAAGAATAAGCATAATTTACAATAACCTTACTGTCTGTGTGACATTTGGCTTTGCCTTGTGCTACAAGAAGGTCTCTTTTGGAAAAGCGTATGTACACATCCATTCTAGTACCATCCAGATAGAGTTGGCTTCCTCACACAGAATGTATGTAATACCTGTGAATTATTTCTTTTTAGAAGATATTTAAGGAAAATTTTCAGAAGATTTTATTTATTTATTTGAAAGGCAGAGTTACAGAGAGAAAGAGGGAGACCCCCCTCCCCCCCCCACACACACAGAGAAAGAGAGGGAGAGAGAGAGACAGACTTCTGAAATGGCCACAACAAAGCCAGAGCCAGGAACGCAGAGCTTCATCCAGTTCTCCCACATGGGTGGTGTCAGGGACCAAAGCACTTGGACAGTCCTCCATTGTTTTCCCAGGCACATTGGCAGGGAGGTAGACTGGAAGTAGTACAGCCAGGACTAGAACAGGTGACCATATGGGATGCTGGCATCACAGGCCACAGCTTTACTCTCTTATGCTACCATGCTGGCCCCAAGAATATAAATATTTGTTTTCTGAAATATTTGTTTACAAAACTACTAGTGACTTGTAAGTTATTAGAAATAAACAAGTGACACAATTCAGAACATTTTGATAAACATATGGAGGATCAGCTCATTTTGCTACTACGAAATCTTGATCCTATGAACTTAGGTCGGTGAATGCTATCTAGGAGATGATGGTATATAGCCCTTGAAAAATGTTTCTTGTCCGTGGCTGAAAGCTCTATCTAGTTCCACAAACATGCAATGGATTTGATTTTAAAAAAACTATTATAGCTTTACTCTGACACTTGACCTCTTCTCCTGCCACTCATTTTTTAAGCTTTTTCCCCTCTGTATTGCAAAGGACTCTCTACTTTCTACACTTGTGAGAATATGTGTTTAGATTTTTGAGTAATTTTTGTCATTAGTTTTTTTTCAATAGATGCTCCAGGCAAATCCAAATGATGATTGTTTCAACTTCAGCAGTTCAATTTTCAAGGCCTATGGATTTCATGTTGACATTTCCTACAACACTGCATAGATTGTACAGAGAATGCTTTCCACTCAGAGCCCTGAATAAACCAGAGGAGGCTTTGTCCAGTTGTCAAGCCTTTAATTTGTCCTTGCCCTAAAACCCTGATGGTGTTCAAAGCATCTCTTCCATTGCATTGTTTCCTAGAAACTAGAGTAAATAAAAATGTGAAATATTTCTACATAATTCAGAAGTAATTAAATGGAAAATAATGAGCTAAAAAACATGAGTATATTAGATTCTGTGACTCCTTGACCTGAATTTGTGTTTAAGTTCGTGAAGCTTGACATAACCATAAACATACATGGCATCTCCTCTTTTCTGTTACATATTTAGCAAAAGGATTAAGGATGAGGGAAATGCAAAGAGCTTCACATCTTAAAATTCTTTCTTTAGGTTCACAAACAACATTTCTTTTTTGAAAATTTTATTTTCTTGTGGTTCTTGTTTTTTTCATAAAAAATTCATCATTTTTATATGGTTCTATTGAATGCTGCTTAAAAAATTATGGCTTGAAAACTAATTGTGCATATAAACTCAATTTATTAGGTTGGAAAATAATTTTAAAGATGAAATAAAAAGGTTGAATAAAACAGAATAGAATAAATACCATAGAAAATCTGATATATATATGTGTGTGTGTGTGTGTGTGTGTGTGTGTGTGTACCATATAGAAAGAATAAGAAATACTTGGTAAATTTGCTTTTCAATTTTTATGTGTGTTTATAAAAGCTCATTTATAAATGATGTTTTAATGGTGCAATATATTTTCACTTTATTATGTTACAATGTTAAATACATATTTTTGTGTGTGGAGTAGGATAAGACATGTTTGAAAGTTGCTGATTTACTGCCTAACTTTAGACATCATTATATTGTTTACTCAGCCAGTAGCTCAGTGGCTAGAGTTTATATAGATATATATAATAAATTTTAAATTTTATATAATGTGTATATTATGTATATGTACACACATATGATTTAATATTCAGAATAGATATAATAGCAATATCATTTATCTATAATAGCAGATTATTTATCTATAATAGCAGAAGTACATCAAGCTTGATAGAAGAGATCAATCAATGTTCTTGACACTAACCCTATGCTGCAACCTTAAATGGTTCAGATTTACAGATCAGCCATACTGTGTCTTTAAATCTTGCTACATGGGACTCCAGTAGAATGTCTGAAGAAGCCGAAGTTTGTGTCAGTATTCCTTTCAATAACATTGATCAAAAATATCCTCTATGTTTGTACTAACTTACACAGTAGGGCTACACCTGTGAACACTTCCCTACCTTTATTGAATTTACATTCCAATGGAGCAGATAAGAACAAATGACACCACCAACAACAAAAATGTTAATTTTGACATATGCTGTAATATGGCATAAATAGCAAAGATAATAAGTGAGAATTTGTGGAAAATAGAATTAAAAGATATTTTCGTATTGGTGAAAAAACTGAAATCCATCCATAGTTTAATCGTTGTACATGAATATTTGAAGAGTCATATATATGGATTTCAAAAAAAATTACATCAAAATGAGCTAATCTTTTAATTCCATTTTCCCATGAGAATTTTGTGATACTTTCATATACATATGATTTAAATTAGGGTAACAGAAAAAGAAAACAGCAACCGTGGGCAAGTATTTTAACTAGGCAAGCTTTGGCATACTTCTATGAAGGGGTGATGTTAAGGAAGAGATACAAGTATGGTCTAGTATCATATAGAGGAAGCTAAATGGCCAAACAAGTGAATTTGGTGTGTGGAAGTGATCGTGGAGTGTGTGAGGGACAGTGGAAAAACCAAGGTAAATGAAATGATGAAAATGAGGAGAGGCTTGATATATAATGCAGGAAATGTTGACAGAAATCAGAGCAAGTACTGTTTTCTCTGACTTGGCTGTAATTATGGATACTGTTAGGCAAGTAATGAGATTTTGGAGATTTTGAATGGGGACATGATGCGTTCTACACATTTAAAAGCACACTGTGACTGTTTGAAGAACAGATTATGAGAACAGTCCTTGAGAAGGCAAGAATCCACAGCAAGAAGAGTAGGAAAGGGTTTATATGAACTGTCCAAAAGAGAATTGAAGATGCCTCATATAAATTGTCACAGAAGCTGAAGAAGTCATAAGATGTGCTCAGATTGGGGCCGGGTCTGTGGCACAGTAGGTTAATGTCCTGGCCTGAAGCCCTGTCATCCCACATGGGTTCTGGTTCTAGTCTTGGCTGCTCCTCTTCTGATCCAGCTCTCTGCTATGGCCTGGGATAGTAGATGAAGATGGCCCAAGTCTTTGGGCCCCTGCACCCACATGGGAGACCTGGAGGAAGCTCCTGGCTCCTTGCTTCAGATGGGCGCAGCTCCAGCCATTGCAGCCAATTGGGGAGTGAACCACCGGATGGAAGACCTCTCTCTCTGCCTGTACTCTCTGTGTGTAATTCTGACATTCAAATTAATAAATAAATCTTTTTTTTTAAACAGGCAGAGTGGACAGTGAGAGAGAGAGACAGAGAGAAAGGTCTTCCTTTTTGCCGTTGGTTCACCCTCCAATGGCTGCCGCGGCCGGCGCGCTTTGGCCGGCGCACCGTGCTCATCAGATGGCAGGAGCCAGGTGCCAGGTGCTTTTCCTGGTCTCCCATGGGGTGCAGGGCCCAAGCACCTGGGCCATCCTCCACTGCACTCCCGGGCCACAGCAGAGACACAGCAGAGAGCTGGCCTGGAAGAGGGGCAACCGGGACAGAATCCAGCGCCCCGACCGGGACTAGAACCCGGTGTGCCGGCGCCGCAAGGTGGAGGATTAGCCTGTTAAGCCACGGCGCCGGCCATAATAAATAAATCTTTAAGTGCTCAGATTTGGCACCTATTTGTCAGGGTGAGATAATAAAATTTCTCAATTTCATTGAGAAAAAAAGGGAATAAAAGATGTATTCTTTACATATATAGGGGCTGCTTATATGCTGGTGTCATTTATTAAGAAGGAGAGAGTGTAAATGAGGCAGATTTGTTTGATTATTTCATATTATGCAGTAAAGAAAATACATGGATTTAGGAGCTCTATTGTAAATGTAATAACTTGGGGTTATCTATTTGCTTCCAAATAGAGACATAAAGTTGACAGTTTCATACAGGGGTAGAGATTATTTAAAACTTGGGAGTCAAGATTATATGTATATGATCACTTGACTCCTAAGTTTCTAACTTCTATTTCTGAATTATTCATCCAAATCTTCATCAGCTAGCCTTTCTCTCTAAAATTTAACTTATGGCAAAGACATAAGGCTTTTTGATTAAATATACCATAACTTCATATTATTTTGTTCACTCTTTCACTCATCAAATATGCACTGAAATGATATTTTTAAATGTGGGATTCAAAGTGATAAACTGTGAATGACAGGAGAGAGGCAAAGCACTAAGCACTGAACCCTAGAGTACCCTCACATTTAAAGTGTCTGGAGCAGAGAAACTAGCCCAGAAAACTAAAAAAGGATAAGCCAGTATTTTAGGTGGAAAATCAGAGTAATGTAGAAAGTATTTTAAGAGTAGTTGTTAAATATGCCAAGGGATTACCAACTGACATCAATGGAATGATCTAATAAAACTCTGGGGTAGGTTAAGGAAACAGGGGAGGGGAGGATGTGGGGACTAATCGTTTAATTAGTTTTGTTTCATTCTGTTGAGCAGTACTACTATAAATTGATTGAAATCAGATTTCAAAAGTATCTGCAGCAAGTCATCACACAAAATTGACTTTTAAATATCATGTATTTGAATATTCATAGGAGTACTTTAGTAGGAAAGGGAAAAATTAATAATGTGAGGGAAAATATTTTAGGAGTAAATTCTTTGTTTTGGTAGGAGGAGAGACTACAAAAGTGACAGATTGGATTTAGACAGGAACAAGGAAAATTCATCTAATACTATCCCAAATAAAATAAAGAGTACACACGAAGATATAGTAGGGATATTAAAAAATCTGTAGAATAAAAGAGAGTATGGATGTGGTAGGCTTCTGCAGGAAGCAAAAGGTATGAAATTATCTTGAAGAGGAGGAAAACAATAAATTCAGGGATACCATGGCATGACTGTGCTTACTTGATAGGACTTAAATCTTTTATTAAAATCACTCAATATAAATTATTGTTTTTCTCCAATCACATTTGGCACATGAGGAAACAAAATAAGACTCAACCAGAGTTGGGGTATCACTAGGTAAAAATGATGCCTGCAGGAGACTCGGAAAAATCTTTAAAGATGTATGTTAGGGAGCAACTATACCAGACCATGAAATCTGAATGGTTTAAAAAATAAAGTAATTTCAGGAGGGATGATTGGACAATGTAAAAGAGGGTCAAGAAGCAGATGTTCCCGGCAGTGGATAAGATGGTACTTAGTGTCCCATAATGAAGTGCCTGGGGTTGAGTCCTGGCTTTTTTTCCAATCTAGCATTCATTTAATAATGCACACCCTTAGAGGCTTCAGATGAGAGCCCAAGTACTTAGGTCCCTGCCACCAAAACAGATGACTTGTAATGACTTATAAGTTTCTGGCTTTGGCATGCCCCAGAACCAACCCTGGCTATTGTGGACATTTGAGGAATGAACCAGTGTTTGGAAGATTTTTCTCTGCATTTCAGATAGATAAAAATAAAGATGATTTTAAAGTGAGGCTGTATCCTCATCAGGAAAGCTTTCACAGTAAATGTTTGGGGATTTGGTTTCTGTCACAACAGAACTGGAAGTATAAGAGGCAATAAACTGACAGTTGCATGTATGAAATTTGGATTGTTTTATCAAATGGGCAACTGCTAAAGATACGAGTACGGCATTGGGTGGCTGATAGAGTGAAAGAACTGCTGTGTGATATGGGTGAGGAGCTTAAGGGTCATGGGATATTAGCAGGATTCCTTTTGTGACGTTGGTATTACCAGGGCGATGAAGGGAAGAGTGCTCCCTATGCGCTTTCAGGAAATCAGGAGGGGCTCTCTGTTCCTAGCTCAGGGAGAGGGGCGAGATGGCACTGTGTGGCACAGGCTTTGGTTTGTTTTTCTCTCTTAGGAGGGGAAGTTTTTTCTGTAAATTAGGTAACCTATCTACCACTAAGACTTTGGAGAAATCGGATTTAGAAGAAAAATCACCAACAACCACAAAAAAACAAAACAAAACAGCCACGACATGATATGGCTTCACGGGGAAGCAGTATTCCCTGAGGAAATCCTGGTGGATTTAAACTGGAGCAAGAAGGTCAGGAACACATTCATGGTTTTGTTGATGGAGAACATGAATTGCTCAGGGCCTGGAAGAAGGATCTTTGAGGTTACCAGAGTGTGGGACACTGAGTCAGAAAAGATGTCCCATGCAAACAAGCTAGAAAAAGGATAAAAGGGTTTAAGATATTGCTTTGATGGGGTGAATTTTTAATGGTGATTGAAAGGACTATGAATCATAATATTTATACACAAGACTTTTGAGGATAAAATGAGCTCATCAGTTATAATTATAGTTTTTTTGTGGGGTAAGGGATGGATCTGGTCTTTTCATTTGTAATGGAAAGGACAGAGGAATCAACGTTGATGAAAGAATGTCTTAGTGGGAGAATATTAGTGATAGATGGAAATGAAGAGAGTTTAATTAAACCTCCACATTTTACTGGCAATAATAACACTAACATAAACATAGATTTTTTTCCCCCTGATCAGTGCAGCAGATTTGATTTTAGAATTTAGAAGTCTTAATTCCCAACTAATGCTCTTTCTTATGTAAGATTCTTTGTGGATTATCATGTCTGATTCCTAAACTTTGTAGTTGCTAGAGCTGTTTTGTATTTCTTATGCAATCCATTTTTTAAAAATCCAAGTTGTTCATTTCTTAACAGCCAACATTAGACTCATTAGTGGTTGATTGATCAATTTTGCATTTCTACAAAGAATAGAATATATACGATAACTCTTGCATCCTGATAAAGATATAATTACAATACACAAATGATTTGACAGTAATTATTCATTCAAATCTCAACCTGATTTACATTAGAATTACATGCATTTTGTTTTTAAGTCTAGATTTAATTTTAAATTTTTATTTTCATTTTATTTCAAATGGGGGGAGGAAAAAGGAGGGGAGAGAGAAAGAGGAAGAAATCTCCCCTCTGAAGATTCACCCCACAAATGACCCCAGTATCTAGGGCTGAGCCAGGCAGAACCAAATGGGAAACTCCATTTGGGTCTCCTATGTGGATGGCTGAGTTCCAACTACTTGAGCTATTGCTTGCTACCTTCCAGGGTATGCATTTGTACTAAGCTAGTACCACAGATAGTGCTGCGATTCAAACATAGGCACTCTGATATGGGATGAGGGAATTACAAGCAGCACCTTAACTCCTGCACCACATGCCTGCTGCTTTTTTTTTTTAAGTTATTTATTTTAGAGGCAGAAAGACACACACACACACACACACACACACACACACACACACACAATGCTCCCATCTGCTGGTTTATCCCTGGGTACCTACAGTAGCCCTAGAGCAGAGGACAAAACAGGGAGCTGGAAACTCAATTTGTGTTTCTCATGTGGATGGCAAATATCCAACCCCTTATGCCATTACTGCTCCCTCCCAAGGTCCAAATTAGCAGAAGCTGTTATTAGAAATAGAGGTGGTCATCAGTCCCAGGATCTCTGATATGGGACATGGGTGTCTTAGATGCTAGGCCAAATACCAACCACCATGTCTTTAAAAACTACCCAGGCCCTACCTGTCCCTTTTCCAAATAATGTAAACTCTCTGATAAAAAATATGTTTGTAAAGGTACTCAGGCGACTTATTATGGAGTGTTTAGAAATTCTTAAGCAGACATTAGAGTTACACAGAAATAAGTAAACATTGTAAACATAACTATAACCTCCTTTCCTTTTGATATTGACATTAAATGATACATAATTTTAAGACATTTAATTGTTTATTGTAACAGTCTGTGAATCAAACAAGTTGTTCAAGGAAAAATTTTTAACAACTGTAAAGACTCTCTTGTAGGACAAAATTCAAATTTCTTAGCACCAGGACTTCCCCTGAGCTGGCTTTGCTGGTCTACCCAGCAAGTGTGCTCCAGTCCTGTTGTCGGAGATCCGGGTGTCTTTGACTCAATGCATGTATTTAATTCCTATTTTCCCTTCATTCTCCACCTAGGTCAGTTGGTGAGGGGATTATGGGGAGTGGCTCTACTCAGGGAAGTTCTTCTAATTCATAGAACTAGAAAGTAATTGAGCCACAATTTATTCAGGTATGCATGGTCCCCAAAATAAAACATTTTTCATTTTCATCGGTTCACAATTATAGCTTCTGTAGCTTCCCCTCCCAGCATGCTTGGATGGCGTTGGTAGTGGGTGATAGGTAGAGACTGGTGTGCAGTTTCCTGGACACAGATGTCCATTTCTGACACCAAATCTGACATGGTAGAAACAAACATGATGGTATAGTGGTATATTATGATTCTGAGTAAATAGATTAAGGATAATTTGACTTATTTTTATTTATTTATTTTTTTCTACTTCACAATGGTGTAAAACAAAGTGCATTCAGTAGCAATCATGCTTTTAATTTTGTATTTTGGTCTTTTCTTGAACTAACATTATATAGGATGATACTTCTTGTGCTGCTTGGCAGCGACAGCAGCCACAGGTCCCAGTCAGCCCACAGTTACAAGGGGAAACTACCCACGCTCCACAGCGTGCTGTGTGGCTAAGATAGGATATCTGACAGGTTAGGGGGAGTAAATCCATTTTCAGCTTATGATATTTTCAACTTGAAATGGGTTTATCTGAGTATAATCCCATCATAAGTCAAGGAGAATCTGTATTATTTTCTTTGAGGATAAGGATTTAACAGAATCTTAAAAACATCAAACAGTTCTACTTCGTTTTGGGAGAGGAGGAACATTTATATACTTCACAAGTGGGACAGTCGTACAGGAACACGCAGAGAGACTCTAAAGTACTACTCTTACCCAGGCAGTGCATAAAACACAGGTTATCTCTTTAGCACACCCAGGGGACACATCAGTGGCTAAGTAAGTGGTGACACTAATATTTAGCAAGCACTCTTTTTGACAAAAATAAGCACATTGATTTGTTATGAATTGCCCCAATGTGACATAAAGCAAGATGAAGTGAGTCAAAAATCACATTCCTCTTTTCTGATATTAATGGTCCAGGTGCAAGGTATTTCTCCAGTTTGTCTTCTACCTTCTGCTGACATGTCAGGGTCTTCATGTTTGCTGCATGCATCCTAAGTTCAGTCCTCCACTCTTTACTTACTCTCTCCCTTAGCATTTCCATTGAAACTTTACTTCTTCAGCAGCCCTCCTGTATATTAGCTTGCTTATCAGAAGTTCTCTTTATTTCCTGAACCCCGTTTGTCTCTGAGAATTAATTCCCCTGTAGCCTCCTCAAGTAAGCTGTTTCTTCTTTCACTGGACCCAGGCTCTAGAGTAGGGCTGGGTTGTCAGGGAGTGCTATCTCTGTTGACCACTTTCTAAGCCCTCAGTTCCCTCATCCCATTTTATTTTTATTTTATTTTTTTCCTTGAGACTTACCATCTCTAGGACTTCATCCTTTGGGTATTCCTCAATCTACCCCATTCTAGATTCTTTTACCACTCTGACTTTTCTGAAATGGTGACCACTAATATCAGTCATGTCCCTGTATGTTTTGGTAGCCTCTTTTCATATTTTAATACTTTTAACCAATTTTCCTTACTAAAATTCACCCTTCTGATTTTCTTAGTCAAGGGCCATTTGTTTCTTTGTATTATTCTAAGTACATCTCAGTTGAGTGGATGGCGAGATTTTACAGAGAGGGGTACTATTGTCAAATTATGTAGTTTTTAAAGTTCACAATGCTGGTATGGGCATAACAAATTTACACCTGTGACTGTCTCTAGGCACAGGATCTTAACCACTATGCTTTATGGTCTCTCTAAGTTTGAAAAGGTCCACACTCAGTATCAGTGGAAGGTCTCAGATAGCCAGGAGATACATGATGATTCTGGAAACTGGTAAATGACCATAGGGTGTTGAAAGCAGCTAACATTTTAGAAAATAATCCTCACAGACATATTCCATATTATTGTCATGTGTGCTCAAGTGAGACACTTACATATTTTCTATAATTTTAGTCAGAGACCTTTTACACCTTTTGTCAAAGGACTAAGCAAATAGAACTAGGTACAAAATAATTTTTCAATTGTGAAACTTAAATCCTTATTTCAGGGTCACTGCATATTGATCAACAAATGACTTCTTGTCTGTATTGTTTCTTTGTAGCCTCTTCATTTAGCATTCAGTCTCACAGTTGACTCCCCCCTCAAAAAATAGATGCCACATAATGTTCCTACTCTATTGATACTTCTAGAAAATATTAACTAGACTTTCGTATGTACTGTTTCGGAATGATTATGTAATAAATAAATTTGTCTCAATAAAGGATCGCTGCTCACACAATCAGCTTTAAGATGTGGGTATATAAATCATTACACTCTTCTAAATTAAATAACATAACTGATATGCTTTGCTTTTTAAATTTCCCAATGTTTAAATTATGTTTCTTTCTTACCAGAAGAAAATATTAATTAAGTCAATTAAAAACAGATATTTGGCCCTATGCTGAGTAGAAACTTACCTAATAGTAGCTTACTTGGTGCTCTTGTGAATACAGCTTTGTAATATGCCACCAGGGAGTAAATTCAACTTTGTGATAATTTGGATTATTAGGTATTTAAAAATAAAACCTCAGCTAGAATTGCACTTTTAATACAAACAACATTCTATTATGTTGTCAGCTCCCTGAGGAGAGTTACTCTTTCTTTACTGGAAGTACTTTTTCCATTTACACAATTGCTATTCATGAAAAGAAATTTTAGATAATAATAATAGTGTCTTAAAAGGAGAATTTAATATTCATATCTATGTAAAATTGAGATGAAATGTATATAATTTGGAGAGAATGAAGACTGGAGCTCCATGATGTTTTTGAATGAAGTATATTTCATTATTCCCTTATTTGGGGACTGTGGTTTAGGAGGACTCCTGTAAGAACTCAGATGTATAGAGATATTTTCGTATAGATAAGAATACATTCAAATTAGAGATTTATTTTTATATTACTCTTGTAGACATTTAGTTAAATGCAAGGTATAGTGATGGAGACCACATGGGATGATAGGAACAATACCTTTTCTCTCACTACTTATCTTTTTTATATAAACATATAAATAAAATACAATTTTATGTAAGAAAAAGAAACTAACGTTTCACATTTTTAATTCTGTACCCAGACTCTATACATCACAAAGCACACTCTGGCCCATAGAGCTTGAAACCCACTTGCAAATCTTATCAAATATCAGTGACATATTTTTTTTCTTTTATCATTGTATCCCTGAATCTATTGCTAACAAAAACATACTCCTCACTAAAACTTACATGCTTTGGTTATGATTTAATTTTCTTTACTTCTTATCATTATGATAAAGAAAAGCAGTACAGAATTAAAGGCATTGTTAATTTTTGTCATCTGATTATTCTTTATTTTCTGCAATATTAAAAAGAATCTATGGCCGGCGCCATGGCTTAACAGGCTAATCCTCCACCTTGCGGTGCCGGCACACCGGGTTCTAGTCCCGGTTGGGGCGCCGGATTCTGTCCTGGTTGCCCCTCTTCCAGGCCAGCCCTCTGCTGTGGCCCGGGAGTGCAGTGGAGGATGGCCCAAGTGCTTGGGCCCTGCACCCCATGGGAGACCAGGATAAGCACCTAGTACCTGGCTCCTGCCATCGGATGAGCGCAGTGCGCCGGCCGCAGCGCGCGGTCGCGGCAGCCATTGGAGGGTGAACCAACGGCAAAGGAAGACCTTTCTCTCTGTCTCTCTCTCTCACTGTCCACTCTGCCTGTCAAAAAGAAAAAAAAAGAATCTCTAATTAATAAGATAAAGAAAAGGAAAAATTAACAAATATCTTTTTCATATTTAAGTGAGAATGAAAATTTGCTGAAGTGAATATATTGAGTTTTGTTAAAACAATGTATAGGCATCCATTTAATCTGGACTCTAGTTTTCATATAAATTTTTTTCCATAAATTTCAATAAATGCTTATATACATCCTGTGAAGTAAAGAGAAAAAGCATTAGGATTTACATAACAATTTCCATTGAGGAAATAAAGCCCAGAACTTTTGGGATGAATTTCTCAAGGTCAAGATGGTATGTGGCGAACAACCTAAGACTTCTGATTCCCAAAGAATGTGCTCTTTATCAACCGCAGCTGCCACTTTACCATTAACATTTTAGATAATAATTGGAAATAATTGATATTATTTTACATATACATGAAACTCTGATTCTGTGTGTTTCCCCACCATTAAAACCAAACACCAAAATTAATTTACCTTTCCTGAGGATATTTTTGGATTAAGTAACTTTAAGCAAACAAATAGCCTAAAAAATATGATAATAAGAATTGCTGGTTGACTTTTACTCTTGCCACAGGCAGCATTTGGCAGGTACACATAAGTCTTGATGAGGTTGTCTTATTAAATTAGAAGGCCAATTAGTGCATCTGGATATATTTTGACTGTTCTGTATGTATGGCAACTATAAAATGTAATTGGCTGGTGATGGTGTGACTACAGTATTTGTTACATTGTAATGAACATTAAAAACAATTATAACAACAAATCATTGTTTTGGTCAGTACTAGTTCTCTTAAAAATTCCATGGAGATCTTAAGAAGTTCTAATGACTTTGACATAATCAATGTGATATTTCTTTAAAATTTCTTTTAATTTTTTCAAGAAAATTCAAAACTTTTCCATAATTTCACTATGTCAGAACAAGTAAATACTTTCTATACATGAGTACTTGGAACTATAAATTCAGTTTTAGAATTACAGGCTGTATTTTTATTATCACTAATAAAATAGATATTAGAAGCTAAAGAAATATGTTAATTCCTAATAAACAGACAAATCTTCTAAGCTGTAGCACTATGGTAATGGGGAATGGTAGTGTTCAGTCTTCTACTTTGCTTAAGCATAGCTGGTTTTTCAAAGATAATGAATATTAACAACAAAAGAGTATTGTTTACACTGACACACTGTTTTGTAATAGGTGAATTATTTTTAAAAATTCTGTTTTTTTTAAAGATTTATTTATTTATTTGAAAGTCATAGTTACATAGAGAGAGGAGAGTCAGAGAGAGAGAGGTCTTCCATCTGCTGGTTCACTCTCCAGATGGCCACAATGGCTGGAGCTGCATCGATCCGAAGCCAGGAGCCAGGAGCTTCTTCCGGGCCTCCCACGTGGGTGTAGGGACCGAACGACTTTGGCCATCTTCTACTGCTTTCCCATGCCACAGCAGAGAGCTGGATGGGAAGTGGAGCAGCTGGGACACAAACTGGTGGCCATATGGGATGCTGGCACTTTAGGCCAGGATGTTAACCTACTGTGCCACAGCGCCAGCCCCTAAAATTCTGTTGTTTTTCAACATTACTATGTATGGCTTTCTGAACCTCTCTACAGCATCCAAGAATGTTTCATGTTATTGTACAAAAGCCTTATTTCTAGTTGTCTTCATTGAACATTATTTTTAAAGGCTTGCATAGATATGTAGAGAAGTAGTTCTCAAACAGTAACATCCAACAAGATTGCCTGACAATTTTGTTGAACACAGCTTTCTGCAATCTACTCCTTGAATTTCTGATGTAGTAGATCTTGAATGGAGCCTGAAATTTACATTTCTACCAAGTTCTTGAGTTATGTTGATGATTCTGGTCTAGAGTCCACTGTTTGATAACCACAGAATTGAGGATTAGTTAATAACAGGATTACTAGTACTAGACTGCCTTCATTCATATTTATTTCCATCACTTAATAGCTAGTTTACTGTGAGTTTTTTTTTAACCCACTTGTTGTTTCATTTGTATAATGAATTTATTTCTAGTACCTATCGCATAGAGTTGCAGTTCTTGAACAGAATATCCATTCAGCACAAGTTACTTATTATGAATAGTGTTGGAGATCCATTTGGATCTAAGCTCAGAATAGCTAATAAAATATCTTCTATTTATTAATAGATATGTGGTATTCATGATGAGTTTCATTAAATCTGTGGCAGATCACACTTGGAGTTATATGTTTAACTTCCGTAAACTGATTCAAATGAATCCAGGCAAGGTAAAGGGATTTATACTTGGTACCTGAGACATAAGAGACAGAAACATTACTAGAAAATGGGATTCATATTAGTGACATACTGAATGTGTTAGAATATCCAAATATGTATCAGAGAACACAGATGCTGTATTTTATGTATTCCAAGTAGGTTTTTTGCCATAAAAAGAGCATTATGTCAAATATTTTTAATGAAAGAATGGATTACCCTGTGTGTTTATAGATTCCTTGTTTCACGTTGTATTGGAAAAAGAAGTGAGTGATTCTTTATAAAAAAGTTTGGAGAATAATGTCCGATCTTGCATTACATGGTTAGATTAGGCAAGCTTTTAGAAATTACCCATATCTTAAACACTGAGTCACTAGTCCTATGAACTTGCTTTTTGCCTTTGACTCGATGAATCTTATTTCCAAATGACATACTATATTTGAAGTCTAGAAAATTATGATGGAATTAGATGTGACACAATTTTTTTATTTTATTCAGTAAATTATGCATACTTGGCCCCACAAAAAGTAGAATCTTGATTATGACAGTACTGCTGCTTAAATACCAGTGTGAGACTATTGTACTGAGCTACGACAAATTGGACTGTCCATAATTTTCAATCATGCCTGATTCTACTATTGTTGTATGAACATGGGCTGTATTATCTTAGTGCAACCACCTGGCTCACCACAATGCAAAGCTGCTGTGACAGCAAAGACAACAAGAAGGCCTGCTGGTGAATAGGCTTTTTGAAACAGACAGGAAGGAGAGAAGCAAGGAGTAATGATGATGAAGGTGATCGTTCTCAGGGGATATTAGCTCTCACCAAGCTTGATAAAAAAGTAGAATTTCTGTCTGAGAAATATCTGTGAGTGAATGTTGGTGCACAAATCACTGTTTATTTAATATTTTTGCCAAATTATGCACTCATTTCCCTATTCCTCTCCAGACAAAAACGTGCATGTTAATAACAAAACATTGGGATAGATACTGGCAAGAAACTACATTGAAGGAAAAGATTGAAAAGAATCTTTAGCAAGTACACTAATGTAGGAGTCAAGCAGACCTGGTTGAATGCCATTCCTTTAATTGCTGTTTGAACTATAACAATTTTCAGTGAGCCTTGGCTTTTTATTCATGGTGGACAATTATGCTGTAGGTTTATTGTTATTTGTCTATGAAAGCTATCCATGAACTCTGGACTGAGGTATCCTTTTTTTTTTTTTGTTTTGTTTTTTTTGTTTTTTGGAGTTCCAGTGGGCTTTTATTGAGATAAAGGAACAAAAATCCAGATTTTACCACTCATCTTTTCTGAACCTTGTAACCTCAGCAGACTCTGGTCCATAAATGTGTACATACAACATAACGCATCCCAACAAAAACGGAGACCCACTGGAACATTTGCCAATTAACAGAAAGCCAATTTTCCCTTTCCCCAATTGTTTTCAAAGTTTTGAGTTCCCACTGCTCATTTCTCAGTGGAAGTGGTCCCTTGTGGCTAGGGACGTTAGAATTTTCTCCCATTTTTACCAAACAAAAATAATAATTTCAAGTTTCAAAACAGGGAAGTCACTTTGTTTTCTCCAGGCACCCCTCCCCAAACCATTGGTTAAAATACAGCAGCCTGCATCTTAATAACCCAGCCCTACCCCCGCCCTTGCCTTACCCAGCGCTGTCTACTGGAGAATTTAAATACACTTCTGTTGGAATCTGTCAGTGGAGGGGCAGAGTCCAGGTACCAGGCTAGCTCCCTCTGACCTCATGAACTGTTATAACCTTTGGACACTTAACTCTTTACCCCAAAGATGAGTTATTAGATCAGAGGAGAGATATTTCTTTGGGAGTTTTAAAAAACTATCTTTAGGGATATAAAGAACTATAAGCTCACCAAAGTCCACTTAAGTTTACCAAAAAGCTGACTCACTTCAGCTCCCACCAGGCCAATAATTTTGTTTGACAAAAGTATTTGGCAAGAAAATGATTCCACAATAACAATTTTAAAGATACATAGAACGTTGAAAAAAATAGCAAATTAAAATAACATGGCTTAATTCCCAAGAACTTATTTCATCTTTTTGTTACTCATCTAACAGGTCAGGAGTGTGGCTAAAGGCAGTTTCTGATGAGGCTATGAGCTCCCAAAGTGTTTCTAAATCCTTAGTGCAGACACCCTCCCTGTAGGGGCACAGAACCCTCCCCCCCACCCCTATTAAAAAAAAAATAGGAAAAGAAAAAAACAGGTGATCAGAATGAGATGTTTTGAATCCAACAATTTATCCTAAAGGCTTTGTGCTAAGTTGTCTTGTTCTTACCACGCCTGATGGTATCAAACACAAAGCAAGAGTCCAAGGAAAGATGCTCCCATCTCATTCTGAAAACATAAACATAAACTGAGGTATCCTTTTTGATAGGTAGACTTTAAACATACTCCTGTATCTTGACAGATACATGCAGTAAAAGACAAAATGGCTTCTACACACACAAGTCTTGCTTGAAATCCAAGTGAATGCATTGTATCTAGGAAAACAGGATGTCAAGCAGGGAAAACCCAGAGAGATGCACATTCAGGGACTGTTTAGAAAGCAGGAAGTGAGGAACAGTCACCATCAACTACTATGTTGCCCATTTTAAAGCTATGCTCTCTGTGGTGATGGCATTAAACATTTGATGTATTCTCTTGAGTTTTAATTTCTTGTAAAATATTTATGTGTTTATTTGAAAGGCAGAGTTATAAGGGAGAGAGAGAGAGATCTTGATTGGCTGATTCACTCCCCCAAATGGCTGCAACAGCCAGGGCTGGCCAAGGCAAAAGCCAGAAGCCAGGTGCTCCTTCCAGTTCTCCAGTACATAGGTGTAGAGTCCCAAGCACTTGGACCATCTTCTGCTGCTTTTTCAGGCTATTAGCAGGGAGCTGGATTGGAAGTGGGACAGCAGGGACTCGAACCAGTGCCTATATGGGATGCTGGCATTGCAGGCAGTGGCTTAACCTGTTATGTCACAATGCCAGCCCCCCTGTTTTAATATTTAGCAAAACCAATCTAATTAAAATTGTTTTTCCTGGATAGCTCTAGTTATCTAAGAGATATAATCTTTGCAATTTTGATATTTGTTACTGTAAATTGAAATCGGTGGATTTGGTTAACTAAAGGCCGTCTGAGAGACTAATTCCTTTGCAGCATGCTATCAAAAGACTTTTGTGCCTGCAAGGATGAGAGCCATGCATGATCCATCCATTGACCAACATGATCCATGTTACCCTTATCCATGAGTCCTTCTCAAGGAGATTTTACCAGCTTCTTTTGAAGAAAATGGCCCGGAACACTAGCTTGACTTCATGGGTGAGATTTTCAAATATCTTCATGCACCTTGTTGTGCAGCTTTGAAACTTAGAGGCAATGTAACTGAATTAACCATAGCTTAACAATAATAACTTAGCAGAGTCCCTTGAATTTAAAATAGATTTTCTTTGTGTAGTGTATTTAGTAAGTGTTTTTGAAAGAATAATACAATAACAGTAAAGAGTTCTCTGTATTTATGGAATGCATAGCGTAAGCCAGGTACTATTTAGATTATCTTGCATATGAAAGGTCTTCAAAAAGTTCATGGGAAATACCTGTTATTAGGAAAAAAAAAAAGCTATGTGTGGATTTAAATTGCATTTTTACATCAAAATAAATGTATCCTTCAATTCCATTTTCCCATAAAATTTTAAAGTGTTCCTGTATATAACCTCTTTTTCAAATTTTTGTTTTGAGAGGTGGAAGGAGAGAGGGGATGAGATCCCATTCATCGATCACTTCCCTACTGCCCACAGCTGTCCAGTCTGGGCTGAGCTCTGAGCCAGGAGTCAGGTCTCCCACCTTGATAATGGGAACCCAATTACTTAGCCATTACCACTGCCTCCCAAAAGAGGTGTATTGGCAGGAAGCTTGAATCAGAAGCCTGAATTGGGAATTAAACCTATACACAGGCATCTTAACTGCTAGGCTAATCATCCATTCCTGCACATGACCTTTCAGTCCTCAAAGCAAGCTTCTGAAGTAAATTGCTTTAATCTCAATATTAGGTAACTGGGTCATAGTAAGACTGAAATAACTCATACTGGGTCCATAGCTAATAAATGTTTTACCCAGAGTTTGCAGACACCCTGTAAACACTCTCGATTACTGTGGCATGTTAGGTGATATTCCAGAAGTTACAACTTACTTTCTCAACACCTGGCTTATGACTTTTCTATGCTATGAGGACATTTGTGTTACTGACAATGCAAAATGCCTGGTTAAAAGAATGAGATCCTATCTTCTGCAACAAAATGTATACAACTGGGGACAATTATGCTTATAGTGAAATAAGTCAGTCCTTAAAAGGCAGATATCATATGTCTTCCCTGATTTGTGGTAACTTATATACAGAGTACCAAAATGTAATATATGTGAACAAAATTGACATTTTGAAATCTGATTATTGTTTATAGCCCTTGTCTATACTCAAGATAAATAGTGTTTCTCCTACTTAATACTAGTTGAATTCTGTATTTAGTAGAGGGCTATGCTTGTGGGTATAAAGAAAATGAAAATTATGTCATTGTAAAAATTAAAAGATAAGTCAAATAATGGAGGAGGGAGAAAGAGTGAGGAGAGGAGGGGAGTGTTGGAATTATTATGTTCTTAAAACTGTATATATGAAATACATGAAATTTGTTCTCTATATAAGTTAAAAAGTAAAATGAATTAATAAATAAAAACAACTTTGTAATCTCCTTCCCTCTTTAGAAAGAACTTTTCTTCTTAGCTATGAATAAATTCTGACCAATGATTATATACTTTAAAAGTTGAAATTCAAGACTGATATTCTAAAGGGGACATAATAGTTCCTTTTGGCTACAATACAAATGTGAAGGCTGGAGGTCTAGTAGTCATTGTTAGAGGTTGAAATAACCTCAAGATGCAAATCACATGCCATTAGATTCATCTGAAAAAGAGTTTTTTTCTGAGGAATGCAAACTGCAGTGTGAATCCTGGATATTTTCATCTGGACCCCTTTTGTTTGAGAGAATAAATCCAAGTGTATTTTTTGGTGGAAAGCCTTTTTTCAAATCCATGCATAGTGTTTTCATAATGTTCACCTCCCATGAACTTTGTGAAGAACCCTCATAAGCATGAAATTCAGATTTTTTTTTGCACCAAAAATCTCACCTTCTATTTCCATTTTCCATGAACATTTTGAAATACCCTCTCATAAAGTCCTAACCGTTAGGGGGATAGTAGAGTGAGAAGGAGACAATTTTAATCATATTTACATTAAAAATAGATATGATGGCAGCAATGGTGATCTTTTCTCATGCTCTGCCACTTAGCTCATCCTTATCTTCATTTATGGATGTCTAGATTGTAATAGAATTTGTGAACATTTCAGTAGTTTCACAAAGGTAGGGTTACTCTTGTTGGATTTAAATAAAGTAAAGTACAATATCCCCAAACTGGAAAACTTATAAAAATGAATCAAAGATTTGTTAATAATTATGTATAAAGGATTTAAACTGGGGGTGCCCTGGATAAACTTGGAATGAAGTCATCCTAGTTTTCATGAAGTCACACTAGTTTTATTTTTTTAAAAAAAGGAGAAAAGAGAAAGGTAGTGTAGTAGAGATAAAGATATGGCGTAAAGGAATAGAGAATGAAGATAAAGATGTAGCATAGAGGAATAGAGAATAACAGAATTTTAGTACTTCTAATCTCTATTTCACAGTGCCTTACAGTTTTAGGAATTGTACAGTATGTCAGATACTGATAGAGGTGGTCACTATGCTTGGTGTTATTATTACAATGATGGTCCCAATTATTACTTATGAAGCATTTTCTATGAACACCAGTTTTCAAGGGGAGCTGATCAAAAACAAACCCTAATGGGAATTACAGAATTCTGAAAATCTTTTGCTGAAACAATGAAACAGGGTTAGATAAGAATGAGGAAATCCACTCGCTATCATTTCTTTTTCTAGATTTCTACATGGGGTCTAGGTAAGCTTTAAATAGACATTCAATTCTAGTTGATGCTGCATGTTCTATTACTGCTAGAATTCTAAGTTTCAGTTTTTATGTTTAAAATATTGGTATTTCTCAGTGGTTTATAATATATATTCAAGCAGCAAAATGTACAAACATCTGTTTTTCTCTGAAGGTTCCTAAATTAATGCTAAATGAAGATCACTAAAGCAGGAAACAAAAACAGAGTATTAGAAGAGTATGGTGATTCAGCAGTTTCTTGAAGGTGAATTTACCAAGTGTGACAGGCTTAGTAGGAATGAGAAAAAAGACAACACTGGTTGATAGAATGTTAATTAGAGAAAAATAACAGCAAAAACTACAAAACCAAACATAGGCATTATATCAAAGGAAAGAGACCCAAAATATGAAAACCAAATGAGGGATAAACAGCAAGAATAGAATATTTCCTCTGGTGGACACAAGCTCAAAATGAAAAAGCCAATAGTTTTCTTTGTTAATTGATGATTCAGAGAAGGAAAAGATAGGCTAGTTTTAGTCTTCTAATTGAATCTATCCATTGTGATCTCAAAACAAAAGCCCTAAGGAATTAAGACAGGAATAAATTGTATGTGCCTAACAATCGCAGAATAACAGGTAGACAGCAATGAAGAAACACAACACAAGCAAAAACAATAGTGTTTTCAGGATGAAAAGCTGCCTAGAAATTCAGTTTCAAATGAGTAAAGTAAAAACTTCCAACATTGTGCACAGAATGTCACAACACACAACATTCAGAGGGTCTGGCATCCTGGGGAGTGAGAATACAGATGAAATGAAATATAATTTAAACATTTTTATTTGCTTTCAATCACAATATGCTTCTTAGCTTAGTTTGTTTGGCTTTAAGTGAGGCAGAAATATCCTACTTGTATAATATGTCAAGTGATTAAACCCTCACCTGAGCATATATTTCCCAAAGAAGTGAATGGAAGCTCTATGTTGTAAGTAGTTCTTGGTGCAAAAGCATCAATTAAGTTTTCTATATCTTGACTTTCCAGATTTATTTATTTATTTATTCTTTGGTTTTTAAGTTAGAATGTATGTAATTTAAAAATATGAAAAGATAACACTTACTGTCTTTAACCATTAAAAGGCCTGCTCTGAGGCTCAATAGGCTAATCCTCCGCCTGCCGCACCAGTACACCGGGTTCTAGTCTCAGTCGGGGCGTCGGATTCTGTCCCGGTTGCCCCTCTTCCAGGCCAGCTCTCTGCTGTGGCCAGGGAATGCAGTGGAGGATGACCCAAGTGCTTGGGCCCTGCACCCCATGGGAGACCAGGAGAAGCACCTGGCTCCTGCCATCAGATGAGCGTGGTGCGCCATCCACAGCGCACTGGCAGTGGCGGCCATTGGAGGGTGAACCAATGGCAAAAGGAAGACCTTTCTCTCTCTCTCTCTCTCTCTCTCTCTCTCTCTCTGTCCACTCTGCCTGTAAAAAAAAAAGTATTTAAAAAAAACTTTTCAGATGGTGAAACTAGAGTTATTTTTAATTGTCACTGTTACAAATTTTAGTTCTCTTGCTATTCATAACTAATAAATTTATAACTCAATAAACCTAACAATCATTTTTATTTTTGAAATTTTTTCAGTTTTTTTATTATTTTTGATGAGCTGTTACACATACAAAAAAGAATGAATAAGGTATTAACATAATAGAGCACAGTTTAAAACTGAACATGAAAACATCAGTACCCAAGCTAGGAGCCCAAAGTTTTACTTCCCTAAATGTGCTTCATTCCCTATTCTCTCCAAATAATCACTGAATTATATACTGGTTATTAGTCTTGTGCTGTTTTTTAAAAACACTATTTTACTGCATACGTATGTATTCCTACAAAAATATTAGTTTTACTTTTAATCTATGCAAAAATTGCATCACACTTTGTTTGGTTTAGATTAGGTTGTTTTGTTCTATATTCCATATCTAGGAGTCATCTATGCTGTTGTTGGATAGTTCTAAACCATTCATTTCACTGCTATGACATGTCATCACACGACATGGCTCCTTATAAGAAAGACATTATGTTTGCTCAGATTCAGGAGTTCCACAGACTTGGAGCAAGTGTAGTTCACTTCCTTTGTAGGAAGTCGAATGTGGGAGTTAAGGGTTATGAGGCTTAGCTTTTCCCACTTGTCATTCACTGACTTTGGATATCTACCTAATCAAGACATATTGCTTTTTGACGTTAAGTTATCAGTCAAAGCTCTGTTTCAGCCTGTTTGTTTACTTCAGTTAACAACATTTATTTGTTAATTCTTGGTGGTTGTTTTTTTTTTTTTCTTAGAGGATTTTTTTTCTCTTTCTTTCCAACATGATTATGTCGGAAGTGCTATCATTCATTTTCAATCTGCCATGAAGTTTAGTGTCAGAGTATGTGTACTTCCTCATTGCCAGACACAGATGTCTTCCTCTGCCAAAGACTTATTTTTTTTACTGAAAAGACAGGTAATTATTGAATTACTATCTGTTCAGTTATCTGTAATTTTAATTTTCATATATTTTATTTAAAAGCTAGAGAGACACAGAGACAAGGTCAGACAAAGAGAAATCTTCTATCTGCTGGTTTACTCCACAAAAGCCCACAATAGCCTGAATTTGGCCATGCTGAAACCAGGAGCCTAGAATTTTATTCAGGTCTCCCATATGGTGGCAAGTACTTGTACTTGAGCTATCATCTGCTGACTCCGATGTTAGAAGGAAGCTGGATTGAAAATAGAGCCAGGATGTGAACCTGGCTGTTCTGATATGAAATCTGAGTGTCCCAAGTGGTGTCTTATCCATTGTGCCAAACATCCACCCCAGGAGGTAATTTTAGATAATGAGGTATAATCCTCTTTGAGGAAAGTCCATAGAAAAAAAGCTATAAGTATATATACATATGTCCCATATAGCCTATGTTTTTCATCCAGAGAAAATATCTCTGTAATATATACTACTTACCTATTTTTGATACAGCTTAAGTCTTTCTGAAGTCAAGGGTCAACAAAGTACATCCTGTAGGAAAAATTCAAACATAGCCATCTTTTTTGTGAATGAAGTTTTATTATAACACATTCATATCATTTACTTTTCTATTGTCTGCTGACTATAGTTGCAGTAGAAGCTGTATGTAGTGCTCAAAGCCCTTTACAGAAAATTCTTCACCAACTTCTGACAGTTCTATAGGACTAAAAACAAATTTGTGTTTATGTATATGCCTAATATTTCCTTGATCATTGTATCAGCTAACGTGCTTTAGCTGCAACTTGCAGAGTCCCAATTCATGACATTTCCAGACTTAATACATTGATCAATTTAGTTGTTTAATATTGTTGAAGGCAGTTTTTTTTTAATTTCCTTTTTTTATATATAAAGCTTTTATTTAAAGAATATAAATTTCCAAAGAACAGCTTATGGATCACAATGGCTCCCCCCCCCACAACCTCCCTCCCTCCCCCTACCCTCCCCTCTCCCGCTCCCTCCCGCCCTCCGCCCACATCAAGATTCATTTTCAATTCTCTTTATACACAGAAGATCAATTTAGTACATATTACGTAAAGATTTCAACGGTTTGCCCTCGCATAGAGACACAAAATGATAATACTGTTGGAGTGCTAGTTATAGTATTAATTCACAATGTACAGCACATTAAGGACAGAGATCCTACATGATTTTTTTTTTGAAAAATTGATTAATTGTCTATGCATTTTCCAGTTTAACACCAAGATTTTTTAATCATTTGCAATTATCTTTATATAAAGAAGATCGATTCAATATATACTATGTAAAGATTTCACCAGTTTGCACCCACTCAGAAACACAAAGTGCAAAAATACTGTTTCAGTACTAGTAATAGCATTATTTCACATTGGATAACACATTAAGGACAGATCCCACATGAGACGTAAGTACACAGTGACTCCTGATGTTGATTTAACAATTTGACACTCTTGTTTATGGCGTCAGTAATCTCCCTAGGCTCTGGTCATGAGTTGCCGAGGCTATGGAAGCCTTTAGGGTTCGCCGACTTCGATCTTATTCCGACAGGGTCATAGTCAAAGTGGAAGTTCTCTCCTCCCTTCAGAGAAAGGTACCTCCTTCTTTGATGGCCCCGTTCTTTCCACTGGGATCTCACTCGCAGAGATCTTTCATTTAGGTCTTCTGTTTTTTCCAGAATGTCTTAGCTTTCCATGCCTAAACTATTCTCATGGGCTCTTCAGCCAGATCCGCATGCCTTAAGGGCTGATTCTGAGGCCAGAGTGCTATTTAGGACATCTGCCATTCTATGAGTCTGCTGTGTATCCTGCTTCCCATGTTGGATCATTCTCTCCCTTTTTCATTCTATCAGTTAGTATTAGCAGACACTAGTCTTGCTTGTGCGATCCCTTTGACTCTTAGACCTATCAGTGTGATCAATTGTGAGCTGAAATTGATCACTTGGACTAATGAGATGGCCTTGGTACATGCCACCTTGATGGGATTGTATTGGAATCCCCTGGCACAATTCTAACTCCATCATTTGGGGCCGTTCTGATTGAGCATGTCCCAAATTTTACATCTCCTCCCTCTCTTATTCCCACTCTTATATTTCACAGAGATCACTTTTCAGTTAAAATTTAAACACCTAAGAATAATTGTGTGTTAATTACAGAGTTCAACCACTAGTACTAGGATAAAAAAAAAAATACTACCATGGATAAAGTATTACATTGTACAACAACAGTCAGCACAAGAGCTGATCGAGTCACTGTTTCTCATAGTGTCCATTTCACTTCTATAGGTTTCCCCTTTGGTGCTCAGTTAGTCATCGCCAATCAAGGGAAACAAATGATATTTGTCTCTTTGGGACTGACTTAATTCACTCAGCATGATGTTTTCCAGATTCCTCCATTTTGTTGCAAGTGACCGGATTTCATTGTTTTTGACTGCTGTATAGTATTCTGTAGAGTACATGTCCCATAATTTCCTAATCCAGTCTACTGTTGATGGGCATTTGGGTTGGTTCCAAGTCTTAGCTATTGTGAATTGAGCCGCAATAAACATTACTGTGCAGACGGCTTTTTTGTTTGCCCATTTAATTTCCTTTGGGTAAATTCCAAGGAGTGGGATGGCTGGGTTGAATGGTAGGGTTATATTCAGGTTTCTGAGGAATCTCCAGACTGACTTCCATAGTGGCTTCACCAGTTTGCATTCCCACCAACAGTGGATTAGTGTCCCTTTTTCCCCACATCCTCTCCAGCATCTATTGTTGGTGGATTTCTGAATGTGAGCCATTCTCACCGGGGTGAGGTGAAACCTCATTGTGGTTTTGATTTGCATTTCCCTGATTGCTAGGGATCTTGAACATTTTTTCCTGTGTCTGTTGGCCATTTGGATTTCCTCTTTTGAAAAATGTCTATTGAGGTCCTTGGCCCATCTCTTAAGTGGGTTGTTTGTTTTGATGTTGTGGAGTTTCTTAATTTCTTTGTAGATTCTGGTTATCAACCCTTTATCTTCAGTCTTAGCTTTTGTACTCAGGTTTATCTGTTCATGGTAGTAAACTGGATGCTAGACGACTATGCAAACAAAATAAAACATCTTATCCTAATGTTAATCTTTTTTATTAGCGAGGAAAAGCTTTTCTTGCACCCATACCAGCGAACACTTCATATGAAGTCCAAAATAGTGTTATAGTGTTTCTACATGAGCCACCAGCCACCAGCCACCAGCTAGGAAAATAAAATTGCCATGATTAATACAGAAGTCAGATTTCTGCTGCAATAATGGTGTGAAACAAATATTTCTAATATTTCAGTGACTTGCACTGTGAAATATTTCTCTTTCACAGGTCTTTAGGTCATAGGATAGAGCTTTTATTTCAGAATGTGGTCAGGCAAAGGTCCTTGCCACATTGTCTCGCTTTGGGACTAATGGCTAACTGAGGTATGCTTTTCTCATGGGGGCAGACTGACTCTACAGGAGGGCAACTGAAACTACGTAGGTACACTCAGACCTCTGACATGTTCTAACATACATTATATCTGCTTTCCTTCATTGGTTAAGGCAAGTTACAAGAACATGTTCAGTATCAGTATGGGGGAATGTGACCTTTATCCCAAGGTAGACACATTGTAAAGTCATGTGATACATGATGTGGCTATATAATTATATTATAGGAAGGTCTAAAAGATTGAGCCAAATAATACAATCTTTATAATTACCTCAGATGATTCAGTATTTAACTCTTGAATTGGATGGAAAAATAAAACTCTCAAAAATATTTTCACACTGCTTTATATGCATACAAAAATAAGGGCTTTTTTTTTTTTTAAATTAAGAAACAAAGAATGGCTATTACTTTATTTTGTACTCCACCTGCTATTGTAATACTTCCAGCAAACTGAGAGAACTCAGGGAATGGCTTTAATACTGTCACAAATATAAATAACCGTAGAATAAGAAAACAAGTACAAAATATTCAAGATCTTTTTGGAACAAAACTCATTGATAATGAAACTACCTTAAGTATGTTGTGCCATTGTTTTCTCTAAGCAAAAGAAATCTGTCACATTGATCTCATCTCTCAGTACTTGTCACTTAGAATAACAGAAGTCTTTTACAATCAGTATAATCTAGAGGCTCCTCTATTTTCTTATTGCTGTCGTCATTCTTATATAAAAGCTGCTCCAGTAGTTTCCCTTTTTTATAACATTATTTAAAACACTAATTGCTTTCCCTTTTAATAAAGTGTATTCTTTATCAGTGACTTAAAATTCTTTTGTATCAGTTATTCTTATTGCTAATTATTTTCTTGATTTGATAATAAATCAAATGGAATTATTTTTTATGACACAGAACATTGAGGACCTATCAGTTAATCTCTTTTTTGATAAGAACTTTGATTTCATTCTTTAAATTTGTTTCATAAATTTTAAAGTGTCACGCAAATGAATTATTTTTACAGCTATTTCTCCATTCATAGAAATAAGAAAGACATCTTTGTAACTATATCTTGTTAAAGACCACGTTGTTTGGGTATGTGCCTGTCCTAATTACTAGTGGGCCACTGGCCATGATTGCGGGCTGGAAGACCAGCAATGCATGCAGTAAGCTGCAGGGCACTGAAGCATGTCCTGGTGCTGGAGGCACCAGGGCGGGACAGAAGGAAGATGGTTTTATGGAGCAGACTATAAGGCTCCAGGGAGCAATGATAAGCTGCAAAATGGCACTAAAGGACAGTACATAGAAAATTACCAGAGAAAGACAGATGGATGGGATGTTCAATAACCAAGAAGAAATCTGTAAAATTGCTAGTCTGAGGGAATTGGGCTGTAATGGTCCTTGAGGAAAAAAAAAATAAACTGTGTCTTCAGGAGCAGAAGCACAGCTAGGAATCAGTGTCGAATTGTAGACAAGTCCTCCCAGAGCTAATGAGTGGAGCATGGCTGCCACGGGAGGGTGAATTCAGGTTCCCAACCTGTGTAATAGCAGTTTAGCTGCCCTGCTTCAGGGTCAATGGTGACACTTGCAGGGAGTGGGAAAGGGAATCTTTTCTGTATTTTTATCAGTGTGTTATTCTGTGTTGTGTAGGTGAATTCATTGCTCAAATAATACTGAGAGAATATATAACAATGGTATACACTTGAAATTGACCACAAATTTTTAGATGTTTAACTTTTTAAAGATATTTCTACCTTGACTCTGTTAGTTGTTATAATGCAGCTTCTCTTCTGTATGTCAGGTTATCCACTGAAATTCAAGTACATCTTATTTTCCCTGAAGTCCTTTGAGTACTTCAGAGTTCAGGGAATGTCTCACTACTGGCCAGAATAGGCAGACTCAGAAATTCTGATTGAATTATCCAAAACGATCTAAAGGAAAGTCAGCAAACGTGAAGAACACACAGAGAGTGTGGGAAGGAAGACCCAGGGTCAGTGTCCTCCTCACTTATATGTTACATCACAATTACAATATTGGTTATGTCAGAGCTATTTGTCTGGTATTGTTTGAATTTGCTAAGGCTGCCATGACCAGTACCACAACCAGATGGCTTTAACAGCAAATCTAAAATTGTTACATCAGCAGGTTTGATCCTTCGGAATGCTTTGAATGAGAATCTAATCTCATTTATTGTAGTTGCTGATGGTTTTCTGGCAATATTTATGTAACATTTCTTGGATTGTACATGTATCAATCCTACACCTTCACTTTCACATGGTGTTATCCCTGTATGCTGTCTCTGTGTACAAATTTCCTCTTTTTATGAGGTTACCAATCATATTAGATTACAAGTTACCTTAAAGGCCTCATTTGAACTGTATTACTGCTATTAAAAAAACATTTCTAACTAAGGTCATTTTCTGTGATCCTGGGAGTTAAAACTTTAACATATTTCTGAGGGACAGAATTCAACTCATAATGGGTATAAAAGGCCAAGGAGTGAGTCAAATACAATTAATGACATATCTTTTTGTATTCACCACCATGTCCATTGCATGAGAAAATTGAAGCCAAAAACAGAGGAATTACATGACCAAGAATAATAGTAAGAGTGGTGGTAGATGGATCTCAGCCAGAGGCAGCTCTCTTGATCTCTAGTAGGATGCTTTTGAAACTTCATTGTAAATGTCAGTAAACATTATTTGCCCTTTAGATTAGTATGACAAAATTTTGGGTCACATAGTCCCTTTGAGACTATGAAGGAAGTGCTGTATGCTCTCCTCAGAAAATGGCTATGAATAAAAAACTACCTCACTGTTGCACTAATTTCAAGAATACCTTTAGACCCTATCTCTAATTGTTCTTTCTCTGGATATTTTCTTCATTTTAATAGTAAGTATATTTTGGTTGCTTCTCATGTTCTTTAAGATGGTATAAAATTGTAAACTAGCAAGGATAACTTATTTCCTTTAGGTTAGGTAGAAGTGCATGTTCATCCAGAGTAGAAATTCTGAAGAAGGCTCTATATTCAACAACATGATTCCAATCCCTTGCCAGCCCCTGCAGTGCTCTGTTGAAGAGCTATGGAGGCAGGCTTGCATATGGTTTGCATTGATGTATTATAGACATACTAATATTTAGTTACCAATCTATAAAAGTGTTTAAAATAATGTAAATAAAAATAACTTTCCAATTTACATTGCATATTTTGGATTATTTTTTCCAAAGTTCATTGCAATTTAAATGGGATTTACATTTTTCAAGTGGCTTAATGATATGAAAACTAATATTTCACTTGAAAGTGTAAAATAACACAATTGCAGTCATTTAGATACATGGGTGTTGCATCTGGAATTTTATTAAAATTCTACATTTTTTATATAAAGCTTTTATTTAAAGAATATAAATTTCCAAAATACAGCTTATGGATTACAATGGCTTACCCCCCCCATAACTTCCCTCCCACCCGCAACCCTCCCCTTTCCTGCTCCCTCTCCCCTTCCATTCACATCAAGATTCATTTTCAATTCTCTTTATATACAGAAGATCTGTTTAGTACATATTACATAAAGATTTCAACAGTTTCCCCTCACATGGCAACACAAAGTGAAAAATACTGTTGGAGTACTAGTTATAGTATTAATTCACAATGTATAGCACATTAAGGACAGAGATCCTACATGATATATTTTTTTAAACATTGATTAATTTTCTATGCAATTTCCAATTTATCACCAAGGTTTTTTTTTTTTTTTTTTACAATTATCTTTATATACAGGAGATCGATTCAGTATATACTAAGTAAAGATTTCATCAGTTTGCATCCACACAGAAACACAAAGTGTAAAATACTGTTTCAGTACTAGTTATAGAATTACTTCACATTGGACAACACATTAAAGACAGATCCTACATGAGACGTAAGTACACAGTGACTCCTGATGTTGATTTAACAATTTGACACTCTTGTTTATGGCGTCAGTAATCTCCCTAGGCTCTAGTCATGAGTTGCTGAGGCTATGGAATTCTACATTTTTGATCTCTGTACTCTGGCTTTGCACAATGGCATTCTGATGTAACAGCTCTCCCCTAATTTGTTAATTTGCTTCTATAGAGATTGCTATATCACAGTTTATATTTTTACCTTGGCAATAAAAATGGTAGTTAAAAGCAATGTTCAGAGCAAGGTTTGCTCTTTTCGGCATTTTCCTCTATCCAAATTGCCTCATCCAATTAACAAAAAGGAGTTGAAAACTCCATTCCTTGAAGCCACCTGTGGCCTCCATTTCTTTGGAATAAATTCCTGTCACACAATTAAGAGTTCCTGTAAACTGGCTCTTTTGAAATGGAAATTAGATAAAATGAACTTAGACTTTTTTTTCATATCTAGGGGTAGTGGTGAGTTTCAGAAATAAATTTCTCTGATTATATTTCAATTCTTGTCTCATGTCCTTTCATGACACAACCTCTGACATGTTTCAATTAAGAATATTGACATAATTTTGCAGATGAAACATATGCCTTGAGCACTGATTTTGGAAATACATGCTTTAGGTAAAACTTTCAAGTCTATCAGCAATTAAATTTAAACATTGATATTGGCAAGATGGCAATTATCGTTTGAACTCAGATAAGGAAGCTAATTGGATGGTTAATTTGGCACAGAAAACATTTTCTAAACAATCAAATTTAAGCAAGTAGTTAAAATTAGCAGTTCATATTCTTTAGTGTGCTCCTGAAGGCCTTCATAATTCGAACCTGACTTTTTAATTTCATTGTTTAGGCTTTCACTCTTCCTAGAACAGCACATTCTGTACTGTACTCTGAGACACTGTGCCACTGCAGATACTGAATACAAAATTAACAATGACCAGACCATAAATGAAAATACATCACAGACTACAGCTTCGATAGCAAAAGCAGGGGGAATCAAACTTCCACTTCTGCAGCATTTGGCATTCTCATTTCACAGAAAAGAACTTGGTCAATGACTGCCAGCTGCTCTTTTTGGTCCTTGTATTTAACTCAGGACCAACGAGAGAAAGCTAAATATGTTCTCCAAACCAAACCAGCACGATGTTTTACACATAACACTACACCTTTGCTTTTTTTAACCTTTTATTTTGCTTAGTGTTGAATTCCCATAATCCAAAATGTGAAGTGGAATAATAGCAAGCTTTCTTATTCTGATCTCTTCTAGCCTACAACTTTGACAGTATTGCAGGGCATGAGCACGGCCATGGTGCGGCCAGGCCAGGCCCGGGGGCTCCGCATGCGCGGGTGCCCCTGCCCAAGCTGCGCGGAAAGGAGCCGCGTGGAGCCAAGCCCATGAACTAACCCAAGCCAGGGCCCGTGGAGCCAGCCGGCGGGTGCCCTGGGGATGGCAGAGCAGGGAGGGACCCAGCGTGCGCGCACGTGGTCCCAGCCACCTCCATGGCGGACCAGGCGGCGCCAAGGAGGGGCAAAGAAGATGGCGCCCAGAGGAAGTAAGATGGGTGGAACTCAAAAGCTAATTGGCTACACAACATCAGGGGAGGTAACAAGACTAGTATAGACATATGGCTAGTCCTATAGAAATCCCTCCGTAAAGTGATATTTTAAGTGATTGGTTGGTCCTTAGCCCTGCCCCAATGACTCTGCAGTTTTGTGCTATAAAATGTTCAGTTACGCATGGAATAAATGAGTCCTCGCTAGACTTGGCTCCCCGCTGCGTCTGATTGTCTCCGGGATCAGGAGGCTGGGGAATGGGCAAGCGGCGCACTCACCTTTCCTCAGACCCAGTCCATCCCTGTACAGGTGGACTCAGACCCTACACAGTATTACATTATAGACAATCTGTAAGTGCTTCTTAAATGTACTTTAAAAAAAATAATTACCTTTCCTGGGATTTAAAACTAGGATTTTAAAACTTTTTCCTAGGATTTAAAACTTTTCTTAGTTTTCCCATTTATGTGGTTCTTATCTTAAGCTAGAGGAAAATGTTCTATCTCACATCACATTGAATGCTAAAGTTGTCTGATCCTCAGCTCTGGTTTCCTTGTTATACATGCCTGTCTGTCCTCTGTCATTTCATCTTAACTTCCTGACTTTTGACTGAATTTTATATATTTACTATTGTCCTGACCTGATAGAAGATTCTGCCATCATTGACTCAGTTTCTCCCAGTAAAACAGTTGGGTTTATCTTTGGACAGTTTTGCTAACTTTGATGTTAATATGAGCACCTAAATGGATCTTGTTAAAATGAATATTCTGGTTTAGTAGATGTGGATTAGATTCACATTTTGAACTTCTCATAGTCCCTGTCTCTGAATCCTGTTGAGTCACAGAACGTATTTTAAATTACAAAATTTAAATTATGGGTCAGCACTGTGGCTTAACAGCAAAGCTGCTGCCTGCAGGGCTGGCATCCCAAATGGATGCCTGTTCAAGTCCCAGCTTCTCCATTTCTGATCCAGTCCCTGCTAATATGCCCAAAAAAGCAATGAAGGATAGCTCAAGTGCTTAGGCCCCTGCACCCATGTGGGAGACCAAGAAGAAGCTCTTCGCTCTTCGCTTTGGAGCCGCCCCACTCCTGCCATTGCAACCATCTGGGGACTGAACTAGTAGATGGAAGATTGCTTTCTCTCTCTGTCTCTGCCTTTCCCTCTTCTTCTCCCTTTTTGCAACTCTGCCTTTCAAATAAATAAACAAATTTTATGTTTTCCAAATCTGACATAATATTTAAAAATGACTTGAATATATTATTTTTTTAAAGATTTACTTATTTATTTGAAAGGCAGAGTTACACAGAGAGAAGAAAGTCAGAGAGAGAGAGAGAGAGAGAGAGAGAGAGAGGTTTTCCATCTGCTGGTTCACTCCCCAGTTGGCAGCAACATCTGGAGCTGTGCCGATCTGAGGCCAGGAGTCAGGAGCTTCTTCCGGGTATCTCATGTGGGTGCAGAAGCCCAAGCACTTGGGCCATCTTCTACTGCTTTCCCAGGCCACAGCAGAGAGCTGGATGGGAAGTGGAGCAGCTAGGGCTTGGCGCCCATATGGGATGGTGGTACTTCAGGCCAGGTGTTAACCCACTGCGCCACTGTGCCGGCCCCCTTGAATATATTGTTATTATCATTATTATTGCTTTTAAATGTACTAGTCAATTAAAATTCCATAGTATACCATGTCCATTGTATGTTTAAAAATATGTATGGAAGGCCGGCGCCGTGGCTCAACAGGCTAATCCTCCGCATTGCGGCGCCGGCACACCGGGTTCTAGTCCCGGTCGGGGCGCTGGATTCTGTCCTGGTTGCCCCTCTTCCAGGCCAGCCCTCTGCTGTGGCCCGGGAGTGCAGTGGAGGATGGCCCAGGTGCTTGGGCCCTGCACCCCATGGGGAGACCAGGAAAAAAAAAAAAAACACCTGGCTCCTGGCTCCTGCCATCGGACGAGCGCGGTGCGCCGGCCGCAGCGCACCGGCCGCAGCGTGCCAGCCGCGGCGGCCATTGGAGGGTGAACCAACTGCAAAAGGAAGACCTTTCTCTCTGTCTCTCTCTCTCACTGTCCACTCTGCCTATAAAAAAAAAAATATGTATGGAAAACTAATTTCAGAAAATAAATAAATCTTAGGATGAATTCTTTACAATTGCTTTGTCACAGTACTAAATATTTGTTTTTAAAGAAAAGAATACTCTATTCCATTATGCTTACATTTAATACATTGATAGGAAACCAAGTACTAAACATTGAGTATTGAGTAATGACAGTAAAAGTCGTGAAAGAAACATTTGTTCTGGATCACCAGCCATCAAGGCAATGCAAATAAAAATCACAATGAGGTTTCTCTTCATTTCAGTTAGAGTGTGTATCATCCAAGATCAAAAAATAATAAATGCTTGTGTGGGTGTTGGGGAAAATTTACTCAAATACCCTGTAGGTGAGAATGTAAACTAGTACAACCATCATGGAAGATAATATGGAGATTCCTCAGAAATTTGAAAATAGATCTCCTATATGACCGAGCCAGTCTGCTCCTGGGAATCTACCCAAATGAAATCAGAATATGAAAGAGTTATCTGTACTGTACTGCTATGTTTATTGCAGCTCAATTCCCAATAGTTAAGATACAGAATCAACCCAGATGTCCATTGGCTGATGACTTGATAAAGAAATAATTAGATTAAAATTATGTTTGCTAAAGTTAAAGAAAAAAAGGAAGGGAGCAAGGAGAAGAAATGAGGGCAGGAGAGAGGGAGAGAGGGAAAAAAGAAGTATGGTTATCTTAGAATTGCACCTATGAAATACATGAAATCTACTCTCTTTATATTGCTAAAACTTAAAGAAAGCATACATTTGGTCAATACCAGCTAAATTAATGACGTGTAACTTAATGGTAGGGATTTGGTTATGATAACTAGATAGTTGATGTCCTCTAAATATTCAAATTAGAGAAGTAGATAATTTTTATGCAATAAACTTACTCAAGGAAACTAATAATGAAAATGTAGCAAAAAACTGAAAAAATTCAATGACCCTGTTCATTTAATACTTTTCTATTAACTCATATTTTTTTGCTTGGTATTTTTTTGTGTCTAATTCTCCAGGAGGGGTGCAGGAGTAGGTTAAAGATAGGAAAAAGGTAGAGAACGAGATAGGACATTGATGCTTTGTAGGGTCACCTCTTTCTAAGTAAATGGCACCAGTGATCCAATGTGTTAGTCCATTTCTGCTTTTATCAAAGAATACTGCAAGGGAGTAGTTTATAAAGGACAGAAATATAGTTTTTACAATTTTGCAGGCTGGGACATTTATGATTAACGTGCTGGCAGTTTTGATGTCCAGGAAGTATTCAATTCATGAACCTTGTAGATAGGACAATGGACACTGCAAACTTGGTAAGAAAACTCTGCTCTTACATGGAAGAAGGAAGTGCAAAAGAGAGAACTGACTCCTGCCTTCCCTTTTATAAAGGAATTAACACATCCAAGAAGGCAGTTCCCTTATTGTCCTAATCCCTTCTTCAAGGTCCCAACTATTAATACTGGTACACTGACAATTAAATTTTATCCTGAGTTGTGAATAGGACAGACATGCAAAGAAAGCACTTACTAAGTAATTTAAGGTATCAGGTTCTCTACAATTTAGTAGCTTAAGATGCAGATTCTTGTTTTGTGCATTTAAATTGGATGGGAATCAGAAGTATAGATTGGCATCTTACTCAAACTGAGTCTGTGGACATGATAGTTTGATTTCTTCAATTATTACCGTATTTGATTTTATTCAGTTTTTTGCTTGAATGTTGATTATAACTAAAGCATGGTTGATCTAGTTTACTTCTATTTTGTTTTACTAGTTTACTCCTGATTTGTATAAACAATAAACAAAACAAAACTCCAATTTTATTGTTTGAAAGTTGCTTTGAAACCCAAATTCCATGATTAAAAGCCATAGGTATGATATATGTGATGCCAAATTGTGAACTTAGCAAAATGGCAGACATGACCCTAGGACACAATTTTCACCAGTGTCCATCAGGAAGGGCAACATCAGAAAGATGATCATACCACATTGTGAAGCAGATGTCATGTCAAGGTGTCTGACACCCCAAATTTATTCAGAGACTCTCTGAAGTAAACTAATAATAGCTCATTCCCTGTTTGCTTTCATCAGGGCCAGAAATTCAAGGATTCTTGGAGGTCAGTTACCATTCAGACTCTGACGCAATTTTTCACTCCTTCCTGGTTGTATTTAGTATCTCAGTCTCTATGGTTCTATGGGAAATAAGAGCTAGTAAGTCTTCAGCTGGAGCCAGGCTCCAAGTTGCAAAACTACTTTCTGTTAAAAAGATGTAATCTTAATTTTTCTTTGTAAAATATCCAAGTATCTGACCTAAGTAATCACCACGATTTCTGGGTGAATTTATAATGAGGTGTGTGTGACCAATGGTGTTGTCAAGTCCTCTTTATTGGTGGCTAGGAATTATTTGCCCTGAGAACATGTATGTAATGGACTGTCCCTGCTTGGTTATATAAAGGGATGACGTTTCTTCCTGTCTTTGCCATCTTTTAATGGATTAACTGTGAAACACATTAAATTCTTATTTAATTATTATTCAATTACAAAATTGTTTCCTTTCTCATCTATCTTTGTGTAGAGGTTTTATGAGTTGGAAGAAAATTTTGTTTTTAATTGTTTTTCTCCCATCGTTTCATTCAGATTTTCCTTATGCTGGCTCCCAGATTTTATCTCTAACCCAGACTTTTCTGAGTCACAGATTCTTTGTATGTTTTTTCCCACAAGATTATGTATTGTTACCACAGCGCCTGGCTGGACAGCATGTCCAGAAGTGAGCATGTGCAACTTCACAAAGACACAGCCAATCAGATCCAGCCTAGCATGGAGGCCTCTCTTGAGGTCAGGAAAGCGGGGAAGAGGGAGGAGCAAAGTCTGAATTCAGACCTCCGAGGCACTATGCTTCACGGATCTGGAGGCCCTGTTAGGTCCCTGATCATGCTACCTGCTGGGATCTCTCCATGTCTTCTTTATTTGGGTTCCTGCAGGGATGCCACCTGGAGCTTGCCATAACCTGCTGTAGGTGAGTTACAATTGAATGGAGATTTATTGGCTTCTGGGTTTTTCTTTTTCTTCAGATTTTTGACTCACTATTTCTGTTGCGTCTTTTTTTTTTTTTTTTTTAAGTTTCATGCAGTCCTCATGCAATGGACTGACGTTTTCTTCTTTTTTTATTATTTTTTTTAAATTTTTTGTCAGGAAGAGTGGACAGTGAGAGAGAGAGACAGAGAGAAAGGTCTTCCTTTGCCGTTGGTTCACCCTCCAATGGCTGCCGCAGCCAGCACACTGTGCTGATCCGATGGCAGGAGCCAGGTGCTTCTCCTGGTCTCTCATGGGGTGCAGGGCCCAAGCACTTGGGCCAACCTCCACTGCACTCCCGGGCCACAGCAGAGAGCTGGACAGGAAGAGGAGCAACTGGGACAGAATCTGGCACCCTGACTGGGACTAGAACCAGGTGTGCCGGTGCCGCAAGGTGGAGGATTAGCCTAGTGAGCCGCAGCATCAGCGCGGGTCTTTTTTTTTTAAATATTGACAAACATCAATATTTTGTCCCATTTCTCTTGTACGTATGTGTTTCCTTGTCTGCTTCTTGTCTTTCAATATTATTTTCTATTTGCAGTTTATTTTATGTGTTGAATTTGTAATCAATAATCTTGTTAAATTCATTTATCAGTTGTATCTGTTTTAGAATATGAATTATCTCAATTTATTAGTAATTACATTTATTGAAAGTTTTATTCCTTAGATGTTGATCTCTACACCTAAAACTTTCTTTTTGCTGTTTGATTTTTCCCGGCTTCTGCAGTAGGAAGTTGGAGATAGTGGAAGCATCCTTGTCTAGGTTTATTCCCAAGGAAAAGCTTTCAGTGACCCTTCAGTACTTGTGTTGTTTGTTGTCAGTCCCTTTCTTTTTTTAAAACTTTTATTTAGTAAATCTAAATTTCCAAAGTACAGTTTATGGATTACAATGGCTTTTTGCCTCCTGCCCCCCATAACTTCCCTCCCACCCGCACCTTTCCCATCTGCCGCTCCCTCTCCAATTCCATTTGCATCAAGATTCATTTTCAATTATCTTTATATACAGAAGATCAATTTAGTATATATTAAGTAAAGATTATCATCAGTTTGCAACCACACAGAACATAAAGTGTAAAATACTGTTTCAGTACTAGTTATAGCATTAATTCACATGGAAGAACACATTAAGGACAGAGATCCTACATGAGGAGTAAGTGCACAGTGACTCCTGTTGTTGACTTAACAATTGACACTCTTGTTTTTGGCATCAGTAATCACCCTAGGCTCTAGTAATGAGTTGCCAAGGCTATGGAAGCCTTTTGAGTTCGTCGACTTCGATGCTATTCAGACAAGGTCATAGTCAAATTGGAAGTTCTCTCCTCACTTCAGAGAAAGGTACCTCCTTCTTTGATGGCCCATTCTTTCTACTGGGGTCTCACAGAGATCATTATCATTCATTTAGATTCTCTCTCTTTTTTTTCTTTTTTTTGCCAGAGTGTCTTGACTTTCCATGCCTGAAATACTCTCATGGTCTCTTGAGCCAGATCCGAATGACTTAAGGGCTGATTCTGAGGCCAGAGTGCTATTTAGGACATCTGCCTTTCTATGAGTCTGCTGCGTATCCTGCTTCCCATGTTGGATTGTTCTCTCTATTTTTGATTCTATCAGTTAGTATTAGCAGACACTAGTCTTGTTTGTGTGATCCCTTTGACTCTTAGAACTATCAGTGTGATCAATTGTGAACTGAAGATGATCACTTGGACTAGTGAGATGGAATTGGTACATGTAAGCTTGATGGGATTGTATTGGAATCCATTGGTGCATTTCTAACTCCACCATTTGGGGCAAGTCCAATTGATCATGTCCCAAATTGTACATCTCCTCCCTCTCTTATTCCAACTCTTATATTTAATAGGTATTACATTTCAGTTCAATTTAAATAAGAATAATTGTGTATTAATTACAGAGTTCAAACAATAGTATTAACTAGAACAAAAATATTAAAGGGATAAAGTATTAAATTGTACATCAACAGTCAGGACAAGGGCTAATCAAGTCACTGTTTCTCGTAGTGTCCATTTCACTTCAACAGGTTTCTTTTTTGGTGTTTGGATAGTTGTCACCAATAAGGGAGAACATATGATAATTGTCCCTTTGGGACTGGCTTAATTCACTCAGCATGATGTTTTCCAGATTCCTCCATTTTGTTGCAAAAGACCGGATTACATTGTTTTTGATTGCTGTATAGTATTCTATAGAATACATGTCTCATAATTTTCTTATCCAGTCCAATGTTGATGGGCATTTAGGTTGATTCCAGGTCTTAGCTATTGTGAATTGAGCTTCAATAAACATTAAGGTGCAGACAGCTCTTTAATTTGCCAATTTAATTTCCTTTGGGTGAATTCCAAGGAGTGGGATGGCTGGGTTGTATGGTAGGGTAATATTCAGGTTTCTGAGGAATCTGCAGACTGACTTCCATAGTGGCTTTACCAATTTGCATCCCCCCAACAGTGGGTTAGTGTCTCTTTTTCCCCACATCCTCACCAGCATCTGTTGTTGTTAGATTTCTGTATGTGAACCATTCTAACCAAGGTGAGGTGAAACTTCATTGTGGTTTTGATTTGTATTTCCCTGATTGCTAGTGATCTGGAACATTTTTTCATGTGTCTGTTGGCAACTAGGATTTCCTCTTTTGAAAATGTCTATTGGGCTGGCGCCATGGCACAACAGGCTAATCCTCTGCCTTGTGGCGCCGGCACACCGGGTTCTAGTTCCAGTTGGGGCACCGGATTCTGGCCCGGTTGCCCCTCTCCCAGGCCAGCTCTCTGCTGTGGCCCCGGAGTGCAGTGGAGGATGGCCCAAGTGCTTGGGCCCTGCACCCCATGGGAGACCAAGAAAAGCACCTGGTATCTGGTTCCTACCATCGGATCAGCGTGGTGCGCCGGACGCAGCGCACCAGCCGCGGCAGCCATTGGAGGGTGAACCAACGACAAAGGAAGACCTTTCTCTCTGTCTCTCTCTCTCACTATCCACACTGCCTGTCAAAAATTAAAAAAAAATAAAATAAATAAAAAAAAGAAAAATGTCTATTGAGGTCCTTGGCCCATCTCTTGAGTGGTTGTTTGTTTTGATGTTTTGGAGTTTCTCGATCTCTTGTAGATTCTGGTTGTTAACCCTTTATCTGTTGCATAGTTTGCAAATATTTTTTCCCATTCTATGGGTTGCCTCATCACTTTCCTGACTGTTTCTTTTGCAGTACAGAAACTTTTCAATTTGATACAATCCCAATTGTTAATTTTGGCTTTGACTGCATGTGCTTCCAGGGTCTTTTCCAAGAAGACTTTTGTTGGTGCCAATATCTTGCAGGGTTTCTCCAGGGTTCTCTAATAATTTGATGGTGTTTTTGTCGTATTAAGTCTTTAATCCATGTTGAGTGGAATTTTGTGTAAGGTGAGAGGTAGTGGTCTTACTTCATGATTCTGCACGTGGAAATCCAATTTTCCCAGCACCATTGATTGAATAGACTGTCCTTACTCCAAGAATTGGTTTTGGATTTTTGATCAAATATAACTTGGCTGTAGATGTTTGGATTGATTTTTGTTTTGGATTGATTTTCTATTCTGTTCCATTGGTCTATCCATCTGTTTCTCTACCAGTACCATGCTGTTTTGATAACTACTGCCCTGTAGTATGTCCTGAAATCTGGTATTGTGATGTCTCTGGCTTTGTTTTTGTTGTACAAAATTGCTTTAGCTATTCAATGTCTCCTATGTCTCCATATTAACTTCAGCATCATTTTTCCAGATTTGAGAAGAATGTCTTTGGTATTTTGATTGGTATCACATCAAATATATAAATTGCTTTTGGGAGAATGGACATTTTGATGATGTTTATTCTTCCAATCCATGAGCATGGAAGATTTTTCCATTTTTGGTATTCTATTCTATTTCTTTCTTTAAGATTTTGTAATTCTCAATGTAGAGATCTTTAACATCTTTGGTTAAGTTTATTCCAAGGTATTTGATTGTTTTTGTAGCTATTGTGAATGGGATTGATCTTAGAAGTTCTTTCTCAGCCATGGCATTGCCTGTGTATGCAAAGGCTCTTGATTTTTGTGCATTCATTTTATATCCTGCTACTTTGCCAGACTCTTCTATGAGTTCCAATAGTCTCTTAGTAGAGTTCTTTGGATCCTCTAAATAAAGAAGCATATCATCTGCAAAGAGGGAGTGTTTGAGTTCTTCCTTCTCAATTTGTATCCCTTTAATTTCTTTTTCTTGCCTAATAGCTCTGGCTAAGACTTCCAGAACTATGTTGAATAGCAGTGGTGAGAATGGGCATCCCTGTCTGGTACCAGATCTCAGTGGAAATGCTTCCAACTTTTCCCCATTCAATAGGATGTTGGCCATGGGTTTTTCATAAATTGCTTTGATTGTATTGAGGAATGTTCCTTCTATAACCAGTTTGCTTAGAGTTTTCATCATAAAAGTTCATTGTATTTTATTGAATGCTTTATCTGTATCTAGTGAGATAATCATATGGTTTTTCTTTTGCAATTTGTTAATGTGGTGTATCACATTGATTGAATTGCATACCAGGGATGAATCCCACTTGGTCTGGGTGGATGATCTTTCTGATGTGTTTTTGCATTCTATTGGCCAGAATATATTGAGGATTTTTGCATCTATGTTCATCAGGGATATTGGTCTGTAATTTTCTTTCAATGCTGCATCTTTCTCTGGCTTAGGGATTAAGGTGATGCTGGCTTCATAGAAAGAATTTAGAAGGATTCCCTCTTTTTTGATTGTTCTGAATAGTTTGAGGAGAATTGGAGTTAGTTCTTCTTTAAATGTCTGGTAGACTTCAGCAGTGAATCCATCTGGTCCTGGGCTTTTCTTTGTTGGGAGGGCCTTTACTACTGTTTCAATTTCTGTCTCCTTTATGGGTCTGTTTAGGTTTTTTATGTCTTCCTGGTTCAATTTAGGTAGGTTGTATGTGTCCAGGAATCTATGCATTTCTGATAGATTTCCTTATTTGCTGGCATACAAGTCCTTGTAGTAATTTCTGATGTTTCTTTTTATTTTTGTGGTGTTGTTATGTTTTCTTTTTCATCTCTGATTTTACTGATTTGGGTCTTTTCTTTTCTTTTTTTTTTTTTTGTTAGTTAGGCCATTGGGGTGCCAATGTTGTTGTTGTTGTTGTTTTTTTTCCAGAAAACAAGCTCTTCGTTTGGCTGATTTTTAATAATTTTTTTGGATTCAATCCTGTTGATTTCTTCTCTGATTTTAATTATTTCTCTTCTCCTACTAGCTTTGGGTCTGGTTTGCTGCAGTTTTTCTAGATCTTTGAGATGCATTGAAAGCTCATCTATTTGGTGCCTTTCCAGTTTCTTGATGTAGGCTCCTATTGCTATAAACTTTCCTTTTAACACTGCTTTTGCTGTATCCCATAAGTTTTGATATGTTGTGCTGTTATCCTCATTTACTTCCAGAAAATTTTTGATTTCTCTTTTGATTTCTTCTATGATCCAGTTTTCATTCAGGAGCGTGTTGTTCAATCTCCATGTGTTTGCATATGCTCTAGGGATTCCTGAGTTGCTAGTTTCCAACTTCATTCCCCTATGGTGTGAGAAGCTGCATGGTATGATTCTAATTCTTTTGAATTTGCTGAGATTTGTTTATGGCCTAATATGTGGTCAATCCTAGAGTAGGTTCCATGTACTGCTGAGAAGAATGTACATTCTTTATGTGTAGGATGAAAAGTTCTGTAGATATCTGTTAGATCCATTTTGGCTATAGTGTCATTTAAATGTACTGTCTCCTTGTTGATCTGTCCGGTTGATCTGTCTATTTCTGAGAGTGAAGTACGTAAGTCTCCCAGTATTATACTATACTATACTATACTATACTATACTATACTATATTATGTCTTCTGCTTCACTGACTCTGTTTTTAAGACTCTCTAATACGTTTGTCATTTGATCTATTTAGTTCTTCATTTCACTTTGATTTCTCCTCACTATCATATTTTCCTGTTATACTAGTTTCTGCGTTTCATTTTTTTTTTATTTTTTGACAGGAAGAGTGGACAGTGAAAGAGAGAGAAACAGAGAGAAAGGTCTTCCTTTTGCCATTGGTTCACCCTCCAATGGCTGCCGCAGCCAGCACACTGTGCTGATCCGATGGCAGGAGCCAGGTGCTTCTCCTGGTCTCTCATGGGGTGCAGGGCCCAATCACTTTGGCCAACCTCTGCTGCACTCCCTGTCCACAGCTGAGAGCTGGCCTGGAAGAGGGCAACTGGGACAGAATCTGGTGCCCCCACTGGGACTAGAACCCGGTGTGCCAGCGCCCCAAGGCAGAGGATTAGCCTAGTGAGCCAAGGCACTGGCTCTGTGTTTCATTTTGATTCCTCTTAAGATTTCATTTTCATGAGAGAGATTTTCTATTCTGTTCAGTAAAGATTTTTGTAGCTCAAGCATTTGTTTTTGAAAACTTCTAAATGATCTTATCATAAATTTTTTGAAATCCATATCTTGCATTTCTTCCATCTCATCATCTTCATAATCTTGGCTTGGGGTGTCTTGTTCATTTGGGGGCATCATAATGTCTTTCTTGTTCTTGTTTCCTTGGTTTCTGCGTTTGTTGCTTGGCATTTTGGAGGTATTTTTTGGATTCTACTTCCCTCGCTGTGGTGTTTTTTTCTTGTTATACTATGACTGTATTAAGTGGACTGTCTGCTTTTGAGGGAGCTTTAGAGGCTTGAGATGGGTGTGGCCTGAGTGCTCTGTTTGGTTCCTCGGGGTTAAGGGTGTGCCATAGGTGACACTCCCAGGTTAGGCATGGTAAATCTCTAATCTCTCTCTCTTTCTTTCTTTCTTTTTTTTTATTCAGAAGGGAAGTAATTCCGCACAGCTAGTGGAATTGAAGGTAGTCAGCTTCCAATCTCTGGCTCCTGTGGGTATAACATTTGCCTGCTCTTTCCTAAGGACCACACAGGGAATCTGTGCTGCCCTCAGTGTGGGCTCAAAATCTCCTGCAGTCTCCCACTGGTTTGCCAAGTTTACTGAATTGTAGCGTCTCTGGAGAGTACTCATGTGAACTCTGTGAGTTCTCTCACCCACTGTCTCTATTTTCACAGTCTCAGTTCATTAGCACCACACATTCAGTAGGTCCTAATCTCCTGTTATTTCAACCACCCAGAGTCAGGTTTTTCTGTTTGGCTGAGGGTGGGGGAAATCCTGAGGTCGTACAGCTTTTACGTATGTCCAAAATGGCGCCTGCTCTTTGTCTTGCTCACCTTTGAGAGGTGAGCGGAGAGACAGAAACTCATGTCTGTACTAGTCCCTTTTTTTTCCCCCTCTCTCCTCTAGTTAGCCTGGTGAACTTCCCCCATGGGGCTTCAAGCCTCGCTCCCTCTAGGCTCCTCCTTCGGCTTTCCTGCCTGTGTCTCGGGTTACTGAGGTTCAGCTCACCTTGCGTTCCATTGCTGGTGCGTAGATTCCACAGCTTGTGTCCGGAGCCGTGGGCACCCTCCTGCGCCCTCCATGCAGGTCCACCATGAATCACCAGTTCTGGAAGAGTTTTCTCTGCTGTTTCTTCTCCAACTCTTCCTTGAACCTGCAGTATCTCCACTTTTATTAAACTGTCTCTTCCCAGACTATCAGTGTGCTCCCTTTCTATTCCACCATCTTGCCGCTCTGTATTCTTTGTATTTTTACTTGGATATCCTACAGTCAGTTTCTTTTTCTAAAAACTCCAAACAATTATGAATAGTCCTCCTATACCATATCCTCATTGTGTTTCTGACATGTCAATGAAATATGCAACTATATAATGATTGTGCTAAAATTCTATTGTCCTCCTTTTTTTATTATGACATGCAACCTCTTTTGTCTCTTTCTCTTACTCTATTTTTTATTATATAGGTAAATCTCTTTATTTTCCAATCATGACCAATGCAATTCTAAGGTAGATCTTCACTCTGTCACCCTTTCTGACCTACTAGTAAAATCTACTGTAATCTTATGATAGAAGCATTGGAACATTGCCCGCTTATCTTTTTTCCTTCCATTTTTTGCCCTCCCTAAATAACTCTATAACATAACGAGACCAATTGTCTTAAAAATGTAATATTCATTTTATTGCTCTTCTTAATGCTGCATTTTATTTGTAGAACATATTGGAATGTAGGATAGTTTTATATTTTAATTGTTACACTTACATTGTCAACTCAGTTCATTTATTAATTCATAACAAAATTATTGGGAATGCACTGTGTGTCAGGAAGCCTACTGGTTTTACTTAAATGCAAACTAATACATATAATGCTAAGATACACAATTATTTATTTTCTTTGTGAAGTCATTTTAAATAGAATTGTTTACTACCTGCATTTGCAAGTGTAATCCTATAATGAAAGGCAATACACTGCATCCAATATGCACTTGTTTGTTAATCATTAATCACAGTTATGGCAGATGTGGCCAGGGGGATGCCCTTTACTGGACCACTTACTGTGTAATTAAATGTTGTTCTCTCACAATGCTCTCTAAATACCACAAGTTTTTTTTCCTTTTAATGAGAATAATTGTTTCTTTATAGTATGTACTCTATTGTTAAACATTCTGTGATATTTTCAGAAAGCACATATATGAAAAAACTTGAAATTTGAATCAGAAGTTTGAATCAGTCCATGAACAGAATGATAAAAATTCATAGATTTGTTGATATCAAGGTGAAAGAATTTATAAAATCATTGTTATATTACTGAGTGGGTTAACGTTTTTATTTTTTTAGTGTGATAAAGAGAAAACTGAGTATTAGAAGAAAAATGTACATATTGGTAAATGCTATTATTTTTGAAATGTCTTATGCATTTATGTAATCAGTGCACATATATATTGTACCTGCTATTCTCTAGGCACTGTTTCAGGCATCTCTAAAACCTGTGACATGTCATTTAACAGAAAGTGTTATGTGAATCTTGTGTATCTTTCATTTCTCGGCATGGGGTGTATCTTGGTCTATTTTCTTTTGCTATAATAGATTGCCCTAGACTGTGAATTTTAAAGATAAAAGTTTATCTTGATTATTGTCCTAGAGGCTTGAGGCCCAAGATTGAAGAGTCAAATTGAGTAAGGGCCTTGTTGTACATCATACCATGGCAGAAAAGCAGAAGGGCAAGTGGGTACCTGCAGAGGGCTCTGTTAAGAACCTGCTGTCACCGTGATCTCGTCCTGCCAGTGTGATATGATTCCCTTGATTTAAACCATTCAAAGGTCTCATGACCTCTCAGTGTTTTAATTTTGGGAAACATTTCAACATGAATTTTAGAGGTAACAAACCATCTTCAAATCAACATGGAGACAGGTATTTTAAAAATCATATTAATAAACTGTGGTATTATATTATAGAAGCATGGGTAACAGAAAAATTGGACAGAAAGTACATTAGTAGGGTAATAGGTAGTGGTAGATAACAGGATTAAGTAGGATTTCAGGTTAAGGTTTTTTACAGGAAGATGTTTTTTGAGAAACAAAGAAAAAATTCCCATCTGCTTGTTCACTCTCCAAATATGATGGCCAGGCTGGACCTGGCCAAAGCTGGGAGCTGGGAACTTCATTCAGGATTCCCACATGGGCTGCTGAGACTCAATTACTTGAGCCAACACTGCTGCCTCCCAGGGTCTACATTAGCAGGGATTTTGGAATTAGGGTTAAAGCTGGGACTCAAACCCAGCTAGTCTGATATGAGATGTGAGCAGTATTCACAACCCAAGCACCAGCTGCTATTGTGTGGAATATCTGGGAAAGAGTGTCCTCAGCAGGGGAACTAGGTAGAGTGAAGCCATAAAGTGGGAGCCAGATCAATATGGTAGAAGTATGGCTTGGGAACTGTGTTCTAACTGTGTGTTAGATGTACTCCTGAATCAGAGTGAACAGGGAAGTGTCACAGGAGGAAATAGGAACGTGCAAGTAGTAGCAGGGAACCGAATTTCTTCTGAATTTACCTTTCATTATTTCTTTGTATAGACTTTGCTCCTTGGAGTGAATAAGATAGGGAACCATTACCTAGTTTTTAGCAGAAAAATACATGATCTGAGTTACATATGAATGGTCATTTAAGATGCAGCATTGGCTATATGGACAAACAGAAGAAGCAAGACTATATGCTAGGGCTTGTGATAAAAAGGACAGACAGAACACTGTTAGTGATCTTCATGAGCATAATTGACTAGTAGACATATTATGAAGATCAAAACTGCTTTGCCCTTACACCAAGATTATATTGTTAGAGAAACAGGAAGACCCCCAAGGTTTTGGTTTATATAACTGGAAGATTCCAGTTGCTTTCTATTAAGGTGAGGAGTTATAGATAGTATAGGCTTTGTTTCATTTCATTTTAGTGGGGGAAGGGATCAGTTCTGTTCAGTGTGTTTGTATTAAAGTACCTGGTGGATATTTATCCAAATGGCAAAAACAGATAGGAAGATGCTAACTCAAGTCTTGAACTTGAGAGAAAGGTCTGGGTAAGAGATGTGCATTCCATCTGAGATTTTCACTTAAGTGAGTTTAGATACAGAAGAGCCATGAGGAACTCCAATATATAGAGGTAACTTAAAAAGTTCATGGACAATTGAATTAAAAGATTAATTTATCTTGGTGCAAAAACATTTTAAAACCTATGGATTGCTTTTTCATGATACGTGTTTTCATGAACTTTTTCAAGTGTTATTCTTTAGAGTTTTGTATAAAAAGAGACAAATAACAAAGAAGGTTGTAAAGAAATATAGGTGGAAAAGTTACTGTGCTCTGAATACTTCTTGATGTACTCAGCAACGTGCTTCTGCATTGACAAATACGAAGGGAAGATGGCTAAGAGTGTATCAGACTGATGGAGTGAAGAAGCACATTGGCTTCATGGGCTAGCGACCTGTGCGGTAACCCAAAGCTTCACACTCAAACATTCAAAAGCATCCTTGAGCAGGTTTAATACTCTGTTGTCAGCATGTTGGAACTCTTAATAGTTCTTAAGATGCCCTCACCATTTTAAATTTTATACTATAATTCCTGTGGGTTGAGATTCCTATAAGTTGAGATATTTGGTGCTAAGAATTGTGTGGTAAATATTTTATTATGTTTTTAGCTTATATTTGAAGTATCTAATATATAATACAGAAACTATTTATTTATAGATATTTAAAAAGCAACCGTTTTATTTCTAATTAAATTCACCCTTCTCCCTGCTATCCTCTACACTCAAAGTTTCATTTCCTTTCCAAAGAATAAGTAAATTCTTGGTTGCTGAAAGACTTTAAGTTGTATGCTTAGCTCTGTTAATAGCTTTCTGGGGGTAGATATGTCTGATTTGATAATTGCATGGTTAAAATTCTGCTTCTGATTTACAAGTATTTGTGGACTTGAAAAAATTACACAACATTTTTTGTTTCATCAACGTGATCCAAATGATAGAATTTATTTGTTTCTTCAAAGACCATAAAATAAATTTAAACTCCTGGTACACGTGAAGTTTTCACCTAGTTGTAATAACTATGACTAGGCATTATTATGGTATTATTATGATATCATAAAGAAAAGTGATTTTTCTATGTTTTCATTTTTCTCCTTCAAAGCTAAAAAAGTATATGTATACCTTAACTTTGGGATTTTAAAGGATGATACACAATTTTACCATATAGCCAAATAAATTACATTTGAACAGGTAATATATGAACAATATGTAAAATAAAATGGTACAAAGATTTGCATTGTGAAGGATCCTGTCCACTAGCTTCCCATTTTCCCTCTAAGTTTTAACCACTTAGCGTGTTTTGTATACTTGTCAAAATTCATTGTGTCTTTGCAAATAGTAGAATACAAAATACACTCCAGTTCACCTTGATTCTTTTCCTGACCTTGGTAGTTTATTTTCGGTATTATACCAATAGCAGGGCAAGTGTTGTAGTGCACTGGGTTAGGCTGCTGATTATATGGGATATCCTCATCCCATACAAGAATGCCTGAGTTCACGTCCCAGATATTCTGCTGCTTTTTTTTTTCATTTCTTTAATTTATTTTGTTAGCATGAAGAACAGATTTCACATATTTCAAAGTTACAGTTCTAATAAGATAACTATACTTTCCTCCTTCCCCTTCTCCTTTGCTCAGACACCTTCCTTCCTTCCATCCAGCTTCATGCTAATGCATCTTGGGAGTGAATGAATTATATCCCAGTGGTCTGATTCCTACCATCCACTTGGGAAACCTAGATAGAGTTCAGGGCTCCTGGTTTTGTCCTGTTCATCCTTGGATGTTGCAGGCATTTAAGGAGCAAACCAAGGGATATAAGATCTCTGTCTCTGTCACTCTGCCTTTTGAGTAGATTAAAATAAACAATAAAAGAGTATTATACCATTATCAATATATAGACAGATGCCTAGATTTTCTTTAAATAGAGAATCTATCTCAAGGTGACCTCCAAGAAGCAGAAGTCACAGACAAATGCTATAGTGGCTAATCCAAGTTACTATATTATGCTCATCAAGAATGAGTAAGAGATGTCAAACAATAATTGAATTCTCTAAAGAGATCACAAGAAGATCCTGATGATTAACACTAAATACCTGCCAGGTGTAAATATGATGGCTCTAGTTTATCAAATAAAACCATTTATTGCCTTTTCTTCTTTCATACATGATTTGGTCTTGGAGAAGCCGAAGTTTGTGGGTAGAAATTTGTAAATGGCAGAAGAATAAGACAACCACAAAAGAGCAAAAAGAAGTCTCCATATTCAAAGAACGTAGCAATTGCTATGGTTTGCATATGTTTACCAAAGTTCATGTTCCGGACTTTAATTCCTAATGCAATAGTGTTGAGAAGATGGGGCTTCTGAGCGGTGATTAGGTTGCGAGGGCTCTTCTCTCATGTTTGAATTAATGCCATTCTTGCTGGAGTGTGTTATCACACGAGTGGGTCCCCCATCATGAGAGTCAATTTGTGGTGAGGAGTTTGATCTTCTCTCCTGGTGTCCACTCTCTTGCTCCTCAAACCATGGAGTAATATAGTAAGAAGGTGCTCACCAGGTGTGGAATGCCAGACCTTGGCATTCCCAGCCTCTAGAACTGTCAAAAATAAATTAATTTTTTTATAAATTACCCAGTCATTGGTATACTGTTACAGAAACCTAAAAAATACTAAGGCAACTAAGCTCTGAGAAGAAAGAATCATCATAAGTTTAAAGGAAAAAAAAGAAAGCTTAACAATCAAAGTTTAGTTATTTTTACTTGGTTGAATTGTGCCCCCCCCCCAAAAAAAAAGAATCACACATTAAAGTTCTAATACCCAGTACCTGAGAATGCGATTGTATTCAGAAATAGGGTATTTAAAATGTAATCAAGGTCAAATGAATTCATTGGAGTGGGTCCTAACCCAAGGTGACTGGAACCCTTACAAGAAGAGATGGTTAGGGCACAGATAGGCATAGGGGAGAAGGACCATGAAGCAAAAAGAGAAGACAGCCAGAGGAAGATATTTAGCCTAGTAGTTCATATGCTAGTTAGGATTTCTGTATCCCACATCAGAGTACTGGACTTCAATATCTAGATTCAGCCCTGACTATAGCTACCTATAATGTAGACCTTCCTAATGTAGACCTTTAGAGGCAGTGATGATAGCTGACCAAATTAGGATCCTGTCACCTGTTTGGGAAATCCAGTTTACATGCATGGTTCCTGGCTGTGGCCTCAGGCCAGCCCTGACCATTGAGAGCATTTGGGAAGTGAACCAATGTATGGGAGCTCACTCACTCTCTGCCTCTCAAATAAATAATGAGAGAGAGAGAGAGAGACAGAGAGAGACAGAGAGAGAGAGAGAGATGCAAGTTAAGGAATGAGGCCCCAGGAGAAATCAGATCTGCCAACATGTTAATTTTACACTTTGAGCCTCCAGAACTGTGAGGAAATACATTTCTATCATCTGAACAACTCATCTGTGGTATTATGTTATGACAGCCTAGGCAAAGTAATATGGTTACTATAGTAGAAAACACATATTGATAACTAACCCAAGGGTAGGTTTTATTTAAAGTGATGAGAAAATTAATGAGATTGTTTAATTTCATCCAAAGTCAAGGGAAAAAACTACTTCCAGATATACATTTAAATGGAGAAAAAGATGCTCAAAATTTGAATCTTATAAATCATAGCTATTCAAAACATACCTCACATGTAGATTGACTTTGGGATGATTGAAAATTTTATAATATAGGCTTCCAAGATGTGATATAGATTGTCATTATTTTAAACAATCTTTATATGTGTCAGTGATATGAGAGATGTTCTTTACTGAGAAACAAGAATTTGGCCTAGTGATTAAGACACCCTTGTCTCTTATCATAATGTGTAATTTCAATACCCAGCTCTCGGCAGGAGATGGAAGCTCTGTCCTTCTGTCTTTCTCTCTGTCTCTCAAATAAATAAGTAGAAATTTTAAAAAGATATTCATGTGTATTCTTACTGATTTAATTATTTTTTTACAAATTAGTATTTGTAAATGGAAATCTTATAGATTTTTATTTAACAAATATTATTTATTTCATTTTATCTGAAATGTAGAGAGAAAGAGACAGAGAGGTCTTCCATGTATTGGTGCACTCTTCAAATGTCTGCAATACTCAGGGTGGACCAGACTCGAGTCTGGAGCCAGGAAATATATCCGAGTATCTCATGTGGGTGGTAGGGAATCCATGTACATAAGACATCATCTGCTGTGTTTCCATGGTGTCCATTACAGGAAGCTGGATTGCAATTGGAGAAAGAAATGAATGTTGCCAAGATAGAAGTCTAGTTGTTTTGGCCATGTCATTTGAAATAGGTGGAAATATTCTCAATTGGAAACAATGATGCTCTACTTGGTACAACTTTTTCCTCCCAAAGTGTCCCTGAAACACCACCTTAGAAACATTAAAAATTGAGACCCACTGTTTTATATAGAGAAATTGATATAAAAGTGGAATTTCAGACACTGAAGGGCACAGGACAAGGCTTTCATTAAACATGATATTGAGACATATAGGGATAGCTGCAGAATATGGCCTAGATCCATGTTAAGACTGGATATGATTTGACCTTATCCCCAAAAGTTCTTGTACTGGAAGTTGTTCTCCCATGTCCCAGTGTTGAGAGGTGGTGCAACTTTTAAATGTTGGGGGCTAGTGGGAGTAAATTAGGTCACTGAGGCATCACCCCAGGAGGATATTAACGCAATTCTTTTGGGATGTGAGTTAGTTCCCTGGAGAATGGATTTTTACACAAAAAGCAAGCCAGGCCCCAAGTCTCTCTGGCTTCCTGGCTCACTATGTTGTCTCTCTTGCATACACCCCTTTCATGATGCCATCTATAGTATTGTGATGCAACCAAGGAGGTTCTCACCAGGATCCCAGCACCATGATCCTAACCTTTGAGAATTGTGAGCTAAATAAAATTTCTCCTCTTTATAAAATACAAAGCCTCATATATTTTGTTAAAAGGAAATTGACTAATAAAATACCCCATTTAAGGCTGAAGCACTAATTCTCCCAGTTTTGAATGACATTGTCATGTGAGAGCTCAGTTGACTAGTGCTAAAAGTTGTCCCTGGCTAAAGAGAGCTTCCTTGCCCAGGAGCTAATATTGCTGACTTTGTTGCACATGAATACACAGTACTCAGTTGGAGACAGCTCTAAAAGGTCATGTCAGCCATGAGGCTTCTGTTGAAATCTATACTGTTTACCTGTCCTACCCAGTCTTTCATCTATCCTTCCCTGACAAACATTGTTTCTGGAAGCGCTGCCATAAAACCACCCATGTTCCATCTCTGATTAACTTTCCCAGGGAAACGACCCATAGCAGTGTCCCTCACATTGAGAAAAAGATCATATACTTTTTCTTGATTCCAAGTGCTTGATCCCAATTGACATTATATTAAAATATCATTCGGCAGCTGGATTGCAATATATTAAATGTAAGGTTGTAGAAAGGATATGATGTTATCCACTGAAATAATCTGTTAAAATCTACAAAATAGATCAGCTAAGCAGTGACTGTGAACTTGACCTAGTAGAGAAACTTAGAGGATGGAAAGCAGACATCATTGTATCCACTAAATCCACTAGTATGATTTCTGTTGCATAAATAGGTCAGTAATTTAGCTATCTGAAGTGGACACTCCACCATTAGGGGAAGAGATTAGTAACTCATTTCTCAAAGACCTTCTTTAGCACATTACCTGTCAAGGTCATGATCCAATTCATGTCTTAGACTAGGAAAATGCTATGTCTCAATGTCAGTACTTTCAAGTTTATAATTTGAAGGGCTAAATCACATTGTTCAGAGATATTTAGTCTGTAGTAACTTTCTCTTAAATATTATCATCATTGTTCTTGAAAGAACTGTATTTCTTTTTATTTTATATTTTGAAATAAAATTCTAGGGTTTTTTCCACTTCAGGCTCATTTTCTTTGATATTCTCCAAACATTAAATAGCACAAAAATGCCAGTGAGGAAACAAAAAAATATAAAAGAACAATTGAGTACAAAGGGACTATTTTGTAGTATTAAGATGAAATTTAACACATGCTAAATAAATTACTTAAATGAGAATTTTAATTTAGAGATATATGAATTAAAATGTCAAGTAAATATAAAAATAAAAATTAATAAAGAAATATATCCTGATGTATTTCTTGGTTTCAGTTAATATGTGTAATTGTGTAAAAGTAAAAACCACATCATAGAAGACTTGCATCAATAGAAAACAGATTACATGAGCCATGTGTACTGATGAAATTAAAATAATGTAAAGTTAAAATACATGATTAAAACATGTATAAGTTATATAGTAAAATTTAATGTAAATATTATTTATGATAATATTAAATGTAGATGTAAAGCTCAAGTTTAGCTTACATTAATACTGCTTGAGCTAGCAAGAAAATAAATTTCAAATCACTAAAATAATATTAGGATTGGATTCAGGTGTTTCTGTATGCCAGTGACTGTGTGTGTAATTTACATAACTTTCTAACCAAGAATATCTTTGGTAATAAGGAAATAAAACACTAATGTGATACTTGACATTATAAAAATAATACAATATGATACAATAGGTGATTCAAGAATCTAAAATTACATTAAATTTTTTTGTGTGCACCATTAAATTAGTTGTTTAACAATATCTTAGTCCATTGACAAGGTTCATTTAATAATAAATCCTTTTAGAGGAGAGAATTATGTTACCCAGAAGTTCTTAGTCTTCCTATGAATGTGACAGCTGTGATTCTATGTCAGAGAAGGATTTAAAAATGAATGAAACCCAGGATGGTCCATATCTGTGAGGAATGCTGGGCAGGAATCCAAAATTCAGACTCTCTTAACACAGTTGTGTAAAACTATTTCTGAGATTTATCTTTTTTGGATCCTTTATGATATATACCTCCAAAAAGAGATGTAGCACCAAAAAGGTTACTCAATTATTATTTTTAAATTTATTTTACTGCCATGAAATATAAACTAGTTAACAGCAGTCCTTTGGGATGGGGAATCCAGGAATGTCCTAGAGAGAATGTAGGATAGGAATGAGTGGTAGCCAGAGGAGACAGACATGAGGGAGCCACAAAGAGAAATGTGTCCTGGTCCATAATTTGCTGCTGGTAAACTCTATGTGTGTTTTCACCAAGTGATGAGTTGTTTGTTTTTGTTAATGTTGTTATTGGCTCTTTGGAAAAAAATCACATGTTATTTCTTTGTCAATACTGGGAATATCGGCATTATGTTTCCTATGTTCATTGTCAATTTAAAGATAAAAAATTGGTGTTATTTTTTAAAACAAGACAAAAATGATATAAGCCAAAGAGGGAAATATTTGTTATTGTGAATGTAGAAAAGATATTTCTATTTAGGGAGTGATTGCGGGTTGAGGATCAGCGTGCATAAACTAGGATCATATCAAATAATCTCTTGAGTGCCTGGATTTTCTTCTTGACATGGCTGTTATAGCAACCTGATGAAAAGCTGGTGAAGACTGGAGGCTTTCAATTTCAGCCTCTCCCTTGGACTCTTGGCTTAAGCCAAACAGCTATCACTTAAATGATTTCTGTTTCTGGACTCTCTCTTTAGTTGCACTGATTTGTATGCCTATCCTTGTATCAGTATCAGTAACTGTTTCGGTTAATCTGGTAGTGTAAGTTCTCCAACCTTGTTTTTCCTTTTTCAAAATTGTTTTAGCTCTATGCAATTCCACATACATTTTAGGAAGAACTATCTAACCAAAAAGGAATACTTGAATGTGATTTGAAAAAATTTAATTTGTTAGTCGATTTAGTGAAAATAATATCTTAATAATATTAAATCTGGCCATAGATATTTTGTTTCTCCTCAATCACATTCTATAACTTATAGGGTGTAGATCTTATAGCTATTTAGTTAAATTGGTTCTTGAGTACTTAATATTTTCTTGCCATTATTAATTTGTCTTATTAAAATTTATATTACTGCTCATATACAAAAATAAAATTAATTTAAACTTAATTTAAATATTTATCAAAACTTTAATTTTTAGTTCTAGTACATTTTCATTAGGGACAGTGTTCACATGGTACTACTTCTGCAAGAGTACAGGATGTAATATCTACAGAAGTCTGGCTTCTTCCACCTAGATTTCAAAGTATGTATCAAAATGTCAGGTGGTCCAAACAGAAAGTTATTGCGAGAATGGGTAATGAAGGAATGGAAATTAGAATTGGAGTTGCCACAGAGTTCAGACCAGAGCAGTGCAATGCCTTGAGGAGCCATGAGTGTGAAACCACTATTGCGGCAAAAGGACTGTAGAAATACCAAAATGCAATGCCAGCTAGGGTGACTTTAAGTGTGGGTTACCCCAGAAAACTCATGATGGTTGAGTTGCTGGAGACCTTAGGGAACCAACCCCTATACCATGGTGCACAAAATGTGAGACACAAAGTCAAAGGAGAAAGCTTTGGAGCTAAAATACTGAAATGGTCTTTTCCCTGTGGGGGCTGGCACTCCTGGGAAGGCTATTACTACCTTTTTCCTACCCATTTCTTCATTTTGGAGGGCATCTCTATCCAATGCCTGTTCTACCATTGTATTTTTTTTTTTTTTTATGTTTCCAGGGGTCTGACAGAAATTTTCAGTACAGAAGTGAAAAACCCAAAACCAAAACAACAAAGACTCCATGGGACAAGGGTAGAGAAGCCAGGAAGCCAGAGGCACTGTTGCAGCCAGCTGCAGGCTGTGAGCCGCCATCCTACAGCACCAAGGTAGGAAGAAGTCGATGTGTGCCCTGCCACATGCAGTTTTAGCTCATAGGGAATTCCATTTGCCCACTGACTTTTACTTCTCCCTGGGGAGCTGACTGGGGTCTAAGCAACTACCATTGTATTTTGGAAGTACCTTGTTTTGATTTCATACATTCATTCCTGGAGTGATTCTCCCCTCCCCTCCAGGATCAATCATGTTTTGAGTTTCACCCATATCTGATTCAGATGAGACTCTGGTCTTAGACTTTTGAGTTGATGTTCTGTGGTCTTACACCTCTGAAGCATCTGAGATGGTTTGTTGATTTTTCAGCTTGTTCAGGTTTTCACTTGTTTGTTAGATTGATGTGGTAATTCCCAAGATCCTTACATGCTGAACAATATAGTGTAAGTCAGCTGATCTGGTAATATTTAATAGAAGTGTCACTACAAATATTCAACTGAGAATGTCTATGATCTTTTTTATTGTGATTCACCGAAAGAATCTGCCAAACTTGTAAGTATACCACATTGATATTAGTAGCCTTTCCCCCAAACAAACAAACAAACAAAAAACTAAAACATTCTATCAAAGGTTTGTAACATTCAAAGGAATGGCATTAAACATTGAATTTAAAAATGTTGGATAAGGTTCTATATCTTTGATATGTAATGACATCGATGACACTGAAAATGTTGTAGATACCAATATAATCAAAATTAAATGTAGGCTTTTCTACTTCATTAACCATATTATATGAAGGAAATTGTATTTTTTATGAATTGATATTTACTCATTCATTTAAAAATGAGTTCTTTTCAATAATGATTGAAATAATATTTAGGAAAGTTCTTTTATATTTTCTCAATAAATATTCTTCAACTTATATAACAATATAAAATTCACACCTTATTGAGATATTTTTCTGAAGATTACTAGAAATGAAAGATATCTATCTATAGAAGAAGCTGGTGGAATATTCTGGGAAATTTTATAACAGATAAATAAAGGGAAGATAAAAGTAGGTAATGGATAAGATGACTCAAAAATGAAAATTCAGTGATAATATTCAACTTTAGCTTGATGTGAAATTTCTTGTTCAAGACAACCTAAAGTATTAACTTCAAATTTGTTGGTCAGAGTAAAGGACCCAGAAAATATTTTTTTATGAATTATTTTTATTTTTATTTACTTGAAAGGCAGAATGACAGAGAGGGAGAGACAATGATAGAAAGAGAACTTCCGTGTGTTGATTTACTTCCTGAATGGCTGCAATGACAGGAGTTGGGTCAGGCAGAAACCAAGAGCTAGGAATACCAGCCTGGTCTCCCACATGGACCACCATTCACTGCTCTCCCAGTGCATTAGCAGGGAGCTACACCAGCATTGGTACAGCTGTAACTAGATAGGTACTCAGTTAAGGGATGTCAGTGCATAGGCCACAGCTTAACGCACTGTACCACAATGCTAGTCCCAAGGAAAATGTTACTATCAATCATAATTTAGTATAAAAGGAAGCTGGGCAAATTTGAGCAAGTGCCCAGATTCTTTTAAAAGCAATCAGCCAGATACATGAAAGTCATCCTAGAATGAAATATGGTAGACGACAGAGTCTAGATCATTTAATTCTATTTCATTTTGAAAGAAACCCAGCAAAAGACTGTATCATAAGTGCAGAGAGATTTAGATTGAGATATCTATTCAATTATAGAATATATTTATATCCTTTACAATTGTTGCCTATACACTGTTTTATTTACTTCAATAGATTGTCTTGGTAAATTAATTAGAATGAATTTTATATAAAATGGAATATTCTCTAAGAACCATTTTGCATTTTTTAGGGATGAATCTTGACTAACAAGATTTTTAACCATCATTTACCTATATACCTATAAATGTAAAACTATTGTATGTGATCCTATCAGAATTTGAAATTATCTCTAAAGAAGACCTATTATCTTTATAGGATACTCTTTATTAGGAAAATAATAATTAAAATCGGTGAAAGCAGGGAATTGATTTATTTTTGTTTCTTTGTTTTAGTAAGGAAAAGTATTACAGAATTTAAAATCAAATCCTACAGATTCAATTACCAATAATGAGACATTTTCACATACATAAATTCCAAAAATCAATTATTTTAGGTGCATTCTATTTCAATGCTGACGTATCATATTCATTAATAAAATATGGTCATTTTTGTCATATACAAACAAATGTTCCATATATTACCCTAGAGAAAAACTATTTAGAAATAAATAAACTGTATCTAAGGTGATGTGTAATTTAGCAAAAACAGCCACCCAAGTTAAGTGAGATATCTTTTGGGGAAAGGAAATAGTATATAAACAAGTATTCTAAAGGGAGTTAATTTGAAAATAAATTAAACATTTTTCATGATAGGCGCAGCTTAGAGAAAAATCAAATATTTGTGAATATCACCCAACAGACATTAACCACACAAAGAACACCCAAATGGCATTTAAATGAATGTGTTTTCTTTTGCAGTAGTCCATTTGTAAGTTTTAAAAAATATAGTCCATTAAAAATTTCATTGGTCTTTTGTTACTAATTTTGAAACATTTTTATATTTTTAACATTTTAAAATCTAATTATTTTCTTCCATTTTCATATTTTCTAAAGCTACTCTTCAAACAGTCTTTTGAACTTTACTTTTGTTAGCATCATTTTTTGTTTAATGATAAAGGTATATTTATTTTAAAAATTTTTTAAAGTATACACATCTTATGTGTTTCATATATACAGATTAAGGAACATAGTGATACTGCCCACCCTATCTCCATACTCCACCCTTTTTCCTTCTCTCTCTCCTCTTCCCACTCTTAATTTTTGCAAAGATCTATTTTCAGTTTACTTTCTACTCATAAGATTAACTCTACACTAAGTAAGGTGTTCATCAGATAGCATGAAGAAAAAAACACTGTTCCTCAACAGTAGAGACAAGGGCTGTAAACAATAATTGCTTCTCAGAATTTAAATTTTACTGCTGTGCATCACATCTTGGAACTATATCTGTTACCCCAGATCATGGAAAACATATGGCATTTGTCTTTGTGGGACTGGCTTATTTCACTAAGTATAATGGTTTCCAATTGTATACTTTTTTTTTTTTGCAAAAGACAGGATTTCATTTTTTGAACTACTGAGTAGTATTCTATAGTATACATATATATGTATATATTATGTGTGTATGCATATATATATATATATATATATATATATATAAAATTTATCCAGTCATCAGTTGATGGACATTTGGGTTAATTCTATATCTAGCTATTGTGAATTGAGCTGCAGTGAACATGGGGGTACAGATAACTCTTTTATATGCTGAGGTCATATGATACATCTGTTTTCAGATTTATGAGACATTGCCATACTGTCTTCCAGAGTGGCTGCATTAGTTTACATTCTCACCAACAGAGGATGAAGGTACCTTTTTCCCCACATCCTCGTCAGAATTTGTTGTTTCTTAATTTCTGTATGAGTGTCATTCCAACTGGGGTGAGGTGAAACCTCATTGTGGTTTTGGTTTGCATATTCCTGATGGCTATTGATCCTGAGCCTTTTTTCATGTGTCTTTTGGCTATTTGAATTTTCTATTTTAAAAAATGCTTGTTCAAGTCTTTGCCCATTTCTTAACTGGATTGTTTGTTTTGTTATAGCTGAATTTCTTGAGCTCTTTATAGATTCTGGATATTAATCCTTTATCAATTGCATAGTTTACACATATTTCCTCTCATTCTATCATTGCTGAGTATTTATTTTGCAGGTCAGAACCTTCTTAGCTTGATGTAATCCATTTGTCTATTTTGGGTTTGATTGTACTTCTAGGGTCTTTTCCAAGGAATCTGCCTATGTGTATGTCTTGTATAATTTCCCCAGTGTTCTATAGTAATTTGATGGTATCACATTGTAGATTTAGGTCCTTTATCCATTTGGAGTAGATGTTTGTGTAAAGTGAAAGGTAGGGGTCTTGTTTCATACTTCTGCATGCGAATATCCTGTTTTCCCAGCACCATTGTTGAAGAGACTGTCCTTGCTATAGGGATTTTTTAAAGATCATTTGTCAAAGATAGATACAGGCTGCCTGAATAGATTGAGAAACAAGACCCATGTATTTCTGTCTACAAGAAACACACCTTATTGACAAAGATACATGCAGACTGAAAGTGAAAGAATGGAAAATAATACTTCTTGCTAATGGAAAACAGAAATGAGCAGGTGTAGCCTACCTAATATAGACAAAATAGACTTTAACACAAACAAATCAAAAGAGAGAAAGGGATAATGTAATTATTATTAATTATAATAATGTAATTATTATTAGGAAGATGTGACTATAATAAATGTGTATGTACTGAATGCAAGGGTGCTTGGGTATTTAAAACAAAATTTTTTTTGACAGGCAGAGTTAGACAGTGAGAGAAAGAGAGAGACAGAGAAAGGTCTTCCTTCCGTTGGTTCACCCCCTAAATGGCCGCAATGGCTGGCTCATTATGCGGATCCAAAGCCAGGAGCCAGGTACTTTCTCCTAGTCTCCCATGCAGGTGCAGGGCCCAAGCATTTCGGCCATCCTCCACTGCCTTCCTGGGCCACATCAGAGAGCTGGACTGGAAGAGGAGTAACTGGGACAGAATCCGGTGCCCCAACCAGGACTAGAACCCGGGTGCAGGCACTGCAGGCGGAGGATTAGCCAAGTGAGCTGTGGTGCTGGCATAAACAAATGTTAACAGATCTAAAGGAAGCCAAAGACTCCAATACATAGACTTTAAGATCTGGAACCAGACAAGGATGCCCACTCTCACTATTTCTATTCAATACAGTCCTGGAAGTTTTAACCAGAGTCATTAGGCATGAAAAAGAAACCAAAGGGATATAAATAAGGAAGGAAGAAGTCAAACTATCCCTATTTGCAGATGACATGATTCTATAAATAGGGGATCCAAAAGACTCCACTAAGAGACTATTGGAACTCATGAAAAAGTTCAGTAAAGTGGCAAGATATAAAATCAATACAGAAAAATCAATAGCTTTTGTATACACAGACAATGCCACAGCTGACAAAGAACTTCTAAGGTCAATCCCAGTCACAGTAGGTCCAAAAATTTAAATACCTTGGAATAAATGTAATTATAAAACATTAAAGTAAGAAATAGAAGAAGACACACAATAAATGGAAAAAATCTTTCATATTTTTATATTGGAAGAATAAATATCATCAAAATGTCCATACTACCAAAAGCAATTTACAGATTCAATGTGATTCCAAACAAAATATCAGAGACATTATTCTCAGATGTAAAAAAAAAATGATGCTAAAATTCATATGGAAATGTAAGAGACCCAAAATAGCTAAAACAAGCTTACACAATAAAAGCAAAGCCAGAGGCATCACAATACAAAATTTCATTTCAAGACATACTACAGGGCAACTGTAATCAAAACAGCCTGATCTTGAAAAAAAAAAAAGGGTTGCAGATCAATGGAACAGTATTGAAATTCCAGAAATTCATGCATCTAGCCACTGCCTTGGCTCACTTGGCTAATCCTCTGCCTGTGGCGCTGGCACCTCAGGTTCTAGTTCCGGTGGGGGTGCTGGGTACTAGTCTCAGTTGCTCCTCTTCCAGTCCAGTTCTTTGCTGTGGCCTGGGAGGGCAGTGGAGGATGGCCCAATTGCTTGGGTCCCTACACATGCATGGGAACCCGGGAGGAAGTACCTGGCTCCTGGCTTCGGATTGGTGTGGTGGCCATTAGGGGAGTGAACCGATGGAAGGAAGACCTTTCTCTCCGTCTCTCTCTTTCTCTCACTGTCTAACTCTGCCTGTAAAAGAAAAAAAAAAAAGAAAAGAAAAAGAAATCCATGCATCTACAAGGCACATTTTATTATTAGTGATTTGCCACTTAAATTTTAATTAGCGACCACATTCTTCTTTCTTTAATTTTAAAATAAGCTTAGTTCTGTGTTTTAAAAATATCAAAATTCAGAGGGTCATTTGAAAGAGGTAAGACACCTGGTTCAATACCTGGCTCCACTGCTTTCATCCAATCTCTTGCTAATTCATACCTTGGGAGACAGTCAATGATGGCAGAAGTACTTGGGTCCCTGCCACCTACATAGGAGACTGAGATTGAGTTTTTGGCTCCTGGTTTCTGACTGGCCCAGCTGTCTCTTGTAGGCATTTGGAGGTATAAGCCAACACCTGAAAGAGCTCTTCCTGTCTGTCTCTGTCTCTCAGCTTTTCAAGTAAAGTGAAAAAACTAAAAATAAGCAAACATAAAACAAAGTGAAGATCATATTTAACTTGTTTTCATTTTAAAAATTCTTAGTTTAGGCCTTGCCATCTGAAATTCAAATAGACAAACATGTAGTTGATAATTCAATGAAACATTGTGGTCAAGGTAAACACTTGGAGGTACTCTTGTAATTTCCTGTTTGGTTTCAACTTCAGACACCCTACAGTTATCATAGAGAGACAAACACATGAATGGATTCCCACTATCTAATTTTCGTTTGGTAGTCAGATTCTCTATATATTGACTTCATGTTATCAATCCTTTGGTCTTGACCTTCCAATGGCCATAATTTGAAGATTTACCCAAATAGTCAACTCTATTATTCAAATATACTCTATGTGACTTTCCTCCACTACAATTCTGTATTAAGACTATTAGTATCTATAACCTCGTTTTATGTAAGAGATGAGCAATAACTAGCAATAAAATAGGAAACCTAGAACAATAACTAATAAGCATATGATGTGATTCCGGTTTAGTTTTAGAACTTTCCATTTATTTTTTAGACTTTTATGACCATAGTCACTGAATCCTTGGAAGACAAAACTTCAAATAAGTGGGGACTACTGTATAGTTAATACTTTTTGGTGCTTGTAAGTTCCAAATTCAATTCTTAATACTATTGAAAAAAATTGTTTGATGTAACCACCTTCTGTGGTTATCAACTGCATTTTTACAAATGATGAAAGTTATCATGGTATGTCATAATATTTGCATAAATACACATTGCTTCTTATGGTATGATTTCAATTTGAGAATATGGATTCCAAATCCCTGGTTATAATTATTCAGCCCTAGTTTATCAAATATTCATAATCAGTCAGTTTCAGACCCTGTTGCTGTCTGATAATGGTGGGACATCTTTGATTTTGAGACTGGTAAAAGTTCTCAAGCGCCATTTTGATAGGGTTCTTATATTGTTAAAAATTAAGAGAACCTCACCGCATCACAAAGTCTCTAATGGTGTCAGTGAAAATCCATATTGTCAGGTGATATTCTCTCCATGTACTTGCATTTAGTAAGGTAGTTGTAACAAATATGGAATATCTTCATTCACTATCTTTGAGCAGAGTTATACACATGAAAATGGAATGTCCATGTAGTGTCTTAGTAATTTGTCATCCCTTTACTTCACTCCCTTTCTACTTAGTTAAGCAGCAGATGTTAACTGATAGCCAAATGTTAATATGGTTTATTATAACACAGTCTTTTCTTAAAATTATTAATAAAGTAGCAACCAAAGTCATGAATAATTGTTTTGTATTTTTTAACACTTGGTATCATAATAGTATATCACTCAGTTTTTTGCAAGTAAACAAAACTCAGGAAAAATAGTTTTGATGAAGAAAATGAAATGATTACTCATGAGAATTTGGGTAGACATAAGGACACTCATAACATATTGAGGCACACAGAGATTAGCAATACTGCTGGAAAGACATTACTGCTTCCAACACTAAAGAGACAAGGAGGTGAAGGAGTATTACTGGGACTCAGTGAGAGCTGGAGCTTAGGAGGCCCAGTCACATCGCTGAGGTGATGTGGGGAGGCAACAATTGCTATGAGAGGCCTGAGTCTGTAGCTAAAGTAGCATGGGGAAAATAATGCTGTCACTTTCTCTGATCTCAAAACAAGTAGGCAGAAATATTAACCTTAATAGCACTCAAGGGTTAGCCTCCTGGGTCACAGAGGAGAAAAGAATAGTTCACATTTGTTGGGGCATGGTACTTAGATAATTAGCAGAGATACCACAAATTTTAGCTTATAAAGTGACCATATATTACTATTTTGAGTATTTATTTCTTATCTTTAACTTTTAACTGGTTTGATCTATTATACTTATTTTTATCTCTTTTCAAGTTATTTGATTGTACTCTGATTTCTCTTCATATTGTATAAATATTTTGCCTTTTAAATTATTTGATTTTAAAAAAAATTAATAAAATGAATTTATTCTCTCTCCATCTCAGAATTTCTTTGGTGATCACAATGTCACTTGTGTATTAACATCATGCAGGAGCACTCTGCCAACGTGAAGCATGTTTGGTGCTTACATAGTAGATCCTTGACATCCTAAATACCAAGATCTTCCTATGCATTTTGTTCCATGAGATTAGCAGCAATATATTAAATTAATTGAAGGAAAGAGATAGGAGGGCAATCCTTAAACAAAAATAAGAAAGGAGTAGATTAGGGCTTATAACATAGCATGAATAAAATGAGGTTATCAGTGTTAAACACAGTGGAAGAATCACTATTTTATAGATGCAGAATAAAAGAAGTAGATTAAGCCAATTTACTATCCAGGTTGAAAAGAAAAGTAAGAATATTTTGCCTTTACAATGCAAATGATGAATGAAGGTACAAGATAAAAGGGTATATGTTTATATATTTGTTGAGTATAAATTATTTAAAAAGAAATAAGAGTCTATAATTTGTGTGTAGCTTTTATAACTGAGCTTTGTTATTTTGAATATAAGTTTATTCTTTGTTAGATAATTAGCTAAAAGGTGGATTGACTTAAGTTATATATACAGTGTCAATAAAAAGGAATCACACATTTACAATAAGTAAGCAGGAAACTTGTAAAACTATTCAGAAAAACTGGAGCTTAAAGGAGTATTTTCATATGTACAGAAAATATATGCATTCAAGTGTTTATGCCAGTATTGTTACAAAGCCACTGATGCAATTTAAAAACAAAAAGGCACACTGTAAGCATCTGAGTTTTTTTTTTTTTTTCTGGAGACCAAAGAAAGGAAAAGAGGTCTATTTTAATTGTCGCTTAGAGTTACTATTACTGTCATTGCCAAAATTGCTATTATTACCATTGCAGCATTTTTGAGACTGTTCATACTTCGTTTTTTGGGTTATTAATAAAAATTACCTATATAATCATTATACAAAATTTCTTGTAATGAGTTCCTAGAATGCTTATATCCTAGTTTCAGGTGATATCTGTTTACACTTATCTTGACATAAAACAAATCCTCCTTGTAAAGGCTGGACATTGTCTTATAAATTTGAGACTGTATCCTTTTTGAAATGAAAATTGTGACTGGCCAGAACATCTCTTGCACTCTCTCATTTTAGATTTCTAAAATGTGTTATTTTTGAGAGCATTGTTTTATTAAAAATAATTGTTTCTCAATTTCATATCATTAATCTCTCCTTGGAAACCATTGGACACATTGAAAATGAGATCCAGATTTAATGAAATGAAAACCATATTACACATAGTATGTCCTCATTCTAGTTTTTCATGTGTGCTAATTCTTGTCTGGATTCAAGGGGCTTTTTATAATCACAAACCATCTAGAAAGCTGAAGACCAGGGATTAGGTAAATATTATAAGCACCTAATTTTTCATAAATAGTATAATTAATTTATATGGTTTCAGAAACATTTTAAAATTCTACTATAATTTTGAAATAAATTACATTTATTCAAGAGCACTGTGTTCTTATTCTAGGAGCATAAAATATAAAGGTCATGATTTCTTTAAAAATTTGAATATGTGTATTTATTCTATCCCCTGTGAAAGTGGTTCCTTTTCTCCCTTCTGTTTATAGTTATATATCTAAGCAGGAAGCTTACAGCATAACATCTGTGATACTCTTTTAATATCTATAAAATTAAACAATTTATAATATATAATCTCTACAGATCTTTTTAGGCCTATGGTTTTAAGAACATCTCTGTAAGTTTATTCCTTTTACAGAGTCAAGTAACGTTTTGTAAAGAAAAATGGTTTCAAGGATTTCATGGTTGACATTTTTCAGAATGATGAATACTAATAATGAGCATTTTTCAAAATTATAATAAGAAAACACCTTAAATACCCATTGGTACAAGTATCAATATGTAATTAAGACTTTTAACACTTTATGACTTCCTTTTTACTTTTCTTACGGAGGCTTTTTTGTACTTATAAACATAGTTTTTAAATGTTCTTTGCAGTGTTGTTTTCCTATTTAATATTTCAACTGTCTTCTGGCAGATTTGCAAGTTGCTTATAAATTTTATTATAGTCATTTATAGTGTCACTTTAAGCCACATTAAATTTACCTACTATATAGTGTACCTTAGAAAATAGTGGCTTATATACATATACTAAGAGATAAGATTAGCCATCACCAACCTGAAAATTTCATGTGATTGTACAAAATGCCCATAAGTCTTGCCTCATTCATACTCATTCAATTCATTAAAATATTTTTGTCATATTCCTTCAGATATTATTAAGGAAAAATTATATTTCTCTTGAAGGTTCTTTATAGACAACCTCTTAGAAGTTTTTCTTTTCATCTAAGTCTCTTTATGTCTATCTTCTCTTCAAATACTCCTTTAAAAATGTTTATCCTTAATTTCCTTCTTTGATAGCTGTATATAAAAATGCAAATATCAAGATGGTGGATTCAGACATCAATAAAGAATTTCCTCCCCAAATCACAATGAAATTAATAACAATTACAAAAAGCTAATGAGCAAATGACAACCAGAGAGAAAAACAAAAGAGTTCTACCAACAAAATGAAGAGAGATTAGACCTAATGAAACCATGTTCAGCACCAAAAGCCAAGGATTGAAACAAGATTAATTTCATTGACTCCTATAGGAGAAGCTAAAGGGAATCAATTCTTCAACTTGCTCTATTCCATGAAAAATCATCTCATAAAATTGTAAAATTCTGAGAAATTACTATTAACATTCCAAAATATTTTTTTCTTTTCCCTGATAACCTGGTTTTCCATTCCCTAGCCTTGGTGAGGAATGCAAGCAATTACAGCTAGAAAATGGTAAAATATGTTAAATTTAACAGTATTGATTCTCTCTAACAAATTAGACTATAGGCCTACATATTGGATTGAAGAAATGAACTAACATACAATAGTATCCTTCTGTGTGAATGGGATATAGCCCTAAATTAAGCGAAGTGAACCCTGCTAACAGGAATTTCACAAAAGCCAATGTTCTAATAAAGACTGCATATGGTCAGACCAATTAATATGTCTAAAAGGCAGTAAAAAATTAGATTGGTCTCCGACTTCTCCATTGTTACAGTTAAACTCACAAGACAATGGAACACTGTCTTCAAAGGACTGAGGGAATGTAAATGTGACCCAAGAACTTTTCATACTCACTATGTTATTCCAGTACAAGCATGAAAGAACCTATGAGCTATAGCAACATGAGCTCTGTCTACATTTAAAGGAAAGAAAGAAAAAGAAAAATTTCTTGATGAGGATATGTAGACAATGAGATGCAAATCAAAACCATACATGCAAGACTTGATGCTACCCTTACATCTGGTAAGCCTAGAAACTATTTATGTACAGAAATAATAGTGAAAAATAACTTTATGCTACCTGTTGTTACAGCTACCTGGAAGTTTTCTGAGGACTTCCTTCAGTTAATCCTCTGAAAAACTTATAATGTAGATATTATTATATCTATTAGAGGGATAAGGAAAATGGAAGTGTAAAGTGATCAGAATCACTAGTTTTTTATTTTATTTTATTTTTTCTTAATCTTGTGTTTATTTTCTTACGTTTCAACTTTTATTTAATAAATATAAATTTCCAAAGTACAACTTTTGAATTATAGCGGCTTTTCCCATAACCTCCCTCCCATCCGCAACCATCCCATCTCCCATTCCCTCTCCCATTCCATTCTTCATCATGATTCATTTTCAATTATCTTTATATACAGAAGATCAACTTAGTATATACTAAGTAAAGATTTCAACAGACTGAACACACAAAGACACGCAAAGTATAGAGTACTGTTTGGGTAGTAGTTTTACGATTAATTCTCATAGTACAACACATTAAGGGCAGAGGTCCTACATGAAGAGCAGATGCACAGTGACTCCAATTGTTGACTTAACAATTGACAGTCTTATTTATGACTTCAGCAATCACCCAAAGCTCTTGTCATGAGCTGATAAGGCTGTGGAAGCCTCTTGAGTTCACTAACTCCTATCTTATTTAGACAAGGCCGTATTCAAAGTGGAAGTTCTCTCCTGCCTTCAGAGAAAGGTACTGCCTTCTTTGATGGCTCATTCTTTCCCCTGGGATTTCACTCACACAGCTCATTCATTTAGGTCATTTTTTTTTTTTTTGGCCACAATGTTTTGGCTTTCCATGCCTGCAAAACTCACATGGGCTTTTTAGCCAGATCCAAGTGCCTTAAGGGCTAATTCTGAGGCCAGAGTGCTGATTAGGGCTTTTGCCATTCTATGAGTCTGCTGTGTATCCTGCTTCCCATCTAGGATCATTCTCTCCTTTTTAATTCTATCAATTATTTGCAGACACTGGTCTTATTTATGTAATCCCTTTGACACTTAATCCTACATTTTTGATCAATTATGAACTTAAACTGATCACTTTAACAAATAAGATGGCATTGGTACATGCCACCTTGATGGGATTGAATTGGAATCCCCTGCCATGTTTCTAGCTCTACCATTAGAGATAAGTCCGAGTGAGCATGTGCCAAACTGTACATCTCCTCTCTCTCTTATTCCCACTCTTATATTTAACAGAGATCACTTTTCAGTTAAATTTAAATGACTAAGAATAATTGTGTGTTAATTAAAGAGTTCAACCAATGGTATTAGTAGAACAACAACAACAACAAAAAAACATAAAATAGTAAGTTGTTCCTCGACAGTCAGGACAAGGGCTGATCAAGTCATTGTTTCTCATAGTGTCCATTTCACTTCAACAGGTTTCCTTTTTGGTGCTTGGTTAGTTGTCAGCAATCAGGGAGAACATATGATATTTGTCCCTTTGGGACTGGTTTATTTCACTCAGCATGATATTTTCCAGATTCCTCCATTTTGTTGCAAATGACCGGATTACATTGTTTTTGACTGCTGTATAGTATTCTATAGAGTACATGTCCCATAATTTCTTTATCTAGTCTACTGTTGATGGGCATTTAGGTTGATTCCATGGCTTAGCTATTGTGAATTGAGCTTCAATAAACATTAAGGTGCAGACAGCTCTTTAATTTGCCAATTTAATTTCCTTTGGGTAAATTCCAAGGAGTGGGATGGCTGGGTTGTATGGTAGGGTAATATTCAGGTTTCTGAGGTATCTCCAAAATGACTTCCATAGTGGCTTTACCAGTTTGCATTCCCACCAACAGTGGGAAAGTGTCCCTTTTTCCCCACATCCTCTCCAGCATCTGTTGTTGTTAGATTTCTGTATGGGAGCCATTCTCACTGGGGTGAGGTGAAACCTCATTGTGGTTTTGATTTGCATTTCCCTGATGGCTAGTGATCCTGAACATTTTTTCATGTGTCTGTTGGTCATTTGGATTTCCTCTTCTGAAAAATGTCTATTGAGGTCCTTGGCCCATCTCTTAAGTGGGTTGTTTGTTTTGTTGTTATGGAGTTTCTTGATCTCTTTGTAGATTCTGGTTATTAATCCTTATCCGTTGCCTAATTTGCAAATATTTTTTCAGAGTCACTAGTTTTAAGACAAATGAAATCAAAGCAATGGATTCAAACACAGATACAGTAGCAGGGAAGCTACTTCACAACTATCACTGATTGCACTGGTTCCTTCCTCCCCTGCCACCACAGGCATTGAGTTATGGAACACACAGTAGCCACCATAAACTTGGGCCAGGGTTAATAGAGAAGCTGTTTTGCCTTTAGATACATTATATTTTAATTCCTCCTTATTTAAATCACTTAGGTTAGGGGAATTACTGGTATACTTGCATTTATATTTTTAAGTTATCCATTCTTCTGTCTGTCATAGCTGTTATTCCCTTTTTCCCTTGATATTATTTGTATTATTATTGAGTTTATTAGAATATTAAATTTTGGCCGGCGCCGTGGCTCAACAGGCTAATCCTCCGCCTTGCGGCGCCGGCACACCGGGTTCTAGTCCCGGTCGGGGCACCGGATTCTGTCCCGGTTGCCCCTCTTCCAGGCCAGCCCTCTGCTGTGGCCCAGGAGTGCAGTGGAGGATGGCCCAAGTGCTTGGGCCCTGCACCCCATGGGGAGACCAGGAAAAGCACCTGGCTCCTGGCTCCTGCCATCGGACGAGCGCGGTGCGCCGGCCACAGCGCGCCGACCGCGGCGGCCATTGGAGGGTGAACCAACGGCAAAGGAAGACCTTTCTCTCTGTCTCTCTCTCTCACTGTCCACTCTGCCTGTAAAAAAAAATATATATATATATTAAATTTTATCTCCTATTAGTTTGTTAATGACAAATTCTCCTACTATTATTTTTAGTGGCCACAACATGCATCCTGGGCATGGTAATTTTACTTTTAAAACGTAATACCAAGTGATACTTTTATGTTCCACCAGACCTGGCAAGGACCATTGATTTCCCTTTTTTTAGCACTGAATCCTGATAGGTGCAGGTATAATTTATGTACAGAAAGGGCACAAATAACTATGAGACTTGATAATTTTTTTAAAAATTAAAACATTCTGATAAACATTTCTCAGATCATGAAATGAGATATTGGTAATAGAATAAGTCAATCAACAGCAATTACCACATCTTTGTGAGCCATTATTATTAATTCTAAACTTTGAAAGAACAGTTTTTGTCTACTTCCAAACCTTATAAATTAAATCATGCATAATATATTCCCTTTGTTATCCTTTTAAAATTTATCCATAAACTTTTTTTGTATCTATCATATTCTTCATCTTTATTGCCATGTGGTATTGCTTTGTATAAATGTAGCACAATGTTATAATATTTTTCCATAGAGTTCCAACTACTGCTATTCTATAAACTTCTATACATGACACAGTAGCTTAAAAGAATAATCATGCATTTGTGCATGTAATTTTTACATGTGATCTATAGGACACACACAAATATAGACAGACACAGAGTTAGATAGTAATATTCTATGCAATTAGCTTAAAACCTACAGCCATAAGATCTTCTTTGCCTTTTTAATCTTTATAGTCTTACTGTTGAACAAGGCCCATAAGATTCTGAGAGGTCCTAAGCTGTATTGTTTCATGAAGAGAGTCTGAAAGGCTCTCCCTGAGAATAATTTTAGGTCTTCTATTATGTTTGAAATATTTTCTGTATCACTCCTTTAAATATTTCTTGTGTCTTATTACAGGATGTTATAATCTTGAGATTCAATCTTAGGTAATTTGAAAATATTTTGCCATGAGGATTGGTTAGAAATGAGAAACAATTTTGTTTTATCACCCAGTATGTTCTGATTTTTTACAGTTTAAATACTTCATTATGCCATGTCTCTCTTCTCACATTTGACCTTAGACAGTGAGAAGATGCCAGATGGTACTTTATAAATCCTATCTGAAAAGCTCCTTAGCTAGGTCATCAAATTCAATGACCACATTTCATATTTTCTTCATTTTTGTAGATTATACTGTTTTCCAACAATTCTACCTCCATATAGCATATGTGCCCTTTCTTCCAATGAAATTTACCCTCCTTTATGTCCTCATTAACAGCCTCTATGGGTCATTTTATCATTTTACTGCCTGTATTCTCAGGATAGCATTTAGGCTTTTTTCCGTGTCCTTGCCCTAATATCAATGTCTCAGATTTAGGCCCTACTTTCTGATATCATATTCTGTTCAAGTCATTAATTATTTAGGCATAAAAGACAACTCAAAATATAGTGACTTAAATCAATGGCAGTTATGTTTTTTTTAATATTTATTTTATTTATTTGAAAGAGTTATAGAGAGATGTAGAGCCAGAGAGAGTGATGTCTTCCACTCACTGGTTCACTCCCAAAATGACCATAATGGCCAGAGCTGAGCCAACCTGAATCCAGGAGCCAGGAGCTTCTTCTAGGTCTCCCACATGGGTACAGGAGCCCAAGGACTTGGGTCATCTTCTGCTTTCTCAGGCCACAGCAGAGAGCTGGATCAGAAGTGGAGCAGCCGAGAGACTTACACCAGCGCCCATATGGGATGCCAGTGCTGCAAGCCAGAGCTTTAACCTGCTACACCACAGTGCTGTCCCCAGTTATGTATTTTGCTTATAAACTTGTAATATGTACAAGATTAAGCTGGGAAATCTCAGCTCTTCTTTGTGTCAGCTAGAATGAGGTCGATGAGGGACACGGGGATTAAATTTCAAGATCCTTTGCTCACATGGTCTGCATGTTGAGCTATATGTAGGCTCACCCAGCATTCAGTTCCTCTCCAGGTTGATCTCTGAATGACCTTCCTGGGCTTCTTGATGGCTTAGCGTCTGGATTCTAAGAGTGAACATCTCAAGACCATTGGATAGGAACTTACTATCACTTCACGACTAATCTTTAGGAGTCAGATAGGATCCTTTAGAAGTAATCAGCAGTCTGCCCAGATTCAAGGGAGAAAGGATAATATATATTCCATCTCTGGATAATAAAGTTATCAAACTATCAAAATCTTTTTAGGAAGAGAGTGTTAGGAAACTATTCTGGTCTATTACATACTCTTTAGCCATTTTCCTTTTATTTTCTTATTTTTTGCCAGTTTGCTTTCAAAGGATATGTGTATATTTTCCTATTTGGTTGTAAATAGCCTGCAGTTATCATATTACTTCATATCTTTTTAAGTACATAGGTTTATATTTATGTAATCACCTAGGAGTATAACTGCTAGGTGTTGGGATATGCATATGATTTGATTTAGAGGATATTGTCAAATCAATTTCAAAACTGAATGTACCATTTTATATTCTCATCTAGAATAGGTATACCCTTTCAAAAATGCTTGTGTGTGTGTATTAACAGTTAAAAACTGTTTGCCCATTCTATTGATGAGAAGGGAAGGCTAACTGCCTTTGATTGACTAAGGGCTAAACTATGAATTCCTTGACCAACAGACTATAAGTGCAGTGACACTCTTGATTTTCCAAGCCAAATTAGCTTCTCTTTGATTCTCCAGAAAGCCCCTCATTTTCAGCTGTGAATAACAGCAAGCAGTCTGATCGCCTTGAGACTACGTTACTAGAGAGGTCTAGTTGAAATCCTCAGTGAATTCCTATCTTAAAATGAATATTTTAGATGCTAGTAACATGAGTGAAGTTGCCTTCAATATCTCGCAGCTTATTAGACTAATGTTTTTTTTTTTTTTTAAGTTTTGTTTTGTTTATTTGAAAGGTAGAGTGACAGAGTGTGGAAGAGACAGGGAGAGAAAGAGATTTTCCATATGCTGGTTTACTCACCAAACGGCATCAACAGCTGGGCTGGGCCAGATCAAAGAAAGAAGTCTGGAATTCCATCTGGGTCTTCCACATGAGTGGCAGTGGCACAAGTACTTGGGCCACCTAGAGCTGCTTTCCTGAGTGCATTAGTAGGGAGCTGGATGGAAAGTTGAGCAGCCAGGTTATGAACCTATGCTCAGATAAGTGATGCAGGCATTGCAAGCAGTGACTTAAACTGCATTGCCATGTTCCTGACCCTTGGACAGTTTTATATGCCATCGATGATTTCCATTAATGCCACACAGTAAAATCAGTAATGTAAAGCTGATGGATTCTTCAAAAATGATGTTGAAATAAATTATAGAAATTTAATGAGAAACAAATAGTAAGATAGAAAATTAAAGCTTCCTATTATGTTTGAAGATAGTTCATTCTGTGGCAATAGATAAATGGAAGCCTACTATTTTGCCTTCTTTGACCTTAACCATTATAGCACACATGCAATTGTATTACATTGTACTTTAATTTTCATTTTGCTGATCAGTATTGTGCTGAGTAATTTTCTGTTTGCTTTGATAATATTTAATGCAGTGGCTGTTCAATTTTTTTCTTTTACCATTTCATAGAGTCTATCTTTTGCTCAGTGGTTTCTTGATCTTTTACATTAGATCGAAACAGGTAAATTTGGACACTTTATTTCATATTGAATTTTGTTTATGCTGTTTTTTTCTACTTCTAGTTTGATTATTGACTTTGTTGACTGTTTGTGTCAGTTATCTTTTTAGCATGATATTTTTGCATAATAAACTACTCAAACTTAGTCGCTCTAATCCATAAACTTACAAGTTCAGGGATAGGGCAAACATTTTGATCAAATCTAGATTCATTGAGGTATCTGTAATCTTCTGTTGGTGACCTTGACAATTCTGCTGAGTTGAACTCAGACCCCTCATAAGTTGTCTGAAGACTGATCTCCATGTGTTTTTTTATGCTCACATGTGTCTCCTATCACTTTATATGACTAGGCTGCTTGGAATATTTTAGTTTTGATGAGAGGGAAACAAGAAATAAATTGGAAGCCTACAATACTCCTTTAATAGCTTTTGTTTGCAAGAAACCTAATATTCCATTAGCAAAAGTGAGTTTATCAGTCTTTGCTCTGAAGAGAAAGAAATGTTATAGTTAGGGAGCTGGCATTGTGGCACAGTAAGTAAAGCTGCTGCCTGCAATGAGGGCTACTGTGCTCCTAATCCATTTCCTGCATTGTGTCTGGAAAGGTAGTAGAACATAGCCCAAGTACTTGGGCTCCTTTCACCTGCATGGGAGATGAAGGTAGGGTTCCAGGCTCCTGGCTTTAGCCTAGCCCAGCCCTAGCTGTTGCATCCATTTGGAGAGTGAACCAACAAATGGAAGAAGGCTATTTCTCTCTCTCTCTCTCTGCTTTAAAATAAATAAAATAAATATTTTAAATGAAACACCATAGTTATTTAAATGGAAGTATAATATAAAGTATCATGAAACTATATTAGGAGAGAAACCTATAGATTTAACTAATGGATACCCTAGGATAATGAGAAAGTCCATATAGGAAGGCAAAATTAAAAAGACTCTGTATTCTTCCAACAATAATGATCAAATCTTAATGGAGAGGTTGAGGCTTCAGTTTACTGGATGACTGTGACATATACTAAAATGCCTCTATCATAATTGGTCTAGTCACTTGGCAATTAGGCAATAACTTTCCTGTAGTGAAAGTGAGCTGGTATGTGGGCATGCGGTGGGAGTCGGAATGCCACTGTAGTTGAGAAACACACGAAGAGAACACAAAGTCCATAGTAAGAAGGTCATGAAAAACAATCACACAGAGTAGAGGAGAACTGAGGTGGGCATGATGAGGAAGTCACAACACTGCTGGTGCTGGAAATCTGAAGCACATTGTTTCCTTGGAAATAACACTCCTGGGTGCAGGTAAGCTTAGACTGGCTGGAGTTTGCAAAGTATTTCTGTGGGAGAGAGTTTAGGAGTGTGCAGTTTCTACATCAGAAGAGCAATAGGAAGTAACACTCTACTCTGTGGATTATAAAGGGAGTTCAGGTACCTCCAGGAAACTTAGAACATATGATGTCTGTATCAAGGGAGCCCCGAGAAGTTTATAATCTAGCATTTTGTGATCAACCTAAAATCCATGTCATTCCTTGTATGTGGCTGATCATTTTCTGCAGAACTTTTGACCAAAGGGACAAGTGATCTGTTCCCCAACCTTTGACTTTAATGGTGCAAAATGAGTGTTAATTACCTATTGTAGTAAATTCTACTAATATCCTGTTTAAAAAAAACCAACAGATTCTGAAATCCAGCTTGGAAAATGTTGGCATATACCCCAAACTGTAAAAATGTTTGTTATTAGACTTTGGTTATCTCTGTTAGTAGTTCCATTACTCATTTTCTTCACATATCTTGGCTCTTCTGTTTTGGATTTTTGTCCATTTAGATTTGACTCTTTTAGAAATCTGAACATAACACTGGAAAATGTGTGATTTTATCAGCTTTTCCATATTCCTTCCTGCCTGTAGGAAAATATGGCATGGGTTTTCTTTTTGTTTTTTTGAACTTTCATTCCACTTTAGTCCAAGGTAGCGTCCTTTTCCCAATTACATTCCTTTAGAAACATCATGGGCTTCCCATAAATGTGATTCTATCAAGCAGCATTTGCCAAATGCACTCCTACAATATCTTTAGAAATCTGTCTCTTCCTAGACATGATCATTTTAGACAGGAGAGGCTGTTTCATTACAATGTTCTTCAAATTATGGAAACCCCTTTTTCTTAGTTGAGAAAATACCCACACACTGCCTTAATGATATTATAAGAAAAAGAGGAAAATTTGGTGATTACACTTTCAGATACAATATAACTTTATTATATATTTTCTATAAAATCTGCTTTCTCTTTTGTTGTTCAGCTTATTATATTTCAATATTAACAGTTGTCTGAGCCTTTAACATTTTGTATAGAAAACTACACTTTTTAAATCTAAGTGTTCAGACATTATATTTTCAATTCTCTACTTTAGTGTAGGTGATAGATTTGTGATTGTTTCATCACTGTATGACACAGGTTGCCATGTTTCAAATATCCTGAACAGTACATGCTGAATAAGGAAAGGAACATACCTCTTTTGTCATACTATCTCCAATGTTCAGAACAGTAGCTTATAACATGGTAATCATTTAATAAATGTTTTTTGAATAGGTAACAAACATATGACTAACACATGTGATATTTCAAGCCTAGAGCATTTGTATAGTTATGTAGATAAACTTCCTGATTTTATAGCAAAATAAGGTCGGACTCTAGCTGATAACCTCATCTCTATTAATCCAATGAAGGTTGAATGTACCATTTATGATGATATCTTCGTCCTCTGTTAATCACTGTTTTAACATATACTTTTAGAAATTTTCTGACAAAAATTCTTTGAGTGGAATTACACACTTTTTTTATTGAGACAAATATCTTAAGCATCTACAAATATTTTCAGGACAGGACTTTAGTAATGTAATTAATTTTGTATCTGATGCTTTCTAAATAACTTAATTTTGTATATCACAATAGTACAATAACTATAATACTGTTCTTTAAAATATTCAAAATAATATCCTATTGTGATCACTGTAATGAGCATGTTTGAACTTTTGCCTCATGAATCAGGTTCATTATTTTGCTTAATGATTTGACTTTTTGTAGTGTGTGTTTAAATGCAATGAGCTCAGAACAATTTGGAACTTATTTCATCCTGGAAACATCTGACTTCCCACTGTGGGTTTATGAATAAGCCACCATGATTATTTTGTGTGTGTATATATGTGTTGAAGAATGTTTTTTCTATGAACAATAGTTTGTAGTTCTTTCAATTTAACAAAACTATAATCTCCTTATATTAAGAATACAATACTGATAGTTACTCTGGAGAAAGGCCACCGTGGCACAAAGTACAACACAGGATATATTGGAAATGTTAAAAGAATAAAGCAGACTGTACCTTTATCAAATTAGGAACCAATTAGAAGAATAGCACAGAATGGAATCTGTCAGAGAGGTCATCCTGAAATGGCTTTGTAAGATTGACGTTAAGAAATCAGATGTATCTCAACATGTAAAAATTTAGTTTACATAAGCTGTGAAATATTCACAAGGGGCACTTTTTATTTTAACCATAAATCTCTGCCAACTAGAGTTCATAAAACTGCCTTGAAGTTCTTATTGTCACCATGATTCATTCTTAGAACCTTAACATAGAGCAGATTGTTATAAAAATTTTATATTTCCTCATAGGAACAGTGTTATAATTTGATGTTATATGGTAGACCAAGCATCAAATAAATCATAGACTTGACTGAAGATATGTCATAAAGTAAGACATACAACTATAAATTTGTGCAATAATTCTAAATGATAAAATTATGCTCTATGTTTTACTCAATGGGCATAAATGTACCATTCATTCTGATATTTCACAGGCCCCAGTGAATCATAAAATGAAAGTAGAATATGTAAAAATACAATACTACTGGATGATAAATTTGATCTATCCACAATTTAATTTTCCTCTGTTATTTCATACTTGATTTCTCTTAGCATGACCTCATTCTATTACTGTACACCCATATTACTAAAATAGTTACTGTATTAATATAAATCTAGGATCAGATCCATTCCACTTACAGGATTATTACATGATGAAACCAAGATGTGTTTTAGACCAAACTGTCGCATATATAAAATGACTGGAAATTCTGATGCCTAAATGGAAGAGATTTTGCATATTTTACTGTTGACATACATTTGTATGCTTTGTTTTTGTTGTGTTGCTTTTCTGTTTGAAAGTTAATGGCTGGGAGGAGCGATGGGAATATTTCCTAGTGATTAAAAAGATGTGAGGAAATTTCTATGTATCTATTTATCTCTGGTTTGTTGAAGGGGGTGTCATTGCCAGATGATTGATGCAAAGATGCCCATTGAGGAACCCTGGATTTAAAATATATATGATAAAAAGTGGAATCTGTTAACTAAGCACTTGTTAAGAGCTATCAAAAAGGAAATAGATTTGGACAGAGGATCTGAAGTATATGCTAAGAGGATAGAGCTAAGAGTAATCAAGGAGTTAGCCAAGTAAATTTGTGACCCAGTGGATTAGAAAGATTTAGAGAAAATGTTAAAGCACACAGTTTCCTCCTGAGGAAGCTTTTTATTCCAGCCTTTGTTTTGGTGTATTTCTGCCTAATTGTGTCTTTCTAAATAGGAAGAAGCTGCCTAGGGATGTGACATGTTTCAGTGGAAGTATTCAGAAACTGAACAATTATTGTAGAATGAATTACAAAGGTAAAATAATACAATTGAGAATAAATTTGCTGTTGTGGTCTCCTACAAAAGTATGAGAGCTATTTTTCTGCATAAGATAGCATAGGGGCCTTTCTGTTTTGAAGGCTTAGGCTTTTCTTGACCTGAAATCAGGTAGAAAATGATCTCATTTTTCATGTGTAGACAATCCATGTAATTTGATAATGATGGTTTGACTATGGGGAAGAATTCTGAGTGGTTACAAGAGAAAAAGGTAACCAAATCCTAGCACAAGATGGGAACTAAAGGGAGAGAAATGTACAAGATCACACGTACTTTTGGTGAGAGGAAACTGGGCCCTATTCCAAAGAAATATTTTAGAAAAGAGGCTAGACCGGCCAGTGCCGCAGCTTAATAGGCTAATCCTCCGCCTGGGGTGCCGGCACACAAGGTTCTAGTCCCAGCTGGGGCAATGGATTCTGTCCTGGTTGCTCCTCTTTCAGGCCAGCTCTACGCTTGGCCCCGGAGGGCAGTGAAGGATGACCCAAGTCCTTGGGTCCTGCACCTGCATGGGAGACCAGGAGAAGCACCTGGCTCCTGACTTCGGATCAGCGGCCATTGGGGGCTGAACCAACAGAAAAGGAAGACCTTTTTCTCTGTCTCTAAAAAAAAAAGAGAGAGAAAAGAGGCTAGACTTAGCCAATTTATTACTTGTTTCCTTTGTTAAATCAATTTTTGTTTTTAGATACTTCTCTCATCTCTAGTTTACTCTAAAAAATTCTTCATCATTTTATTTAATATTGTGTGGGATAGTCTCTTAGAAAGTTTCTCAAAGCTGAATTTAAATATAATACACAGTTTGGGGAAAGTTACATTTATCTTTCCAAAAAATCATTCAGAATAGCTTCTTATGTCTCAAATGTCATTAATTTAACATATAATTAGTACTGCTATATTTATTAAATAAGAACATACAAAATGAAAATATCTTAACATCTTAAGTATTCCAAATGTTCTTTTTTTTTTTTTTTGGATAGGCAGAGTTAGACAGTGAGAGAGTAGTGAAAGGTCTTCCTTCCATTGATTCACCCCCAAATGGCCACTACACTGTGCCAATCTGAAGCCAGGAGCCAGGTACTTCCTCCTGGTCTCCCATGGGAGTGCAGGGCCCACGCCCTTGGGCCATCCTCCACTGCCTTTCTGGGCCAAAGCAGAGAGCTGGACTAGAAGAGGAACAACTGGGACAGAACCGGTGCCCCAACCGGGACTAGAACCAGGGGTACCGGCACTGCAGGCGAAGGATTAGCCTAGTGAGCTGCGACGCCAGCCAAATGTTCTAAGTCTAATACATAACAGTGGAAACTCCTCCTGTGATTCCCAGATATCTACAACTTACTGTATATATGGTACCAAGCATATGCATTCCAGGCTCAATTATTTTAAAGAACTGTTCGGTTTCTTTTTAGTTTTGGGTAATATGCTCTTATAATTTTATTTCAACCTCTATTAATTCAAACACTAAATATATTCTTCAATATTTTCTAGTATCTGTTTTCCTCATTAATTTACTCTTTGTCCCAACACACCCACATACCCCCCACATAGAGAGGGAGGGAGGGAGGGAGGGAGAGAGGTGGTAGAGAGAGACTGAGACTAGATGACAATTTTAAGAACTCTTACTTTTTCCCAAACAGCAGTTTCTGTGTTTACTACAAACCATCAAAGGACAAGTTTGTATGTTCTGTCTCTGCCCTCAATTCTCTCAAGAGTAGAACTTATCCCCTCTGCTTTCTTACTTTCTCAAATATGTTTTCAAAAATGTTATAGTTGACAAAGCCAATCACCCTTATACATCCCTCCTCCTCTGTTCTTCTCCGGAGCATTCGACACTGGCAGCACGTCTTTGAAATTCTGTAATTTTCCTTCACAGAGTGCTCCCAGGTTTCTCTTGCTTCCCTTGCTGTCTTCTCAACTTCTTCTCTCTTCCTAACATGTGTATTCCCCAAATATTCTGCAGTCATTTATCTTTTTCAGTGCAGTCATTCTTAGTGATCTTATCCACACACACTTGCTTTAGCTTCTTCACAGAAATATATCCCCATATGTGCATTCCTGGGCTGACTTCTCTAAGACTCATTTCCCCTAACTCTTTCTGGAAATTCTATGTGGTTATTTCAAAGCATTTTTCTTCCCAAAATAAACTTGCTTTCTTCTCTCTATTTCAGTCTAAGTCTTACCTGTTCTAAAACTCAGATGAGATATCAACCCTGCTATGAAATTCTCACTTTGAACAAATTCTCCTATAATGCTGCTACTTTGTATTAATTTTTAGAATATATCACATTTTTCTTACATTTAACTAATGTGTTTATAATAATATAATAGTATTTTCTAATTTACTGAATGAAAAGAAACAATCCTCAAGTGGTAAAGTCATTAAATAGAAACTATTTTAGCAGTATACTTATGTTGCTAAAGTATATGTGTATATAACACATAATATAAATGGACTAGAATTTTTATTAGTATTTATAAAAATGATAGTAGTGTTAATATACAGTGATCTTTAGGCCTAATAAGATGAAATGATTAGCTTTTTTATGAGAAGTATATCATACTCTCTAAAGAGTTGTATTTGCAAAAGATATTTGGTCTATGGATTTAAAATGGAATCATATGATTCCAAATATTAAAATGTAAATAAGGCATATCCGTTTACTACAAAAAGGAGACCAGCTCAAGTACACACACTTCACCAAGATTCTCAGGTGTTAATGTTACCACAAAATTTACATTTTAATATTGCCACAAGAATTAGGATATGCAAATTTCCTTCATATACAATTGGTAGGAAAACTCATGTGGCAGAATATGGGGCTATCTTTTATCTTCATTCTCTGATACCATTTTACTATGGGAAGAAATACAGCAAAACACATCCTATTCATTGTTTATTTAAATCCCTATTTATATTTTCTTTATCTAGTTTCATATTCTAACCTATTGGATTCAGTATGGTATAATATCATATTAAGAATATCAGTAGCCTGGATGTCATCTTCCAATTAGTTCAAAGTAAGGACACGTTCTCTCATTATGCTTTAGTTGCAAACTCTGTAAACTGATTTTGGGGTAACCTATGTGTTATTGCCTTCTATCAGATATTGTACTAAGTATATAAATGCTCTATCTGTAGAGAATAATGCCTTCTTAATTTTGGCACACTTTGTCCAATGCAAAATCCTCATAACAGCATAGGTTTGGGCTACACAACATTTTGCAAATTAAATTTCTCTGAGCCACAGTTAACTAACTGATGGTTTACTGAGATAAATACCTATCATAGATTTTTCATAAGCCTTTATGAAAGCATTGTGTTACATTTACCATAAATATTTATCAGTATATCTTCAATGTTTAAATTTTTTCTTGCCAGCATGTAAGTAATTTCTGAAAGGCTGGCTTTCTACCAGAAATTTTCCTAATATTCTAGACCTGGGATCAGTGAGCATTTTCTATAAAGTAAGAATATAGGAAATATTTTTAATTTTTCAAATCCTATAATCTCTGTTGTGACTCCTCGACTGTTGTATCATAAAAATAGCCATAGAATAGACAATATGAAAATAAATATGCTTGACTATTTTCTAAACCTCTTAGTTTACAAATAAAAACAAAAACAAAGAGTTGATTAATTGGCCATAATAATTGACCTCTCATTTAGCATATATTATCTCATTCTTCAATACTTAGAAGAATTACATTAGACTCTTTTCATTTGCTTAGGTCTGGATGCAGACAAGGAGAGTTTACCAAGAAATGATATTTCATTTAATTATCTCTTTTTTTTTTTTCTTTTTGCTAGGCAGAGTGGACAGTGAGAGAGAGAGACAGAGAGAAAGGTCTTCCTTTTCTGTTGTTCACTCTCCAATGGCCGCTATGGCTGGCGCGCTGTGGCCAGCACACTGCACTGATCCAAAGTAGGAGCCAGGTGCTTCTCCTGGTCTCCCATGGGGTGCAGGGCCCAAGCACTTGGGCCATCCTCCACTGCCCTCCCGGGCCACAGCCGAGAGCTGGACAGGAAGAGGAGCGACCGGGACAGAATCCGGCGCCCCGACTGGAACTGGAACCCCGTGTGCCGGCGCCACAGGTGGAAGATTAGCCTATCGAGATGCAGTGCCAGCCTCTTTTAATTATCTCTTAATGTTCAGATATGCTTCTATCAAGAACTAGGTTAGGAAAACTAAACATTTAGAGGTCATAAAAATATATAACTTGTTTGTTTTGCTTCTTTCTTATCTCCACACTGATTATTTTTCTCTTTCTGTTGAGGGAGAAAGATTTTAAAAATTACTTCAATTGACATTCATTATTTAAACATTATTCCTTTTTTTAAATGTTCTTTTCATTTCTGTGAACAAATTTAACAAATCAACTTTATGTAAGTGACCCCAACCTTACTTTCTAATATTGGCTTTTCATTGTAATTAAATGAATAGTGCAGTACCTAATCAAGGCATTGTTTCAGAAATTATGGGATCCCCAGTACCATTTCACACCTTTTGAGTCAATTCAGTAATCCTATATTCTGTTATTCTTTTCCTTATGATTTCTTGCTCAAGCAAACTTACCAACCCTATTTGTGGTCGGAGTTGCTATTCCACAGGGCGTCATTAAGTCAAGTTTGAGGCCCGAAGCAATCTTAAAAGAAGGCTTTGGAACACTGTAAGTGTTTTACCATATATCACAGAACAGAAGTTAATTAGCTTTCATAATGAAAAAAAGTATCACAGTCCTGAAGTTTTCCAGCCCTGGGCATGGATGTATACTAAACTCTATCAATGTGAACATAACTTATTTTGCCATTTCTAATATTCTTTTTCTCACAGGGAATTGGCTCCTTCTTATTCATGTTTCCTTCAGAACTAGTTTATTTTTTGATTTCTAATTATTGTGATGGGATATCTTATATTTACATATGCATATATAATATATATTATATGTATATATGTTTTAAATATGTATAATCAAATGAAGTCAAACCACTAATATTAAAGTACAATATGCCATGTACTACAGCACTAAATAAAATCTTCATTAAAAATTTAGAAGCAGAGATAGTGAAAGATTTGAGTATATTAACTACATTGTATTGTTAACTACTTTGGCTTAACCAAGGATGTAAGAGACATCTAATGAATTATTACAGTTTTGTTTTAAAAGAAAAAAAATCATAGGGAAGTTGGAAGAAATAGATACATATTTAAGTGAATATTGAGGCAGGATATTCTTATATTCAATATTTTGCCATTATTCTGGAACAAATTTAAAGACTCTTGAAAATACAAAATGAGTTTGCAGTAATTATGATAGAATGATTGCAGCATATGTTGCATACATCTGAATCAACATATGTACCAAGATTTAGGCAACTTTGATATGGGGGTCACTTTTATCTATACTGCTCTGCTCATTTTACTTTTTATTCTCTATGAATGGTTATTAGTTCAGACTGTGCCACACCACATGCTCAGCTCACTGTTTCCTTAATTTTTCATGGACTGTACTCAGTTACAGCAAACATATAATGGATTTGTAAAAAGCACAGATGCTTCATTCACTCTCAGGTAAAACAAAACAAACCAACCAAACAAACAAAAAGCAAAAACCATCCCCCAAACAAACAACCAGGAAAATATATTCTAAAGACTCAAAAAAAAAAAAAAAAAAGGCCAGCACTGCGATTCACTTGGCTAATCCTCCACTTGTGGTGCCGGTACTCCTGGTTCTAATCCCGGTTGGGGGGCCAGATTCTGTCCCAGTTGCTCCTCTTCTAGTCCAGCTATTTGCTGTGGCCCGGAAAGGCATTGGAGGATGGCCCAAGTGCTTGGGCTCTGCACCCCATGGGAGACCAGGAGAAGCACCTGGCTCCTGCCTTTGGATCGGCACAGTGCGCTGGCCGTGGTGGCCATTTTTTGGGGGGGTGTGAACCAATGGAAGGAAGACCTTTCACTGTATCTCTCTCTCACTGTCTAACTCTGCCTATCAAAAAAAAAAAAAGACTCAAGTAGACATTGGAAAAAAAAACAGCATCTGGAAAATTTTAAGTTACACTTAATTATTACATTAATTCTGTAATGCTATGCTAATAATATTTTATCTTACATTAAATTTTATAAAATGAGTATTAATCTTAGAAAATACAATCAAAGCCTTTTCTGTTAAAACTCTTTTCAGTTTTGAGAGTCTATAAATCTCAGGCAAATGGATAGAATTGAAGCAATTTCTGTAAGGAGTTTACCTATTTAGGAAGTTTTGATGCTTCCCAGATTCTAACAGGAAATACATATCTGTTATAACAAGAAACTACTTGCTGGGGCCGGCACTGTGGCACAGTGGATTAAAGCCCCAGTCTGCAGTGTTGGCATCCCACATGGGCTCTGATCCAAGCCCTGGCTGCTCCACTTCCAATCCAGCTCTCTGCTATGGCCTGGGAAAGCAGTAGAGGATGGTCCAAGTCCTTGGGTCCCTGCACCCGCATGGGAGACTGGAAGAAGCTCCTGGCTTCTGGCTTCGGATCAGCTCAGCTGTGGCCGTTGTGTTGTTTGGGAAGTGAACCATTGGAATGGAAGAAGACCTCTCTCTGGCTCTACCTTTCTCTCTAATGCTGTCTCTCAAATAAACAAAATAACTCTTTAAAAAAAGACTTACCTCTTCCTACAAGAACTTCTTATTATTTGCTTTATAATTAATTGTTATACAGGCTGGCACAGTGATAAGCAGATAAAGCCTCTGCCTGCAGTGCCAGCATCCCACATGGGCATTGGTTTGAGACCTAGATGCTCCACTTCTGATCCACCTCCCTGCAGATGTGCCTGGGAAAGCGCTGGAAGATTACCGAGTATTTGGGCCCCTGTACCTACTTGGGAGACCTGGATGAAAGTCTGGCTCCTGGCTTCAGCCTGGTCCAGCCCTGGTAGAAAATATTATGGAGTAAAGATAGCAATATCCAAAGCAAAAATAATTTCCAACTTCAAGGACTTACTAGAAACTTGTTACCAGGCCGGCGCCGTGGCTCAACAGGCTAATCCTCCGCCTTGAGCCGCCGGCACACCAGGTTCTAGTCCTGGTTGGGGTGCTGGATTCTGTCCCGGTTGCCCCTCTTCCAGGCCAGCTCTCTGCTGTGGCCCGGGAGTGCAGTGGAGGATGGCCCAGGTGCTTGGGCCCTGCACCCCATGGGAGACCAGGAGAAGCACCTGGCACCTGGCTCCTGCCATCGGATGAGCGCGGTGTGCCGGCCGCAGCGCGCCAGCCGCGGCGGCCATTGGAGGGTGAACCAACGGCAAAGGAAGACCTTTCTCTCTGTCTCTCTCTCTCACTGTCCACACTGCCTGTCAAAAATAAAAAAAATAATAATAAAAAAAAGAAAGTTGTTACCAAGGAATACCTATTACTGAAATGCTTTCATAACCAAATTTCAGATATATATTAATTGTACATCCTCTTTGTTTTTTAAATATTCATTTTATTTATTTGAAAGAGTTACAAAGATACGTCTTGCATCTGCAAGTTCACTCCCCATAGCGGCCATTTGGGGAGTGAACCAACAGACCTTTCTCTCTTTCTCTCTCTCTCTCTCACTGTCTAACTCTGCCTGTCAATAAAAAAAAAAAAACCCGAAACAGATTCACATTGACCACGCTTAAGGATTTCCAGATTAGAAGATAACGAATTAGGGAATGACATATTGTGCTAGCCTAGGGATAAGCAGTAAAACAAAACACAACAAGAAAAAAGTGCAGAAAGTGCTTTCTCAGGGGAGAACTGGAGAGAAACCTGCACTGGAAATCCTACAAGAGTAAGAGGAATGTCATGGACCTGTGTGGAGGGTGCAGACACACAGCACGAACATGAACCCAAGCACAACTGCAGAGGCTGAGAGCTGGAACAGGCAGCAGCTTACAGAGGTGAGACCAGACTGCAGCAACACATGGTGATATATCCAGAGGGAAAGCGTGGCATGAGTCTGGACTGGAGCCACAGGGGATAGCAGTTGTCTGTGGACCAAGTGGAAGTAGAGGGAGCATATTTACCTCTTCCACACTTCCCCACAACATTGCCCACTATACAGCTGAGAAAGGGTGGTGCCATTTTGGGTTTGGGCAGGATCTATGGAAGACTTTATGCAAGTGCACAGCAACTGACTGAGACAGGATGCCATCTTCCTGGCAGTACTAGCAGCAGTGGCAGAGAGAAAGCAATATTTGATAAGTGGCTTTTGTGTAATCATGTGACCCAGAGATTCTAGAAGAGTGAACAGTCTGTAGTCTCCACTGACTCTGAGCCTGACTAGGAGGTTGTTGGGCAACCACATAGGACAGTGAGCTGCTCACAGCCTCATAAGATCAAGACGTCCAGGAGGAGCTGTCTCAGGGAATGTCTGCTTCTCTGTTGACTGGACACAATGGCAGGGTGGAGAGAAACCTCTGTATCCAGAGACTATGAGTCTATTTGCTGAGGCTGTGAGGATTCAATGGTTCTTTGAGAAGGTGCAGGATGTAGCTGGGTCTCTGGGCAATTACTGTGTGCCACTCCACACACTCAGAACTCCTTGGTTGCCTAGAGCAGGTTGTTGCAGCAGAATCTTTACTCACAGTGAGGACTACATGGATCATTTGTGTAGTTTGTATTGTGGCATGGAACACACTGGGGGCTAACACCCAGACGTTAAGATCCTCTGTGCCCAACTAGAGCAATTCTTGCTCCATCCTGGAACACTGATCAGAGCTCCCTGGTCACACCCATCACACATCTCTTGGTATTCACCAAAATTGCAGACATTCCACTAAGTCACAGAGGAATAGTTCAAAGGTAAAAACCATCAGAGGAAAAAACCCAAAAATAAACTCCATAAAAAACAAATGCAGAAATTCAAGAAACAAGAACAAGGAAGACACCATGAACCCTCTCCCCTCCAGGAATACAAAACTTTTCATAATAAAATGTGAAGATGAAGAGATTGAGGAAATTCCAGAAATGGAATTCAAAAGATTAATCCAATGATTACTCAAAAGCAATCAGAAGCAAATCCAGGAATGAAAGAAAAACCATACATGACATGAATGAAGAAAACCATACATGACATGAATGAAAATGTTTCTAATGAAACTGAGATTTTAAAGAGAAATCAAAATGAAATATTTGAATTGAAGAATTCAATAGATCAAATAGAAAATGTGGTGGAAAATCTTAACAACAGACTTGGAGTGGCAGAACAAAGAACATCTGAACTAGAAGACAAATCTGTGGAAATACCTCATTCAGACCAAAACAAATAAAAAATCCCAACCAAATAAAAAACAAAACAAAACAAGAGGAAAATAGAAATAACCAACATAGGGGTTTTAGGAGTTGCTGAAGGTATGGAAAGAGAGAATGGACTAGAAAGCCAATTTCTTGAAATAATTACAGAAAACTTCCTCAATTTGGAGAAAGAAAGGGATGTGCAAGTAAAGGAAGCACACAGAATTTTTAACAGACATGACCAGAAAAGATCTTCACCATGACACATTGTATTTAAACATTCCACAGTAAAACACAAAGAAAAGATTCTAAAATGTGTACAAGAGAAACAACAGATTACTTTCAGAGGATCTTCAATTGAACTCAGATAACTTCTCATCAGAAACCCTATGGGCTAGAAAGGAATGGTGAGATATAGTCCAAGTCTTAAAAGAAAAAAACACTGTCAACCCAGAATACTGGCAAGGCCCTCATTTATGAATGCAGGTTAAATAAAGACCTTCCCTAACAAGCAGTAATTGAAAGAATTTGTCGCCACTTTTCCAGCCTTACAATAGATACTTAAGGATTTGCTACACACAGAAACACAGAAAGATAATCATCATTATGAAAAAATGGGATAGCAGAAAATCCCCCAAGAAAAGTGCAAAAGAAATCCAAAGTAAATAATAGGAATATTCATGGAAAAATGGCAGGGCAAAGTCTTTTCTTATTAATAGCTACCTTGCAGCCGGCGCCGTGGCTCAACAGGCTAATCCTCCACCTTGCGGCGCCGGCACACCAGGTTCTAGTCCCGGTCGGGGCGCCGGATTCTGTCCCGGTTGCCCCTCTTCCAGGCCAGCTCTCTGCTGTGGCCCGGGAGTGCAGTGGAGGATGGCCCAAGTGCTTGGGCCCTGCACCCCATGGGAGACCAGGAAAAAGCACCTAGCACCTGGCTCCTGCCAACGGATGAGTGCGGTGCGCCGGCCGCAGCGCGCCGACCACGGCAGCCATTGGAGGGTGAACCAACGGCAACGGAAGACCTTTCTCTCTGTCTCTCTCTCTCTCACTGTCCACTCTGCCTGTCAAAAAAAAAAAATTAATAGCTACCTTGGATATAAATGGTCTCAACTCTCCAGTTACGAGGTAGAGACTAGCTGAATAGATTATTAAAAGAGACCCATCTATTTGCTGCCTATAAGAAATGCATCTCACCAACAAAGATAAATGCAGACTGGAAGTGAAAGTATGGAAAAAGATATCCCATGCTAATGGAAAACAAAAACAAGCAGGTGTTGCCATCTTAATATCAGACAAAATAGACTTTAACATAAAAACTGTTAAAAACATCAAAATGTTCATACTATCAAAATCAATTTACACACTCTTTGTGATCCTAATCAATATACCAATGACATTCTTCCCAGATCTAGAAAAAAACAATGCTAAAACTCGTAGGGAAACACTGAAGACCACAACAAGCTAAAGCAATCTTATACTAAATAACAACGATGGAAGCATCACAATACTTGATTTCAAGACTTAATTACAAATGGTGCCGGGGAGACTGGATCTCCACATGCAGAACTATAAAACAAGACCCATACCTTACACCTTTCACAAAATTCATTAAAAATGAATCAGAGACCTAAATTTATGGCCCTGTCAAATTACTAGAGAACATTGGGGGAACTGTGCAAGACATACATATAAGCAGACTTCTTGGAAAAGATTCCAGAATCACAGGCAATCAAAGCCAAAATTGACAAATGAGATTACATTAAGCTGAGAATCTTCTGCAGTGTAAAAGAAACAGCAAAGTGAAGAGGCAGCCAATAAAATGGGAGAAAATATTTGCAAACTATGCAACAGATAAAGGGTTAACATTCAGAATCTATAAAAAGCTCAAAAATTCCACAACAATAAAATAAACAATCTGTTAAGAAATAGGGAGAGTTTATTGAATACCTAGAGTTCCTGGTGTCTTCTCAGGGCAGATAAGGTGATTGATAGCTACCTGAGACCCTGCAGTTTGGTGCGTACACCCCAGCAGCTCTCACCCTATGCTTCGGCCAATCAGTTCAAAAGGCATCAACCCCAAAGCCATCCAACCACCTTTAGTAGGTCCGTTCCCACCATTGGATGCACTAATCAATTCTAGGAGATGTCCTTTGAATTTCCCGCGGGATGAGATGATTTGCTAAATGTTACCATGATGTATAGAATGTCTCCAAAAACCCTATAAAAACCCTGTTAACGAAGGGTTGGGGCTCTCAATTCAGACCTACTGCATCTGTGTTGATTGAGAGACCAGGCCTGGACCCACAATAAAACTCTCGTGTGCAGAAAGAAAGGAAGAAAGGAAAAAAGGAAGAAAGGAAGAAAGAGGGAAAGAACTTGAACAAGCATTTTTCAAGAGAGGAAATTCAAATTGCCAACAGACACTAGAAAATTTCTTAGGATCACTAGACTTTAAGGAAATGCAAATCAAAACCACAATGTGGTTTCACTTCACTCCAGTTAGAATGAGTTGTACAGAAATCAACAAATGACAAATAATGGTGAGGATATGAGAAAATAAGTTCCCTGGTCCACTGTTGGAAATATAAACTGGTGTAGTCACTGTGGAAGACAGTATGGAAGATACCTCAGAAATCTAAATATAGACCTACCATATGATCTAGCCATCCTACTCCTGGGAATTTCCCCAAACCAAAAGGAATCAGTATGTGAAAAAGTATTTGTACCTCTATGTTCATTGCAGCACAGTTCAGAATAGCTAAGATATGGAATTAACCCAGATGGCCATTAACTGTTGACAAGATTATAGTGTATATACACTATGGAGTACTACCCTGTTGTAAAAAAAAATGAAATCTTGTCTTTTGCAACAAAATGGACGCAACTGGAATACATTATACTTAGTGAAATAAGGAGTTCCAAAAAGACAGATATCATGTTTTTCTTGATCTGAGGTAACAAATAGAGTACCTGAAATGTAATGTATTCAAGTTAAATGGACATTTTGAGATTCAATGATTGTTTACAGCCCTTGTCTCTTCTGTTGAGGAATTTGTATAACTGAAATAAAATTTTAAAAATGAGTTTCCAGATTAAATTTATTGTTATTGTATATATATATATATATATATATTATACTTTTTTCTCTCAGTTTTTCATATAAGGTAACAAAATCATAAACTTTTCAATTTCTGAAAAAAAGTCCTTATTTATTTTCTGTGAATAGTTTGAATGACTCCATCTACCGGTAATACACTTTCCATCAGTAACACTGTAAATGTTACTGATTTGAATTGCTGTATTTTAGAAGTTCTTCCCTTCAGAAAATTCATCAAAGCACTTCTAATTGGTGAGTTTTGAAATTTGCTTTACATTCCTGAAAAATTTTGACAAAAAAATAAATGGAGCAAAGGGCTGAAACAACTATAGCTCCATGAAGTTCAGATGACACTTTTGCAAAGTTAACTTCAGTTCATTTACATTTGTTATCAAGGATTTGTTTTCTGGTCTTTGGCTCCAGTTGATGGACTCCTATAATTAGTCTTTAAAGTTCTGTGTATGATTACATCTGCAATTCTTTGATTCAGGTCATCAAAGCACATTTTTTCACATTTTTTTAACCTCTCTGTTCACCTTCAAGCTTTTGTGCATTTCTCCTTATGCAATCTCAAAACAATTTATTGGTACATCTATTTTTCAGTTCTATAAATATAAATCCTTTGGGGAATTTTAAAAATAAATCAGATAAGAATTAGGGTGATAGCTTCTCTAAAAATCAGCTGTTTAGGATACTTTCAAATGCTTTTATAATTTATTAAGTAGGAATAGAAGAGAAAAACTTTAGTGAAAACTTACTTTCCGAATGTTTGTTGACATCAACAGATAAAGAAAGCATGCAATCCTGTGACAAAGCCAATAAAGTAAAATATCTTTTCATTCTGCATAGCCCCTGTCTTATTGTAGTTTCTTAGAAGCTGTTCATTTCGTTATAATTATAGTTATATGATAGTATAATTATAGGTAATTATGTAATGTTTATATAATTTATTATGATAATGAACATGCATCAGAGCTGGTGAACAAGCAGTCACTTGGATTAAGATCATCCTAGAAGTGTCTCATTTCTAGCATGTCATTTTTATGAACTATTAATTGCATAAGAATATGTGTTTAATAAAAACAAATGGGAATTTAAAATCCTCTTGTTTGATATTGAAGGACCCTTACGAGGAGAGGCACCGGGCCCTGCGACAGCCCTGGGCCCCACGCCCTCTCGTCCGGCGGCCCGCGGGCAGTGGCAGCGTCGTCCCAGCCCACACTGACCCCGTGTGTGGCGGGGCCACTCTGCAGTGGTGGGGCCGCCTCACCCCCAGGTCCTCGTCGGGGCTCCGCGGCCGCGGGTTGCCGCGGCAACACTCCAGCTCCGCATGATCGTGGAGTCTGCGCGGGCCCAGCAGCCCCCAAACCAGACTCCTCGCCCTCGGCCGGCAGCCGAGGGATCTCCCCGCCACCGAGTCGTCCTCAGGACGCCCCGGCCGCGGGTGATCGTTGGGTCTCCTCAGGGCGCCCAACAAGGAAGGCCACAGGCGCTGGTGCAAAGGGACCGCGCCCGGAGCGGAGCCGCCCTGCCCCTTCGGGAAGCCTCTGAGCATGCTCAGAGGGGAGCCGCCCCGCCCCTTCGGGAAGCCTCTGAGCATGCCCAGAGGGGAGCTGCCCCTCCCTTCTCTGGATGAACTCTAGGTGAACCCAGAGCCGGAGCGGAGCTGCCCCTCCCTTCTCTGGATGAACTCTAGGTGAACCCGGAGCAGAACTGCCCCTCCCTTCAGAGAGTTTCTGGGCGCGCTCTTATGACGTCACTGCGACCGGCCAATCCTGTGCCACCTCAGCACTCTCCCTCAGCACTCTCCCTCAGCATTCTCCGTCAGCACCCCCCCCACATGCTAATGGACCCTCTGAGCTGACCAATCCTGTAACACCACAGCATTCCCCGCCTAAGAATATGCTAATCTGTTGCCTATATAAGCTGTGTGAAACTGCTGCTCAGGGCTCTTCACCGCCTGAGGTGGAGGCCCGTTTGCGCAAACGTTCAATAAATACCTCGTGTTTTTTGCATCAACTCGTCTGGAGTCTGGATCTTTGGGCGTCCTCCCGAGCAAGTGGACATCTCTGTAGCTGAGAGGTCCAACTATATATATATATATATATATATATATATATATATATATATATCCCCATAAATATAAATATACATATTGGGTGCTTTTGCTTTTACTGTGATAAAATCTAGTATAGAGCTTAACATTTTAGCCATTTTTAAGTGTATAGCTGATTGACATTAAGTACATTTACTTTGGTGTGCAGCAACTCCTAACATCTGCATCCAGAACTTTTTCATCTTGCCAGTCTAATATTCTGTGTTTGTTAAGCAACAGCTTTCTATTCTCACTTACTCAAGGCTATGATATTTATCATTTTGCTTTCTGCCTTTATGAATTTTATTGTTCTAGATATCCTGTATAAATGGACTTATGCAGTATTTTACCTTTTGTGATCAACTTATTTCAGTTAGCTTAATGACTTCAAGGTTAATCTGTGCTGTATAATGCATCAGATTTCCTTCTTTTAATATGAAAAATTGCTGAATATATAGTGTTGATTTTGCCATTCATCAGTGGACACTTAGTTTACATTGGCTATTTTAAGTAATGTTACTATGAATGTAGGTATGTATATATCTATTTCAAATGTATACTTATGTTCATTCTATTTGAAACACACACATATAAACACAAAGGAAGATTTGATATTATATCCATTGGTTTATTTTGTAAATGCCAATAACAGTCAAGGTTGGCCAGGACAATACGGAGCCCAGTACTCAATTTCCATCTCCCACTTGTGTGGCAGATCCCCAAGCACTTGAGCAATCTCCTGTTGCTTTCCAAGGTGTGCATTAGCAGGAAGCTGCATTCTAAATTGGGGCTGAGAATCAAACCTGAACACTAGATATGGGATGCTGGCATGCCAAATGATCTCTTAATGGCTACACAAAACAATTGCCTCATTTTTTTTCTGTTTTTTAATGGTAAGTATTTACAGTTATATTTTGTAAAATTTTATTGTTCATATTTTTGAAAAGTGAGTGTAAAAGAGAGAAATCAAGACTGAGAGAGAGAGAGAAAGAGAGGTAGAGAGAGAGAGAGGGATCTCTCATTCCATTGTTTACTCTCCATATCCCCTCAACAGTTGGAGCAAGGCCAGGCTGAAGCCAAGAACCAGGTATTCTATATAGGTCTCCCACGTGGGTGGCAAGAACGTAAGTACTTGGACCATAATTCTGCCTTCCACACAGATTAGCAGGAAGCTGGGTTGGAAGCAGAGGTGAAACTAGAATCCAGACACTCTGATATTGGATCCACATCCAATATCCCAAGCAAAAACTTAATGTACCTATTCCATATTTGTTATGTATTAGTTTTACTTTTTTCAAGATACTTTCTAACTTCCCTGTGATTTCTTCTTTGACTCATTCATTTATGAGGGAGGTATTGTTGAATTCCCACATATTTATGGGTTTTCTTATTTTCCTTCTGCTATTTATTTCTAGTATCACTACATTGTGATTAGAAAAGATATATTGGGGGTCAGTGTTGTGGCATAGTAGGTGAAGCTGCTGTCTGTGATACTGGCATGCTTTGTGGGTGCTGATTCATGTCCTGACTACTCCACTTCCTATCCAGCTCCTTTTTTTTTTTTGACAGGCAGAGTGGACAGTGAGAGAGAGACACAAAAAGGTCTTCCTTTGCTGTTGGTTCACCCTCCAATGGCCGCCACGGCCAGCCGGCGCATCGTGCTTATCCGATAGCAGGAGCCAGGTGCCAGGTGCTTCTCCTGGTCTCCCATGGGGTGCAGGGCCCAAGCATTGGGCCATCCTCCACTGCACTCCGGGGCCACAGCAGAGAGCTGGCCTGGAAGAGGGGCAACCAGGACAGAATCCGGTGCCCCAACTGGGACTAGAACCTGGTGTGCCGGCGCTGCAAGGTGGAGGATTAGCCTGTTGAGCCACGGCGCCAGCCAATCCAACTCCCTTCTAATTGCCTGGGAAAAGTAACGAAGGATGACCCAAGTACTTCGGCTGCTGTTACCAATGTGGGACACTCAGCTGAAGTTCTTGGCTTCTGGCTTTGGCATGGCTCAGCCCCAGCCATTGTGGCCAAGTGGGAAGTTGACCAAAGGATGGAAGATCTTTCACTCTCTCAAATAAATAAATAAACAAATTTTTTAAAGGAAATGATATTTTGTATAATTTCAGTTTTCTTAAATTTATTGAGACTTGATTTGTGGTCTAGCTTAAGGTCAATTGAAGAGAATGTTCTACGTGTGTTTAAGGAAAATGTATGTTCAGTTATTGTTGAATGCAGTGCTCTATATATGTATGATACGTCCAGTTGCTCTACAATATTCTAGTTCTCTAACCCTTATGATTTCTTATTTGATTGTCCATTCATTACTGAGGATCATTATTGAATTCTTTACTATTATTTTACAGCTTTGTTTTTTATATTTCAGTTTGGTATTTGCTACCTATTGTTAAGACCTCTGGTATTTTGTTCATGTATATTATAATCATAATACCTCCATGATGACTTAAACTTTTCATCATTATAAAATACTCTCCTGTGTCTTTTAATATACTTTGTATCAAATCCAATATAAGAACAACCATGACTCAAAACTTTTGGGTACTATTGGTAAGCAATGTCTTTTTTATTCATTAGTTTTATTTCAATGTAGTCGTGTCCTTAAACCTAAACTGAGTTTTTTATATATACCATGTAGTTTGGTCAAGTCTTTTTTCCATTCTATTTACGAATTTCTTTTGCTAGGAGATCAGATCCATAAACACTCAAAGCCTTTACCAGAAGAAAACTTTTTTTTTATTCATGTGATTGCTTCTTTGTCCCTTATTTAATTCCCTACTGCCTTCCTTTATGTTATTTCTTCTTTTAATGACATATTTTGCTTTCATTTTCATTTACTATTGAGTAAATTATATAGATTGATTTGTTGGTGGTTATCATGGAAATTACATCTTGCATTGCAATATTATAGTAATCTATTTTAAACTGATACCAAGTTAACTTGAGCTAATCAGAAAACTAATTCTTTATGACCTTATCCCCCAATTTATGTAATTAATATCACAGGTTACATTTTGTATACTCATTAACATAAATTTATTTTTGAGGTTTTAAAATATTTTAAGTCCTATAGAAAATTAAATTGAAAGTATTAATCAAAATAACAGTAAAACATGTGTCTATGCATTTGCATTTTTCAGAGAACTTTATATTTTTGTATGAAATCAGTTATTTTCCAGCTTCCTTTCATTTCAACTGAAGTACTCCATTTATCATTTCAGTAGATCAATCCTGGAGATAATGAGCTCTTGTTCATCTGGAATATCTTCTTTTTAAAGATTAGTTTATTTATTTGAAAGGACAAGTTACACAGTAAGGGAGAGACACACACACAAACACAGAGAGGGAAGAGAGAGAGAGAGACAGGAATCTTTTATCTGATGGTTCAGTCCCCATATGGCTTCAACGGCCAGACTGAAGTCAGAAACTCCATGGCAAGCAGACCACACAGCAGACTCATAGAATGAGAAATGCCCTAAACTGCACTCCAGCCTAAGAATCAGCCCTTAAGGCATTCGGATCTGGCTAAAAAGCCCATGAGAGCATTTCAGGCATGGAAAGCCAAGACACTGGCAAAAAATGACCTTCGTGAAAGATATCTGTGAGTAAGATCTCAGTGGAAAGAAGGGGCCATCAAAGAAGGAGGTACCTTTCTCTGAAGGGAGGAGAGAACTTCCACTTTGATTATGGCCCTTGTTAAATAATGTCAAGGGTTTGTGGACTCAAGAGGTTTCCATAACCTTGGCAGCTCATGGCAAGAACCTCGGGTGATCACCGACATCATAAATAAGTGTCAATTGTTAAATCAACAACAGGAGTCACTGTGCACTTGCTCCCCATGTAGGACCTCTGTTCTTAATGAGTTGTACTATGAGAATTAACAGTAAAACTAGTCCTCAAACAGTACTTTATATATTGTGTGTCTGTGTGGGTGTAAACTGTTGAAATTTTTACTCAGTATAGAGTTGATCTTATATATATAAATACAATTAAAAATGGATCTTAATGAAGAATAGGATGAGAGAGAGTAGGAGGTGGGACGATTTGGGGGTGGGAGGATGGGTATGGGGGGAAGAACTGCTATAATCCAAAAGTGTACCTATGAAATTAATATTTATTAAATAAAACTTTCTATAAAATTAAGAAAAAAGAACTCCATGACAGGGATCCAAGTCCTTGGACCATCTTTTGCTTTTTTCCCAGGCACATTAGCAGTGAACTGGATCAGAAGTAGAGCATCAGTTCATATGAAATGTGTCACAATGCTGTCCCCTCTGGCTGTTTTAAGACACTTTCTTCCTTTGTTCTTCTTCTTATTATTTATTTATTTATTTATTTATTTTTGCTGTGTTCCATGGTGATTTTTTAAGTTTTCTATGGACTTTGATCACTTTATCTTTAGTTTTTTTTGTGTGTGTGTCTGCTATGGATTTTGCATTGTGGTTGCCATGAGCATAAATAAAATATAATACTCTATTTTTTTTTTAATTTTTCACAGGCAGAGTGGACAGTGAGAGAGAGAGACAGAGAGAAAGGTCTTCCTTTGCCGTTGGTTCACCCTCTAATGGCCGCCACAGCTGGCGCGCTGCGGCTGGCGCACCGCGCTCATCCGATGGCAGGAGCCAGGTGCCAGGTGCTTCTCCTGGTCTCCCATGTGGTGCAGAGCCCAAGCACTTGGGCCATCCTCCACTGCACTCCGGGGCCACAGCAGAGAGCTGGCCTGGAAGAGGGGCAACCGGGACAGAATCCGGTGCCCCAACTGGGACTAGAACCTGGTGTGCCGGCGCTGCAAGGTGGAGGATTAGCCTGTTGAGCCACGGCGCCAGCCCGTAATACTCTATTTTAAGTCAATAAAAGTCAATAAAATAAAGTCAATAAAAGCTTAAATTTATTGTGGGACTGGCATTGTGGCACAGCAGGTAAAGCCTACTCCTGCGACTCCACTGATATCCCATATGAGCACAGTTTAGGACCTGGATGCTCCACTTAGATCCAGCTTCCTGTTAATGTCCCTAGGACAGCAGCAGAAGATGTCCTAAGTAGTTGGGCCCCTGAACCTACTTGGGAGACCTGGGAGAAACTTTGTGTTCTTAGATTCAGCCTGGGCCAGCCTTGTCCATTGTGGCCACTTGGGGAATGAACCAGTAGATAGAAGATCTCTTTCCCTCTCTACGCTCCTTCTCTCTGTAACTCTGCCTTTCTAATAAATAAAAAAGTAATCTTCAAAAAAATTTTATTGTGGGGCTAGAGCTGTGGCACAGTAGACTAAGCTACCACCTGTGGCGCTGGCATCCCATATGGTTGTTGGTTTGTGCCCCGGCTGCTCCTCTTCTGATCCAGCTCTCTGCTGTGGCCCTGGAAAGTAGTGGAAGATGTCTCAAGAACTTGGGCCCTCGCACCCACATTGGAGGCCCATAAGAAGCTCCTGGCTCCTGGCTTTGGAATGTTCCAGCTCCGGCTGCTGCAGGCATTTGGATAGTGAACCAGAGGATGGTTCACTCTGTCTCTGCCTCTCTCTGTCTGTAACTCAACCTCTCAAATAAATAAATAAAAATCTTTAAAAAATTTAATTGTATATAAATGTTCATAACTTTTACATACCTTTTCAATTTTATGTTTCCAATGATGCAAAATATAATTTCTTATGTTGTTTATCCATTAATATTGTATTTGATATAGTTATTTTAAATAAATTTGTATTTAATATTTATGCTTTTAATAGTTCATTTATGCATTACTATTACTGTATAAAGTACTCTGAATTTGACTATATATTTATCTTTATCAATGGGTCTTATATTTTCATGTTTTCAATTTAGTGATTAGTGTGCATTCATTTCATACTAAAGAAACACTGTTAACTTTTCTTGAAAGGCAGACCTAATGGTAATGAAATACCTCCTTTATTGTTTGTGTATGAAAGTCTTTATTTTTTGTTAATTCATGAAGGACAGCTCTGTTTTTTTGTTTTTTTTTTACTTTCAACAGATTGAATGAATCTTCCTTCTCTTCTGGCTAGTAATGTTTCTGTTAAGTAATCCAATGTTCCTCGGATGCAGTTTTCTTGAATGTGACAAGCCTCTTGTCCCTTGTTGTTTACAAAATTCACTCTTTATCTTTTATTTGTAAAATTTATTTGAGAGAGAGAAGATAGAGAGAGAGGGGGGAGAGAGAGAAATAGGCTTCTGTTGGTTCACCCTTAAAATGACCAAGACACCTGTGACTAGACCATAAATGCAATGCTAGTTCCCTGTGTGGTTAAAGGAATCCAGTTGTTTCTACCATCATTGCTGCTTCCCAGGATGCACATTAGCAGAAGCTTGAGTCAGACACCAGGCAGCAGGATGACCTCCCCTTATTTTCAATATTTGAAAGTTTAATTATATGTTGGGCTGAAAACTTCCAGTTGTATGTCATTGGAGACCTTTGTGATTCATGTATCTAAATGTCCATATCTTTCAAAAGCATTGGGAATTTTTCAGTCACTAGCTCTTTGGATTTCTTTCTCTCAATCACTGTTTTTCTTCTCCTTCTGAGACTACTACAATGCAAATTTCCCCCTGATTTATCATGATCCTGTTAGCCTTGTATGTGTGCCTGCATTTCAATAAGCAGTCACTTCTTCCAGAATTTAAGGAATGGCTTTGATAAGGAAAGAACTTCATCTGCACATTAGAGGACTGACTGGAGCACGTTGTGGAACTGGGCAACACATAATGGTATATAGAACAGTTCCTGGTCTGGACGTATTTTAGAGCAGACAGCTTAGGTCTATGGCATGAGCAACTATGTAGTCTTTGATGGTTAGACCTATGGGTGTTCTCCAGAAGCTTCAAAGATTGTTGAGATCTCATTGGTACATCTGGCTCCAGTAAAAAGAGACCAATGCATGTAGTAGTGGAGCCAGAGCCGCTGCCCTGCACAGTCTCTCCCATGGGGTTTTGCTGGAATCACATGTACACATGCACAGTGGCAGAGGCCTTCTGCATATGTTGCTTTTTTTTTTCCTTTTTGCCTTTGATTTGTTGTTTGTAACCAAAAAACTAATGCCCTTGAAGCATAGTTGTAAGACTTATTTAAGTCTTTGTTCCATTTTAAGTTGATTTTTAATTATGGTGTTTGATAAGGGTCTAGTTCCATTCCTTTGTATGTGGTCTCTATACCATTTATTGAATTGAATTTTTGTATATGTCTCTGTGTACCATTTTTTGAATTAAATTTTCCTTTTCCTATACATTTTCTTGCTGTCTTTGTCTAAATTTAGTTGGTATTAGAAATATATTCCATTGATTTACATGGGCATTTCATACCAGTACTATGCTGTTTTGTTTTTAAAGACTGGTAGTATGATTTGAAATCAGGTATTGTAATACTCTTAACTTTGTTATTTTTGTTTGGGTATTTTGTGATTCCACAAAAAAAATTGTGAATGTTTTCTTATTTCTATGAAGAATGCCATTGTTATTTTGAGAGTGATTGCCTTGGATCTACATATCACTTTTGGTAGTATGGAAATTTTAACAGTATTAAAGCAATACATGAACATGAATGGAGGATGTGTCTCCATTTTTCTGTATATGTCTTCTTCAGTTTATTTAAGCAGAGCTTTGTGATTTTCATTGTGGATATCATTCACTTTATTTCTTTAACTTATTCCTGGTTTTTTTTGTAGTTTATTTGAATAGCATTGCATTCTCAGCAAGTTTGCAATTAATGTACAAAAATTCTAGTAATTTTTAATGTTTATTTGATATCATGCTATATTACTGAGTCATTTACTAGTTCTAATAGTTTTTGAATAGAGTTTAGATTTTTCTGTGTACAGAATCATACCTTCTGTTAACAGGGATAATTTGATGTCTACACTTTCTATTTAGTTACCCTGTATTTGTTCTCTTGCCTTATTGTTCTGACTCAGACTTCCAATACTATATTGAAGAAAAGTGGTGGAAGTGGAAATCTGCTTCCTGTTCTTTATGTCAGAGAAAACTATATTGCTCATTCACCATTCAATATGGTGTTGATTATAGATTTGCCATGTATAAGCATTTATTGTTTTGAGTTATGCTCCTTCTGTACCTAATTATATTTAACATTTTGTCTTGAAAGTATGTTGATTTTATCAATTTTTTCATCTATTAAGGCATTCATGTGTTTTCCCCTTTATTCTGCTGTGATATATTACATTTATTGATTTACATATGTAAAAACTATGATGTAAAGAATATTTAAATACTGTGATATAGCTATTTCTTATATGATAAATTGTTAAGAGAGGCACATATGTTTGCTATACACACAAACATATTAATAACAAAATAAGGAAGAAAATTTATGACAAGTAGTGTCCTTGTTTTTATAACTGATTAGGTGTTGTAAGCAGTATTTACAAATACTTTCTCCTATTAAATATCTGTGCTCACTCTGCCCTCAGCTGGCCAGAGATCTTTGCCTAATGGAGTTAAGCATATTTCTGAAGGGTCTGAGTTTCTAGTTACGTCTTAATAGGATTTTTGTAGTGTTCCCTTATTAGGGAATGGTATTACTAAAAAATCCCATTAGGGAGCTTTAATATTCCAGACCCAGTCTTTGTTCCATTATAGAATAGCACCTCAATTCACCATTTTAGTAAAGATCAGTCACCTTAGTCAGCATTGTAACTTGCTTTCTGGCTCGTTGATTCAGAGGCTTGAAATCTAAAAGTGCTGCTGGCATTGTGGCATAGTGGATAAAGCCACAGCTTGCAATACCAGCATCTAAAATCAGCACCAGTTTACAACTCCTGATCCAACTCCCTGCTGGTGTGACTGAGAAAGCAGTGGAAGTTGGTTCAAGTCCTTGAGCCTCTGTACCCACGTGGGAGACCTGTAGAAGTTGGTTCAAGTCCTTGAGCCTCTGTACCCACGTGGGAGACCTGTAGAAGTTGGTTCAAGTCCTTGGGCCTCTGTACCCACGTGGGAGACCTGTAAGAAGTTCCTGGCTCTTGGCTCCTGGATCCTGGCTTCAGTCTGGCCCAGCCACAGCTATTGCAGCAATTTGGGAAGTGAACTAGAAGTGAATTAGTGGATGGAAGATCTCTCTCTCTCTCTCTCTCTCTCTCTCTACCTCTTCCCCTCTCTCTGTAACTCTACCTTTAAATAAATATATAAATCTTAAAAAAAAAAACAAAGAAATCTCAGAGTGGTTAAGTGACGCACGTTCAATAATATCATTTTCTAGTTCAATGAAATAATTGTGACTTATGGTAGAAGGATTCCTCCCTTTGGAACTTAGACTTAACAAATAGAACACAAAACTACAAGGACAGGAAGCAAAAATTTTGCTAATGAGTCACAGGGAGTGAAAGTATTTGATGCTATTGCCATTTTCTGCACTTGATTCCTGGATCTGTGACTCCTGGCTAAGGGTGTGTCAATTGCATTTGACAGTTGATTGACCTTGGAGAGTCCAAGAGTAGAGAATACTCAAAGGAGTCACATGTTAATCCCCAATACCAGCATTCTAATCTAAATAAGAGAACCACTGCAAATGCTTCTATAGTTTATGTCCCAGTAAACCCATGGTAAGTTGATAATATTGTAAATTAAAAATGTGTTTCATACACTGAACCTACTGAACTTTACAGCTTATCATCACAGTATACTGTAGAGTATCATTTGCTTATACTTGTGATTGCATGGAAAACTGGGTGCTGTGGCTCATTGCACAGCATCATAAGAAAGTGTCAGGTGCATATTCCTAGCTCAAGAGACTATGTGAGTTGAATGGTTATAATTGTAATAATTGACTTAATTGTAATAATTTTACTATGTATTTGTGTGTCAAAACATCATATTTACACTTAAATATACACAAAAGAAAAGAACTATCATTTTTATGAAAGTCAAAGCTCTTTTATTCACAATAGTTGCTCTGCATAGTGGCATTTAAGTTTCATTTCATATATTATATCTACAGTTTCAGTTTTAGTTTTTTTATAGTGAAGCAAATACTCCAATGTTTCCATTTGGTTTTATAAATAGAGATCTATCTGAACTATAAGAAGTTGTGTGCCTGGTCTGTGCTGTTTCAGAATGTTATGGTGCTAATAATGGGTTTACTTTGTGCATAAGGATTTGAAGGAGAAAAAAAACAGAAATGACATAGAGTAGGTGAAGATATATAACTTTTAATTAGGTCTTTTATCCAAAATTTTAGAATACAATTTCTAAGGTAGTTATAGTTTGAAAAAGCTCGAGTAAGGAATAAAACAAGAAATTATGATGCTTTATAATTTATTATTCAACTGAACTTTAAAACAAAGTTTACTGTATTCTATGAATATTTGAAATGTGATGAAGTATGGGAAATAGAATCGGATGATTGTGATTCTGTAGGAACACAGTTATGATCACATGAAAATCATGGTGCTGATGATAGCATGGTGAAATTAATATTTGCAGAAATTGGGCAATGACAACATGATGATTTTTTATATGAAAAGCAAAAAAAGAAGTTACTCTTGTAAGAGGTTTTGCTGACTTGGACAAAATGCTTTAAGTTGTTGAAAGAAAACTAACCATTTCCATTATAGCAAGCATCTTTCTCTAAAAATTCAAAGCCAGTCAACTGAAGATCGAATGATATGTTAATGATGAAAATTACACTAGTGAAAAAGAAACAGAATAATTAAACACACTGCATACACCAAATAAAACATGCCTACTGCAATACACTACACCTAGACAGATTTCTTCTTTAAAATAGTAATAGATCTTTGTGGTGCATTGATTTTTGTGTGGCGAGAGAGAGAGAGAAAGGGTTCAGAGAAAGAGAATAGAAAAGTCCACAGGTGATATTGATTTGGGGAAAAGACAATGAATCTTGTTCAGAAAAAAATATAAGAAGTAGCATGCAAGTAATAAAGATGATAAGAATGGGCCATGGCTTGAAATGAAGGAAAAAATGTTTTAAGTTGCAAGTGTTAAAAATAGTGGATTATTTACATTGCATCAGGCAATTATTTCAAATGATAGTAGGGGTAAATAGACTAAGTTTTGCAAGTAGAAGATTACTTTAAAGAAGTATACTTTAAAGAGGATACTTTAAAGAATATTGTAAATTTTAAATATTAAAATCTATATATCCTTTAAATAAAACTTGTATCTTGATATTTCTTTTACTTGGCTTAATAATAACAATTTTAAGTTAATTAATATAGAGTGAATATTCCATTTTAAATATTGCACACTTGAAGTTATCATTTTATCCTTACTTTATTTTTTGGACCAATTAACCTGCCCAACACAAAATGAGTTGCTAGGTATTGGAGAAAGACTCACCTTTGTGTACTTGCAAGATACTGACGTATTTACTTGGATATCACTATGGAAAAAAATCCTTAGACTATACCAGGTGAATATGCCTTATCTGAAATATTCCGGATCTGAAGTGTTTCAGATTTTATTAGCTTTAGATATGTTTGTATCTATATAAGTAACTGTCTTGGGGATGGGACCCCAGTCTAAACCTGAAATTCATGTATGTTATATGTAAATCTTACACCCAAAGCATAAAAGTATTATGCACAATATTTTTAGTGCAAGTGAAATTTGACTGTGACACAAGATCAGATGTGGAATTTCAACTTGAGCTGTGTATTGATATTCAAAAAACTTCATGTTGTAGAGGTATAGATTTCACATTTTTAAATTAAATACGTTAAATATATAGAAGCAGTTATGCAGCCATTAAAAGCAAAGGATTTTTAATGCAACAGCATACAGATAACTGCTTATATATATAAAAAAAATGTTTTCTAGTGATGTGGTTTCAATAGGGGAAATTTCAAGGGTATACATTTGCTTGCTTGTATTTTTTTTCTCTTCTGTCTCCAACATATTTGCAGAAGTAACTGCAAAAATGCTAGGCATTGCAGAATTTCTATAAGACTAGAATAGATATTGAAGTGCATCTCCCATGTAACAAAGTTGAAGTATGAAAAGTTCAACAAATCTACAGGGTTAGAACAAAACAAGCCTTTATCACACTGATAGAAAACATTGCCCTGATATGTCAGGTTGGGAGAAAAGAGTCACTGAAAATCTTTAAAAAAACAAATATTTCACAATACTTATGGCATTTCCAACTATCTTTCATCATGCAGAATCATGTTATAAATAGGAATATTTCCATAACATTTTTGTTAATTTGCATAAAGGTATAATAGACATACATTTTATCAGATACTTGTAATAAATAGCCATTATCATAGCTCAAAATAATGATACAAAATATACAATAAATCATATGTGTTTTTGTGCTTTATTTAAAATTAAAGTTCAATTTAGGTTCTAAGATAAACAACATATATTTTGTCAAGACATGAAATACCCTGTGACTAATGCTGTTTCTTAAATTGAAAAGAAATTAAGGTCAAAGAATTTGTTTTTGACATAGCTCACCAGTACTCAAACAGACATTTGCAAGAAAATTTGTTACATTTACAGATTTAGAAATGAGTCACCCAGGCATATTTTTTCTTCGCTGTCACAGGTACAGTGTTTAACCATGATGTCTATCTGATTTGAAGAGTCTTATTTTATACTAGTTTTATAAAGGTCAGAACAGAACTGATTGAATTTGATAAATATGTGAAATGAATAATACCACATTAATTCAGTGCTGCTGAAAATTATAGATGTGCTTAAATGGAATAGTAGAGAGAAAGAGCACCAGTAATCTGATAAGCAGAAGGTTCTAATATGTAAAGCAGGGTGAACAAGGTCATGGTTCTAGACAGAAGAGACATCAACCATTTGTAGAAACAAACCTAGAATCTACATACAGGAAAGCAGGCAATGTAATTGGTGTCCATTATTGCTAATTTACAAAGGACCACAAAAATTTATTGCTAAAATAACCATTATTTAAATTAAACCACAAATTGTGTGGGTCTGGAATTCTGATAGGGGACCAAGCAGATTACTTGTTTCTATTACACAATTGGGTTCTAAGAATATGTGACTTCAAGTTTGAAAACCAGGAAAACCCCTTGCAAGTGAGAGAAAGATGCATTGTGGAAGAGTGTACAAGATTGGAGAATTTGCTTTTACTGATATTAGGAGATAAATGTTTTCACAGTTGGAAAACCAAACAAAGTAACTTCTGTATTCCATGTCTGTATGAAATATCATTACTCTGACTGATAGTGATTTGTCTTAATAGACTTTAATAATCATTTATTGCACTATGTCTAAAAATACAACACAAACATTTGCATGAGTCTAGTTAATGGAGTTATTAACAATTTCCAAAAAGATAACACAAAATATGCTTAATACTAAAACTGAGGTTTTTTTACTTAAATATGATGCATATCTCCTAAAACTCATCCACATGAAATATTCAATTTAGAAACTTTTAACAGATTTACAAATATATGCAATCATCTCTCTCTAATTTTAGAATATAATTATCACATCAGAAAGAAATCTGCTCATAAGAAGTCACTACTCTGGCCGGTGCCGCGGCTCAATAGGTTAATCCTCCGCCTGCAGCGCTGGCACCCCGGGTTCTAGTCCTGGTGGGGGCGCCGGATTCTGTCCTGGTTGCCCCTCTTCCAGGCCAGCTCTCTGCTGTGGCCCCGGAGTGCAGTGGAGGGTGGCCCAAGTGCTTGGGCCCTGCACCCCATGGGAGACCAGGAGAAGCACCTGGCTCCTGGCTTCGGATTAGTGTGGTGCACCGGCCGCAGAGGCCAATGGAGGGTTAACCAACGGCAAAGGAAGACCTTTCTCTCTGTCTCTCTCACTGTCCACTCTGCTTGTCAAGGAAAAAAAAAGAAAAAGAAAAAAAAAAGAAGTTATGCCTAGATTTAAGGCTTTAAAGAACTGGCTGACTTTTCTTGAGGGCCATTGAAGCTGGTGACATAAATTGAAGCCATTGTTCATTTACCATCCAAAAAAGCCTTAGGGATTATTCTCAGTCTGTTCTGCCTGTGCTCTGTTTAAATAAGACAGCAAAGTCTGTATCGCAGTATTTTATTTATAACATTGTTAAGTATTTTACATTTACTGCTCGCATCTATTGCTCTCAAAGATCATTTCAAAGTATCACTGCTAACTGGCAATGCCTTTGGTCACTCAATATTTCTGATAGCCATGTGCAGTATAATAAGTGTTATTTTCATGCCTACAAACACAACATCCATTCTCCATACCACTGGTCATTGAGAAACTTCAACTTTCAACTTTTATTAGTTAAAAACACATTTTATAATAATAGGTACCATAGATAGTGATTTCTTTGATTGATTCAGGCAAAGTTATTGACTATCTTCTCAAAAAGAATCACTATTCTATATGCTGTTAGGGATATTTGTAATTCACACGTCAAAATCTCTATATCAGCTGGAGTTTGGAAAAAAACTGATTCCAGTGCTTTTGGATGACTTTCAAGCGTTCATATTGTAGTGGAGGAAATAACTGCAGATGTGTTAGAAATAGTAAGGAAACTAGACTTAGAAGTGGATCTTGAACACATGACTGAATTGCTGCAAATTCATGATAAAACTTTAGTGGATGAGGAGTTGTTTCTTACGGATTATCAGAGAAAATTGTTTTTTGAGATTAAATCTAATCATGTTGAAGATGCTGTGGTGATTGTTGATCTGATTTCAAATGACTTATATATGTATATAATACTTTTGATAAAACAGCAGTAGAATTTGAGATGATTGACTCCAATTTTGATGAAATTGTATTATCTATAAATAGTATCATGCATTTCAATGCTCTAGAGAATCAATTCATGAAAGGAAGAAACAATAATGTGGCAGACATTTTTTTAGAAATTGCTACTCAACCTCAAACATCAGCAACTATCACCCTGATCTATGCAACCATAAACATTCACCCATAAAAATATACATCTTCCTGAAGGCTCAGATGACTGTTCATTTATCTTAACAATGAAGCATTTTGTACTTTAGGAACCTATATTGCTTTCTTGCTTTTGCATAATTAAAAGACTGCAATATAGTGTAGTCATAAATTTTATAAGTGCTGGTAACCAAAAAGCTTCATATGACTCATTTTATTGTGATATTCACTTCATTGCAATGAGTTGGAACCAAACCTAGAATTTTATTCCACAAGAAGATACTAGATTATTTCTTTATTTCTTCTATAAACATAAAATATTGTTCTTTGCCTCTATTAACAGTTTTAGTTATAAAGTCTGTTTTGTGTGATACTAGTTTATGCAGTGTATTTGCCTTCATTCTTTTATTTGCAGTTATTCTGTGCCTTGATTTTATTTGTTGTAGCAGCATAGTGTAATATTCTTTAAAATATGCATTATGCAAGTCTTTGCCTTTTCATTAGGGTTTTTATCCCATTTATAGATACTCTAATCAATTACAGGGTATGATTTACATCTTTCATTTTGCTATTTGTATTAAATTTGTCTTATGACATTTTGTTTTCTACTTCTGTGCTTTTTTGTGTGAAATAGTCTCATAATTTCTTTTATTAATTTGTTATTTTCTTGATTGTCCTCTCATTTACAATGGACTATTTATAATCATCTGGTTAAGATTGTATCAATTTTATGGTTTGTGTATCTACACTGCTATAACTGTTAATTCTCCTCCTTACTCATGGTATTATTATCATAAAATTGCATCTATATATCAAATTCTTATGACAGTTAAATACTTATTGCTTTGCATAGTGATCTTTTAAATTAGATATGATAAAAAGAATTATATTCAGTTTATTGTACTTGGAATTTTGGGTTATTATTGGTATGCAAATAAATATTTCTTCAAATTGGAATATAATATTTGCATTTCCTCCTTTTCTTTCACCCCTATTTTTGAGTTTATTATTATATGAATTTTGGTACACTTGATGGTTTCTCACCTGTCTCTTTTTTTGATTGGTTCAATTCTCAATATTTTCTACTTCTTGTTTTATAGTAAATGTCCCAGGGAAAGAACTATTTGTAGTGAAAAAAGCTTGGGCTGGTAAAATAAAATGGGTCATATATTTTGATGCTTTGGACTATCTCACAGTTCAGATGCTCAAAATGCAGTGTATTATATACAATTTAGAGTTCCTCTCAAATAGTGTTCTCCCTTTGGTGGCTCCTGCTTGCTGATTTTCTTGACTATAGTAATTACAGGACCATTAATTTTAAAGACCATCATGGAGCTAGAGACAGAAAGGCAGGGACAAGACATCATAAATCATCACATGTTTATTGTTCTGTCATTTTTAAAATAATTGATCAGATTATTGATTTTTTTTTACTTTACAGAGATGTAATTGATTTTGACTTTTTTTAAATGAAATATAGTGTTTTGCACGTCCTACTCTGCCATTATTGATTATATCAATGGACTATTCCATTTGTGCTTTTATTTTTTAAAAAGTGATTTTGTTGATATACAGCTTTGTGTTGCTTTAATATTATCATTAGCTAGATCAAAACTTGGTTTCTGTTTCACTTTTAGAATGTTAAATGTTGGCCAGCACCAACTCACTTGGTTAATCCTCTGCCTGTGGTGCTGGCACCCCAGGTTCTAGTCCCAGTTGGAGCGCCGGGTACTAGTCCCGGTTGCTCCTCTTCCAGTTCAGTTCTCTGCTGAGACCCAGGAGGGCAATGGAGGATGGCCCAAGTGCTTGGGTCCCTGCACCCATATGGGAGACCCGGAGGAGGCACCCGGCTCCTTGCTCCGGATCTGCGTGCTGCTCGGCTGTGGCAGCCATTAGGGGAGTGAACCAATGGAAGGAAGACCTTTCTCTCTGTCTCTGTCTCATTGTCTATAATTTTACCTGTCAAAAAAATGTTAAATGTTGAAAAGTTATGTAAAACATTTAATATAACAACTTCCTTTCAAGATAAAGAAAATAATGCTCAGTTTTAGTAACATTAATAAATACAAATTAACTCTTTTTGTTGACATTATAAGATATAAACATTGCTTTAAAAATTTTACTATAATTCTCAATTTCTTTATTGAACCCAATGATAATAATGAACATTTTACATTTATATAAACAAAAACCATTCAATTTGTTCTATTCTCTTTTGCAAATAGGAGCAAAACAAATTTTCATTACTTGGTTAGGATTTTTAACTTTGATAACAATGAGCATATTATGAACAATGCTGCACTGGAAGTACTATTCAAAAAGGTAGTCTGGGGACTGAGATTAAACCAGTGTAGGTAATTTTATTTAAAAGTAGTTATGATGGTATTATTTCAAACAGACTGTTTACTCATCATAATGTTAAAATTATATTTTAGATCAAAAGAATTCTTTCTTAGTTATAATCTGTATTCCAGAATTGGGAAAAAAGATGGGAAGAAAACTCAGAAATTAATGTCATAGCCTAGAAGTAAATCAGGAACCAATAATTAATTTGCCTAGCCATTATGCCCATTTTTTGATGTTTCTGCTTTCTGATATACATTATTTCATCTCAGGAGTGAAAATGAGAACCAGAATTAATTATTAAGGATGCCTTACATTCATATCTGCCTTATGTTAGAAAGGAAAGAGATGACAGGGAGCATTTAAATTTAAAATTTCGTCAATTATCAGATTATATGACTTGAGAAAAATCTGTTTTTAATTATTTGTAAGAATCAGAAATCTCAATCCTCAAAGTTGGATAATTGTAGAAGTTGTGAATTCGTTTTCTAAAATTATTGGGATCAGAATTGTTTCAGATTTTAGAGTTTTTCAGATTTTGAAATATTTGCATAGACTTTACAAGTTGAGCATTGTAGGTTTTTGAAACAATTTGAATTTCAAATTTTCAAATTATGTATGCTCAACGTGGAATACAATGGTCAGTATATAAATATGATGAATTAGTTGAAATATTTTATGCCTTTATAGATGTTATAAATGGAGGGTAGTTATTGTTATCTGAAATATTTTCTCAATAAGGCATCTGTTCTTTCCTGCTCCTCTTGATGCTTAGATGATGATGATTATATATTTCAATTTGCACACACAAGAAATTCCCATTATAATAACAATTTAGCCTATTAGAATGCATGTCTTCATATATCTTAGAGTATTTATATTGCCACACAAAGCTCAGTTCAGAAAGTGTCTTCTTTGCAGAACACTGCCTGGGTGGAATATGTTGGATGCTTCTAGGGTAATTGGACACTTCCTGGGAGAACTCAGATGATGGGTTTTCACTATAAAGGAAACATTCTCTTTCAGTGTCATCAGCTGCCTGTGTGTGGCTTGGTGGGAAGAAAGAGGATGTTAGGAAAGATCGCAATAACTTAACTTGCAACCTGCTGTTACAGACCTGACAGCTGAATAGATGCTTTTTCTCTGTGGGAGACTGTTAACCTGTTACCAGCAAGTCTGATTCTTGCTGAACCCAGTGCAATATTAATGAAAAGCCACAGGAAAAGGAGGAAAGGTGTGTCCCAGGCCATGCCAGGTTGTTACTACTACAGTTAATCACCTCAAGGTTCTTGTTAGAAGTTTCTGTTGCCAGCCTCTTTGAATTAAATAAAATTGGATTTTTTTCAGGATTGACTATCAAGAAACATTTCAGAGTTTCCAAGTTGGAGGGTCTACCAAAAATGTTATATTGTCAATTTTAGAAGATTAATTTGTTAGAATATTTTGATGGTGATTGAAAGTTCTGATAGTTTGAATATAGGATATTTAATAAAAAATCTCCTTATAAAAACCATTATATGAAGAAAAAGCAAGTTTTAATTTTTTTTTTTAAATTAAGAGGTAAAGAGATGAAAGAGATGAGACAGACACAGAAAAGAAAGAGCTCTCATTCCCTCCGTTCATTCCCCAAGAGCCCCAACAGACAGGGGAGAAAAAGCTGAGCCCTCACTGTTGGTCCCTCAGTCTGTAGAAGATGGAAACTGCAGTCAAGAGTCGAAGCCAGGATTCAAACGTAGGTACTCCAGTGTGGGCGTGAGTGTCCTGACAACTGCTAGGCCAAATACTTGCCCAGAAGAAGCACATTTTAAGTACAAATTACAAAGTTCTAACTTACTTAAAAATAACTACAGGACTAAATAATATATGACATTAATTTAATTGTTTATTTTAGTGATGAGATAATAAAACTCACACATAATTAAGGACCTATATTGCTTTTAAAAACTTACAATGTTAATATCTATCATTTTCCACACTTAAATTTGAATTGCTCCTTGTGTCAAGGCATGTTTTGTCTATTCCTTCTTCTGTCTTATCTCTCTTCTGCCATTCATGCAACTCATCCACATTTGCCGGGCAGTGGGCTGACAGCTGAGATGCAATAGTGAGCAAACAAAGGCATGATCCCCCTGATCCTGTGAAGCTTATCACATAGTTGAGGGCACACTCATGAATTAATTGTATGAAAAAATGTAAAATTCTGACTCTGACCATTACCACCAATGATAAGTACAGCTTCTTTAAAAGGCCATAAACATAATGCTGCAGACATAATTTGCTGATATTTCTGACAGGTCAAGCAATTAGTGAGAAAACTAGTATCATAGCCAGACCTTCATATTCAAGAATAAAGCACTCTGTCTCAGACTAGGAGCTATGAGAACACAGGAGATGAGTCTTTTGATACTTTTGACCATATTATCATAGACACCATTTATAAATAGTAAAATTTTATTCTGATGTTGATGAGATATATATTTAGATTCTCAAGTCAAAATTTCTCTTTTATACTGACAATAGGATAGCATATGAAAATCATCTCACTATTCTGGTGTGAAGTAATTTCTTCCTTATTTTATATGAGCTTTAATATTTTAAAGTATTCTAAAAGGAAAAGAACTATATAATCCTATAATTTTATACTATGGAAAAATACTAATTTGAGGTTCTTTTTTTTTTGATTATTAGAAGTCAGGCATTGTTTTGAGTTTTTATCAATAATTCCCTAGGTAGATCACTGCATATAACATATATAAAAATCTCCAATAAGTGAATAATTATTAAATATTGTCTAAACCATGAGTTCATGGTGATCTCTTCTAAATATACCATAATCAGGGCCAACGCTGTGGTGCAGCAGGTTAAAGCCCTGGCTTGCGGTGCTGGCATCCCATATGGCCCCCGGTTCTAGTCCCGGCTACTTCTCTTCCAATCCAGCTCTCTACTATGGCCTGGGAATGCAGTAGAAGATGGCTCAAGTCTTTGGGCCTCTGCACCCGCATGGGAGACCATGAGGAAGCACCTGGTTCCTGGTTTGGATTAGCGCAGCTCCAGCTGTTGTGGCCATTTGGAGAGTGGATGGAAATCTCTACATCTTTCTGTAACTCTTTCAAATAACTAAAAAATAAATCTGTAAAAAAATACATATAGCATAATCAAGTGTTAGATATCTGTAAATTTAATTCTATGTTACAAGTTATAAAGTTTGGTAAATTTATTTTTATAATAATATGTACTTAGCTAAATCACCCGTTTAAATGTTTGTTTTTCTTTAAGAAGCAGAGATAAATCAATGTAAAAATTTTCAGTTTGGGAAATACACCACAGCAAGAAAGGATAGGAAGCTTTATTTAAGCTGTGTATTAGAGCGCATATACACACACATTCTATTTGCCAGGAATGCTAGTTAAAGTTGGTAGTAATGAACTAAAAATATTTTGTAGAATCACCTCAATTTAAATTGTTAATTTTTTTTAGTTTTATTTCTTTGAATTCCAAGACACAAGGCGAGTGAGAAAGTCAGGCAAAGACAGTTAAGGAAAACAATCCATCTGCTGGTTTATTCCCCAAATTCTCACAAATGTTGGGGCTGGGGCTGGGCCAGGCTGAAGCCAAGAGCCCAGGATCTTATCCAGGTCTCCCACATGGGTGATGGCGACCTACATGTTTGAATCATCACCTGCTGGCTCCCAGGGTAAACATCACCAGGAAGCTAAAATTGGGACAGGCATCAGGATTTGAACTCAGGCACTTTTACAAATGGGATAGGGGCATCCAAAGCTGTTTTACTTGCTGTGTCAGATACCCAGCTCCACAACAATTAGGGTATGTCAATTTATGTTTATCTATATTATCTCTGTCATTAACTATTCAAGGACATTTAAGAAATTATTACCAACTTATTCATTAATGCATCTACAAAACAGAATATGATGTTCCATTATTTTTGTGTGACACATTTAGAAATGGTGTAGTAATAAAAAGGTGAACATTTGAAGAGCAACTGCTTTTAACTGAAGATTTTCATGTGAGATATATTCCAAGAAAACTTTATGCTGAGAACTACACATGGTACCTAAAAAACAGGTTACATGAAACAAATGAGCATGTCATTAAAACACTAGCACACATTACCTGTGAGAAATTTCAAATATTTTGGTAGCAAGATTATTTGGTGGTGTTTCCTAACTTTGCTAACAATTTAGCTATTCACCTGATTTCAATATTTTGTCTTCAGTGTGTGAAAAGAGAAAAAATATTTTATACTATTGCTGTATTTTAGTCATTTAAAAAAATTAAAATATTTTATTTATTTCTTTGAGAGGTAGAGTTGCAGACAATGAGAGGGAGAGACAGAGAAAAGGGTCTTCTATCCTCTGGTTCATTCCCCAAATGGCCACAACGACCTGAGCTGGGCCAAACCAGACAGGAGCCAGGAGTTTCTTTCGGGTCTCCCACACAGCTTGCAGGGGTCTAAGCACTTGGGCCATCTTCTATGCTTTCCCAGGCCATAGCAGAGAGCTGGATAGGAAGAGGAGCAGCTAGGACTAGAACCAGCACCTATATGGGATGTTGGCACTGCAGGAGGAGAATTAACGTACAGCACCATGGTACTGGCCCCATTTTTGTTATTTCTTTTGCAAGATGTGCAGAGAAAATATTGAACTTCTTTGTGATCTATTTGATGACCAAATTATTCTAGATTAATTGATACAGTTTAGTTCAACTCCATATATATGGATATTATTACACTGAATTCATAGAGCCTTTGAAAAAGTGTTCCATATTTTCAACATGGTAGTGGGCCATGCTATTTTAATTAATAGTAATTCATTTGCCTCTTTATTGCAGTATTCCTCCTTTTCTGCACAATATAAGAAAGACCAATATATTTAGGCATTTTGCCCTATTTTTAAAAATTTGGTTAATAGTACCAGATTTCATGTATTTTATAGGTACAATTCTAAGAAGATAACTATATTTTCCCCTCTTCCTCCTCTCTCCTGCCATATCCCTTTCTTTCTTTTCTTTTCTTTTCTTTTCTTTTCTTTTCTTTTCTTTTCTTTTCTTTTCTTTTCTTTTCTTTTTTATTTCTTTCTTTCTTTCTTTCTTTCTTTCTTTCTTTCTTTCTTTCTTTCTTTCTTTCTTTCCTTCTTTCTTTCTTTCCTTCCTTCCTTCCTTCCTTCCTTCCTTCCTTCTTTCGTTTGTTCATTCGTTCGTTCTTTCTTTTCCTTTAAGTTTTTGCAATAATTTATACATAATTCAGTTTACTTTATTTCCAATGTAGGTCATTGGAGGAATGTCTTGGATCATTGACTGACCTGTTTTATGTGCAAGTCAAAGCTGATTAATTCAGACAACTTAGCTCTGCTCCACTTATATTTTTAATCTTTTTGTGGTCTTAGATTTCTATGGAATGCTAATAAAACTATGTCTCCCCCAGAAAATGTATATTAGGCAAATCCATAACAATTTTGTGTGTATGAGAGATCATAGACATTCCGAAGACATACTATAGATTTGTGGTTAGGTCTACTCACATTTCTGGAGAGTCTTGGGTAATTCAAAAAGAAAGTTAATATGTATATTATTTTACAAAATAAGGCCTCTGTAAATGAAGAACTAGCAAAAATTATTTTCCAAGCACACATAGATTTGATGGGGAATATAGTATTTAAGATGGTGACCCAGAGGTGGATTATTGAAAGAATAGTATGTGGGTGATTTATTCAAGAAGCATAGAAAGCATTGAAACAAAGTATGTCTTAGACTGTTTTTTTTTTTAATAGAGGAAATCTATTCATGACAAGACTGACACTAATTTTTTTTACTTACCTTCTGTAGATTTCTAAATTCTACTTATGATTATGTTAGCAAGTTCTGAGATCTGATACTTGATATTGATACCATATTTACATCTGCAATTACTTGAATTTTATGTTGAACATTTATTTCTTATAATAAAACATAATTACTTATTTATTTTAAAAGTGAAAGTTACAGAGAAACATGGAGAGACAAAAAGAGAGATCATCTCTCCATTGTTTCACTCAGATGGGTGCAATTGCCAGCACTGGGCTAGACCAAAGCAGGAGCCTGGAGTTTTATCTGGGTGTCCCACATGGATGCCAGGAGCCCAAACACTTGGGTCATGTTCTGTTGCTTTTCCTGGGTCATTAGCAAGGAGCTGGATGAGAAGTGGAGAAACCAGCACTTTAAGTGGCACTCATTTGGGATGCTGGTATCACAGGCATTGCTTTACCCGCTATGCCACAACACTGGCTCTGAAAGTTTATTTCTTAAAAATGAAACAAATGAAGTTATTTTTTGCTCCTTTACATAAAAGTCATTTCCTGAATATGTAGGCAGGTTACTTCAGCTTTTGGTAATGAGAATTTGTTTTTTCACTTTGTCATTTATGAGATTCATATCTTAGAATTACAAAGTAGCTTATTAATTGGTGTTCTACAGACATATATAATCAGATGCCAGTTTTAAATCCTTTCTATTAAGGGAATTGTTTAAATGTTTAATGGTTCAGCTACTAGGACAAGTCTTCAAGATTTGAAAATGAATTGTAATCTCTACTTTAGGACTCTAGAGGAATGGGCCACTAGGGTAAGAATTCATTTAGTTATTCCAGATGCATTTGGACTTTTTTGTTTGGAAAAAATCTATAGTTAGAGTTCATTACTCCCCTTTAATAGCTTCCTTGACCAATTAGGCTGCTTAGAGCTATTACTAGAGGAGTCAGAAGATAGTCCTTGATAAATTCTGGTCATTAATCTTCAAAGCTATTAAACAAAATCAACAGAGGAGAGATAGTAAGTACATTTGCTAACTTTTATACTCTAATCAAATTTTTAACTTTTTATTATGAAACTTCCAAACAAATGTGGTGAAAATAATATAACAAACCACTGTATATCCATAACCAATTTCAACAATTATAAGTACTTAATCATATGTGGAGCATTTATCTTTTAATGTAGCATGATTAATATTTTTTAGAGTTATAAAATTCGTAAGTACCAAGTTCATGCAAATGACTGAATAACAATTTACTTGTCAGTGATTTGCCATGTACCTAAATCTATTCAAGTACCACCCAGGCTTAGACCTAGAACTTTGTTAGTACCCAGACACCTCTGGCTCCATCCTTCCTAACCACACCTGACCAGCCTTCCCCACTGAACCAGTATCCTGAGTTTGATGGTAATCACTTTGCTTCAACTTACTCTTTTATTTTAGCTTTTAAAATTATTTCACTCACTGATATTTGTTTGAAAGGCTGAGTGACAGTGAGAGGGGATAGAGAGAGAGAAAGAGATCTTTTATCTTCTGTTTCACTCTCCAAATGGCTGCAATAGTTAGTGCTGGGCCAGGCTGACCTCCATCAAGGTCTCCTATGTGGGTGGCAGGGGCCCACGCACTTGGACTATCTTCTGCTGTTTTCTGAGATGCATTAGCAAGGGGCTGGAACAGAAGCAGAGCAGCCAGCATTTGGCCCAGAACTCTGATGGCATGCTGGCAGGGTGGCTTAACAAGCTACACCACAACACCAGATTTTAAATATTTCTTAAGTATTTCAGTTTTATTTTGTCTATTCACAAGCCTCAGGGCAGTTATATAATAAATATTATTTGGTGTGCAACATATTACTATTATGTTTGTAACATTCATCCATGTAATTGTGTGTAACACTTTCTCATTAAAATTCAATGTTGTCCAGTAGTATATACCATATCAATTACCTGTCTGTTCCACTGACAATTAAGTTTTAATCCTTTAATATTTCAGAAAATGCTATATAAAATTTACACACACACACACACACATATATATATATATATATATATCCTGTTTTCACATGTGCATCCTTTTCCCATTTCTGCTGGTTGGAGCTATGGGATCATAAGGTGTATACAAACACACTTAGGAGGCCATACTAAAGAGGTCTAATTCAATAAAATTAGTTAGTCATATAATTTAACTGGTCTTCTACTGCTGTCTAAAGTACATTGGCAGGAAGCTGGATTGGAAGAACAGCAAACTCCAACCAGCACTGGGATATGGGATACCAGAGTTGCAAATGGCAGCTTACTTGCTATGTCACAATTTCAGTCTCTACTGTTTGTATTTTTAAATTTGCGTTCTTTTTTATTTTTTGAAGGGTAGAGTTATACAAAGTTAGAGAGAGAGAGACAGAGAGAAAGGTCTTCCTTCTGTTGGTTCACCCCCCAAATGGCTGCTATGGCTGGCGCTGTGCCAATCCGAAGCCAGGAGCCAGGTGCTTCTTCCTGATCTCCCATGCGGGTGCAGGTGCCCAAGCACTTGGGCCATCCTCCACTGCCCTCTTGGGCCACAGCAGAGAGCTAGATTGGAAGAGGAGCGACCGGGACTAGAACCTGGTGCACATATGGGATGCCAGCGCTGCAGGCGGAGGATTAACCAAGTGAGCTATGGCGCTGGCCCGTTTTTTTAATTTTCAATTTTAGGAGTCATACAGATGGCAAGTAGGAAAAAAAAGGTTTCATACTGAGGTTTTGTCTCAGAGATCATGCTGATCTTTCTGAGAATTGGTCTCTAATTCCTGGTGGTGGAAGCTCATTCAGATTTTTCAATCTCTCCATGCTATGGTTATCTCACATTTAAGATAGAAATAATAATACTTACCTACAAAATTTTCAATATAGATTAAACATAATGGTAGATGTAACTTATATATCAGGTTTATCTTCCATCCATTATTATTTATTAGTTGATTTTGTTAAATTGGAATTAATAGGAAGAAAATACTTGAAATGTTGAATTATATCTGACCATAGCAAGGCTTTTATTCTTATATATGAGGTCAAAAATGTTTTGGAGAAATAGACAAAGTGCATCATACAAACAGCATTTCAATTCCTACTGCATCTTTAATATTAAACTTTCCCAAAAGAGGCAAGAATAAATCCTGGAAGTTATACTGTATATCTTAATGGTCTTCATTAAATCCATTGTTGAATTTTTCTTTCTTATATATATACACAGATCAATATTGACTTCAATATTTAGACAAGAAATACATTTAAAAGCTTTTAGGTTATTTGTAACAAACACCCTCTCCTATTTGTGTCACTGTACAGTATTAGATGGGAGACCATTTAATTGTATATATTCCATTAGCTCCTTTAATTCTTTTTGTAGTAGCTAAAGCTAGTGGTAAAAAAGTGTAATATCTGCTTTGATCTGCAGTTATAAACTAGAGAGTGCTCCTAATTTGGATTTAAAGCCTTATATTGTATAAAGCTACTGTCCAATGAAAAATCCTCAATTACCTTAAGAGCTTGCCTTCACCATGCTTTTACATTTACAGGGCTTTCTCCTTTTACAAAATTTCAGCTTCCATAGTGCTGAGATGATTTAAGCAATTATTTATGATGGCATTACCTCATACTCATTTTCTCCACAGCAAAGTTGCATCTATGTCAAGACCAAGTTGTGTGAGCCAATTGAACTTGCTCCCCCTTCTTTGCTATAATCAATAAAATGCATTCCCTTGAGATCACACTTATTTTTCTCCTTGGATTAGCTGTAGCATCCTTTTAACCTGCAGATAGAAAAAAAATATCAAACGGAAGCCTAAATGGCATTCCAGTTTTCTGTTTCCATGTTATTAAATTTTGTATTGCTGAATCAAGATAAGATTATTGGCTAAGTGCAATTAAAGACTCTCTGATCTTCAGAAGATGAGTTTGTCAGTTGGTTTTGGCAATGGGGTATTCTAAACTCAATATGATTTCTCCTGATATTGAAAGACAATGTGAAAAATATCGCACACGAAACTTCTAATTTGACATTAAGACTTCTATTATTTAGTATTGAGCTACTTTTTGAGGAGGTTACTGATGACTCATTTTGTAATATATCTCTATGGAGAAACCACATTAATTTCAATTGATATGAATGATTTGTGAAGGCAAAAGCTAAAATTCAAATCCTACTACACATTTTGAAATTCTATGGGGTTGAATAATAAAAGTCTACTAGTATAACTGAAATATATTTCCTTTTGTGAAGATTGTAGGAGTTGAAAATGAGAGCAGTTTAATAGTATGCTTCATAGATGGTTTTCAATACTCTATTTAAAATATTTTAATAGAATTTTGCACCTGAGAATTAGTCTTCAAGTGGCAACAATTATAACAGAGAATGATAGACGTGTTAATTCTGTCCATTATGACATTTGATAAAATTATCATTATGTGACAAGTTATTTCTTTCTTAAAAAAAAGGCTAACTTAAAAATCTTTGGCATAGGTTGCCTTGTTCCAGTATATTTCACATTTTTCTGTATATAAAAGTGTACTAGCAGCTTGGAAAGGGGGTAAAGACATTGCAGAAGAAATAAAACCAAGAATCTGAAACATTAATAGCAGTTGTAAACCTTGCTGGTTATATGATATTGTTAAGGCCCAGGTAGCTACCAGTTGACCTGAATACATCGACTATGTGCATCCCTTCAAACTGCTGAGTTACGTTCCCACAAGGAAAACTGATTAAATGTCTAAGATTTCTCAAACTCCATGAAGAAACCTGGTAAAAGGCTCCAAATTAAATTGAGAAAGGCTATAAAGATGGGAGGAATGTGTAGCTAGATGTCACACTTGGATTGTGGAGTTGAATGGTTACTTAAAGTACTTTGGATTATAGAGTGCATAGAAACCTTTGAGATTTAAATGGAGTTGGATCACTATAAATACAAAGTCAGTAGGGTAGTTATTTATTTTAAATATTTCTAGACGGAGGACAAAGTGAAACCAGCAGAGGTTGAAGTTAAATTACTTTTTTTGTCCACTAAGGAGTAATTTTTAAACATATCCGTAGTATAATCTTGAGATTTCAATGCAGAGACACTATTGAATCTCCCCAACAGATGTAATTCAGATGAAACTAAGTCATAAAACAATGCATTGTGAAAATTTCTAGATTGCTTTTGTTTTCTTTATTTATCAAATAACTTTAACTGTGCACTTCATTTTGCTTAAATAGGTACACATATATAATGTTTTGTCAATACCTCAAAACTGTGAGACTGAGTACTTTCTACCAAGAATACCTGAAAATGATAACTGGTAACATTTTCTCCCTATCATGTTAGTAATGATTGTTATAACGAGTTTTATGAGATTTTTTAATTTAATTTTCCTTTCATTTTCTTACTCTTACAGTTTGTAAAATAAATAAATTAGGAGTGCCAATATTTCACCAAACTCTACCGACAGGGCTTTGATAATAACATAATATTTTATTCCTTAAAGATATCAAATGTGTAATGATTATTTAAGAAGAGCTTTGAGCTTCATTTATTTAAAGGGATATTTTTTTCTTTTTCTGTCATTATGTCAAATGTCCTTGATTTTCTGTCATTTCTGTCTCTCCCCATCATCATTCCTTTTGTTCCTTTTTTAATTTTATTCTGACTTTTTTAAAAATATGTATTTGAAAGGCAAATGACAGGGAGAGACAGAACAAAGAGATCTTTTTTTAAGAGATTTATTTATTTATTTGAAAGTCAGAGTTACACAAAGTGAGAAGGACAGGCGGGGAGAGAGAGAGAGAGAGAGAGAAAGAGAGAGAAAGAAAGAGAGAGGTTTTCCATCCAGTAATTCACTCCCCAATTGGCTGCAACAGCTGGAGCTGCACTGATCTGAAGCCAGGAACCAGGAGCCAGGGGCTTCTTTTGGGTCTCCCACATGGGTGCAGGGGCCCAAGGAGCTAGGCTATCCTCTACTGCTTTCCTAGGCCACAGCAGAAAGCTGGATCAGAAGTGGAATAGCCATGTCTCAAAACCGGCACCCATATGGGATGGCGTCACTACAGGTGGTGGCTTTACCTGCTCAGCTGCAGCGCTAGCATCCAGACATCTTCTTTCCACTAGTTAACTTTCCAAATGCCCTTATCTGCCAGCACCAAACCAAGAGCCAGGAACTCCATCCAGGTCCCCATGTGGGTGGCAGGATCCTGGACATTTGGTGATCATCTGCTGGTTCCCAGGTACATTAATTGGGAGCTACATCAGAATCAATGGTAGGATTTACACCCAGGAAATTGATGTGGGAGTCTTTCATCCCAGTAGAGATGGCTTACATTATGCTACAATGCCCCATACTCACCCATTTTTAGGTACAAGTTTTACCATGCTAAGACTTAGAGCTCAAGAACTTTTTGTTAGGGCTGGCATTGTGACACAGCAGGTTAAGCTGCCTTCAGAGACAATGACATCCCATATCAGGTCACAGGTTTGAGTCCTGACTGCTGTGCTAATGATCTAACTACTACTAATGTGCCCAGAAAAGCAGAAGATGGCCCAAGTACTCTACCACCAGTACAGTAGACAGAGATTGAGTTCCAGGCTACTGACTTCATAATAGTATCTGCCCTGGCCATTGCTGCCATTTGGGGGAGTAGAACCACCAGATGAAAGATCTTGCTCTATCCTTCCTTATCTGTCACTCTGCCTTTGGAATAAATAAAATGATTCTTAAGAGCTTTTCACTATTGTTACAATATGGGGCAATGTTGCTAGGCCTTTTTTTATTTATTTAAACATTTTATGTACTTTATTTTAAAGGCAGGAAAAAAAAAAAAAAAACAGAGCGTGAAAGAGACAGGTCTTCCATTTCCTGCTGCATTCCCCCAAATCCCACAAAAGGCAATGTTGGACCACATCAAAGCAGGAGTCCAGAACTCAATCAAGGTATCTTACGTGTATGATAGGAACTCAAGTACATCATCTGCTGACTCCCACCATGACCCAGGAAGCTGGATGGGAAACAGAGGATCTGGGACTTGAACTAGGGCCTCTGATATATATGGGATGCAGGCATTCCAAGAGCACTCTTTTAAAAAAATGTTTATTAATATAAAGTAAACAGATTTTATGCATGCCATAGGTTTAGGCCAAGAAAACAACAACTCCCTCACTTCCCTACTCCCCTTCTAATTCTCCTCCATACCTACTCTCTCTTCATCATAATCTAAATCAACTCTATATCCATAAGCTTAATTTGCCAGTAATCATAATAATCAACATATAAAAAGTAAGAAGACCACAGTTCCACAGGAGTATAAACAAGGTCTAAAAATGACAGTCATATCCCAGTATGACCATTTCATTTTTATGAATTTTTTGGTATTCTGTATTAAAGTATATCAGAGAAACATATGTCATTTGTCAAAATGGCTTATTTCACTAGGCATAATGTTTTCAGTTGCATCTATTTTGTGGCAAAAGACAGACTTCATTTTTTATGACTGAATAGTATTCCATAGTGTATATATACCACATTTGATGTCCAGTCATCAGTTCATGTACATCTGGGTTGATTCCTGTCTTAACTAATATGAATTGAGCTGCTATAAATATGGAGGTACAAATAATGCTTTCATATGCTGGTTTCATTTCATTTGGATAAACTCCCAGGAGTGAGATGGTCAGGTAATAATGGTAGATCTATTTCCAGATCTCTGAGGAATCTCCATTATGTTTTCTATAATGGTTGTACTAGTCTACATTCCCAAAAACAGTGGATTAGGGTACCTTTTTCCTAACATCCTTGGCAACATTTGATTTTCTTTTTTTGAGTTTTGGATAATAATCATTCTCTGTGGGGTGAGGTAATACCTCATTGTGGTTTTTATTTGCATTTCCCTGATGGCTAGTGATCCTGAGCATTTTTTCATCTGTCTGTTGGCCATTTGTGTTTTATCTTTGAAAATTTCCTGTTTATGTCATTTGTCCTTTTCTTAACTGGATTGTTTGTTTTGTTGTTGAGTTTCTTGAACTCTTTATAGATTCAAGATATTAATCCTTTATCAGTTGCATAGTTTGATAATATTTTCTCTCATTCTATTGGTTACCTCTTCAGTTTGTTGAGTGTTTCCTTTGGAGTACAAAAGCTTCTTAACTTCCTGTAATCCCATTTATCTTTGATTTGATTGTCTGTCTTCCAGAGTTTTCCCAATGTTCTCCACTAATAATTTGGAGGTATGAGGTCCTACATTTAGATCCTTGATCCATTTTGAGTTGATTTTTGTATGTGGTGTATGATAGGGGTCCTGTTTCATACCTGTACATTTGTAGATACTATTTTCATAGCACTATTTTTTAAATAGAGTATTCTTTCTTCAGGAATTGATTTCAGCTTATTTTTCAATGTAAGTTGGTTTTACATTCATGGACTGATTATTGTCATTTCTATTCTGTTTTATTGATCTAAATGTCTATTTTTTGTATCAGGCTGTTTTGATTATAATTGCTCTGTAGTATGTTTTCAAGTCTGGTATTGTGATGCCTCTGGCTTCCTTTTGTCATTTAAGAGTGCTTTAGCTTTTCAGGTTCTCTTGTGTTTCTGTATAAATTCTAGCATTATTTTTCTAGATATAAGAAGAATGTCTTGGTATTATTTTGATTTGTATCACCTTGTATCTGTAAATGGCTTTCAATAGCATGGACATTTTGATGATATTGATTCTTCCAATCCAGGAACATGGAGGATTTATCCATTTCTTGTGTTTTCTTCTATTTCTTTCTTTAATGTTCTGTAATTTTCATCCTAGATACCTTTGGCCTCCTTGGTTAAATTTATTCCAAGGTACTTAATTTTTATAGTGATTTTGAATGGAATGATCTTAGAAGTTCTATTTCAGCCATGACATTATCTGTGTATACCAAGGCTATTTTTTTTGAATGCTGATTATATCCTGAAATTTTACCAAGCTCTCTTGTAAGTACTAACAATCTCTTTTTGTATCCCTATATATGGAATCACTGCATCTGCAAACAGGGCTAATTTGACTTCCTCCTTTCAAATTTGTACATTTTTGATTTCTTTTTCTTACCTGTTGGCTCTGGCTAAATCTTCCAGAACTATACTGAATAGCCATGGCAATAGTGGACATCCTTTTCTGGTTCCAGATCTTAGTGGAAATACTTCCAAGTTTTTCCATTCAATATGATGCTGGCAGTGGAATATTGCCTTGATTGTGTTAGGAACATTCTTTCTATACCCAATTTATTTAAGGTTTTTTTTTTTTGTATCATGAAAAGATGTTGTATTTTATCAAATGTTTTTCTCTTCCTATATTGACATAATCATATGGTTTTTATTCTTTAATTTGTTAATGTGATATATGCATCTCTTGATGTGCATATGTGAACCATCCCTACATATAAGGGATAAATCCTATTTGGTCTGGGTTAATGATCTTTCTGATTGTTGTTGGAGTCATTCAACTAATATTTTGTTGAGAATTTTTGCTTCTATGTCATCAGGGGTATTGGTTTATTGTTTGTTTGTTTGTTTGTTTGTTTTTAGCTTTTTGTGGTTTTGGAATTGAGGTGATTCTGGCACCGAAGAAGGAGTTTGGGAAGATCCCCCCCTTTCAATAGCTTTGAATAGTTTGAGAATAATTGGAGTTAGTTCTTCTTTATAAGTTTGGTAGACTCAGCAGTGATGACTTCTTATCCTGGGCTTTTCTTTGTTGGAAGATCTTTGTTACTGATTTAATTTCTGTCTTGGTTATTGGCCAGTTTAGGTTTTCTCTGTCTTTATAACTTAATTTTGGTAGGTTTGAATGTGTCCAGAAATCTATTGATTTCTTCTAAATTTTCCAATTTCTTGATATATATCAACAATTTCCAGTTTGTTATGTCATAATTTGTGGTGATTTTTTTATTTCTGTGTTATCCATTTTAAAGTCTCCTTTTTCATTTCTGATTTTATTAACTTGATTTTCACCTTTTCTTTTGTTTTCTTTTGATTAGTTGAGCCAATGATATTTCATTTTTAAAAATTTTTTTCAAAAAGCTAACTCTTCATTAATTTTTTCTATTTTTGGTCTAAATTTTGTTTATTTGTTGTTAGTTAATATACTCTATTGAAAAATTGCAACATAGATAACAGAAAATCTATTTCTGGAACTTACTAATAAGTGGTATGTGAAAGAAAAGTGCAATCCTCACTAAACTTAGTAGAAATCCATATTCAAATTCATTGAAAGGACTTTTACTACAAGCATGGAATCTGCTTACCCAAACATATTAAATATTTTTTGATTAATCTTTATTAGTATGAATAAGTAAGTTGGTCAATGAATAATTAAGTTGGTCAATGAATAAATAACTGTTCTATTTTACCTTCAAATTCATAAAAAAAAAATCAATGAGAATATTCAGAAAAGGCTAGCCATAGAATTCACAGTTGCTCTTTCTAGGGTAAACAGAAAGAAGTATAGGGCCCTGCACATTTGCTGAAATAAAAAGTATATGGAGAATATATGGTTTTCATTGATGAAGCAACAAACTTCAGATAATGAGTCATTAATGTGAGAATTATATTATAATTATTTCATGAAAATTAATATTTTGTTTTCAGTGATGTAAATATTTTTCTTGTTCCATAGCTATTTCTCTTGATTGTCCTCTTTTCCACTGTCTTTTTCCTGGTAAACATCCATGACCTTTCAAGTAAACATGCTGCAGGGGCCTGCACTACAATGTAGCAGGTAAATCTCTGCTGTGACACTGGCATTCAGTATCACAGTTCTGGCTCAAGTCGTTGCTGTTCTGCTTCTAATCCAGCATTCTGTGAAGGCACATGGGAAGGCAGGAGATGGCCAAACTACTTGGGCCCCTGCTACCCAAGTGGGAGACCAGGATGGGATTTCTGGTCTGATTGTGGTTGTCATTAGGGGAATGAATCAGTAGATTGAAGATCTCAGTCTCTCGGTTTCGCCTTCAGTGTGTTACTTGGCCTTTCAAACAAATAGATCTTTTCAAAAATGCTGCAAATCTTCAAGATAACAACATTAGATATTGTATATCTATTCTTACGTGAGAATTTATCCAAAACAATGAGCTTAAGTTGGTGTGGATAATTAACACATATACATAATTTTAAGATTTACTCTGTATCTCCATGGACTATATTTTGTGATCCTAGAGTCTTTAATATCTTTTAAAATTCAGCCAGATTTTGCCTCAGTGTGAGAATTTGCATGTATTGCACCCTTATATTTCTGTATATAGTTTTTTCTTTTTCCTCTTTTGTAAATGTAATTGTTCGGGATAAACTGGTTAAAAATATCCTCATGTGCTTAGCTGCTTTTTAAAGATTTATTTATTTATTTGAAAGCAGAGCTTTACACAGAGAAGGGGAAGTAGAAAGGTGGGGGGAGATCTTCCATCCCCTGGTTCACTGCCCAATTGTCCGCAACAGCTGGAGCTACGCCGATCCAAAGCCAGGAGCCAGGAGCCAGGAGCTTCTTCCAGGTCTCCCAAGCAGGTGCAGGGGCCCAAGGACTTGGGCCATCTGTACTTCTTTCCCAGGCTATAGTAGAGAGCTAGATCAGAGGTGGAGCATCCAGGACTTGAGAACCATCACCCATATGGGATGCTGGCACTGCAGGCAGAGGCTTTACCTGCTACACCACAGCGCCACCCCCAGATATGCTTAGGTTTTAAGAAAAATAATACTTTTTCTACTAAAAGATAAATTTAGACGCTTTTTATTGAGCTATATGTCATACAATTTTTAAAGTGACATAAAATCATTGATATGAACTTAGCTGATGACCAGACCATGAATAAAAGTTGAAACCATTACCCCATAGTCCTACAAAACTCAGTTAATTCATTTGTCTAATTTGAAATGTAATTTCAGTGTAAATTTTTTACAGTTCTAGATATTTGTATTTAATGTGCATGTTATTGAAGTACTTGTTTTAACTACTGTTGTACATGTATTTGATTAATCATGTTATAAGCTAGATTTATCTGGAAATACTACTCAGTTCTCACTCACTTTGTCCTGTGTTAATATTCTCACAAAAGCCCAGCTGTGTTTAGTAGTGAGAATGAGAATGATTTCACTTCAGAGGATTCTTTCCACTTGACTAACAGAGCATCCTTCCTAACCAGAACCAAAAGGATGACTGATAGAATAATTTACTATTTAGTGGCAGAAGAATAAGAGTGAGACCATACCCTTCATTGTAATGTGTATGCTAAATGAAAATAAATGTTTTATTAGGGTGAAAATACATGAAGAACAATGATCATAGGGCAGAAATAGTCCCTTTCTATTTTTGCCTTTCTAGACTTTCTGTGTCTTCAAAATATTTCTCCATCATCTTTGCATTACCATAACATAAAACTTAATGTAAATTACTAAAACTAAGGGAATGGGAATAGGGAACATATAGAAATGTAAGTGCCTATATTTAGGGTTTAATAATGATTTTCATAAAAGGAAAATTTAAGTAAATTTAGGTCAACATCATTTCACTACAATCATAAATACACACACACACACACACACACACACATATATATATATATATATATATATATATATATATATATATATATATATATATATGTCAGCTTTCTTGTTTGCTGTGTTGGTCCAGAATAATGATAGCTCACATTAACTTATTCTATTTTGTTCATAGTTCTATGCACTGTAACCAGAATAGCATCTGTATACTTGTTGCATTGAAATAAAAGGAGTTGTTTGGAGGGGAGCTCAGGGTTTTGGAAATCCAAACTATCCTCTTTATGGAGCTTAGTTATCTTAAGTATTGTAAGTGACTCAATCTTCAGAAATATATTTAATGGACTATACTCATATTTATATCATTATATATTCTAAAAACAAAGCAGTATTAGAAAATTTGTCTCTGTCCCATGCTTTGATAGTTCAAAAGGTGCTGTCTCCAGTGTGCAAGTCTGGCTGGTTTCCATTTCCTGTAATGCACACATATACATTCATTGTGGATATTGATTTAATGAGATGTCGTGCTTGGGAGAATATCTGTGTATTTAGGAGAAGCTTTAATAAAACTCAGTTCATCATGCTATACCGTCACCTTTTATGCCTAATAAATTATAAGCAAAGGTTAACTTAATGTATTTAGGGAGAAAGAAGAATGCTGATATTTAGTGTTTTACTTCTAAGGTGTACAATTTTAGGATGGATCAGCAGGAATGAATTGAGTGCCAATTTATGACACAGGCAATTTAAAGAGCATTCTCTCTCTCTCTGTTTTTTAAAAAAAGATCTATTTATTTATTTGAAAGTTAGAGTTACACAGAGAGAGAAGGAGAGGCAGAGAGAGAGGGGTCTTCCATGTGCTGGTTCACACCCCAGTTGGCTGCAATGGCTGGAGCTGTGCCAATCTGAATTCAGGAGCCAGGAGCTCCTCTGGGTCTTCTCACATGGGTGCAGAGTCCCAAGGTCTTATGCCAAATTCTACTGCATTCCAAGGCCATAGCATAGAGCTTGATGGGAAGTGGAGCAGGCAGGACTCGAACCAGCGCTCATATGGGATGCTGACAATGCAGGCAGCAGTTTTACCTGCTGTGCCACAGGATCAGTCCCATAAAGAGAATTCTCTTAACAATGCTTATTCTTATTTAGTTAAAATATTTTTACCTGGTTATATATTCTGAGCAAAAGGCAATATTGACATGCCATACTTTAAAAACTTAGCATCAATGTTTTAAATTGAAAAGTGGTTCAGTAGTTTTATGTTGTCATTGAATGTATAGTATACAAAATATTTGTGTGAAACTGATTTTATTTACTTTTTCCTGGAAAAGTAACATAGCTTAAGGACAATATTTCTGAGATAACAGAAATGACTTTTTTAAATCATCTTTTTGTATACTCATTGAAATCAGTCTAATAGTCTGGCAAAATCAACAGACCTTTATTTCCCAATTGGCAGTGGTTACACTGAATGCTTACCAAATGTATTTCATGTTTAATGGGATTCTTTTAGCCTTGCTGTTTACGTGCCAAAGGGTATAGCTATACAGTGGGTTGAACAGCCTGACACTGTCCAAAGAACCAGTTATGACAATTTGGTTATGCAGAATTTTTTTGGCCTAGATTAGTTAGTGCCCATCTGAAACATGGAGTAACTGTATATTCTAAAATTTACTATACGGTAAAGGATTTTATTTTAAATATAATTGAGCATTCTGCCTTTATCCTCCTAAAAACCACCACTACCACCAGCACCACCAGAAATAATTTATTCTAAATCTACATTCAATTTTGAAATAATAGAGTCAAGTGGTGGTCTCTGTGATTTTGCTGGATTTTACACCCTTGGCTCTGTTTAATCTTCATTGGCAGCAGGTTCAAAATTCTACCACAATGAAATTATTAATGTTAAACATATTTTGAATATAATGAATGCCATTATTTTATCTCTCAACTCCATTTTTTAGTTTATCATCTGACATTACATGGACAAATTATTCATTTTCTGAGTCTCAGTTTCATCTTTTATAAAAATATGAATATTGAGGAAGTTGAGAAGTCAAAAATATGGATCTCATGTCAGATCTAGTTTCAGTCATGTTTATTTTGTAGTCACAAGGATTCAGTTTTGAACCAACAGTCAAAATTTTTGGTTATAAGATCAAAACACCAATTTTCAGATTTTTCTGGATGTTTGGAAGACCTTTAAACTCAAAACTAATGTTATCATTTTGAAGTAAGGCTATAGGGTCAATCATTTGATTACAATTCACATTTCCTCTTGCCTCCACATCTAACTAAATATGTGCATTTGTTGTGTTTTCAAAATTTTATTTTTTAAATTTTAATTTTTGTTAGTTTTTAACAGATTCAATGTGATTTGTAGTTATAATTCTAAAAACATGATGATAGTCCCTTCCTCCCTTCCTCCCACCCCTTCTATCCTTCACACTCTCCTTGCTTCTACCTTATTTCTTTACCTAGTAAGAATTTTAACAGTACAAAGGAGAAAGACCCTAGTTTAATAGAAATATAGATAATGGCTAGAAACTGTAATTGAATAGAAAAATGACATTTTGCCAAATGTGGTAAATATTAAAATAATCACAATCATAAAAACTATGATTGTATAACATTCTTAACTATTGGCTTCATAAAGATATAAAATGATTTTTTGTAAATAGGTAATATTTTCCTATGTGTGTTTAACAAAAGCAAATATAATAGAAGTTAAATTGGGGCAACTATTTGGTGTTCATGGGTTCAATTTCTAGTTCTGGTTCATGACTCCTCAGGGACATTGGTGATGTTTCAAATAACTGAGTTCTTCTCACCATGTGAGACACCTCTGTTGAATCCCCAGCCTCTTACTGTGGCCATGTCCTAAATCAGGCCATTATAGGTATTTGAAGATTAAGCCAACAGATGAGAGCTCAGTCAGTCTGTCTGCCCCACTCTATCTGTGTATATATCAACCTGTCAAATAAATAAAAAGTTAAAAAGTTGAGCCAAGAAGGATCAATCATTCAGGGAAATTGAAAGACTAGATTATTTAATAGAACAAAATAGGATTTGTATGTGTTTAACAGACAAACCTAGTGTATGTACGTTAAAAGATTAATTTTTTTGCATCTGTTTCCATGAAGAAAGAAGCTAGTATTCTCTCCAGGAATTAATTAATAAATAAATAAATATTTTTTAATTTTTAAAGGAATTTATTGATACATTATATTCTCAGGATTGCAGAAATGCATGATAATCACTGCAACACAGTTGTCATCAATTCTCATGATAATGTGATATTAGTACAAAGAGAACAGGTTCATTGTAGTTCAAAGATACAATTCTAAGAATACAATATTTTCCTCCCTATGTCCTTCCCTCTCTCTCTGCCTCTGTTTCTCCCCCTCCCTTTCTTTCTTTGAAAATTTTTGAGATAACATATTTTTAATGCTCATTATAGTCAAAAGGTTAATGCTCCACTAAGTAAATGTTCAACAAGTAAAGAGTAAAAAAAAACATAGTTCAGCGGGAATATAGGCAAGGGCTATAACCAAAAGTCAAACGAAAATATGTCAGTGTCACTCATGAACCAAATTTTAAATATCACAAATAATCAAAACTCTAGTAGTATATCATTCTTAATAATTTGTTTTGCAAATATTTAAAACAAAGCTTAAAAAATTGTATTTGCAACAATGCTAATACACACAGGCAAGAATTATATGAAAAAATGCTCAACATCATTTGCCATCAGAGAAATGCAATTCAAAACCACAGTGAGATATCATCTCATTCCTATCAGAATGGCTATTATCCAGAAGACAGCAAGTAACAGTTGGCAGCCAAGCCAAGATGTGGAGAAAGGGGAACATGACAGCCAAGATGTGGAGAAAGGGGAACTCTCATACACTGCTGGTGGGAATATACATTAATGAAGCCACTATGGAAAACTGTATGGTATTTCTTAAAAAATTAAAAATTGACTTGCCATATTATCCAGCAATCCTACTACTGTGTATATATCCAAAACACATGAGGATTCTGTATCAAAGAGATACCTGTACCACAGTGCTGTATACCAGCAGTTTACAATTCCCCAAATATGGAATCAACCCAGGTGTCCATAATCAAATGAATGGACAAAGAATATACATACAAATAGAATGGAAAATTATGCAGCTTTAAAAAATGAAATTCTATCATTTGCACCAAACTGGATGCAGCTAGAGAACATCATGTTGAGTAAAATAAACAGGGCACAGATGGATGAATGCCACATATTTTCCCTTATATATGGGACATAAAAAGAAAGAAATGCTTGTGTGTGTCAGTATTGCTGCAAATATATTTATTGTCAAAATTTGTTTTGGGGGCTGGCACTGTGGCATAGTAGGTTAATCCTCTGCCTATATTGCCAGCATCCCAAATTGGTGTTGGTTCAAGTCCTGGATGCTCCTTTTCTGATCCAAATATCAGCTATGGCCTGGGAAAGCAGTGGAAGATAGCCTAAGCACTTGAGTGCCTGCACCCTTGTGGGAGACTTGGAAGAAACTCTTGGCTGCTAGCTTAGGATCGGTCCATCTCTGGCTGTTGCAGCCATTTGGGAGAGTGAACCAACAGCTGGAAGACTTTTCTCTGTCTCTCCCTCTCTCTGTCAGTGGTTATACCTCTCAAATAAATAAAATATTTTCAAAAAATGGTTTTGCATCTTTGTGAAACCAGTAGTTAAGAATGATATACTACTATAGTTTTAATGATATGTGATTATTTTAAAATTTACTGCATATGAGTGAAATGATCATCTTTTCATTTGATTATTGTTTAAGCATTTCTAAGATTCCCACTGAGCTAGATCATAGTTTTTTAACTTTTTATGTGTTGAACTCTTTATTCATTGGATAATTAAGTTTTTGACTATAATGTGATTTAAAAATATGATATAAGAAAGAAAAAATTGCATACAGAAAAGCAACAATAAATAGGATAACTGAAATAAGTTTCCCAAAATAAAAAAAACAAATAAATATGACTGGGCATAACAAGTTCATATTAAGAAACATAACTAAGTTTACTGTGTTTATTTGCTGCTGGAGTCTTAGAGATTTGTGATCCATTATCAATGAAATCATGATTTTCCAGGGATTTTATGAACATGTGGTATGTGATAGCAACAGAATCTTAAAGTGATTTTGGTCTATGTATATATGTATTCATATATATATTGGATCATTCTGGAAAGGTTTAATACAAGATTGTCATGGTTTTAATGTGATGAGTCAAGATTTAATGTGATTCTTAAATCTAATTTGGAAATATTTACCAGTGACCCAATAGCTACTCTTATTCAGTTGATTGTTTATCGTGAATTACTCAAACTGAGAAGTCAAAATGCAACTCATGATATTGTTCATATAACCATGGACAACCATATAATCAAGCCAGCCATTTGCATATTTTCCCATGATTTCAGCTTTCAGTAACTTGAAAGTTACATGATTTCTTATTTGATAGTGAACAGATTCTTTGAAATATAAAATTCAATGAGCGTTTGTCATCTAAGATACAATTCATCTTAGCTCACAAGCAAAGATGAAACCTGGAAGTTTATTTGTTATTATTCATCATGAAAATACTCATAAGGTTTGCTCTGTGGAATAAAGGAGTAAATGTAATGTGTGATTTGCTCTCCTGACTTCATTTGAAAATATATCTTTATCTAGCACTAAGGTAGTCCCTACTTCTTATCAGAAATCAGCTTCTGGAGCTTCACAGGATTATGTGAATGGCATCCCTATTATTGTTGAGTTGTAGAATAAAAAGTCAAAAAAAGTTTCAGAATAAACACTTTATGACAGTGATCTCACATTGATCAATCATATGACATGGAAAGGTAAGTCATGAGCTAAAATTAGGAGATGTTTTATTGTGGCACAGTTGAGTTCATGATATTAAGTTCAATAAATTTAAAATGGTTGCATTTTATAGGAATCTTCAAAGTAGTCATTTGAAATATAAATGTGTGTATGGATGTCCCTTAATTTGTCAGTATGTTTTCTAATCAGAAACTAAATAAAAATAAGTTTATTGCTGGTAAGGAGATTTAAAATTGAGTTATATATAATGTAAAAGCACAAAAAATTCAAAGCCTATGATTTACCTGACATCTTGGTACAAAGGAAAAAAACTCAGGTTGAGTTTTCCAAATCAAAGAAATTAGCAGAAAATTTCATTTCCTGTTTTTTGATATTTCTATTTTACATTTGAAATAACCCCAATAAAATAATTGCTTTTGTTGTAGTATCCTTATAAATATACTTACATATTTTGTACAAATAAAGTTTAGATATCTTTTTGAAAGATGGCCTATTTTACAGTCAACCTATTTCAATTACTTATTTACCCACTAGCCCTGTATTCTTATCTAGATCTAAACTTAAGTGAGTTAATTTCTCCCAAGCTAATGCTCAGAGGAAGAATTTGGAGAAAATTTGTCTTACTCAACCTAAACATAAACACAATTTTATATATCTATATTTAAACATATATAAGAGTGAGTATTTTACCTGGCAATGAAAACACTTTTTATGATGCCTGTGTCCCTCGTTGGAGTGCTTGAGTTTAGTTTTTGGCTTTGGCTCCTGACTAAAGTAATTGAGCTCGTGCCATTTATGTGGGAGATCTGGACTGAGTTCCCAGTTCTCCACTTTGGCTTGGCCTGATCACAGATGTTTATGTGCATTTGAAGAGTGAGCCAGTAGATGGGAGCTCTGTCTTTCTCTGTCTCAGACTGTCCTGGTCTTTCTGCTGCCTCTCAAATAAAAAAAAAAAAAAAAAGAATTCTAGAATAGGCTTCTTTGTTGGTACAGAAACTCAGTAATTTTTATGTCTAAACCAAACCAAATATTATACATATATATATTTAATATGTCTATGTTCTCTCTTTCTCTATATATATATTTGGACATTTATCTCTATCATTAATCTTTAATGCCTCATCAAACTGATAAAGAAATGTGCTATAATAAAAGCATAGTCTAAAAAAAGTACATAAAATATAAAATCCTGTCCATAAAAGATGCTACAGTATAATATTAATTTTCCACTAAATTTTTTTGACTAGGGAGGATATACATATAGCCACATGAGCAGACAGAATATAAAATTATAATTCTTGGAATTATTTTTGAGGTATGAGAGTATAATATTACTCATATGTAGAAATAATATTCATTTAAACTTTTCTTGACATATAGAGCACATTTTAATATGACATTCATTTAGTTAAAATATTTATTTAGAGTTTCCTTGAATGACTTTCTGTGCAACCTAACTTATATAGATAATTGTCAGTTCTGTGCATCCTTTATGAAACTGCCTTCTAAATATAATTAATTAGCAAGCTTTGAAAAACTACCATATCTCAAGGATGTTTTACAAAAAGCCAAAGTTAATGATTTCAAGTCTTGATTTATAGTAATCAAATTATTCCCCACTGTGTGCAGAAAGAACTAGCTTGCTTTAAAAACTGTGGAAACAAAAATATAGTCCACATGAGAAATACTTCACCAGTAACCTTTATGCTTAATGACCTATTGTGTATTTAGGGTTATGATCCTTTATTTTATTCTTAGATTAAGTGTGTATTGCTCTGGTATCCAGAAATATCTGTTTAGAGGTAAATGCTTTTCTAGTAGTATTCTACAGAAATAGAGATGTGCATTGTCATGGTGTTTGAAAGTGAACTGGTGATGAATTGCCCTAGCAGACAGACATTATTTCCAATTATTACTCAAAACACTTTATTTTTTTTTACATTTGTCTTTGGCACTATGTGCCAACTATAACATTATTCCATCAAGATGCAAAGAAAAGACATGTTAAATCTAATTCTTGTGCAAACCCATCTGAAGAGTGACTTATATTTAGTGTATCTTCACTAAATATAGCAATGTGAATACTTAAAATTTGTCACTGATGTCAGATTATTTATAAAAGGAAATTGTCTCTTAGATTCTCTCCTTTCTATCATTTTCAGAATACCTTAGAGTTTTCTGTTTTCTTCTTTTTACATACTGTCAGTGATATGCCTTCAAGTAATGCTAGTAGAACCAATTCTCTAGCATTGAATAGAGAATATACCAGGATACAACTTACTACTGTCAGTGTTTATTTTTCATACTGCCTAATTTTTATTATTTACTCCTAGGTTTCTCTGGCAGAACACATCAGAAAAACCATAAAGCTGATTTATGTCTAATTAAAAAAATCTTTTGTTGGTATGGCCTCAATCAATTTCATTTACATTGAAACATATCATCCTGGAAAATTGGTTCTCGATTTTCCACCAGTATTTTTTGCCTTGCAATCATGTCTTTTATTCTTTTCTTTTTTACAGTTTGTCAAAGACAACATTTTCAGCCAACACTGTGCAGGCAGAAATGGAGAAATAAAAAGAAATACAATATAACAGAATAAAGTGCTTTAAATTCCAATGGGAAAATAAAAATGATTTGTGTTAAAGGTTAAATAGTCCCTAAACCATAACGTTACATGTTGTATAGGAATGATGTCTCTATGTTCTTGTGCAATGTGTCATCAATCCACAGCCAAATACCACTGACATTATATTTTTTATCTCTGCAGAAAAATGTTTGAATATCACTTACCTCTGAGGCAGTTCTTTTGGAAATTATAAATATATTTCTTTCTGGGGACAAAAGAATGCCCATCAAAATGAAAGATGAAGCATGGAATCTGAATTCACAGCTGCTTTATGCAATATGGAAGAAGTGCAGGGTTTCTCATTTCAGTTCATTCTCAAAGATTTATAGATGGAAGCCTAAAATGATATATTTAAATTTTTTTATATTCTCTTGTCTGGCTGTGTAAATGATTGCAATCAATCAGGTTTTTTTTTTGTTCAAGAACCTTGAAATGACAATATGAAAATTTTTCACATGTAATTTCAGTTATACAGTGGGAAATGACTGACAGCTTAGCAGTGTCTCACTGTGGCAAGAATATGATGGTACTTTTGAGCAAATAGTTTTACTTAAGAAAAGTAAAGTTGCAATAAGTTGACTTTTTAAAGTTTTCCTGGAAAATAATTCTGAATATCACAACTCTATATGGAGTCCTTTTATTTTATAAATATAAATATAATTAACTATATAATTAGGATATATTAAAAGCTTCTCAGTAAATCTGAAACAAAATAAAATTATCTATTTCATTGTAGCTATATACACATTTTCACAGAAACATCATCACCCATTCCAAAATGTTCCATTAGTTCCAAAATGCCTTTTGAATACTGGAAAAATAATTCTAATTCTAATCCAAAAAAAAAAAAAATCCCAAGGCAAAGTGGATTTTAACCAAACTTTGAAATATTTTCTATCACTAGAACGAATATCTGACTCTTTACTGGAGGTTTTGCAAATGCTCAGTGATTATGAAACTGACAAGCATATTGCAGTTATGCTTAAAGATTCAAAAATGAATTCAATTCTAAACTGTAAATGTATAATATTTACTATGACTTTCCCATTGGAACTGGAGATTACACCAGAAAACTATCTTCAAAACCAGTGTCCTATAACTGTTATTGTAATCAAATATTATACACAGTTTGAACTTTCCTTTCCTCCTCCCCTTTACCCTATTTAGTCATTTCTTATCTGAATCATAAGATGAAAAATAATCTAGAGTAGCAGTAAGTTAAAATATAAATACAAAATTACTTATTGTCTAAGGATGTTTACAAATAACAATTAAAATACTTATGAAGATATTTTTGCTTTTACTAATCAAAGTTTACTTATACATGAAAACATCCATATCACATGATTGAGAGAGTGCCAGTATCCCATATACTTATTCCTGCAAAGTATTTTTGTTTGTCTAGCATGTTCCAGGCATGGGTTATGTGTTGGGTCATGAATGGGGAAACACAGCTCCTTTTTAGATTTGCCCATGGCTCCTATGGTCTGGCCATGGCCATAGTATCTGTGAATGAGATATAATTACAATTGTGGTGAGTACTACCTAGGAAAAAAAAGAGGTGGAAGTGATGGAGGATATTGGAGGAATATTAGCAAGTTGTTGTATCTGAAGAGATGATGAAGATATGAGGCTTCAGTCATGAGAAGAAACTAGCCACTAAAGAAGGTAGAGGAGAGGACTACAGGAAAGTAGCCAACAGCATGCCTGTTACCTAAAATGGGAAAGAGTGATTGTTTGTGTTTAAGTTATCTGAAAGGTCAGTGGTCAGTCTGCCTGTGTAATGGATATAGACAGAGGCTCAGGGACATGGCTCAGGCCAGACAGCATTTTCAGCTCTGATAAGGAGTTTAGATTTCATCATATGTACAATGGGGAACTATTTACAGGTTTAAAACAAATTATTATGTTCATGTTTTAAAAGTGTTCTTATTCTGGCTGTTTCAAGAAAAGATAATTTAAAAATTGTAGATTTATAATATGAGTATTGCACAATTTAGAGAAAAATAATATTAGAAGCATAAATTCTAATAAATTGGGAAATAAGGGTTTGACCTACAAACTCAGTATTTTTTTATGTTTGCTATGTATTATCTCCCATAAGAAGTTCATAAATATCAATACTGTAGGAATTAATTAGGCTCCTTATTGTCATCTAAGGAATATAAGGAGACAAATGATTTGCAGAAGTAATCATTTAGTGTTTGCTGAAGTTATATGTGTGAATTGCACAGAGCAATCAAGCTGTAGAGCTGTAGGAAAAGCTGTGGAGTGAGATATCTGAATCCATGTCAGGAGTTTTCCAGGAGGCAGTGGTTCACTCAGTCAATGTCAAAAGGTCCAGAAAGGTTAGAACAGACATCATTGTTTGAATTTGGCTACAAATTCAGCCTGAGTAGAGGCTTTTACAAGGAGTAATTTCAGTGGACTATTGGAGATAGGAGCTATACTGTAAATGCATAAAGGAGTGAATAAAAGGTGGGGCTAAAGAAGTAGTATGTACAGGGACAAACAAAATAAATGACCACCACCACCAACAACAACAACAACAAAACCATAATGCTTTCAACAACATCCCATCCATTCCCTGTCTGCTTTTTCACTCTTATGAGTTACAACCAAAAGGAAAAGAATTTGATCAGTTCACCACACTCATAAAAACAAAAATCACGGGAAATTATGGATGAATCAAGCCATAAATTCTAGCAAATTTATTATGTATATGTCATGATTATGAAATAATCTCAACAGGTTGGAAAGACTAAATAAGGTTAACGTTTTGCATTTCAATTTCTCATATTTACTAATGAAGCTTCTTGCCATTATATTTGTTACTTCAAAAATTCTGAACATGAACATTCCAAAAATATATTGTGCAATTCTAGGCTTTCTTAAGTCTGATCATTTATATTTATTCCATTGAATATATTCTCAACATCAACAATAATAATGATGTTTATCAGTTCTAGAATGTGAACCATTTATTAACAATAATCCATTTGATTTATCTTTTTTAATCCCTACAGCAAAATGGGTTAAAGTTTACTTAAACTATGCAAATAAGGAAATTAGGATTCACAAAGATAAATAAATTACTTAAACTCACACAGCTCCTAAATAGAGTCCATTATTTTTGTTACCTAGAATATTTTACTTCCAAAACCAACAAATCTTCAAATCCAGATCACTCCTCAATCCTGTTTCTTTCCTCATATGTAACTGCTGATTAATACAGAAAACTAGGTGGCTAACTAGATTAATATGTAATTTATTTTTTAAAGATTTATTTATTTTTACTTGAAAGTCAGAGTTACACAGAGAGAGGAGAGGCAGAGTGAGAAAGAGAGAGAGAGAGAGGTCTTCCATCCAATGGTTCATCCCCAATTGACTGCAAAAGCTGGAGCTGGGCCCATCCAAAGCCAGGAGCCAGGAACTTCTTCTGGGTACAGGGGCCCAATAACTTGGGCCATCTTCCACTGCTTTCCCAGGCCATAGCAGAGAGCTGGATTGAAAGTGGAGCAGCCAGGTCTCTAACTGGCGCCCAAATGAGATGCCAGCGCTTCAGGCCAGGGCTTTAACCCACTGTGCCACAACGCCTGCCCAAATATGTCATTTATAATTCTACAACATAACTTCAAATTTCAAGTGATTAATTTTTCCCTGTTCATTTTCTTACTTTGAATCTGCTATGATTCAGGGACTTTTATTCTTGAATCACTCGCCAAGTATGTGCTTTCTCAGCAGTTAAACACATCTTACATTTCTCAAAGATAATTGATTTAAAATTTTTTATTTAAGGTATAGAAGTTTCATGTATTTCATATATACAGATTTAGCAACATAGTGATGCTGCCTGTGCTCCAACACTCTTCCTCCCTCTCCTATTCCCACTCTTAATTTTTACAAAGATCCATTTCCAGTTTACTTTATACTCAGATGGTTATACTTAACACTACGTAAATAGTTCAACAAATAGTATGAAGAAAAAAACCCTTTTTCTCAACAGTAGAGACACGGGCTGTAAACAATCATCAAATCTCAAAATGTTCATTTCATGTTTTAGGTACTCTATTAGTTACCCCTGATCAAGGAAAACATAAGATATCTGTCTTTTGGGATTAGTTTATTTAACTAAGTTTAATGTTTTCCAGTCGCATCCAATTTTTGCAAAAGAAAGCATTTCATTGTTTTTTTTCTTAGAGCTGATAGTATTCTATAGTGTATATATACCATAATTTCTTTATGCAGTCTTCAATTGATGAACATCTTGGTTGATTACATTACTTAGCTGTTGTGAACTGAACATAAACATGAGGGTACAGGTAACTCTTTCATATACTGACTGCTTTTTGTTTTGGTAAATTCCCAGGGTCACATGGTAGATCTATATTTAGATTTCTAAGGTATCCCCATACTGTCTTCCACAGTGGCTACACGAGTTTGCATAATTGAAGCCACCAGATCTAAACTTGTTTTACTATCTGATTACATAGACAAATGGATTTTTTTTTGGACAGGCAGAGTTAGACAGTGAGAGAGAAAGAGAGAGAGAGAGAGAGAGAGAGGTCTTCCTTTTTCTGTTGGTTCACCCCCCAAGTGGCCGCTAGGGCTAGCGCGTTGAGGCTGGTGTGCTGTGCCGATCTGAAGCCAGGAGCCAAGTACTTCCTCCTGGTCTCCCATGCAGGTGCAGGGCCCAAGCACTTGGGCCATCCTCCACTGCACTCCCGGGCCACAGCAGAGAGCTGGACTGGAAGAGGAGCAACCGAGACAGAATCCGGCGCCCCAACTGGGACTAGAACCCAGGGTGCTGGCGCCACAGGCGGAGAATTAGCCTAGTGAGCCATGGCGCTGGCTCGACAAATGGATTTTTTAACCTGTATCCATTCTTCTCTCCTTTGTCCCAGTCTCAAAAAGAAAATGGCTCCATTTAGAGTTTATAGTTATTGCTTCCATTATTTTTGTTTGAAATCTGCTTTTCTGGATACATTTTTCATTGAGTAAATCCAGTTTATCCTTCAAGGCCCTCAGTACATTTTCCTTTGTGAAGTAGTCTCTTGACATGGGTATTCTCCACATACTTCCCAATCACTTTCGCATAGTGTTAAGGTAGTAAAAACATACATATTCCTCCTTCTGGCTTATGAAATAATTTGTACACCTAATTGAATTTCCACATTAGTAAATTCCTTGTCCCTTTTCCAGAAGCAGGACTTAGAGATCTGCATCTTGTCAATATTTCTGTGATTATGATATCATCATGGGCTGGAAAACCCTGAGTAGAAGGAACATTTGTTGAAGGCTGAGAGAAACAGATCTGAAACTTACTAGAAGAAGGATTTCCTATAATTTTATAAATTAATCTGATCCCCCCACCAGCTTCCAGAGTATACTCTTGTTCTCTTTCTTGGAAATATATCCTGATTCCTACCACATCTTACCATCTCTATCAATAGCCATCATCAGTTTCCATCTGGTCAGTTGCAACCCTCTGACTTAACTGCTGATTCACACTTGCTTCCTGTCTCATACTCATATTTTGCTTACCGAGAATCGAGAGATTCCTTCATGGAAAAGAAATATAATGTCACTCCTCTCCTCAAAACTTTCCAGAGGCTTCCTTTGACATGCAGATTATAATCCAAATTCTTCATGATAGCACTTGTGACTCTGTATGATTTGCTGTTAAGAATTTTCCTTTTTCATTCCATTTTACTTTGATTCTGTCTTCCACCTTCCTTTTCACTTTTCTGTTCCACTTCAGCCACACCGGGCTGCTTGCTGTTCCTTCAATACAATAACAAGCTCAGGTCTCTGGATGCATGGATTTCAGATGCTCCATGTGCAGTTTTCCCTACAGATGATCCTGTGATGATCTACTTCCCTTTAGATTTCTTTTCTCAGGGGAGGTAGTCACAATCACTCTTATTTATAACCACCTCATATATTACAAATCTACTTCAGTTGTTTTCATCAATTTGTCTGACAGGACACTGAAATTGTATAAATTCAAAATGCAAAAGATTTCTGTGGAAGGGATATATGAATTGTTCTGTTGGCCAAGGACGGCAACATTGGAGAGAGGCAGCATTTGATTTTGTTCCTTCCTGCCCAGTAGGGTCACTGGCAGCTGCACTGACACCTCAGAGTCAAAAAGCCAGGAATTTGTTCTGGTTTCTTTGTGCCTGTGGGTGGCATCATACCAGAATTTGTGATGCAACCTTCCAAATTAAAGGAACTGCAGTTTTCTTTAATTTTATTACAGAGTGTTCAATATGAATTTTACTAATGTGAGAACAGTATTGCTGGGATCAAAACTTTTTATCTCAATTTACAAATTATTTTCCTATGCAGCCTGGTTTATTTCATTATTAATATTTCATGTAATTAGAGTGAAATTTATTCAGTGACAACTATCAATAGTCAACCAATCATGTTGTAGTAATGTAATATTTTTGCAGTTCCATTTCTAGTCTCTAAAACATTTTTTCCTGATACAATGTGTCTTAAAGATAGAAATTAAATGCTTTTTAGTTGGAAACCAGTAAGCTTAAAAATAATGACACAAATTATTTTGAGTAAAGGTAAAATGTGGATAATTTTCCTCATTTTTAGATTATGTAATTTATAATATATATTAAATTTTCTCTCAAATAAAAATGGGCTTTATCTTTTTAGTATTAAATGGAAAAAAGTATGGGTTATAAGCTTTTTTATTAGTTTCCCTTTGTAAAATATCTCTTGGTTAATTAGAATTTTTACCATTTATAAATATTTCATTGGAAATTTATTAAATACACTTTCAGCCTTGTCACAGAGGTAAGTGGTAATTGTCTAATTTAAGTCTGAATTTTTTTCTGTAACAATGCCTTTGTCTGGTGACATAATTTTGCATGAACTTAATGAGAGTGAGTTTAGCTCGTTCCATTGTCTCTTTGTTGTATTGCCATGACAATATTTCACACAGAAATATTTTGTCTTTTATGTCATCTTTAGCACCATATGGAATGATTTTCTCTATTAATTAACATAGCATTCCATTGTGCATTGAAGTGTGTCACCACAAAAGTAAAAACAAACAAAAAAAAGGAATATGATTCAAGTTTAGCTGGTGTATATTTACTAGTGCTTCAATTGCTCTTAATATGACATATTTATATGATATTTTTTAGGTTTAGAGTAGCTACCAGTTCAGAATAAAAGGGTATCTTATGTGTTCCCAGAGACACTATTATATAGAAAGAAACCTTGAAATTTTATGTCCCACAAATTCATTCTTTTACTTTAATACATGCTATAATGGTTAGTTTTTAACCATAGTTTTTACTGAAGTAGCAACACATTTTTTCTATCTATTTACAATATTATATTCAGCCTAAAATGTGATGATAGGAAAATCATTTAGAGGAGAAAAGTGATTCTTGATTATTTCTAGTCATGGCTAAAACTATTTCCAGTAGGACCTTATTAATGTCAACTTAACTCAAATTATCTTAGTTTTATTATCCATGATGCAGATATTGAGAGTTTGAACATTCTGTAATATTAGTAAAGTTTAATAGATGATATACTTTTGGTGGTAATTTAATTGTTCATGTAATATATAGATTAAATTTTATTTAGTTATTTATAGAGATTTTACTTATGTATTTATTTGAGAGGTAGAGTTACAGACATGGACAAGGAAAGGTAGACATACACAAAGGTCTTTCATCTACTAGTTCACTCCCCAGATGGCTGCACTGGCTTGAGGTGGGCCAATCTTAAACCAGGAGCCAAGAGCTTCTTCTAGATCTCCCATGCAGGTGCAGGGGCCCAAGCACTTGCGCCGTCTTCTACTACTTTCCCAGGCCATAGCAGAGAGCTAGATCAGAAGAGGAGGAGCCAGGACTACAGCACCCATATGAGATGACAACACTGCAGGAGGAGGCAGCTTAACCTACTACACCATAGAGCTGACCCTTATATAGATAAAATTTTAAAAGTATAAGATATAGCTTCATATATTGCCTTTTATTTATGTGACAGTCCATTTTTATCTTATCCAAAAATATACTATGCATTGTTCAGGTACTTCCAAAAGTTTGCTGAATGCGTAATTGACAGATTACACATTTATTTCGGTACAATAGCTTTTAAAAAATGGAAATCCATGCATAAATTTTTCCATGAGATGCTTTTCCATGAGCTTTTTGAAAACCAAAGTTTGTGGAAACAGATTGACATTGAGGTATAGTAGGTTAAGCTGTAGCTTGTGATGCTTGTGTCATGCATCAGAGTGTAGATTTGAGTCTCAGCTGCTCTGCTTCAAACCAGCTTCCTGCTAATGTGCCAAGGAAGGCAGTGATGGTGGCCCAAATATTTAGGCACTTATTCACCTGTGGGAGACCAAGATGGTATTCTCGGCTTCTGGCTTCAGCATAGCTCAACCTTGGCTGTTGTTACCTTTTGGAGAATGAACCAGTGGATGGGAGATCTCTCTTTGTCTCTGTTTCTGTCTCTCTCTGTCTCTCCCTCCCTATTGTTCCATCTTTTAAATAAATACTCATTTTTAAAAGCTTATGAAAAGATGGAATTAAAAATAATGTGAATTTTCCACAAACTTTTTTGAAACTGCCTCATAATCAGAACTTCAGAAATAGTCACACTGATGTTTCTGATGTTTACAACTGAGAATGTAAGGGTGCTCAGTACTTACACTAATTGGGCCATGATTTAATATACTTGATCTCTAGCCGGCGCCGTGGCTCAACAGGCTAATCCTCCGCCTTGCGGCGCCGGCACACCGGGTTCTAGTCCCTGTCGGGGCACCGGATTCTGTCCCGGTTGCCCCTCTTCCAGGCCAGCCCTCTGCTGTGGCCCGGGAGTGCAGTGGAGGATGGCCCAGGTGCTTGGGCCCTGCACCCCATGGGGAGACCAGGAAAAGCACCTAGCACCTGGCTCCTGCCATCGGACGAACGCGGTGCGCCGGCCGCAGTGCGCCATCCGCGGCGGCCATTGGAGGGTGAACCAACGGCAAAAGGAAGACCTTTCTGTCTGTCTCTCTCTCTCACTGTCCACTCTGCCTGTCAAAAATAAAAAAAAAAAATAATATACTTGATCTCATTTGAGGAAATGGAATTGAAGGAGAGAATATACATTTAAAATCAAGCAAATGAGCAGACATGGGTTGCAGTGGTTAACTGGCTGCTTGGTAGCTGGATCCCATACTGGAGGCCTGGTTCATGTCTCAGGTCCTTCTCTTCCAGTCCAGCCTCATAATGATGCACATCCTCTGAGCTAGCAGTGATGACTTAAGCACATGTGCCCTCTTCTCTATGTGGAAGACCCGGACGAAGTTAATGGCTCCTGGATTATATGTGGCTGAGCCCATATTTTGATGGGGAATTTGAGGAATAAACCAGGGTATAGAAGATTTCTCTCACTATGTCTCTCTGCCTGTCTTTCAAATGAAATGAAAATAAATTATAATGATACAAAATAAAAAAACTGTATCTAATGTTTCTCTTAATTTAAAATAGTTAATTCAATTGATTATTAAACAGGATCCATTAACATATCCCTCTTTTAAATCTGACCTATCAAAATGTAATAGGGGCTGCCTCTCTGAATTAAAAGTAAATCAGCAACATATTAGTGTAGCATTATATCTAAACTCTTTATTTTCATTCTAATATGCAGAATAATCATTATTTAAATAGAAAAAACAAAAATGTATTCACGAATAGATATCTGATTGGGAAGACGCCTTGATACTTTCACCTCCATTTCAGGAATTAAGAAAACCTACATGCTGTTTTCAAAGTCAAAGAAATGTTTGTTTTGGATTAGAATATTACAAAATATACAACATGATTTGAATATTGTTTAAAGGTCATAACAACCACGACCATGATTTTCCACTTTGAATAAAAGTGTATTCTAGCCATTTTCTCTTTATAACATTGCTATGATCTTTAACATTTAGTGACTTAAAACAATTTTGTAAAGCAATAAAATAACATTATCATAGGAAATTATTTTATTATGGCTGTGTATAAAAGAGAAAATACAAGCAACAGGGAGGACTTTGCTCATTATAGTGACATTCCAGAAGTCTGGGGGTGATAGGATATGCTTGACCCAGCTACATTTGTGCTAGGATTAGCAACATTTTCATGCTCTTTGTGTGAAATTAGCCATGCAGTTTACATAATAGTTTTATTAAATTTTCAATAAAACTTGGGTTTATTAAAGTAATTCTGTATTTTCCAAATTTCATGATGCTGAGTTTTTTTTTTTAATAGCTTTGTTGAGGTATAATAGATATATAAAGAACGACACATGTTCAGTGAGTACAGTTTGATTAATTTGCCCATATGGAAACACATATAATACTTTCACCACAATCCAATTATTAGATCAATTCAATGTATTTAACAGTACCATAAAGACTTGTTTTGAGTGGACATTAGGCACAATGGTTGGGAAGCTGCTGAGGATGCCTGCCTGCACCTCTTGTGTGCCAGAGTGCTTGAATTTGAGTCCTGGCACCACTACCAATTCCACTTCCCTGCTCCTGTACATCCAGGAAGGCTGCAGATAATGTCTCAAGTCATTGGGCTCCTGCCATCATGTAGAGACCCAGAATGAATTCCTGTGTTTTGGCTTCTCCGTAACTCAGCCTGATTCTTGTGAACACTTAGGGTTTTAAACAGCATAGGGGAAAATCTGTCCCCATGTCTGTTTCTGTCTCTTTCTCTCTGCGTTTCAAATACTAAGTACATAAAAAAGCTTTCTCTGGGCCATCCTCATGGTTTAGTGAGTAAAGCTACCACTTGTGATGCTGGGTCCCATATAGGTGCCAGTTTGTGTCCAGGGTGCTCTGCTTCCAACCCAAATCCCTGCTAATGGCCTGGGAAAAGCAGCAGAAGATGGCCCAAGTACTTGGAAGACCAATTTCTGTTTCTCTGTTTCTCCATCTCGCTTTATAACTCTGACTTTCAAATAAATAAGTAAATAAATCTTTAAAAAACACTTCTCTATCTTTGAGAAATTCTAGGAGCTGTAAGGAAATAGTATTCAAATTTTCAACACTTCTCTAATGTATCAGCTTTTTCCAACAATAGTTTGCCAAGAGATAGCATTTTGTGTTGAGTAGCATGAATTTTTAAAAAAATGCTAAGAAAAAATGAAGTATGTGGGAATTTGATTGCAAAGCAAGATTTCTATATGTGGTTTGATTTTTTAGACCAGTGTTTCTCATAGACAGGTGCATATTTCCTTCCTAGAGGACATTTGGCAGTGTCTGGCAGTATTTTTAGCCATCACATGGGGAAGTGGTGCCAGAATCTAGTCAGTAGACCATGGGTGCTTCTTAACATAACACAAGACACAGGACAACCCCTATAATTACTGTGGCTTATTATGTCAACAGTACCAACTACAGAATCCCTGCTTTAGACTAATCATTATAGAAGTAAAGAGTGATCAAGATGTGTTGTTTGTCTAGTGAAACTTAGAGAAAAAAGTAAAGCTCTACCCAACCATTTTACATTTCTGACATCTGTGTTGCATGATTGGAGATTCTCTATCTTCTAAACATCTATTGTGTGCTTCAATGATGCCTGAGATAAAGCCACTTGTTTCTAGAGTAATTGTCACAGGATAGCTGCCAGATGGTGATACTGAGAAGGACTGCATCAAAAAATATTCTTTTTATTGCACTCTTTATAGGGTAAAGAAGTTGATTCTTGAAATATCTTCTATTCTACTCTGAGTAGAAGACATGATGATAATTTCATGCAATTGGTACCTAGATATTGAGAAGAAAAGATTCATGAGTTTCTTTTAATATACCTGTTTATTATTTTTGTCCTACTATACCTTTAACGTTATTTATTGAGGGGCGATACTCCTTTGCCATTAAATGAAAATTGTATGGGAGTTGTGAGTTATCAGTTCACTTTTGAGAATTTTATGATAACTTTAAATCACAGACTCTGAAATAAGCAATTGCAGTACTCCCATCTTTATAATATTCATGACTGTGAAATTTATTTAAATATCTATTGTGAAATATAAGACTGGCTTTAGGCAAGTTCGCTATTGCCTGGGAATAGGCACAACTATCTACATCTTTGTTTTCATTTTGATTTCTCTCAAAACCTCCAGAGTTGAAACACAAAGGAATGGTAAAGGGAGTAGGATTTTATACATGGTAAACACAAAATAATTTTGTGTTCTCAAGTTCTGGCAGATAGTTATCACAGAAGTTTGCTACTGATTAGTCTAGTTTACATTTTCATGGTTTCACTGAGGCTTCCTCTACTTGGACGTTGATAGGAGCCAGAATATGGGTAACCTTCCTCTTAACATTACTGCCTATAAACCTCTGGTTTTCAGGGGTTCTCTTTATGGGAAACATTTTGTTTAAGTCTTACTGTGTCCACTCATGCAGAAGTCACATTGACTCAAGGCTCATTTTCTCTCCCAGAAACCAACTTATCTGATGCATAGGGAAGACCCACCTGTGCTTTACCTTGAAAAATTCTAACAATCAAGGCTACATACATACCAGTGAATTTTAGCTGTATGTTTCTCTTAAGTATCCAAATGGGGACCTACACAGGAGGCTTTTTCACCTTACAAACACTCTGAGACACAAACCAATCCATATAGAGTGACCTATCGAGTCAACCTTCTCTCCAAATTAAAGAGGGTGTATCACCTTCTGTGGCTCTCCTGACTGTGTGGAACGTTGTGACTTAGAACACAACACTGATTCTCTCCAAAGGACTATCAGTCTCCATTCTTTTACATTTACTGAAATGGCTGGGTACTTTGAAAATCTGCACTTTTTGTTTCTAAATTCACTTGGCTGACACTTACTGTAAATTGGGCCTGAATCAAAATTTCTAAGTCAACAAATTCTGATTACCAGAAGAATACAAGTCACAATTCTCTCATGATCTAAAATTTCATAATATTTGGAAAGATGGTAGAATGAAAATATATTGGCACCATTTTCCTCATGCATGTTCCTAGTAACTAAATAATGTTAGAAATGTGGTCACATATTTGGTTAAGTTTTTGCCAAAAAATATTGATAATACAATGCTTCAAATAAAACAAAAGGTGGCCCAAACAAAGAATTGATTGTTTTTATAATTAGTATTTTATTTATAATCATATCTATGATATATGTATATTATGGTTAAATGTTTTTGAATTTGCAAGTTTTAATTTTAGTTTGGAAATATTAAGTATTTAACATTAAGACAAAGAAATCCAAAAAAAACCTATCTTAAACAGTAGTATTTTGTTGATGCAAAGCTGTCTAGCAATATTGCTCAGACAATACACAGTATGCTCTATTCATATTTATCCTGCTGGTCTGGAAGATAAAACTGATACTTCACTGCAGGGGCTGCACATTCTGGAATGAGACATTGTGTTTGTAGGACCTCTGATCTTCTTTACAGAGAAAAGCAATTCATAAAGTTGGAAAAGGGCACCATGAAAAAAATCCACCTCAGATTCTATAGGAATAATGTAAGAATTTCTGAGGAAGAGAGCAGAATTAAGTAAGAGTAACAACCAAACCCAAAACAAACAAAAGCCACTATTTTCCCTAATTGATTCTTAAGAAGATTATGTAATAGAGAAAATATGTCCAAGAAATTTCAGTATGTCATGAGACAGTTAAACCTGTAGAATTTTTTTTCAAATTGGCATTTTAACTTTTTTCTCAAATTGTATTTGTAATTAACACCCTATCTTTAAAAAAATTGCATTTATCTTAATTCTCCAGTCTAAAATGCATTAAGTGGCTCATGTAAAAGCTTCCAATAAACTGTTGAGATTTTGTTTTTTAGGTTTTTGCGTAATGCCATGTTGCATACATGACTATTACTATGAGAAAATGTTTTGGTCTTACCTGTTTTCTGTCTTTTTTTTCTTACTTTTCAGCTTCTTTATGAAATAATTTTACTTCTTTTGTTTCAAATCTATTTATTTGTTTGGAGGGCAGTTACAGAGAGAGAAAGGTGGACACACACACACACACGCACACAGAGAGAATCTTCTATCTGCTGATTCACTCCCCAAGTGGCTGGAATGGTCAGGGCTGAGCGAGGCCAAAGCCAGGAGCAGGAACCAGGAGTTTTCTATGGATCTCTGATGGGGGTGCAGAAGCCAAGGGCTTGGCCATCTTCCACTGCATTTCCAGGAGCATTAGCTGAACCTGGATCAGAAGTGTAGCAGCCAGGACTCGAACTGGTGCCTGTTATGGATGATGGCATTGCAGGTGGCATCTCTGTCTTCATAGTTTGCTTCAGGAATATATTTGCTGGGATGTTTAATCGGCTTTTGTTTGACTTAAAAAGCATTTAATTCTCTTTGAGTATTGAATAATTATTTTTCAGGATTAAAAACAAACAACCTAAATTATTTTAATTTGCAAAAATAAGTGTCATCTTTTGAAGATACTTTCTATATATTTTTAAAGGTTTATTTATTTATTTGAAAGTCAGATTTACACAGAGAGAGGTAATGCAGAGGGGCGGGGAGTCTTCCATCCGATGGTACACTCCATAATTGGCCACAATGGCCGGAGCTACGCTGATCTGAAGCCAGGAGCCAGGAGCTTCTTCTGGGTCTCCCACGCGGGTGCAGGGGCCCAAGGACTTGGGCCATCCTCTACTGCTTTCCCAGGCCTTAGCAGAGAGCGGGATGGGAAGTGGAGCAGCCGGGTCTCGAACCGGCGCCCATATGGGATGCCAGCACTTCAGGCCAAAGCGTTAACCTGTGGTGCTACAATGCCAGCCCCTGAAGATACTTTCATATACGAAAAATTTGTGTCTTGATTTTTTTGAGGACCATGAAATACAATAAGTCTAGTATCACTTTGGCTTCCTTTGAGAGAGCTCTCTGGCCTTCTGGTTAAGACTTCATTTGGGATGAACATATTCCATATCAAAGTGTCTTGGTTCAAGTCTTAGCCCCGTTATTGACCCAAACTTCTTGCTTAATGCACACTCAGGGAGGCAACAGGTGATGGCTTAACTAGTTGGGTCCTTGCCACGTGGAAGAGATTCAGTTGCATTCTCAGCATCTGGCTTTTGGCATGTATCAACCCCAATTGTTGTGAGCATATGAAAAGTAACCCAGCAGATGAGAGGTCTTTCTCCATCTGGGTATGTCTCTGTCTTTCAAATAAATGAAATAGATTGCATTTTTTTTAAAAAAAGGGGGGAGAGACGTGATTAATACAGGAGCCTCAGAAAAGTTTTCTCATCAACCATGTGCGTACCAGTATCAATGTCTTCCATTTCAGAAAAAGAATTAAGGATTTTCACAAAGAATATTTAGAAAATGAGTATTTTCACATTTTATTTGATCTGAGCTTTAAATGTATATTTAAAAGTAGTCAGAGTATACTTTGAAAATTTTCCTGACTTGTAAACATTAAATAATAATAACTTAGCAAAAATAGATATAATTCTCATAAAGTAAGCAGGTGCCATGGCTCAATAGGCTAATCTTCTGCCTTGCGGCGCCGACACACCAGGTTCTAGTCCTGGTCGGGGTGCCGGACTCTGTCCCAGTTGTCCCTCTTCCAGGCCAGCTCTCTGCTATGGCCTAGAGTGCAGTGGAGGATAGCCCAAGTGCTTGGGCCCTGCACCCCCTGGGAGACCAGGAGAAGCACCTGGCTCCTGCCATCGGATCAGCATGGTGCGCCGGCCACAGCGGCCATTGGAGGTTGAATCAATGGCAATAGGAAGACCTTTCTCTCTGTCTCTCTCTCTCACTGTCCACTCTGCCTGTCAAAAATAAAGTAAAAAAAATTCTCATAAAGTGTTTTGAAGATTCTCAAAACTTTTTTTGCCTCTATTGTGTGAGTTTGGTTGGTAGACACACTAGGTGGTGGAAAGAAATGTATTCAAGTGTTTTGTTTCAAGAACACAGATTAATGAATAAAAATATAAAGCAGAAAACACTCTGCAGATTGTTGCTTGGTAAAAAATTTATATATTTACATATATAAATGATGTAAATACTGAACAATTATTTAATTTTTGTTGGGGAAATCATGGGTGATGTTCAGATGCATTATAAGACCTACAGATGTGCTGGTTAGTATTGGAATCCATCAAATTTAATAATCTCTATTTGATTCTAATTTAAATTACTCCCTGGAGGTTTTTGATGTACATAAAATCTTACAAACAGTTGTATAGTTTACCTCAAATTATTGTTATTTACACTAAGATCAAATAGTGTTATAAGTAGCATACTCATTGTCAGTCATGTATGATGGATCAGTTTTATAGAGCTCCCAGTGCTGTCCATCCTTTTTATTGGCTTACTGGAGAGAGTATTATACAATGTGGATGCAGCATTTTCTATGAGCTTTTCTAGCTGAGAAAACCTGGTATTTTTCCCAAACCAAATGAGATGAATGAGGTGGCTATTTGGCAAAATTTTTAGGAATTTCAGTACTTTTTAAAAGAGAAATTAACATTTGCCTAAAAGCTATCAAAATTTGTAAAATTACTAATATTTAAATTCATATTGAAAGTGTATTTTTATGCTGCTATTAGGTTAAAAAATCTAGTCTCAGGAGGTAAACATTATAAATAATACACAAAATTGTTATATGTATTTATGTTTCATTATGCCAGCTATTATGGGTGTCTTGGTCAGAAATATGCATGCTATAAACTATCACAAAAGACCCGGAACCATCATACATCTTTTAAGGAAAAAAATCTTTTGCAGGGAAACAAATCAAAATATTTCATTTCTGTACTATTTTGTAAAAAACACTTAAAAATATTGCACATAAATTAAGCATTTTTTAAGGTTTATTTATTTTACTTGAAAGTAAGAGTCACACAGAGAGAAGAGAGGCAGAGAGACAGAGAGACCGACAGAGACAGAGAGAGAGAGAGAGAGAGAGGGAGAGAGAGAGAGGTCTTCTATCCGATGGTTCATTCCCCAGTTGGCTGCAACGGACCGAGCTGCACCTATCCGAAGCCAGGAGCCAGGAGCTTCCTGTGGGTCTCCCACAAAGATGCAGGGGCCCAAGGACTTGGGCCATCCTCCACTGCCTTCCCAGGCCACAGCAGAGTGCTGGACAGGAAGTGGAGCAGCTGGTCTTGAACCAGCGCCCATATGGGATGCCAGCACTTCCGGCCAGGGTGTTAACCTGCTGTGCCACAACACCGGCCCCAAAATTAAACATTTCTTAAAACAGAAGATTAGTAACTTCATTGGTATAAAATAAAGAAGGCAAGGAGCCTGCTCTGTGGTGCACTAGGTTAATCCTCTGCCTGCAGTGCTGGCATCCCATATGGGGCCAGTTCTAGATCCAGCTGCCCCTGTTCCAATCCAGCTCTTTACTATGGCCTGGGAAGGCATCCAGCGAGGATGGCCCAAGTGCTTGGGCCTTTGCACCCCCATGGGAGACTGGGAAGAAGCTCCTGGCTCCTGGCTTCGGATTGGTGCAGCTCCGGTCATTGCAGCCATCTGGGGAGTGAACCAATGGATGGAAGACCTTTCTCTCTGTCTCTCCCTCTCACTGTCTGTAACTCTACCTCTCAAATAATTAAATAAAATCTCTGAAAAAATAAAATAAGATAAAGAAGGCAAATATAAGTCTAAAATATCAAAATAATTATTTTTTTTGTTTTGAGAGATATATATTTACAAATTCACCAACATAAATTCTTAAATTTTTAATAACTGTAATGTTTTGTTAATAGTAAGTTGGCATGAAGCAGATTATTTCTGTAATAGTAGATAGTAAAGAAAACACTCTTCAAATTCTTTTGAAGAGGTCCTTACCATCTAAAAATGTGATATTACTTGTTTTTGTTCTAAAATCTAGCTCCTTAAGATTCATCGACTCTATTTTAACATTTAAAAAATATTTATTTTAATGGCCTGCAGTAGCCAGGGATGGGCCAGGACAAAGCCAGGAGCTGAGAACTCAGTGTGATTCTTTCACAGAGGTGGCAGGGAACCAACTACTTGAGCTGTCACTTACTGCCTCCTTGGGTGTGCAGGTAATTAGAATGTTGAGCAGAACTGGGACTCAAATATATGCACTCCAATATAGGATGTGAATGTTCCATGCTGTGGGCTTAATCCCTACTCCAAAATGCTCATCCTCATAATATTTTTAAAAATAAAAATCAATGATCTTAAGAGTGGATTATAAAGTTCTATAAATATTTTAGAAAACAAAAGATACCTGCACCACCATGTTTTCAGCAGCATTGTTCACAGTATCTGAAATATGGAATCAACCAAAGTGTCCATTGTAGATGAATGGATAAAGAAAATGTGATTTCTGTGATATGTGTGTGTGTGTGTGTGTGTATAAAATTCAGCTATGAAAAAGAATGAAGTCTAATATTTCCATCAAAATAGATGAAACTGTAGGACATGATATTGAGTGAAATAAGCCAGATACAGAAAGACAAATTCCACTTGTTCTTCTTTATATATAGGATCTAAAATTTCAAACTAACAAAAACCCCAAAATGTCTGTGTACATCAGTAATGCTACAAATAGTGTTTTATTAAACTTTGTTTTATATCTTTGTCAAACCTCTGCCTAGAAATAATATACTACTACAGTTTCAATGATCTGTGATTTTTTTAAATATTCGTTTATTTATTTGTAAGAGTTGCAAAGAGGGAGGGAGGTAAGGAGAGAGGAAGAGGGACAGAAAGAGAGAGAGGGAGAGAGTGAGAAAGGAGAGGGAGAGAATCATCCATCTGCTGCTTTATTCCCCATGTGGCTACAAGGGCTAGGGCTGGGCCGGGCCAAAGCCAGGAGTCAGGAGCTTCATCCTGGTCTCCCACTTGCATGGTAGGGGTCCAAACACTTTCATCATTTTCTATGGCTTTTCCCAGGCCATTAGCAAGGAACTGGACCAGCAGCAGAACAGTTGGGTCACAGTCATCCATATGTGATATGGGGGTCATAGGTGGTGTCTTTAGCAATTATACCACAATGCAGCTCCAATCTTTGATTATCTTAAAAGTACTGGATATGATTGAAATTGACATCCTTTTATTTGATTATTGGTTATAGCCCTTTCCTATAATCCTGTCCTGATGAATTATGGTGTTTTAACTTGTTGAAGTCTATTTAGTGGAGCAAGAAGCTTTTGAAAACATTGTAAATTAAAAATATGTGGTTTCAACAATTTAAAAGAAAGAGGCAAACAGAGAGAGGAATGCAGCAAGAGAGGGAGGGAGGAAGGAGGCAGGCAGAACTATATCAATGCACTACATTGAATCTGTTCTCTTTGTAATAATACCACATTTACATGAATATTGATGAGAATTGTGTTGGAGTAGTTGTCAGGCTCTTTTTGTGACCCTGAGAATCTAATGTATTAATAAATTCCTTTGCCAGAGCCATTATCACCCAATTCCCCTAACAGAAGTTAGGATCCATTCTTCTTGGTGGAGCATGGGAGGAGTCAGATGGGTTAAATAGGCAGTTAGTGGAAAATTGGGGTTAATTTCCTTAGGAATCTCCCAATTTTACCATGAGAAAAGCAAGGGAGTGGTGATTCCATCCTCCAGGGTTTACAGTTTAATGTGAAAACAAGTTACCCATGGCACCCTTCTGGATGAATTGTTTTATCATGATCAAGCCAGACAGGATAAAAGATAGCAAATCAAGTTTTTTGATGGGTTTGTTCCCACCTTACAGCTGATTGTCAATCTGACTGTCAATTTTTTTTTTCCAAAATTGTGCTTAACACCCCCCCCCGCCCCCACCCCGCTACTGACCCACTGACAGCGTCTGCTTTTTCCTCTCTTGGAAGCCTCCCTCTATGCCACTCTGGTTGGAGGTCTCTGACTCTAATGAAACTTATTTCTAAACCTTAAGTAAATAAATAAATTCCTTAAGAAAACTTGTTTCAGGCTTTCTACTTATTCTATCAAAACATAACAGTTAGGATGTCATTGAATTGCTCTCTTCTGTTTTCTTAGTATGTACAATCTGTAAGAGTGACCAATATAAAGTGAATATCCTATGTTTGGTTACTGTATGAGTAAATGGTTAAATGTAGTAGGAATATCAAGTTTGGGCATTATCCACTTGTCATTCAGTTCAAAACGACGACTTTGCATTGTTTCTCAATGTTTTATTTTCCTTCACTTCTTTTCTAACATCTAACTTTTATAATATATCTTTTTTAGTATCTTGGTTATATGTAACCTGATGAATTTTTGTTAAAAATATAAATGATTATTTAAAAATTTCACCCAATTAATCCTTTTAGAAATATACTTGCGTACATTGAAAATTTTAAGCAGTCTTTGAAGACAGCAAGTGAAAGAGCATTAGTTATGTGCCCTACTATCCCATTAACCAAATACCAGGATTATACATTTTAGATTTTTACAGTCTGTCTGCCATGATATTCAATGTAAACAGGAAAGGTAACGTATTATTCTTACAATACTTGTGTTGAATTCTCTCAGAGACATTTTCAAATAATATTTTAACAAAAAGGTAAGAACTAAGAAGGCGTGGCTTGATCCATCACTTAACTTGCTTCTGTTTTTGTGGGAAAGTTTAAATTTACCCTTCATAGGTAAATGTCAGCAACCTGGAAAAGTGAAAGCCAAGTTGCTTCTAAATGTTAACTTTCTTCTCCCTCTGCTTTCAGTATCCTATTTTTTGATCTCATGATCAGTAGTTGCCAGAAGTGTAGGGTGTAAATGTTTTATGAGGTCAGCTAACTTACTTCTTAACCTTAATGAATGGTTCATTTAAAATCAGTTAATATTGTGACTCTGAAGCAACAAACTATAAAATTCACTAAGATAAGTCATCAAGTTGGATAAATATCAACATTGAGCTAAATACATTTTTGCATTTTAAAATGAAAAAATAATAGAAGGAGAAATACACACACAGAAAAATATACACAGCGTTTAGTCATAGCTTCAGGTAGAATGCTTGACTCTTACATGTGAGTCAGGAAACCTGACTTTTCTCTGCTGTGTGCTATTTATCAAGGTAGGCAGGGCAAGCCTTTTGAGATAAGATGTGTTACTTGTGTAGAAAGTATAGAACATTCTGCTGAATTTTGTCTTTGCAGGAGAGAAAACATTGAGGTAGTTAGAATGACATTATCATCGATGAGTACAGGAGCAGGGTGAGCAAGTAAATATATATTTTACACAACCTAGAAAATGTGTATGATTCTGAGTTTTTTTTTAATAAATACTAGATGAGTATGTAGTATAAATAGGAGGTACATATAATTACAGTGCAATAAGTCTTACTTTACATGCTTTACAATACTCCTATATGCTAGACATTATGATACTGATATATGCTTTAAAATGGTATATTGGTCACTCACAATAAACCTGGGGATTTGGTATCAACATTTTACCTTTAAAGTAAAGAAAATGAAGTTGAAACAGGTAAAAATAACATGATTTTATGGTATCTGAGTTAATATAAAAGAAAGGAATTATTTTGAATAAAAGGAAGTGTGTAAAAGAGAAATTTTAAATGAAAATGAATGGAAAATGTTTCAACTAAAGATGAATTTAAAATTATATTTCTATGTATTAAAACTTTAGAAATGCATTAACTAAATATTTTGAATATTATTTCCTAAGTTTATTAAGGTGTATTGGGCATGAGAGATCCTAGTAAAAATATACAGGCTTCTAAACATACTCTCCTTCACTATTTCACCACCAACAGACATACTTATTCATGATTCAGAAAAACACACCCTGCCATGGCTTATTACCTAGTAGCAAAGATGTAAATTGCATCCCTGAAACTGACATGTCACTATCTTATTAAGAGAGCTACAGAGACTATTTAAACTATATTGAATGTGCGCTTACAGTAGAGGGCATGTAGAATGTTAAACCTTCACATTTTAATATGTTTAATTTGGCACAGTGGATAGTGTTCTTTGTGAACTGTTAATCTTTTCAACCAATACAACAAATGTCAGTGTCTTCATTTGCAGATTTTTAATAGGCTTATATCCTAAAACAATAAAGTTGTAATAGCTTGTCTGTTCTTTGTTGAGCTATACAAAATCATCATGGATAAATTTTTGCATGTCCTACTTTTGCTCAACTTTCTTTACATATGCCCTTCATTTCCTGTCAGGACATTACCCACATATATAAATTTTTTTTGTCATAAAACCAACTATATAGTTGAACTTTCTACTGTGGTACAATTGGCCTTAGCTTTCCAATATTGATATACTAGGAAACATTGATATTTGCAATGTAAAGTGAATGTAAAGTGAATATTAGCCTGATTTCTAACACTATATGGACTATTTTTCTTGCCAAAAGATTTGCAAAAGTTTCATAATTCTAGTGTAAACATGCAAACAAACATAAAAACTCATACAAAAATAATACCTTGTTAGATCTTATTTAAAATAAATTCCTTATTTTTACCATTGGTATTTTTCAAATTCATATGTTAGTGTGAAGGAGCAAATCCATCCTATTTAACTAATTTTCCACCCCAATTTTATTTCTAATATACAATGAAATATTAAAACAAAAAATTAAACAGCAGTTACAGTTTACTTAATATGATTTTAATTTATAAATATTTTGTAATTACATTACAATCCAAAACATCACATACTCTGATTATAACTCATTGCTTTTATTATCTATTATATTAAAACCATTGGGGCATAATTATCAAGATAGGAAGCTGTTACTCTAAAATCCCTTTCAAAGTATTGATAACAGTTTATTGCTATTGGTGATTAACTTCAGTGATTTTGCTACTTCATTGCATTTCACTTCCAGCACGTCTATCTTTTTATGCAAAAGATTGAAAAGGACTGGTTTGTGGCAGCCACCACTTGTTATCATTAAATAAATATTTGCAAAGTAACTAATGCATGATTCCACAATGAGCATTAAGGAGCACATTTTAGAAAGAGTTCTATGAAATCTATCCATTTTAGAGACAAACCAATGCTCTATGAAATTAATATGTTTGGTCCACATACTTCTAAAGTAAGCAGAATTTAGAATGAATTATATAAACTCATCTTGTCACTTTAAAGCTTTGCAAATCAAGTATCTTGACATCATACACTAAACTGAACTCATTTTTACCATCTGAAATACTATACTGGCTTATCATTCTTCAGATGAGTTTCTCAGACTTATTTCAATGTTGTTGATTAGGATTCTGTTATACCATACAACATTGGAGATTTCATATATTTCTTTTTTTTAACTTTTATTTAATAAATATAAATTTTCTAAGTACAGCTTTTGGATTACAGTGGCTCCCCCCCCCCCAATAACTTCCCTCCCACCCGCAAGCCTCAAGATACATTTTCAATTATCTTTATATACAAAAGATCAATTTAGTATATATGACATAAAGATTTCAACAGTTTGCACCCACACAGAAACATAAAGCGTAAAGTACTATTTGAGTACTAGTTATACCATTAATTCACATAGTACAACACATTAAGGACAGAGATCCTACATGGGGAGTAAGTCCATAGTAACTCCTGTTGTTGATTTAACAATTGACACTCTTGTTTATGGCGTCAGTAATCTCCCTAGGCTCTTGTCATGAGTCGCCAAGGCTATGGAAGCCTTTTGAGTTTGCCAACTCTGATCTTAATTAGACAAGGCCATAGTCAGAGTGGAAGTTCTCTCCTCCATTCAGAGAAAGGTACCTCCTTCTTGGATGGCTGTTCTTTCCTCTGCTGGGATCTCACTCAAGGAGATATTTCATTTAGTTGTGTAGTTTTTTTTTTTTTTTTTTTTTTTTTTGCCAGAGTGTATTGGCTTTCCATGCCTGAAATACTCTCGTGGGCTTTTTAGCTGGATCTGAATGCCTTATGGGCATTCTGTGAGTATACTGTGTATCCCGCTTCCTATGTTGGATCATTCTCTCCTTTTTAATTCTATCAGTTAGTATTAGCAGACACTAGTATTGTTTGTCTGATCCCTTTGACTCTTAGACCTATCAGTGTGATCAATTGTGAACTGAAATTGATCACTTGGACTAGTGAGATGGCATTGGTACATGCCACCTTGATGGGATTGTATTGGAATCCCCTGGCACATTTCTAACTCCACCATTTGGGGCAAGTCCGATTGAGCATGCATAACTAGGTTATGACTTTATTGTAGTTCAACACCTTTTTTTTCCCCCAATCTTACTTATTTTACCCTTCAACGGATTTTTTTATACTTTACGTTTTACTGTGGTAACGTATTTATAGCACAGAAGTTTTAGTGATTTTTATATGCACAATGCAGTGGCATTAAGTAAATTCATATTGTAATTCAGTCATCACCACCATATGTCTATAGAACTTTAAAAAATTATCCCAAACTGAAACTCTACAAATTAAATAGTAGATGCCTATTATTTTTACTATCATCTCTGAAAGCCCTTCTAATATCTGTAATTATGGTTGGTTCTTGATTTAGAATTACTCAAAATTAATGCATTCTCTCCTTGTTCAGTTTTTTGGCTCTTGTTACATGTCCTTTGATGCCTGTCTGGCTACTTTTTGCTGGTTTATTCCGTATGTTTCTTTCTCAGCTATCATGCATTTTCTCTTCCAGTTGTATACTTCCAAAGATAACTGGAAGTCCAAACCTACTAATTGCAAAGTTGGACCAATCATTGAATGAATTTTAACTTCATTCTCTGTATGTGTTTAATGAAAAAAAAATCATCATCTCTTAACATCAATAGATATTATGCAAGATATAATTCAACCTAATTTGTGATGTATCAAACATGTTCAGTTTCAGTTTTTATTATTGGTTTTAAATTTTTTTTTTAAAGATGTATTTATTTACTTGAAAGGTAAAGTTACAGATAGGCAGAGGTAGAGAGAGAGGTCTTCCATCTGCTGGTTTACTCCCCAGATGGCCACCACAGCCAGAGCTGCACCAATCTGAAGCCAGGAGCCAGGAGTCTCCTCTGGGTATCCCTTATGGGTGCAGGGGCCCAAGGACTTGAACCATCTTCTACTGCTTTTCCAGGTCATACCAGAAAGCAGGATCAGAAGTGGAGCAGCTGGGCCTCGTACCGGCACCCATCTGGGATGCCAGCACTGCAGGCAGCAGCTTTACTGGCTACACCACAGAGCCGGCTTGATTTGCTTTTTATCTGACATTGATTTCTAATTATTTCTTTACCAAATTGAAAATAATGTAAACATATCAATTAATATTCTAAATAAATGCATTATGGATATGCTATGACATTCTAACATTTCTTGTGATCAAAAGCTAATTCTCATGTCAGTGGGATTGAAATGAATTATCCAGTGTTTATTAATTCATCTTAATAATTAGTCCTGGAAAATGTCTTTAAGACCCAGTTTACTATTTTTTCTCTTTTCTCCACCCTTCATTATTCAAAATTTTAAAAATACAGTTCTGTTTCTTTCACTTCATTATTATCTTCCCTGCAGTCTAGCTTCTGGAATCACAACCCTAATTGTAAGAAGCCGCATGGTTTTGTCAGAAAACTATAGGTTTCTCCAAGTATTGACTATTTCATAGTCAAGCAGGACTGCTAGTTGATCTATTTTTATGCTCCATGTTTCGTGATTCCATGCTCATTCTATGGTCTGAAACGCTCCATCTCAAATCCATCAAAACCAAATCATATGTTATTGCAATCATGAAATGTTTCTTTATTCTCCCAATTAAAAGAAATCTAGCCTCTTTAACTGACATGATTAGATTTATTCCTCTTTGGCATTTATTTTCTTGTTCACATATTGCCTATTTATAGTCTTATTTTATTACATTATAAGGTAGATTAAAACTCCTTGAGGAGAATAATTATCTTGATTTCATCTCTTTATACTTGTATACCCAAAGCAGTTTGGTGGCTTTCTCACAATAATTAGCGCTCAATGAATGCTTCCTGGTTTTAATTTACTACATTTTTTATGATTTTATTTTATAGGTTTTTATATTTTTACCTAAGCAATCTATAGAGAATATTGAAATTATGACCTTGACTGATATTCATGACAGGTGACTGGAATCTTTTGAATGTTAATAAATGCATGTGTCTTCCCATTGAATGGGCTGATAGCAAGAAGTTTAAGACACTAAAAAATTCAGAGAAATCAGATACTGTAATTACTAATAAAGATGTGTGATACCATACTTGTTGGCTTTGCAACAAACAAGTAGGAATTATTAGGCTTTTCCGGGTTCACAGGCCTATTTAAAATTTTAGATATTAATGTGCCATGAGCTTTATACCTTCTAAGATCTTTTGCAGTGCCATTTTGCAAGCATTAATTATTCTGAACTTATTCTTACAATTTGTATTTTTACATCTGCTATATGCTTCTGATTTATTGCTTTGATCTTATTTTAGGTTCAGCAATCAGTTTTGGTTGAGGTCTTGATCATTCCAGTTAATTTAGTGAACTACAAGATACAAAATTATTGTAAGTAAAATCTCCTCACATTTTCACAGTGGTAAGGGTCAGGGAGAGTTCTTACATGAAATATTTAAGAAACATCTGACTATAACCTAACCAGCATGTGGGAAAATTACATTATTTCTTAGACTATTTTAACATCAAAGGTAGCTCTGAAGTGAAGGATAGTCATTAAAAGCTGAATTACTGAAAGTATATCTGGTTAGTGCACTTAAACACATTTCAGCAGCCTAAAATAATTTAAAATCTGAAGTGTGATCCAGAATCACATATGTCAATTACTGTGTTGTCTGTAGTATTAAAAATGCATGCAGCTGGAGGCTTTAATTATGTGAGTTTTCTCTGACTTAGAGATGCTTTAGCTTTTACTTTTTGAAAAAGTCACCTTTTCAGAAATCCAAGGGAAAACATTTGTAAATGCATAGTGCTTTTTCCAATTACCTGTTATTGAAAGACAGAACAACACTGGAGAGTTACAAAAATGAACTGAAAATCTAGTTCTTTATGAAATTTGATTAGTGTTTGCTGAAACTGATTATCTGGGAAAGTAAATTTTTCCATAGGACTGCTCTTGCACACATTCTTCTCCCATTGAAACAAATGTGATGTGTTGTTTTGTTTAGTCCCATGAAAATAAACCAAGGGTTCTGCAGTTACATTTTCAAGTAAACTTTGGATCTATCTTTTCAAGTTGGTGTTATTTATTTTCTAGTCATTAACAAGGGCTAGTAAAACAAAAATTAATATTATATATGTTTATGAATATATGAACATTGCAAGTTTTTCATCCTACAGTCCATATTTATCACAAAATGAATTTATTATAATATTTTTCATTACCTTATACAAAGTTACATAAGTTGCCTCTAAATATATGATTAGTGGATAAGCATGATATAATTTAATCACCAAAACATGAACTTCTGTGATTTGAGTGTGTCTCCTCCAAAATTTATATGTTGCAACTCAATAACCCATGTCGTCCTATAAAAGGAGGGCCCTGAAGGTGGCAGTTAAGTCAGCAGGAAAGCGACCATATGAAAGGGATTAGGAGCCTTTGTCATAGAGCTTGATGAAAGAAATTCACCCCCTTTGCTTTCTCCCTTCCACTCTTTGAAGATACAGTATCCCTCCCCTTCTAAAGATACAGTATACCAGGCTGCTCTTCTGGCAGGGCAGACCCAACCCTCAGCAAAGTTCTTGGACTTGCCAGCCTCCAGAACTGAAAGAAATAAACTTTTGTTCTTTATAAATTATCCAATAGATGGTATTGTTTTGTAGCAGCATAAAATGAATTCACACAGAGATATTAGAAAGATAATTACCATCATTCCTTTCATTTCTCAGGGGACAGATGGTATTTAGAAAGAATTTTTGTGTCAGATTTTGAGTGGGTTGAGATCTCAAATATAGGTGTTATGAAATGAATATAATTTTAAAATTTGTAAAATATTTTGCTCCTCTGATTTTGCTGGAATTCATTCCCATCCCTCCCTGCCCACTCTCTTCCCACATTCCTGTATGCAGGGAGGTACTTCCACTTCCTGAGGAAGCAACCACAAAGTGACCCAAACTATACTCATGTATATTGACGTGTTAACTGATAGGATGGTTTTCTCTCTTATAAAGTTTTTATCTCTAAATATGAGCCTGGATTGACTTTGGTTCAGAATCAAGAAGAGTGTAGGAACAAATCTACTCTTCAAGTAGCAATAAAAAAATCAAATATAGCTTTCATTAAATAAAATGTCCATTTGATTTTTGGAATTCTTCCTATTATCTCCACAATATATCTTATGGGATCCATAAAAAGGGTATAAAGAATAAGCTAGGTTTTTAAAAGATTTTCCAAATAGTAGATGTACAGTAGAGTACCATTTTTTTGTTTGGTTTTGTTTTTAAATTTGATTTAAGGTATACAGATTTTATGTATTTCCTATACATAGATTTACAAACAAAGTGATACTTTCCAACCTACCCTCCTTCCTACCCACACTCCCACTCTTCCCCCTCCTTCCTCTCTTATTTCCACTCTTTATTTTTACAATGATCTACTTTCAGTTTATTTAATAGTATAATGCCACTGGAAAGGATCTATCAAGTAGACAGATAATCCATAAGTAATTCTATAGAAATTATATTATATAAGTAATAAAAAGTGATATCTGTACATTTAATGCTTAACCAAAATTTTTTATTAGTTTCACATTTTATTTGTTATTATAAAGTATGAAGATTCAGTGTAATTTTTATTTTGACATTGACCTTTTGTACTTTAATTATCACTTTCCCCATTTAATGATATTATGTCATTATTTCTTGGATTGCATATGAACTTGCAGACACGCTGAGGTCAGGAATTCAAGGTCCTAGGTTTGGAATGAGAATCCTTTCAGGTGCATTGTGATACCAATACCTACTACTTACTACACTGTCACTACATCATTCCCAAATGGAATTGCATTTTTTATGATGAAATTTTTAATTAAATAAAACTGCTGCTCTCCAGAAAAATTTTAACACAACCTCTAATAGCAAATGAATCAGTAATTTTCTTTGCTGCTAAGATTGGTACTATTTGAAATGGTGTTACTGACCCACACTGGCTCCATATCTCAGTTCCATTCTCAGTTCAGTGATCATATCTATGAATGAGTTTGGCATGACTGGATAGAAGTGTGCCTGGTAAAGTTAAAAGCCGGACAGGGGCATCTTGTCCCATGCTTAACACAAAGAGTATTTTTATCAAGCAAATTCTTGTCATGGTTGTAGAAATATAAAACACAACCTAAAGCTTTGTAGCACCCTCTAAAATACACCCTCATATTATTCATAAAACTTAACTTAGTAACTAAAAGATATCTTGGAACTAATCTTTTTCTAAACCTTCTTAGCTGAAGCTAAATCAGATGAAAAATGCCACAAGAATATTTAGCACATTATTGGCCTATCTAGAGTTGTCTTCAGTTCTAGCTCAGTATTCAGTCTGTTGCACTAGGTTGTATGCTTAAAAGTGTAAGAAGGTAACTATGTTAGAGAAATCCCTAAAATACCAATAATGAAGAAAATCATGACTTACTACTCTCTTCACCAATCTTAATTCATATACAATCACATTCATGTTTTCTGATTAATGGATCTGGGCAGAGAAGGCCTATGTCCCTATCTTCCATATCAGAATATTGTATTCCATGCTGAAAAGCTGACAATACCAGGAAATGGAACACGTATCTTTACACCTACACATACCTTATTAATTGTTGACTGTGAAGTAAAGCAATTGACCTCTTTCAATGAAAAGTGCATATATATTCAAAACGAAGGTAGTATCACTTCCTTTCCGCTTCACAGGAGGGTAGATTAATAGTACTTATTGGATATTATACAAAGATGTAATTTGAAAGAAAAAAAATCATGGAATATCAAGTTATGTGGGATAGTTGTTATCAATAAGAACTCCTTAGCAAAACTGTGGTATTTGAATGTGACCTTACCTCTATCACTATGTATGAAACAATGGTATTTACAACACTTTTGATAACACTTGTTCCCAATATTTTGTTTGAGTCAAATGATAATGCTCTATTTAAACTTTTTAGATATGAAATCAACTAACTAAGTCATTAAGGTTCTCTAAAAACATATCTATCTCTGTTTTATAATCAATCACCTATTTATATATTGATGACAGATAACCCATGAAAATTGAACTTCTGTCAAAACATTTTCAGTTCCAACTTGTCACATCAAAAAAATGTTACTGAAACTCAATTATCATCCTCTAGTGTGGTTTCTGTCATTCACTGATTTAAATACCAGCATTATGTCCTTACAACTGATAATAATTTCATACATTTTAACAGAAGCTACTGAGAGTATCAGAATTTTATCATCAGGTCTACAAAGCAATGTGCATCTGAAGGAATATTTATTCTTCCCAATGAATCTGATTCCTATTGATGTTGCAGTGCCATGTCTCTAAATTCTATATAACCTTTTCAGCATTTTGCAATAGCACTTGTTGTTACTGATCTGCATTTCTCATATCGTAATTACTTCACGTACCAATGTGCATACACACACAATTTGCCTAAATATGTAAGTATATATAAGGCATAGCTACTTTTCCTTATAAATCAAATGAATATTTGGTTCATGCAATTGATGGGAAACCAACACTTTTCACAGGCCTCAAATATGCATCTGGCTATGGCAAAGAGAATGATTAAGTTATAAGTGCATTCAAGTACACACTCACATCAAAATCCTTAAGAGTTCTTGATACAAGTCACAGAGATGTACTACACAGTTCCTTAGATGAGATTTTAAATCAGTATTTTTCAGAGGTATAAATACATGTAATTATTGTGTGACACTACATTTTATTCAAAGGCTATATAAAAGTAGAGCCATCAGATCAGAAAGTGCGACATGTTTACCTATTAAAGGATACGTCTAATCTTTGATTTACTCTGACAAATAATAAATTGTTACTATATTAAATACAAGAACACTTATATTTGCATGTCACATTATATGAGAATTTCAGGTCTTTATATAGAAGTGATAAATTCAAATATATACTTCATACATCCTGTATATTAAGATTTGAAGAAAAACAAATATAGCTAGAAGAAGACAAAGCCTACACCTTTAAATTGAAGAACTATTTTAGGCAATAATTAAATATAGGCATAAAAGTAATTGTGAAGTAACATTATTTGAAAATAGAAAAAAGTAGCTACCATCCTTTATACTTTCTTTTATTTTTGTCTTACCATTTATCACTACCTGACATTTTCTAATTTATTAATGTACTTATTGTCTATGCTCTTCTAGAATATAAGTGCCATTTTTTATCCTGTTCTCTATCTAAAATGTTCAAAAGAATGTCTGGCATATAGCACAGAGTAAATATTAAATCATGAGGATAAGACTGATTCCAAAATTACTGTTTTTGGAATATTACATAATCATGTACCATATTATTTTGGTCTTTAATAGTATAGGGAAAATTATACTGTCTTATCTCCTTTTTTTTAAAATCTTGAATATATAATGTATGTATATACACTTTTATATAACCACTTTCTTGTATTGTGAAGAAATAATAGAGAATTTAAAGAGGTTTCAGAAATATATTCTGTTCCTCAGAGAAGTTAAAACAGGAGATCAGCAATATGAATGCTGATGAAAACTCAGCATAGAATGTAGCATTTTTATTCCTAGGAAAGAGAAATACATGAAGAAATATTACCCGGTCAATTAGTTGGTTGTTTTACACTATAAATATGTCAGAGTATAGAATAAGGATAATATATGCAAAATGCCTAATATTTTACCAAAAAAATCTGATAAGTAACTAATTTAAGAAGTGAATGGGGGAAATTGTGAGTTAAAAACAGGACATTGAACTGATAGTGCTTCTCCCTGAAATACAAATATATTGATATGATAACTTTGCTTATATAATTTAAAAGATAGAAGAATTTATACAAAATATACAAAGAACTCTTCAAACTCAACAAGAAAACAAGCCAATTAAAAATAGTCAAAATATCTGAATAGTCACTTCACCAAAAATAAGTATATGGAAATATGCTGGACATAATTTGCCATTGGACATTTGCAAACTCCAACAGTAACTTACCAGTACCTACCAATTAGCATAACTAAAACAAAAGGAACCACAAAAATCTCTCAATACCAAATCTGACCAGGGTACAGAGAAACAGAAACACTCATTCATGGCTGATAGACATGTGAAGTGCTATAGTCACTTTGGAAGGCAGTTTGGCAGCTTCTTACAATGCTAGAAATAGTTTTACCATATGATCTAGCAGCTACACTTTTACATATTTGCTCAACAATTAAAAATGTACCAAAACTTACATGCAAATTTTTAAAACTGCTTTGTTAATAATTGCTAAAAACTTGGAACCAACCAAGATGTTCACAATAGTTCAAAGGCCAAACTGTTTATTTGTACCTGATGTAATACTATTCTTCAATAAAGAGAAAGGTATCAAACCACAAACAATCAGGATAAATCTCAAAGACATATTAGTAAGTGAGAAATTGCCAATCTGGAAAAAAGTCATATATTGTTTGATTGCCATTATATGATATTCTGGAAAAAGTAAATTATAGAAACCATGAAAAGATGAGTCTCTTCCAGGGGTTTGGAGAAAATGGAGGCTGCAAAGTGGTGCATAGTGGATCTGTAAGTTGATAAAACTGTTGTCAATGACACTGTAACAGTGGGTATATAACATTTTGCATGTATCTAAACCTATAAATCTTTACAGCATAAAAGGACATCTATATCAGAATGTGGGAAAAAGGTTTTACTGTATTTCAGTGTGTGGTAGGTGGGGAAACATTGATATGAGAGACTGTAAGAATTAGTAAAATCCATAACGGAAAAAAGGAAATTCTCATAAACTTGTATTCTGGCTGTTAAATTTGCTTTTGTTGTGGGGAAGGTGAAGTAATAGACTTAACAATTCTGACACAGCTGCTTATGCATAACTAAAACTGATCAGTTAAGTAAATGGATGGTAAACGGTGAGAGCCAGGATTCCCACTCACTCTTGGAGTGCAGATTTGTACATAATCAGGGAGAGTAGGTTAGAACAATCCCTGTAGTTTTGAAGTTAATTTGATGACATAACTAAGAACTCATGTTTAAACTAATAAGAGACTACTTCAAAATTCATTGGAAATGAAATTAAATGGTATTACTTTGGGCAAATAATTTTGAAATTCATATATATTTATATATTTTTTCAAGCTATTTACCAATGTAAACATGTAGATTAATTCCATTTCCTATAAACTTTTGAATTCCCTGTATGCTGAAAGAGCGTGAAATAAATGACATAGCAGCAATACCAGCTCATTTAGCAGCCAATTCTTAGTTTCTAATACTATTCTTTCATTAAAGATTATCCACGACACCTAGAAAAGATGGCTCAGTATAGGACCAGAATATTAAACATACAAGATATGTCCATAGCCCTATAAAGGAATGAAGTGTTAAACACTCATACACACACATACACAGACATTGATTAGGCTATGTCAAAGGTGCATAGGAGCCCCCAGGTTCATTGTCCAATGACAGAACAATATAAAAAAAAAAAAACAAAGTAATTTAAATCATATTGCATTATACCCAACATATAAAACAAATATACATTATTCCATACAGTTAGAAGCAAATGATTGAATAAACTAATAAATGGTGGAGAAATGAAAATCTGCTATGTAAAAGAAGCATTCTACAAAACTTGCATAGGAACTGCATCCTCAATGAGGAGGAACACAGTTCTTTACTCAAGTGTGAACTACACTTAGCAACTTATTTCCAAAGGGTCCAGTATAGCAACAGCATTTCAAAAATAGTAACTTTAGAGAGCAAATACATGGCAAATACTACTTTAGTAATGTTTTTAGTAGATGACAAATATCAATATTAGCAGTCATAAATCATGTTGCTGGTGTGTACTCAGTATCATATAATGAAAATGGCACTTCATTTCTGAGCCTTCATATTCTAAACCCATAACCCTAATCCAATCATGAAAAAAAATTTGCAATTGTGGAGCATCTTAAAAAATATTTGATCTTTATTCCTTAGAGCTGTCAAGATCATAAAAAGTAAGGAAAGCCTGAAAAGCCCATCAGAAGCCTAAGGAGAAATGACAATTAATTTAATGTGCTATCTTGGATAGGATCCCTTAACAAAGGACATTAGGGAAAAACTAATGAAATATGACTAAAATCTGAACTATACTTAACTATAATGTATCAGTGTTGGTTTACTAATTGTCACAAATGTACCATCCTAATGTCACATTCTGCTATTAGGAAAATCTAGGTGCTGAATATAAGCATTCTACTGTTTTCTCAGTTATTCTGTAAACATAAAACTTTTCCAAAAGTAAAGTTAATTTATAATGATTTGTAGAAGATAAAAGTCATTCTGAGATTGCTAGACCGCTACTATAAAAATTGGATAACTAAAATATTGAGCAGTACTGATTAAAAGATTATGATACATAATTGTTTACCCTGTGAGATTTATCATATTTTCCCTCATTTGATCAGTTCTTCAGTAATTCCTCTTGTGTTCAAACTTGGAGATCCCAGTGTACACATTTTCTCAAGTCCCTCAACTAAGCACAATGAAGTTTAAGAGACAGTAGTAAGGCAAAAAACAACTTGAGAAACTGAAGTAGGCAGGCATACAGGCTAAAATTGATTAGGTTTGTGAGCTAGAAGACCACGCCTTCGCTATGCCCCTGTGTGGCCTCATCCCCCTACCTGGCCAGACCTGGGTGCCAACCAGCCAATCAAGTTAATTAACCACTCCCCTTTGGAAGTGGGTTAAAAGCCTGGGGCACAGTGTGTCCTGCCAGCTGGCTTCTTCCCTGGCCTCTTGTCAGGAGGGGGCTTGCTGTAGCCTCCAGGGCATACGGCCTTCTGGCCATCTGCTGTAAGTTTTCTGGCCCAGATACAGGCCTAGGTGCTCTTCCATGTGGCTGGTTCCTGGTGCTCGGTGTGAACCCCTATTTACATCTCTCTCTTAAATAAAGCTCTCACTCTCCTATGCATCTTTCTCACTAAATAAAAGCTTAAAATGTACCATGCTGCCTCATTTATCTGGGCTGATATTTAGAATTCTTCTCTAAATATTAGGCAAGAACCCTTTTGGGCTTATTAACATTGGGGATTTAGTAATAAGCCCGTGGTGAAATCATATTGCACCCCAAATTTCAGTAGTACATGTGGCACCCCAGATAGCACTTCTAGGGAAACTTAAGGGGCCACATTTCAGTGTAGATTTTAGGGGTTCTTCTCCGATTTCAAAACCACCAGCCCAGCTTTCGGGAACTTTGTACCGACTGGTATGACTCTTCTGAATTTATCAACAGTGAGGGATAAAATACAATGAACTTGATTCAATGCTTGTTGCAAAATAATCATTTAAGAAATATTTAATTTTACTAGATTAATGGAAACATTCTAATTTTGACATGCTATTAAATACAAAAGTTTGATTTCAATAAACTTTTGTTGAATTCAAAATGTTTGCTAAATCCTATAAAGAAATGCCTCTCAATTAATAATAAGATATATGTATTAGGAAATTTTACTTGATATCTAATACATGATTATGAAATGAATGTTATGCTATAGAGGCTATATTGATAAGGAAGGATTATCAGAAAAAAGATAACTAAATGTAACTGAAGGATGAAGAAAGCATTGGTGGGAAGATGATAATTTACACTGAAAATAAATAGGTGAGTAGGAATGAAATGTGCATGGCCTTTTAATGGAAATTGTAACAGTAGATAATATCAGAGCTTTGACAGAGTCAAGTGTATTGGACAATGGTGATAGAAATTACACAGTTGGAGAACAGAGGTTAGGAAAAATATAAGAAAAATAAAACTTTCAGTGCGGATAAACTGTCTCCAGCTTTGGATTCTCAGTTAATCCATATGCAAACTACTTTCATATGCATAATAACTTTGCTAAAAAGTTTTTATCTGAGTTGGGTTTTAGGAAGATTTCTCTGACATTCACTGTCAACAGTAGGCAATCTACTTATTTTTCTATTTTTTTCTAAAATGAAGACAATGATATCCATATAGTTGAAATTTCATGAGAATAATGTAAAAACAAACATAAAAATCTATTGAGCATTACAAGTCTGCGTGTGTTTTCTCTCCATGGGACAAAATAATATTTGATACTATTAATGTAGATGCCATGAAAATAGAAAAAAAAAACCACTTCTTGAGTGGTCCAAGCTTTCTAGCAAAAGTTAATTATAATTTGTGTGAATTATACTTTATAATTACCACGGCAAGTACAGTTTTAATATGAATTTAAAATAGTAAAAATAAGGTTAAGGGCATATAATTTAGTTAAAATGGGACATCTTGACAACCTGAAAAATTAATGCTAGAGATAAATGGCTCTTCATATGGACCAATATAAAAGGATCAGAGAATTTACATTAGGGTCACTGCCATGTGGGAACAGTGTTCTTAGGAAGTGGTTATATTATGCAATTATATTACTAACTACAGAAGTTTAAACTGTCTACTGGGAGTCACTATAATCTTTTTTTTTCTATGTAGAAAGATACTGCCTTCGTTGTACTGTGGCTGTTGTAAAGCATAATAGTGTATAAAGTAGGAGGAATGTTCTCTAAATTTCATGGGATTCCCAGACTTAATTGAGTTATGGTATATTAGATTTTGTTATATATAGGTTTAATCCTGTTGATTCTGTTTGGTGCTCAAGGCCTGAGGTTCTCTCTCATTTCTATATTTGATTAGAAAAGCTACATTTTGTAGGAGAATTATATATACAAGATATTTTCTTAACCTTACGCCATACATGTAGCTATATGTTCTGGACCTGAATGAAAATGTATGAAATATATATGGCTATATTCTACCATTTTTCATTTCCATAGGGAAGCATTGTGAAGCACTTACTCCTTACACTAAATAAAGCAAAATCATGTTCACTTAGATTCTGACTAAGTTCTCTTCTCTTAAAAACAGAAGGCCCTTGATAAAATAAACCGTACTATTTTTAGTGGGAAAAAAGTAACTTCTATTTTTTTGTATTTGGCAAGATGCAGTTGTCAATATAAATGAATGAGACATTATAAACCACTTTATTTACTCTGTTCAAGAAAATAATGTATTGCACACTTAATGCTATTTCCGAGGTTATTCTAGTTAATTAGAAAAACAACTAGGACAACAAAAGCCGAAAGACTATAAGCTTAACTTGATCTTTCAAGGTTGTAAAAGTGTGATTAAATATTCACAGATTTTTTCCACATTTTTCTACTGTTGCTGTCTCTTTCCTGTAAATGTTACTGAAGTATTTGAAATAATAGATATCCTAAATATGAAATGAGATGGTCAAGAAAATTATTGAAGTATATGAATTTTTCTAAATACATATCAACTCTTAAGCAACAATAAAATATTTACTATTCAAGCAACCATCAAGAATCAAAGACCTTTCCAAGGAAAAGAGGAAAAAGACATGCCTGGGAAAATTAAAGAAATTCTACTATCAAATTTACTTGTACTCATTCTTACTGTTATGAATAGTGCCATACATATTTAGGACATGATTTACTGATATTTTAAAGGCCCCAAGTTACCTGTCATTTTCTTGTTAAAAAGTTCACTTTTTGGTGCATTAAGCCTGTGGTTATAAATTAAATGAAAATATGTTATTTCGAAAATTAAAGGGAAAAAAAGAGATAAAAGAAGGAGGCTGGATTGAAGGAAGGTGGGTGGAAGGGAAGTATAGTTATATTCTTAGAATTGTATCAATGAAATACATGAAATCTATTCTCTTTGTATTACAATAACCTCACATCTGTAGAGATTGAAGCAGATATTTACATGCTGCAACTCCCATAGAGCTCATTTCTTGCTCTTCAATTGAGCTCTTTCTATTTTCCTGAAAATCTTACTTAAAGAACAGAATTACTGATATTTCCTTACTTGAGAAATCTTTACCCATGGCTGGTTGTATTTTTTACAGTCACCCTACCAGCCTTCATTTGTCCAAGGAAGGGCACTCAGTGTTTTATAGCAGTCTTCTGCCTGGTCTGTGGATAATATTGCCTTTGGGATTCCACAGGAAAGACTCAGCCACCAGCTTCTATGAGCATACATATCGATGTCCTGAAAACAAATGCTTCATTTTTTAAAAAAGTCTCTCAAAGCATTTCATTTGTGTGCCAGGCTGTTCTAAGAGTTTATGAAACTTGACTTCAGTGCAACCAGGTAATTAGGTACCAGTATCTCCCTGTGTAGAGATAGCCTATATTTTTAGCACTGCTCATGTATAAGACCTTATTTTGGTTCAGGAATATATCTCATCCCAAATTATTTCTGGTGGCACAGAACCAACACCTCACTACTGTGTTCAACTCCTATCTAATTTGCTCAGTCTAAACTTGCACTCACTGTAGATACCTTTAAAATACAGGCTGACTGTGGGAACAGGAATGTGTATTATAGTGTTTTGTTACCTTTTGGAAAATCTTTTTTTTAAGCAGAAAAATATCTCTCTGTAGCACAGTGCACTTATCTCCTTCTAATATTTTGTGTTTAATCATCTATTGCATTCAGTTTTGGGCTTCAAATTCTACCAATGGAGGCAACAAAAATAAATTGATGAAAAATGACAGTAGCAATATAAAGATGTCTACTCTTGATCTTTGTCTACTGAATAATCTATTTTATATTAAGAGCAAAATAATCAAAGGGAAGTTCAATACACTGTCCATACTTAAGTATCACACACACAACTAATTATAGTAGGTCCCTGTACTTCAAAATGAGGCATATATTGTGCCATCTCTCTCTATCTTTTTTTAAGATTTATTTATTTGAAAGTCAGAATAACACAGAGAGAGGGGAGAGAGAGAGAGAGAGAGAGAGAGAGAGAGACAGAGACAGAGGTCTTTCATTTGCTGGTTCACTCCCCAAGTAGCTGCAATGGCCGGAGCTGCGCTGATCTGAAGCCAGGAGCCAGGAGCTTCTTCCAGGTCTCCCACGTGGGTTCAGGGGCCCAAAGACTTGGGCCATCCTCCACTGCCTTCCCGGGCCGTAGCAGAGAGCTGGATCAGAAGTTGAGCAGCCGGGTCTCAAACTGGCACCCATATGGGATGCTGGCACTTCAGGCCAGGGTGTTAACCCATTGCACCACAGCGCTGGCCCTGTGCCATCTCTTTTAAGACATTTTTCTTTGAATTTGGTTTATTCTGTTTTTCTAATTTTTTTTAAAAAATCATCTTATTTTTCTCTTTGTAAATATTTATTAGTGCATTATCTTTTGTAAACATTTATTTATTTATCTATTTATTTATAGAGAGACAGAGATAGACACAGCGAAAACTCCCATACACTGATTCACTCCACAAGTCCCACAGTGGCTGACTGGCTGAAGCTGGGAGCCTGAGATACAGTCTGGGTCTGCCATATAGGTGGGAGGGATTCAACTACTTGAATCCTCACCTATTACCTCACAGGGCACACATTAACAAAAAGCAAGATTAAGGAGCAGCACCAGGATGCAAATCCAAGTACTTCAATATATGTTGCAGGAATCCCAGTCAGTGACTTAGTAACTAAACCAATCACATTCCCCAGATAAATACATTTTCTTATCACTTTAAGTATTATGCCTTTCCTCCTAAGAGCTCTAGCATAGGTATTTTGAAAAACAAAAATGGTTGTGTTTTGATTTCAATCTAATTCAGTAGAGATTGATAACACTGTAATAGCAAAACATAACCAAATTTTAAAGTTCCCAATGCAGTTTTGTAAAAACTTTCAGAAAATGTCAAAAATAATTTACTGCATTAAACATTTTTCATAAAAGCTTGAAAAAAGAAAATAATTTTCCATAAGTTTGGAAGGGGCAGGAGTGGAAATAAAACACTATGGAAGAACGAAGCGAATTGATTCCATCAGTAATAAGTCTTCACATCATAAACTGAATTCCAGAATTGCATATGGATGGATTTTTGATCTGCATACAAAATGTGTTGAATGTTTATAAATTGTTGGATCAACAGAAAGTTATAGTGGAATTACGTTTTCTGCATTGTGCTGTCATGCATTTGATACAACCCATACCTCTTTAAAAATGAAGACATAAATAGGCTAAAATGGAATCCTGGAATATATTTACAATAGAAGCACTAATCAAAGTAAAGCTGACATGTGTAACATATTACCATCAGACACAGCTGACTTCAGAAAAATGAATGTTATCAATGATAAAAGGTAACATTTGAACCATGAAAGTATTTGTAACTCAAGATGAAAAAGTGTACCACATATGATAACAAGGAAATCTTAAAATTAAATAACACTAACATCTTAATCATTTGTTTATCAGTATTTAACATAATTACACAAAAACTTATAAAACTTTTGAATTCAGAACCTTATTAAGATATAATTCTGGGGGAAAAAAAAACTCCTGCAAAATCTTGGTTTTTATGCAATGTTTCCTCTTGTTTACAACTTGTTCTGTAGTAACTTTAACTATTTACATGAATTCTAGGGTAGTACTAATGAGTAAATACAATGACACCATTGATAGCTAAGGTTCTAATTTTGAAATATGCACTGTAAAGATAATAAGAGAAAATTTGAACGCAGTTTTTATTTCTTTTGAATTAGAGGTATAAATAAGATTCATATTTTAAATGAAATTGTTTCTTAATGCCACTGCAGCAATAAAGACATCTATTAGCATGGCTTAATTTTATAAATAACATTCTCCATTAAATTATAAATAACTACCATTTCTGGAAGAAATTGATGCCTATGGGACCAGTATAGGGATATTGTAAGGTGAAGCTTGCAAGAGAGTACTCAAACATTAAAGAAAGTACGAGAAAGCACAGGAATTAGTAGGCTGCGTTTGTGATAATGAGTGTAAAAAAAACCCTTTCAATACTGGTTTGGGTACCTTAATAATTAGGGAACTACTTCATGGGTCCATAATATATTGACAGAGAAAGGAAGAGTTTAGAGAGTTTGAAAGCTTTCTTTGTATAAAAACCTGCCAAAGAATGTAGGCAGGTTAGTAGAATTACCAAATCAGCAATGTACCCTGTTATTCTGCTAGGATTCTCTGAGAGAAAAAATAAGAAGCAAAAGGATACTCTCCCACAGATTACCTACAGAAAATATACTCACTCATAAATTTAGCATAATCAATGATAAATAACTGATGTGATGATAGTTACATCAACAATGATAAATATCCAGTTTGTGCAGTAAAATAAGCACAACTGTGCACTTTACAATTGGCTTGGATTCTTTGAAAATGCTAATAATTCAATGTCAAGAACATAAGATACTTTTGAAAAATCTGGATGTAGTTTGACATTAAAAGAGATTTAAGAGATAACTTAATGTTGCATAGCACTTCATTGGGACCTAGTTTTAGAAATAAAATCCCATTGAGAATATTTTTGGAAACATTGAAAGCATTGGGGTATAAGCGAACATTTCACACTTTAATAAAATGATGTGGGCAGTTTTTATTATAGTAGTTTTGAGGGCAATGTATTAGCCTTTGAGATATAAGTGCATTAAAATTATGTGTGAATGGTTAAGATTTCTGCACTCATTCTCTAATTACTCAACAAAGTAAGTGTGGAGGAGAAAGAAACACAAAACAAAGTTTTAAAACTTTAAAAAAAATCTGATGAATCTATTGAATAGGTTAGAATTTGTCAGTGTGCTGTTTTTCAATTTTGATATGTAACATTTTTCAAAATAAAAATTTGGGAAATCATTCACTATGTATAAATCAAAGGATTAATTTTAATAAAAGTCCATTATATCTCAGTGAAAAGAGAAATCCACACATTTTCTTCACAAGAAAAATTCAACAAAATTATAACTAAAATGTTAAATTCTTGAATATATTCTAATCTTAAAAATATAGCATAATAACATTTTAATTCAAAATTTTATATTTCTGTTTATTATTTTATTATTAGGTAAATCTAATAGATTGTTAGATTTCCTTTTTAAAGGAAAACCCTGAAAGCAAAATACAATTATTTTCTTTATTTCTAAAGAAACATTTTCTTTAAGGAATACTAACTTCATGCATTTCATGAAAACAACTTTAGGAATGATTCTTCCTAAAGAAGAATATCTGCCCTGCCATGTCTAATGTGTCTATATTTATGCCAGCACAATATAGATTTTATTTCTTTGGCTTTGTAATACTATTTTAAATGAGTTGAGTGATACATTTTTGTTCCTTTTTGCCTAAGAATGGTTAGTTTTAAAGGTTTTTTTGTGTGTTTGAACAATTTTTTAGTGTTTCTAATATATAAGAGCCTATTGTCAGCATACAATGACAATTTTCCATTCTAATTAAGATGCATTTTATTTCTTGTTTAATTACTTTGTCTAGGATTTCCAGTACCATATTGAATTGAAGTGGCAAGAGAAGACATCTTGCCTTGTTATAAGTCTTAGACGAAAAGTTTTAAAAACTTTACAATTGGTTATAAAGTCAGCTTTGGGTGTTTGTACATAGTCTTTATTATGTTGAAGTACATTTCTTCCATAACAGCTTTTTTTGAACATTTTTATAATTAAAATATGCTGAGTTTTTCCAAAGGGCATTTTCTGCATCAAATAAGATGATCATGCAATTTTGTCCTTCATTCTGCTAATGTAATGTGTCACATTTATTTACTTGCCTGTGCTGAGCCACCCTTGCTTCTCAGAGATAACCAAAATCATGTATAAGCTATTTAACTAATGTAATTCCAATTTTGAGTAGTTATTACAAATGAATAAAATGCTGAAGGCTATGCTTCATGATTTTCAAATTTATATAATCTCATCCTTACCTATTCCTTGTGTACACAAACTTAAAATATATTAAGGAACAGTGTATTTTTAGTAAAGTTTTATTGAATTGTAGAATAACTACAACAATGCTACTCAAATATTGTGTGCATGCTGTTCTGTATATCTGAATCAAGTCTGCACACTCATTTGATGAGCTCCTAGCTTGTAAAATACTACAAAAACAAGAAGTTTGTATTCAGCATCCCTTTATCAATTACCACCCTCTATTTGACACCACATATCTAGTTTCAATGACCATAGGTAATACATTTCCTGTCTGGTATTCAAATTTATGAATATACCACAAATTCTATGTCCATCATACTGTAAACAGACCTTAAAATGGCTTTTTTCTTTACTATTTTAATTAATATAAAGGGAACCGATTTTATGTAGTTCATAGAAACAATTGGGTTTTGAGTTCCAATTGATGCTTCCATGAAAGTTCTAGAACATATTCTCACAAACATTGCATGGTTTTTGCAAGTCACTCTGGGTAATATCAATATTTTAATGACTTTAATTCTTTTAATCCATTAATGAGGGAGATATTCATATTTAATATATCAATCCGTTTCATTACTGATTCTTTTTTTTAAAGATTTATTTTATTTATTTGAAAGAGTTACAGAGAGAGGTAGATACAAAGAGAGATGTCTTCCATCCACTGGTCCGCTCCCCAGATGGCAGCAAGGGCCAGAGCTGCACCAATCTGAAGCCAGGAGCCAGGAGCTTCTTCTGGATCCACCACTTGGGTGCTGGGGCCCAAGGACTTAGACCATCTTCCACTGCTTTCCCAGACCATAGCAGAAAGCTGGATCAGAAGAGGTGCAGCTGGGACTAGAACTGGAGGCCATATGGGATGCCAGTGCTTCAGTCCAGGGCTTTAACCCGCTGCATCACAGTACCTGCCCCTGTTTCGTTACTGTTTTACAATTTTTGTTGTGGATATATTTCATATCCTTGTTAAGTTTATCAAGTTATTTACTTTTTTTCATAGCTATTGTGACTGGGTTTACTCTGGTATATTCTTTCTCAAAAATTTTGTTTTTGGTGTATAAATTTATAGTGATTTTTATGTTGATTTTCTATCATGCAAACTTTGCTCAATTTGCTTGTCATTTCTATGACAAATCATATCTAGGAGTCTAGATAGAATCGTTTGGTTTCTCTCTATAAAGAATCATGTTGTATATATAAACAGGAATAATTTTATGTCTCCTTTTCTACTTGTATGCCCTTATTTTTCTTGCCTAATTGATCTACCTAAAATTTCTAGAACTATATTCAATAAGAGGGTCAGGATGGAACATCTCATCTTGTTCCTTATCTGAGAGAAAATTATTTCAGCTTTTGGCTATTCAATATGGTTTTGGCTATGAGTCTGTTATATATAACCTATATTGTGTTGATGTATACTGCTTTTATACATAGTTTGTTAAAGATTATTTTTTCATGAGTACATGTATTTTATCAAAAGGTTTTTCTGCATCTATTAGATGATCATATGATTTCATCTTTCTATTCGTGTGATATATTACATTTACTGAGTTGCATAGGTTGGACCATCCATGTATTCTTGGAATAAATCCCACTTGGTCAGGGTGGATTTTTTTATGTGCTATTTAATTCACTTTGTTAGTGCTTTATTGAGGATATTTACCTCTGTGTTCACCAGGGATATTGGTTTATTGTTTCCTCATGTGTTGTTTCTGGTTTTGGAATCAAGGTAATGCAGGTCTCACAGAATGATTTTCAAAGTCTCCACTTGCTTTCAGGTTTCTTTTCTAATAATTTGAAAAAGAGTTGTTTTTAATTATTCTTGAAAAGCTTGGTAGAATTCAACAGTGAAGCTATCTAACCCTAGACTTTTCTAGGTTGGGAGACTCCTTATTATTGATTCAGTGTAGTTTCTGGTCGCATTATTGTTCTGTCCAGGTTTGTGATTCATTTTTGTTAAGTATATATATCAAGAAATTTATGCAGTTCTTCTGGGTTTTCTAGCTGGAATGCATATAATTGCTCTTAATAATTCCTTTTTTATTAATATAAAAAGAATATATTTCATAAATACAATTTGAAGAAGATAATCATATTAATGATCTTTTAAACTTTTGTGACATTAGTTGTGATATCTCCTTTATTATCTCTGATTTTATTCATTTACACCTGCTTTATTTTTTCTTGGATTATGGTCTAGCAATTTTATTTATTTTGGCAAAGAACTAACACTCTTTATTTTTAAATTTTTATTTATTTATTTATTTATTTATTTACTTAAAAGTTAGAGTTACACAGATAGAGAAGGAGAGGCAGAGAGAGAGAGAGTCTTCCATCTGCTAGTTCTCTCCATGTTTGGCTGCAACTGCCTGAGCTCTGTCCATCTAAAGCCATGAGCCAGAGCTTCCTCCAGGTCTTCCTACATGAGCACTTGGGCCCAAGGGCTTGGGCCATCATCTACAGTCTTCCCAGGCCGTAGCGGAGAGCTAGATTGGAAGTGCAGCAGCTGGGACTCAAATCGACCCCCATATGAGATGCTGGCATTGCAGGCGGTGGTTTTACCTACTATACCACAGTAAAGGCCCCAAAACTAACTCTTCATTTCATTAGTCATTTGCATTTTTAAAAATTTCTATTTTATGGGGCTGGCATTACAGCATGGCTGTTTAACCTGCTGCCAATCCAGCTCTCTGCTAATGTGCCTGGGAAAGCAATGGAAGGTGGCCCAAGTACTTGGTCTCTGCCACCCATTTTGGAGACCTGGATGAAGTTCCACGCTCTTGGTTTTGACCCAGCCCAGCCTTAGCTATTGTGGGCATTTGGGGAGCAACCCAGCAGACAGTGGATCTCTCCTTTCTCTGTCCCTCTGCTTTACATGTAAATAAAATAATTCTTTAAAAAAATCAATTATATTTATTTAATCTTAGTTTTCATTATCTTTTTCCTTTCACCAACTGTGGGTTTGGTTTTTACTTGTTTTTCTAGATCTTGGAGATGCATTGTTAGATTATTTATTTGATATTTTCCCATATTTTAAATGTAGGCATTTATCACTATAAACTTTCCTCTTTAGCAGTATTTTTACTGAATCCTGTAAGTTTTGATGTATTATGTTTGATTTTCATTAGTTTTAATGAATTTTTAAAATTTCTTGTTGATATATTCAATTTGTAGTTCAGGAACATTTTGTTCAGTTTCCATGTATTTGCATAATTTCTAGAGATTGTTTTGTGGTTAATTTCTAGTTCTATCCCAATGTGGTCAGAAAGGATGCTTAATATGACTTTGATTTTTTAAAATTTGTTGAGACTTCTTTTGTGAGCTCATATATGGTCTAGCCTGGAGAATGTTTCACATACTGTTGAAAAGAAAGTATATTCCACCTGTGGGATGAGATGTTTTGTAATGAGAATTTCTTCCAATTGGTCTATAGAATAGTTTAAATCTATTATTTCTTTAGGGAATTTTTTGCATGATTTGTCCATTGACAAAAAAAAATTAGTGTTATAGTCACCAATATTATTGTGTTTGAACTTGTGTCTCTCTTTAGATCTACTAACATTAATTTTATAAAACCTAGTGCTCTGGCATTAAATGCATATACATTTACAGTGGTAACATCTTCTTGTTGGATTGATCATTTAATTATTATATAATGACCTTTTCATACCTTTTTATTCTTTTTAGTAGTTTCTTCAGTGTGACTAAGTATATCCATTTCTGCTCACTCTTGATTTCCATTTATATGGAATATCTTTTTTTCTGTCCTTTAACTTTGAATTTGTGTATAAATTCCTGATAAAATAAGTTTCTTGGAAGGGGCATATTGTCAGGTTTTTTAAAAGAATTTATTTTATTTATTTGAAAGGCAGAGTTACAGAGAGAGAGGCAGAGACAGATATAAAGAATTCCGTTTACTGCTTCACTCTCCAAATAACTGCAGTGGCTGTGGCTGGGCCAGGCCGAAGTCAGGAGCTAGGAGCCTCATCTGGGTTTCCCACATGCATGTCAGGGGCCCAGGTATTTGAATCAGGCACTTTAGCAGGAAGCTGGATCAGAAGTAGAACAGACAAAATTCGAACCAGAGCTCACATAGATTGCCAGTGTTGCAGGTAGTGGCTTAATCTTTTGCACTATAATACCACACCTTTTTTTTTTTTTAATCCATTTAGCCACCTTGTGTTTTTTAATTGAGGAATTTAGTCCATTTACAATGAAGGTCATTCTTGGTAAGGAATGACTTCATAGTGCCATCTTTAAAATTTCCTTTATTTAGAATGTCTTTTATTTTTTTCTCTAGACTGTTTCATATTTTCTCACTATTTCAAAAGATTAGTTGTCTCTCTTTGTTTCTGTATATAGTATGGAGCTTTTTTAAAAATTTATTTATTTATTTATTTGAAAGGCAGAATTACAGAGAGGCAGAGGCAGAGAGAGAGAGAGGGAGAGAGGGAGAGACGGAGAGAGGGAGAGACGGGGAGAGGGAGAGACGGAGAGAGAGAGAGAGAGAGAGAGAGAGAGAGAGAGAGAGAGATCTTCCATCTGCTGGTTTACTCCCCAAATGACTGCAATAGCTGGAGCTGAGCCCATCTGAAGCTAGGAGCCAGGAGCTTCCTTTGGGTCTTCCATGAGGGTGCAGGGGCTCAAGGACATGGGCCATCTTCTACTTCTTTCCCAGGCCATAGCAGAGAGATGGATAGAAAGTAGAGCAGCCAAGACTTGAACCAGCACCCATATATGATGCTGGGACTGCAGGCGGCGGCTTTACTCACTATGCCAAAGTGCTGGCCCCTGGGACACACTTAAAAATAATTTTTAAAGTTGGCTGTCTTGTGGTTTATTTCTTATGTGTTTTCTTAGTTTAGAAAGCCTTTGTTTCTCCTACATTTATGAAAGAGTACTTTTCTGAGCAAAGTATTCTGGATTGACAGGTTTTTTTTTTTTTCTTTTCAGAACTTGCACTGTATCTACACTCTCTTGACATGTAATACTTTTTTTTTAGAAAAATCTTCTCTGACTCGAATAGCAGGATTCTCTTAAAAATGACCTTACATTTTTCTCTTGCAAATTTTAGAATTCTCTTTTTAATTATACTTTTGAATGCTTGACTGAAAATGTGCTGCTGTGATTACATTTTCTTTTTTTTTTTTTAAAGAGTTACTAATTTGTTTGGAAGTCTGAGTTAGAGAAGGACAGAAACATGCATGTGCGCACACACAAACACACACACACAAAAAGAGAGAGAGAGAGAGACAGAAAGAGAAAGAGAGAGAGAGAGGGAGAGAGAGATCTTCCATTTGCTGGTACACTCCCTAGATGGCCACAATGGTCAGCTCTTGGCCAATCCAAAGCCAGGAGCCAGACCTTCACCTGTGTCTCCTACGTGACTGGCAGGGGCCCAGACACCTGTGCCATCTTCTACTTCTTTTCCCAGGCTGTTGACATGGAGCTGAATTGGAAGTGTGACAACTTGGACACCAATTATTGCCTATATGTGATGCCAGTGTCACAGATGGCAGCTTAACTGCTGTGCTACAATAGTGGCCCCATATTGTGATAATCTTTTCTAATCATGTCTGCTTGGTGTCCTATGGGCTCTCTGCATTTGATTTTTCCTCTTTTAACAAGCCTCACCTTTATCACTCTTGTGTGTCCACATTTCTTCTTCATACATATAGTTAAGAAAAAAGCACAGGTGCTATATTATTGGGCAGGCAGATATTTATGACTGTTGTCTTCACTGAAATATTCCCATTACCTAATAATAAACCCTTCTTTCCTCATTTTGTGATTTTTGCTATCAATCCTATATTGTGTGATATTAGTGTTATCTATTCCTGCTTTAAAAAAGAAGCACTCCATGTCAGGGATTCTTCCGCTTTTTGGCTTGACTCATAGAAATATTTCACCTATACACAATAGAATTAATATATTATACACAATTTAAGAGACTTCATAATCATCTCGAGGGGTGTCTGTGAAGTACACAGTGACCCATATAATTTCATGTTAAAAGTATTCATTTTAAAAGTATTTTAGAAAACTGAAATAACTGGTTATTAAATAGCAAGAATAGTGAGAAAAGCTTTGTGGATGGCAGTTAATTTAAGCAATGCCATGGTAGACTGAAAAAAAGTTAAAATGCAACAGAAGCAAGATCATACAGCTGGAAATCAAAGCCAAACTTTTGAAGAAGCTTGACTTTTGCAAAAAGGTAGGCCAATACTGAATTTCCACTCTGGTGCAATCTAATCATATGAATTTGGGTGACAGTGTTTACCATGATGCTTAGAATCCAGTGATTCCAGTGGTGACTTTCATCTTCCTCTTTTTATGGGCAATTTGAAAGAAGTAGGTGATGGAGTAAATTTAGTGGTGACTGCGGGTATAGAAAGATCTGGGTTCAAATCTCAGCTCTGACATTAGTGACTGTGGCAATACTGTTATTAGTGACTGTGGTTAATTCTCCTACCCTCTTGTCTCTGTAAGAGTTATAGATACATGTACATAAATGATGATTAATGTACAAAAAAGTTACACAGAAAACTTGAAAAATGCACCTGTTGTGTTAGGGCTGAAAGGAATAATTTTATACAATCTTTGAAGGGAAAGAGTTCTTATATAGGCATATTTTGTGGTACTGTGGATACAGGTCTTGACATAAAGATTTTGGGGGAACAGAATTCTGTCCAGAAAAGTGTACACACATTCTTAATAATTGTAACTTGTCCTCTTTTTTTTTTTTCATTTAGTGGAATGTCTGTTATTTTCTTCTATTTATCCTTCTTAAAGTTTGAAGAGGTTCTTGATTTTATGGATGGGTATATTTTATTAATTTGGAAAAATTCTCAGGACTGAGGTTATCAAATTTGATTCTTCCCTTGTAATTTTTCCTATTTTTCAGTTACTTCAATTATATAGATGTTAGAATTTTTATATCTCTTTGGTTTACTTTTAGAGACTTTATCTTTCTTTCTACTCCTGTTTTACTCTGTGGTTCAGATTGAGGCTTACTTGATATACCTATATATCTTTTATTTGCCAAACTGTGTTCTGCTATGGCCAATCTGTTGCTAAATCATTCCTCAAGAGTACTTATTCTCAGTTATAATTCATGTCTGTCCTGGAAAAAACAATTAATAAATTTTTATAGATTGAAATTTTATAGTGAATATCTATCATCCATTTTATCCATCTTGTCTTTATTTTCTGTAGCATGTTCATCAGAAATTTCTTTCTTTCCTCCATGGGTTAATTATTTTTCCATGTTATATACTGGCTTTTCTTATTAATGATTTAATCTTGCCCCTTCCATTATCTTTTCAATATGTATCTAAGTTTTTATGTAAAAGAATTGTAGAGTTTTCAGTTTTATGTTAACCTTCACATAAAAAGTGATTTATATTTCTTTTAAGTGCATTATACGTATGTGTGTTGATTGACCATCACTATAATTCTACAAAGACTCAACAGAACCTCAGTTTATCTCAGTTTACCCATGGTTTGCTCATGTTTCAAAATATGTCCCTCAAGAACTTTCATTTGCTAGTCCGATTTTTTTTTAAGATTTATTTTATTTATTTGAAATACAGAGTTACAGGGAGTGGTAGAGACACAGAGAGAGGTCTTCCATCTGCTGGTTCACTCCCCAGATGGCTGCAATGGCTGGAGCTATGCCAATCTGAAGCCAGGAGCTTCTTCTGGGTCTCCCATGTGGGTACAGGGGCCCAAGAACTTGAAAAATCAACCACTGCTATTCCAGCATACAGCAAAGAGCTTCATCAGAAGAGGACCAGCCAGGTCCCATAAGGGATGCCAGTGCTTCAGGCCAGGACTTTAACCCACTGTGCCACAGTGCCAGCCCCAGTCTGCTTGGGTTGGCTGCTTATCCTTGAAACCCCATTAACATGTTATTTGTCTTTCAGAGTAGTTCACTTTTTATCTTTATCTTGTCTTTCCTGTCCAATAAATTGTCATATATAAATAAGACGATACTGCCAATTTAAGGGGTTTTATGATTCTACCACTATCTTAGATGGTAGCCACATCCTCCAGTAATGGCCCTGTAATCTTGGCTCAATCTAGATCTGTGTTAGCAAGTTGTTCAAGGTAACAGCATGGACAATTCAAAATTCTCTCCAGGGTTCTCAATTCCCAAGAGTCGTTTGTCTAGCAAGTCTTTGTCCATTGTGCACTAGAGCACATAAAGCACTTTCCCTGTGTGTTTTACAAGCTCTCATTCTTATTTCCTATCTTTAACATCCTAAACGTTCAGTAAAATGACTTTGGGTGGAAAACAGACTTGTATTTAAAGCTTTCATGATTCACATTTGGTATTGGTAGCCCTATGCAATTGCTAAAACATTTCTTCATTCTCCTTCCCATCCCCATATGTATACACACATGCACACTTATTCTAAGCTTTCATTCTGCATGTGAAGTGAAAGATCTCTACAATGAAAATTATAAACCATTTATGAAAGAAATCATCAAGGACAATAAAAATGAATGTGTAAGTTCAATGAGGCTATAAAAAGGAAAGATGTAGCTTCTACTCCTTAATTCACAGCTGAACAATTATCCCTCTGTACTACTTGCGTCCATCTAGTGCTTGTTTAGTTGAAATCTCACTGATTTGATTGCTTTAAAGATGCTTGTGTGACTTTATAATTTATCTTACTTTACTAGTCTTTGACAGTGAAAGCATACATCTCCCCATGATCTATTGCATCTCACAGAAACAATATTCTCATATACCCTTTTAGATTATCTTCCATATTTTAAGCACAAATAGCTCTCAGTATGTGTATCTAATTAAAGGATCCAAAAGTTGCTTGGTATAAGTCTGGCTGTAAGGTATTTGAATAACTTCAAATAATCTATAAAAATTTCATCAATTCAGATATTGATATATATTTTAAGGGAGAAAGAATATTCAATATGATTACTGTATGTACATATGTAAATATATGAAAAATATATGTTTTAATTATAAAAAGAATATCAATCTATATATGAATATATAGATGACATAGTGGAGTATTTCACAGTTAATTGAAAAGTGAAATTAAAAGTATCAGTTTTGAAATCCTTGTATAGGCTGGCACCGTGGCTCAATAGGCTAATCCTCCGCCTGCAGCACCGGCACACCAGGTTCTAGTCCCAGTTGGGGCGCAGGATTTTGTCCCGGTTGTCCCTCTTCCAGTCCAGCTCTCTGTTGTGGCCTGGGAGTGCAGTGGAGAGTGGCCCAAGTGCTTGGGCCCTGAACCCACATGGAAGACCAGGAGAGGCACCTGGCTCCTGGCTTCGGATCACCATTGTGCGCCGGCCGCAGTGCACCGGCCACAGTGGCCATTGGAGGGTGAACCAATGGCAAAAGGTAGACCTTTCTCTCTGTCTCTCTCTCTCACTGTCCACTCTGCCTGTCAAAAAAAGAAAAAAAGAAAAAAAAAAAGATTCTTGTATAGTTTTTTCATAATATGCATCTTGAATCAGTGAATTATGAAGACTACTTTTGCACCAAAATAAACTCATATGAAGCAGAAATTAAACCTACCAGTAAAATGCCCATGTCTCACATCAGAGTGCGTGGGTTCACTTTCTAGCTCTGGCTCCTCAACAGTTTAGATCTTGTGAGGCAAGGGTGATGAATAAAGTAATTGAGTTCCTTTCCTGTTGGAAATCTGGGTGGAGTTCCTGCCTCCTGGCTCCTGGTTCTGGCCCTGGCTCAAAGTCTTCATTGACTTCCATTTTATTATTAATGTACTACTGCTGTTACTATCATAAGTACTATTAAATCTCTTATCTCTTACTCTATTATTTACCATTTCACAACTACACTATACAAGGTAAACCTTTAGGAATCCTCCTATTCATAAAGGGCATGAGTTTAGATAAATGGCTACACTGTTTGTTAAAAACAATTGAATGGGACTTCTGTGTTAATGAAGAACTGCTGAACCAACTGTCACATGGCTAGCACTAACAATGCTGTCAATAATACAAAAAGCAGGTACAGGTACGTAGGGACAGGAAAGTGAAGAGAAGGAACAGAGTCTGGCTGGACATTCTCACTCAGAAAAGGAAGTAACAAGGGTTTCTTTCAATTTTTGTTACAGGCAGGAACAATTAGAAAACAGCAATGGACTGTCAGTAGACAATTCAGTTTTTCTGGTCTGAGGAATTTGGAAATTGGAACACACAGTCATGAAGGAAGTTAAAATCCAAGAAATAAAAAAAATCAAAAAACCAGATAAACAGGACCCAAGTCATATCTTTTCAGGTGTCTGATACCTGGCTCTCTTCTGAATCATTCATTTGCAGATACAAATAAAAGCATTCAGCTAAAGATAAATCAGTGTATGAAATACACTATGATAACAGTGATAAATATAGGTAAAAAAACATTGTGGGGAAATATATAAAATGCAAGCAGTAAGGATAAGAGATGTAGTATGTCTTTTATTAATATATTAGTTTCAGCTAAAATAGACCTCAATTAAAAAAAAAAAAACCTCTTACCATACAAAAAAGTGAAACCTCTTCTAATTCACCTTGGCATAAAAGAATTCTAAACACATAGGTGACTAGTAGAGCATTGATATATATGTTGAAATATTAACATATTTAAAGGACAAATTAAGGACGTTCAAAGTAATAGCTGGATAGTTTTAACACCTGTGTTTCAACAACCAATTGGACAATTGAATGAAAAATAAGTGAAAACATATGAGAGCTGAGCAATTATTAAACAGATTGACTTTAAGGACACTGCACTCCAACAGGAATGCATTCTTTTCAAGTACACATTTACATGATATTTCAAAAATTATGGAAAATGAAATTACAAGATGACTATATCATAGAGTAAAAAGAAGTTGAAATCTATCCATACTTTTTCAAACTTTTTGATGAACCTTTTTATTTGCTAAACAAGAATTGAAATTATTCATCTCTATTATTTCTTGTTTTAAAGTTTGCAGATTTCAACGGGGGAGTAATTTCTGCCCTAAGTAATCATTTTGTGAGAAATATTTAATATATAATTTGATTTTAGAATAGAATTATTCTATATATTTTTCCATAGTAATTACTGGGATTTTAAAACTGGGATTTTAAAAAGGGTAACATTGATCTTGGTGTACTTTTACTTAGAATGTTCCTTTGTAGAACTGTGTGTAACATTTCCTCTCTCATCATTGATGTTAATCTGTGTCTTTTTTTCTGAGTCAGCAGAGTTTTATCAGTTTTATTGTACCTCTCAAAGAATCATCTTTTATTTGACTTACTCTTTTGTTTGATCTATTTTGTACTGTATTGATTTATTCTCTTATCTAAATTGTTTCTTTTGTTCTTAATTTTTGGGTAATTAGTTCTTTTTTTCTTGGTTTCAATTATTTGTTTCAGCAAGACACTTAGATAATTCATGACCTTTTATCTTTACTAACATAAATCATTGAAAGTCTTAAAATATATTACTAATTACTCTTGTTTGATCATGGCATATTTCACACATGTATTGAAATATACTATAGCACATACATATTAAAGTTGTTATGTAAAATCAAAATATAATAATATAAACATGCACAAAAATAAATGTTAGCTGTGGCCATACATTTTTTTTTTTTTTTTTGTGACAGGCAGAGTGGACAGTGAGAGAGAGAGACAGAGAGAAAGGTCTTCCTTTTGCCATTGGTTCACCCTCCAATGGCCGCCGCGGTGGGCGCACTGCGGCCGGCGCACCGCGCTCGTCCGATGGCAGGAGCCAGGTGCCAGGTGCTTTTCCTGGTCTCCCTATGGGGTGCAGGGCCCAAGCACTTGGGCCATCCTCCACTGCACTCCCGGGCCACAGCAGAGGGCTGGCCTGGAAGAGGGGCAACCGGGACAGAATCCGGTGCCCCGACCGGGACTAGAACCCGGTGTGCCGGCGGCTCAAGGCGGAGGATTAGCCTGTTGAGCCACGGCGCCGGCCTGTGGCCATACATTTTGCAATGGTATGTTGCCATTTTCATTTAGTTCAAAATATGTTTTCATTGGCTCTGTTTTCTTTCTTCACTTATGAATTATTTGGAATATTTTATTTAATTTCAAAATATAAGGAAATTTTAAAGACTATTTCAATTGTTTTAATTGTAGTTATGTTATAAAACTTTAGAGCATTTTAATTTGTTGATAATCTATGTCCCAGCATGTGGTTTATTCTAATTTGAGGGTGATTCAAAATGTTTGTGAAAAATTGAATTAAAAGATACATATATTTGAATAAAAATGAAAATCCGTGTTTTTTGATAACATGAATCTCCATGAACTTTCTTTTTTTACTTTTTTAGTTTTTTATTTATTTGACAGAGTTAGACAGTGAGAGAGAGAAAGGTCTTCCTTTTGTTGGTTCATTCACCAAGTGGCCGCAATGGCCATTGATACGCAGATCCGAAGCCTGGAGCCAGGTGCTTCTTCCTGGTCTCCCATGAGGGTGCAGGGGCCCAAGCACTTGGGCCATCCTCCACTGCCCTCCTGGGCCACAGCAGACAGCTGGACTGGAAGAGGAGCAACTGAGACTAGACCCCGGTGCCCATATGGGATGCCGGCGCCGCAGATGGAGGATTAACCTACTGAGCCATGCGCCACCCCCACACCCCCCACAAGCTTTATTGAAGTTCCTGTACATCTACTCTAATGTACTGTGGTGTCAGAGAATGGCCTCAGGAATGCAGGGTTTAGATGTAAACAGCCTGAGGTCAAGTGTAATCTGGGCTGATTATTGTGTGGACATTGGAAAGCATACAGCACTCTGTGCTTCAGTTTTCTCATTTTATAAAATAAAGATAAAATAGGATTTATTGACAAATGTGTTGTAATGATTAAGTCATAGAAGTCCACACAAGACACTTAGAACACCACTTGCTGTAGTCTGAGAACACAATAAACAGTTGCCATTGAATATCATCCATAGCAATCCATGTGCCTTGCTGAAACAACTGTCATATATCAGTAAATGACGTAGGAAGGGTTTACATATTTCACTAATTTTGTAAAAGATTTATTTATTTATTTAAAAGGCAGAATTACAGAGATAGAGAGAAAGAGAGAGAGAGAGGTCTTCCATCTGGTGGTTCACTCCCCAAATGGCTGCAATGGCAGAGCTGAGCCAATCCAAAGCCAGGAGCCAGGAACTTCTTTCGGGTCTTCCAAGCAGGTTCAGGGACCCAGATACTTGGGCCATCTTCTACTGCTTTCCCAGGCCATAGCAGAGAGCAGGATTGGAAGTGGAGCAGCTGGGACTCAAACCAATGTCCATATGGGATGCGGCACTGCAGGCGGTGGCTTTACATGCTACACCAAAGTGTCGGCCTCCATATTTCACTATATTTAGATCAATTTGATTTAGTGTGGAGTGTTGAATTAGTTAATTTAGCCAGTAAACATTTAGGTCAATAAAATTTCTACAAAATTTCACGTGACTCAGAACTTAAGGAATCCATCATGTGGCTGTGAATGTCTTCTTTCGTGACATTGGTGAATCATACATTAGCAACCAAGGATACATTTCCTTAGAAAATTGAAATAAAATGACATTCAGAAATAAAGGGGATTGTATGAATAATTGAGAATTGTCTTCAAATACAATACCTACCATATAAGCCTTTAATGTTTATTTAAATCAATTATTAACAAAATGTATTATACTAATAATCCTTTTTAAGTACTTATAATGATGTTAAACATGGGGATTGTAAATGAAGACAGGCTTAAAAAAATACTTTCTAAAATATCCATATTATAGACACAAAAAAAGAATGGCAAAGCCTGAACCCAACAGAGTGAATTTTATGGGATGCTCGTTTATTTTTAAAAGAAAAACACTGATTCCAAAAAATGTTTTACCTTATAGCAACAATTACACCTTTTTAATAATTATATAATGCAGCGGAGTAGTTGAATTAGGCCCGGAGTAATTCACTAAAATGAAAACTGTAATTGATGACTATAAACCACTGCAATTAGAGACTCACCATGTGTAGTTAATACATTCTATTTTCCATTTTTAAAATTGCTTATAGCCAAATGGTAAGATAGTTTTTCCAGTGCTAATATGAAATCACAGCTCTCTTCTGACAGTGGGTGATCTGGATGTTTCCCTTGCAAATATGGTTATGCACCTGAAGACATAGGAGTACATAGGTGATAAAATGACAATTATTTAGGTTTCATATTGTCAACAACTATGATGGCCCAGATTCAGAATTTATGCTGCTACCACAGGAGGTTGCAATTTTTGGACATGATCCTTTGGTATACTTTCCAAGTCCACTGTGCCTGGCCACACTAGATACATACTGCACAAGTATGGGCATGCACAAGCTTGGTATGCCATACACATAGACTACAATGTAACTATATGTTAGAGAAATTACCTAGGGCAAGTGATCCTATAACCACAAGTATATTTGATGAAATATAAATATTTTGTGATAGTAACACTTTTCCAGCAGTAGAATGGCTTCATGCGTTAAATCAACTCCACTCCTGAAATACAGAAATAGAAATCCAAGATCACATTTCTTGTTGTATGTTATAACCCTTCGATACCATTTTACTGTCATAATTCATTCTTTAAAGATGCTTAAGCTATGATTCCAGCTATAGAAAAAGAGTTGTTCTTTAAAAAGATTTTGTTTATTTGAAAGAGAAGTTTAAAAAGATTCTTTTTTTTTTTTTTCGACAGGCAGAGTGGACAGTGAGAGAGAGAGACAGAGAGAAAGGTAAGGTCTTCCTTTGCCGTTGGTTCACCCCTCAATGGCCACTAAGGCAGGCGCGCTGCGGCCAGCGCACCACGCTGATCCGAAGCCAGGAGCCAGGTGCTTCTCCTGGTCTCCCATGTGGGTGCAAGGCCCAAGGACTTTGGCCATCCTCCACTGCACTCCCGGTCCACAGCAGAGAGCTGGACTGGAAGAGGAGCAACCGCAACCAGGACAGAATCCGGCGCCCCGACTGGGACTAGAACCCGGTGTGCCAGTGCCACAGGCAGAGGATTAGCCTATTGAGCCATGAGGCCAGTCTAAAAAGATTCTTTAAAAAGATTTTGTTTATTTACGGAGAGAGAAACCAAGAGAGAGACAGAGAGAGAAAGAGAGAGATCTTCCATTCACTGGTTCACTCCCTAATTGGCTGCCACAGCAAGGGAAGTGCAGAGTAGAAGTGGGAGCCAGGAGCTTCCTTCTGGTCTCACATATGTGTGTCAGAGGTCAAAGCATGTAGGTAACCGTATACTGCCCTCTCAGACACATTGACAGGGAGTGGGTTGGAAGTGGACCAACTGGAACCTGAACCAACACTCATACAAATAGAGAGAGAGAGAGAGAGACAGAGACAGAGACAGAGACAGAGGGAGATGGAGAGAGAAATCCTCTCTCCTCTGGTTCACTCCCCAAATGGCTACAATAGATAGGGCTGGGGCAGACTGAAACCAGGAGCCTGGAATTCCATCCAGATCTTCCATATGGTAACAGGACCCCAGATACTTGAGCCTTCTTCTGCTGCTTTCCCAGGTGCATTAGCAGGGTGTTGGGTCAGAAGTGGAGCAGCCAGGACTCAAACCAGCACCCATAGGAATGCCAGGGTTTCAGATAGCTGCCTAACCTGCTGCGTCATAATGCCTACTCATATCTATTCTTTCCGCAATGGCCAAAGTTGCGCCGATCTGAAGCCAGGAGCCAGGAGCTTCTTCTAGGTCTTCCACATGGGTGAAGGGGCCCAAGGACCTGGTCCATCTTATACTGCTTTGCCAGGCCATAGCAGAGAGCTGGAATGGAAGTGGAGCAGCTGGGTCTCGAACCGGAACCAATATGGGATGCAGACACTTCAGGCCGGGGCATTAACCTGCTGTGCCACAGTGCAGCACCTTCTTAATATGCTTGATTTTATATCCTCTGAGCCTTGAAGTCTTGAATTCCCTCTTTGTTAGCTTCACTAACTGTAAGTTAACTACAAGTTGAAAAAATTGGGAGAAAATTGATATTTGCTTCATTTTAACAATCGTGTTAACTTGATATTCAATGATAAATCAACTGATAATTAGGTAAGGTGTTTTGTGTTCTTCCATTATGTGAATATTGGAATTTGAATGAGTATTAAAGTCAAATTTAAAACTTTGTATTAAATAGCATTAATAAGAGTAAATATAATTATTTCAAAATATGTTTAGATGTCTTTTGTTTGATTTATGATTTTAGGTAATCTTCATCTTCTGTAAACTTGAGCTTGAGGGAAAAGAGTTACTGAAAATTAAGCAATATAGATGTGATTTTTCAATATTATATTCATATTTCACTAATGTAAGATAGTGAAGTAGGGAAAAGTTCATTAGCATATGATATTTTAGGGAGACAATTAGGTGCTATCCATCAAAGGTAACTGTTTCTCTTAAGTAATATTTACCTTTGTTAAGGCTATTGGTGAGTGTTTTGAGGGAACAGTTTAATCTTTATTTGCATATAATGAAATCTAAATATTCAGGGAATAACTGTTTGTTGAATTTAATTAAGTTCTTGTTAATTACCAGAACCTATACTCTTGACTATTTTCTTGGGTAAAATTAGTGTTTTGCAATTTGCTGAACTGCCTTTTATCTGTTTTTAACCTCATTTCTGTCATTTTGAGCCATATCAGTCTCCTCTACCAAGACACATTAATTTTTTAGACTATGTGAACTCATTTAATTTTTAATCAATTAAGTCAATTTGAAGTCTACCTAAAGAAATTTTAAAGTTCATTACTGTTAGCTGTTCATGTTTTCAGGATACAGAAATCTATTGGTCTTTTGTCTGCAATGGCTTTAGGCAAATTCTTGCATCTACGTAAGGGAAGACCACTTGGACAAAATCAGTTTTGAAATTATAACCAGAACACCTAGAAAACTCAGTTCAAGTGTAATTGAGTCATAAGAGCTGTTTTTTTTCTAGCAGAGATAATTCTTGTTTAGATTTTCCTTTTTTTAAGAAAGGTATTTGAAAGGCAGAGAGAGAGAGAGAGAAATCCTCCATCCACTGATTGACCCCACAAATGGCTGCAAGGCCAGGGCTGGGCCAGGCTGAAGCTAGGAGCCCGGAGCTCCCTCCAGATCTTCCACGTGGTTGCAGGGATCCAAGGACTTAGGCCATCTTCTGCTAATTTCCCAGGTGCTTTAGCACGAAGCTGGATGGGAAGTGAGGCAGCCAGGTCTCTAACTGGCACCTATATGGGATGCAGGCATCTCAGACAGTAGCTTTACCCACTATGCCACAACACTGGCCCTTAGTTTTTTCATAATACACATTTTTCATGAACTTTTCAAAGACCTTTCCTATATATGGATTTCAAATATTTTTTCATCAAAATGAACTTTCATTTAAAATTTAATTCTATTTTCCACATTTTTTTTTTTTGAGAGACACAGAGAGAGATAACTCCCATCCTCTGGTTCACTTCCCAAATACTTGCAGTTACCTCACTGGGGCTAATGCCAGAAGCCAGAAACTCAATCCAGATTGCCCAGGTGGGTGGCAGGAAACCACCACTGCCTCCCTGGGTCTGCATTAGGAAGACGCTAGAATCCTGAGCCAAAATCAGGTACCAAACACAGGCACTCCAGCATGAAGTATAGATGTCCTGACCACTAGGGCAAATGCCCTATCACTTCGAAGAACTTTTTGGAACACTTTCATATAAATAGCCCTGAATGAACAGTTTTTCCTAAACTGAGTTCTTAATACAAATAAGAGACAGGTACTGTGTTCTGCATCAACATCCAAGTAAGGAATGAAACTGGAAGAGGAAATTTTAAAATGATGCTCAAAAGACACCACTAAGCAAGAACAACTATAACTATGCTCTGTCATCAAGCTGAAATGTGCACCCCTCCCTATATTATCACTCCATAATTGCCATTCTCTATGAAATCTTAAGCTTTGAAGAATAAATGCAATGAAAACAAAAATTTCACTCCAATACTTCCCAGGCCGGAATTATCTTTTTTGCAGAGATATTGTGATTTAAGCTTATGGTTTTGATGAGAAATGGCTCTTTTCTGTCTTGGAATCTATTCTTTTACTGCTGTGCATTACTTTACTTTATATGTTTTTTTGAATCATCTCTCAGTCTTCCACATTCTGTAGGTCATGAGCTTTCAAGGATATGGAGCATGACTTATTTATTTTAATAACTCCCAAGCCTACCATCATTACTGTCATACTTAAAAATTCAAACTCTGAAGTAAGTAGTGACACATTAAATCAGAACCTCTTGCTGTGATTTTTTTTAAAAAGATGGCTTAGTTCAATAATGGAGTGTGATTGAATTTAAAGGAGGAATAATAGGTCACAGAAAGGAGAAGCAGAGACCCTGAAAGGGACATTTTACTCAGTTCTGGGCAGAAGACCTTTTGATCCTTAAATACATTTTCCCTTTGCCATGCAGAAAGATGAATGTATAGGACAGAAAGAGCATGAATTGTTATGTGAACATACTCCTTCCGAATAAGCTTGCTTTGCTGAACAACTTTTCCTGCAATGATTCAGCCTTAATGAAGATTTTAAAAGCACCCCCATTTTCCTGTCTTCATTGTCTCTACCGAGAGCTCAACTCTAATTATTTTAAATGCCTAGGAGAAATAGGCTGAGTTCTCATTTTCTGTAACTTCATATTTTTCCTTCACCCTTTAATCATATAGTACCTTAACCTCATCTTCATTTTACATTTCTACATTCTTTATATTTCATTCGCAGTATCTGGGAAACTTTATGGATCTCACTACTGTATCAATGTATTCTTATTTCAAATTCCTATCATAAAACAAGAAATGGTTTTATCTGAAACATATAGCAGTTATTTATTTTTAAAAAATCTTCATTGAGGGATAGGTGTTTGGCACAGAATTGAAGCTTCTGCTTAGGATCCCCAAACCCTGTTTTGGGGTGCCTGACTTTGAGTACCACTCAGATTTGTGACCATTTCAGATTCTGGCTTTCTACCAAAGTGTATTGTGGGAGGCAACAGGTGATGGAAAATTTCGAATAATGCAATTGAGAACACTTTGTTCCTGCCTCTTGATGCGTGTATAGGTGTACTTCTCCTGCATTTACCCAGCAAATGAAATTGCTGAATACTGGGTTGTTTGTAGTTACCCTCAGTGGATAATGACACACACATGTCTATTATATTGATTCCTATTACTTCACATCCTCCTCCAAAACTGCCATTGTAAATCCATTAAAGATCAGCTATTTGTTTGCATGCATTGGTGTTTCTCTTGCGTTTTATTTGTATTTCAGTTATGTTGAATGATATTGAGCAATTTATTTGTACAGATTATTAAAGTATCAATTTTTCTGATGTCTTTTACCTATTCTTCTAAGCATATTATACTAGAGTATTATTTAAGTTGCAAATCACACTAGCATTTTCCTTTACATACTTAAGACACAGTCATAAGGTTATAAATTATGAATACTAATTAAAATGTAGGAAAATACCACTTAAATTAAAAATATAACACCTATGATGATAAGCATTCCTAAATAATAGTCACCCTCAAATAATTTTTACATGTCTGATAAAATTTATTCTTTGTATTTTGATGCAGAATAATCCTGCTAATATTAAGCGAAAACATAGTCACACAAAATATATGTTTCAGCTCGTAGAGGAAATAACCACAAAAAGAGTTTCAGAATAAAACTTACTCCTATTTTGTAATTGATTAGGAGATAATTATATAAAATAAATAGCAGTGTGAAGACAGATAAACTAGGTGACATGATAGAAGCCTCTTTAAATAAAAAAAATTCTCAGATTCTGTGAGAAACTATCCATCAAAAACATAGGCTCAGGTGGCTTTAATATATTTTTGCTCAAGAAATTGAAAGTAATGAAGAAGAGTGTATACTCAAATGACAAAGATGGAGAGGAGTTCTGCCAAGAGGTTTTCTTCCCAAATAACGATGCAAAGGAAAGGGTAATACAGTGGTAAAGGCCTTTAAAAGGAATGGGCCACAGAACCTTCACTAAAAAACAGAATGTTAGCCTTTTCTTTTGACCTCTCCAATATTAATCAATGATTTTCCACAGTGTGCAATATTGTGGGCCTTGGCATGGTAACTTTGCTCTAATTTTTTCCTATTGTTTTAGAAGGAATGTGATTGAAATTCAGTAAATGCTTCCATTAAAATATGGGCATTAGAATATAAAGCTGTTTCAAATTTATTTACTGTATAGTTTTGTAATACATCTTTCATTTTATGTGAAAATACATTGAGACACTCTTATGTATGTATGTTTGATATGTTTACTTCCTTATAATGAAATTGAGGTCAATTTTTATTTTTAAAAATACTACAATGTCCTTGTATTCTAAACTCAACAGTCAAGCAACAAAATATGCTAAGTTAATATTAAGTCACTTTGTTTTTTAGTCAATAGCTTAGATTTTTCTTACCACAATTTTTTTCCTCCATAAAAATTAAGATAATGCAAACTCAAAATTCAAGTTTTCATTCCTTCTTATGGGAGGGGAAGATCAATTTAAGTGCTAAGCAGAATCTTGATGAGTTCTTGAGGGATACAACATAGCAGGCTATACTTTCTTTTTCCTTGATTTTATCAATGAACACAATAGTGAGTAATTAGTATTTATGTATTTATTTGAAAGGCAGAATTACAGAGAGGGATAGACAGAAATAGAGATCTTCCATCCACAATAACCAGAGCTGGACCAGGCCAAAGCCAGGAGCCAGGAGCTTCGTCTGGGTCTCCTACAGCGGCTCAAGCCATTGAGCCATCTTCCACTACTTTTCCAGGCCATTGGTAGAGAGCTGGATCAGAATTGGAGCAGGCAGGACTCATACAGGCACACAAATGGTACTCTGCCATTGCAGGCTGCAGTTTCACTTTGTGCTACAGCACAGAGCTCTTAGGAAGACATTTGACACTATGAAGAGCTGAGAAAAAGTGAAGGATGCTCAAATGCATGATGTTTGTGCATCCTTTTGGAAAAAGGCCTAGAATTACTTTCACACCTGCCTTAACTGGGAAGTTATATAACAGTAGTTAAAGAAATATTGACACGTACATGATGCTAACAATCAGTACTTAGGAAAGGAAAAAAACGATGTTGATATAAATAGTTACTTGACACCTTAATAATCCCTGAACATTTAGAGTTTTCTTAAACCAAATTTCATGCCTTCCTCCATGTTTTTTGCAATATGATCAAACCAATTTAGGTGTTTGAAGTATAAAGTTGGGGATGTGAAGTGTAAAATGTAACCATTCTTTACATGAAATGGATAGACTTTCTGACAATCAAAATTCTAATATCTTTAAATATAAACTATTTTAATCTAAACTTTTTAAAATGTAAATTTTTGAAATAAAAACCCTACATAGGTATATTCGAAGCCTTAGTTTTATTGTATGGTTTTAAACAAATTTGAATAATTTGTACTTTTACAACTGAATTTTTCCCACTCCTTTCCTGCTTTATTCCAATTTAGAATAAAATCTGATTATAGAAGTAACAGATAAGTATATTAAATAAGAGCTTATAGAAAATGGACTGTAGATGGGTGAGGATGTTGGCAAAGGTCTTCAAAAAGTTTGTTGTGTAGTGAACAGAATGCAAAAATTTCTTGCACCGAAGTAAACTTCCCTTTTAATTTAATTGTTTTCAGAAATTATTTTTAGCACCTTCATGATACAATTGTAAAATGATTCTAAATTCTTATGTGCTGGATTTGAACACAAGAGCAGAATCTGAAAAGTTGATCCTTCCACAGGTGTCAGGAATTTGACACTGAGATCACCTGCGTAATGTGGCAGCTTTCAGAGAGCTGTACGTGTACACAACTGGGGCTAGCAAAAATTGTGCCCACCTGGGGAGATGCTATTTTTTAAAAAAAGATTCATCCAATAAACTAAAATTTCCACTTTCTACCACTGTAGGTTAATAATCCAACTTAGTATTAGTTGATGTAGAATATATTTTTTTATTCTGGTTGTCTTTTCTTTTTTTCCTTTTTTAAAACTTTTATTTAATAAATATAAATTTCCAAAGTACAGCTTTTGGTTTACAGTGGCTTTTTTCCCCCATAACATCCCTCCCACCCGCAACCATCCCATCTCCTGCTCCCTCTCCCATCTTATTTACAACAAGATTCATTTTCAATTGTCTTTATATAGAGAAGATCAACTTGGTATATACTAAGCAAAGATTTCAACAGTTTGCACCCACACAGACCACACAGAAACAAAAAGTGTAAAGTACTGTTTGAGTACTACTTATAGCATTAATTCACATTGTACAACACATTAAGGACAGAGATCCTACATGGGGAGTAAGTGCACAGTGACTCCTGTTGTTGATTTAACAATTAACACTCTTATTTATGTCAGTAATCACCCAAGGCTCTTGTCATGAGCTGCCAAGGCTATAGAAGCCTCTTGAATTCACCAACTCCAATCTTATTTAGAGAAGGCCATAGTCAAAGTGGAAGTTCTCTCCTCCTTTCAGAGAAAGGTACCTCCTTTTTTGATGGCCCGTTCCTTCCACTGGGATCTCACTCACAGAGATCTTTCATTTAGGTCATTTTTTTTTTTTTTTACCACAGTGCCTTGGCTTTCCATGCCTGAAATTCTGATTCTGAGTCCTGAATGCTGTTTAGTGCATCTGACATGATATAGAATATTTTGAACCAAAAGTAACATGAAGGTGAGTCACAGGTAATATTTCTGGAGTACTCAGACAAACACAGGACAAATGTGAAGCACTGTCGATTCACCTTAAAGACACTGTATGAGACAGCTAGAGCATGACCTGTTACGTAAACACGGTCCTGATTGCCTGGCTGCTGTAACAACCCTTCTGCAACAGCTTCCTTGCAATCTTTATTCAATAAACCCTGTTGATTTTAAAATCAACTCATACTATGTAGTACTCTATTTTGTCTACCCTCTCATGATGTCTTTTAAAAAATCTTACTCAGTGACTTCATTAAACTTTTCTCTTATCTGCCCTATTATTAATAATATAATGGTTGGATACGTTATCCTGCTTTTCAATGTTTCCCTCCTCTGTGCAGCTAATAGTTAACAGTCTGATAGCAAAAATCTGTCAACAGAGTTAATACACATATGATAAAATCCTGAATTTGGAGCAAATATCTGGCCTGTGTTTAATTAACGTTTGGTAAAACCCAATTGATAGTTCTTAACATGGCTATGGAGTAGCTATAATTAATGTCAGAATACCTTCTGATCTAACGGTTTACAATGTGATCTTTCTTTTTCTGAAAAAAAAAAAAGCCTCATGAAAGGACAGCTTATTTAGAAGATCAAGTAAACCTGAGTAGAAAGTGTGGGAGATGAAAGGAGGGTAAATTTCAAAAGTTACAAATCTTTTAGCGAGCTTTTCCTCATGTTAAAACGTTGCTTTGAGGTTTTAGAGTTCCAATTACATACTTGAACTTCTGAATTTTTATTGCTTTGACCTCTAATTCGTATAGATGTCCTATTAAATATATCAGTTTATTAATTTTACATGTCAGAAGATCCTCTATAATGGCAATTGTTATTCTTATGTCAGTTTTGTTGCTGATCATTAATCCAGGGAAGTTCAAGGGTTAGAAGTATAATCAGATTTTAAATAGAAACCAAAAGAAGTTTTTTCTTTTCCCTAGAGGAGATTGATATTTTAACAAAAACCAACTCATGAGAAAAAAGGTAGCATGGGCACTCTGATCAAGAAAGTTGCCTTGGAGTTCCCAGACAAGTAGGTAGGGGGGAAGAATCATGATCCACAGCCTGGCAGATGCTGCATTTTCACAAATTGATAGGACAGAGTGTGTCCACAGAAAGCCTTGAAAGGGACTTAGGGTAAATTTGAATTCATGCCGTTTCATCCTGGTAATCTGTCTGATGGACTTTCAACTGTCCGTGCTCACAACAAGCTTGGATTGGATTGGAGATTTACTGGGACATTGTCTCTACATGACTCCTTTATATGTGTTTAGCAAAAATGAGAAAAGCAAGGACAAAATGAAAGCCCACAGGTACAAAACCTAGTACATAGCAACAAACAATAGCAAAAACAAAGCAAGTAGAAAAGTAGGTATTTTGGGATTGGTGCTGTGGTGTAGTTGGTAAAGCTTCCACTGTGGTGCCAGCATCCCATATGCGCACCAGTTTGAATCCTGGCTGCTCCACTTCCAATCCAGCTCCCAGCTAGTGTGCCGGGGAAATCGGTGGAGGTTGGCTCAAATCCTCGGGCCTCTATACACAACTGGGAGACCCACAAGAAGCTCCTGGCTTTTGGCTTCAGATGAGCATAGTTCCAGCCAGTAACAGCCTTTTGGGGGAGTGAACCAGCAGATGGAAGATCTCTCTCTCTGTAGCTCTGCCTTTCAAATAAATAAATAAATCTTTGAAAAATAAAATAAAAATAATAAGCATTTAATAGCAAACAATGCAACACCTTCAAACCAAAGATATAATGAATTTATATGAAAGTCTGCGGTATCAAATGATACTTCTTTAAACAAAATGCCTGTATACACAGTTCCATGCATATCATTTTTATATGAATACTGATATTTAGTGATATTATGAAAATACATATTTGGTTAAAATTTTTAGATAATCAAAATAAATTTCATAATAGGAGATCAATATAGCTGTTTTAGCTTGCATTTGTTAAAACTGCTTCACCTGACAGCAGATCAAAAAGGAAAAGTAGTGTTTTGGCTTTCGTCATATAGTTAACACAACTGTTGATCGGAAAGCTTTGGCTTTATGCCAACTGAGTTTCTAAAAAACAACTCTAGGAGACTCCTCATAAGTGTTTATAAGATCACCATCAAATATCTGAAACAAGAAGACTATTCTGAATTAACTTCTCATCACAGTAAAGCCAGACACTGCCTCCCTGAACAGAAGAGCCTGGCAATCTTGTACAGGATTTTTGGAAACCAGAGAGACAGTGATGGAGATTGACAGGTGTTCAGAAGCTAATGTGAGATGACATTATCGCTACAAGTGTGGTTACTGAAGTGAGGTGTTGTTTGGTTGGCACTCAAGGCATGTTTATGGAGTGTCCTGATTGCTTACTTTCAGAAGCCAACTTCTGACACTGAAGGACTGGCTTACAGAAAGATATTTACTGAGTAGTCAATGATTGAACTGATTTTTAACAGTTTCTGGTAGGCTTTTTTTTTTTTTAACAACACTACAGGAAAATTAATTGTTTTCTAAAATTGTGGAAACTTTTCTCCAAAGGCAAACTGGGTGTCATCAACTTGGTTAGCAGAGTTGCTGCTTGGCATCAACTTTTAGGCCTGGCTTATGCAGTTCAAAACTCATATATCCTGTCACATTTGGCCTGGATAAAACCTCCCCTCCTGATGTGGTTGTTTGCAATATATTTTGCTTGTCCCTAGTTTTAATGATCTAAGCAACAGACTCTGATCAAACCTAATGGTCTACACTGGAGTTAATAAACAGCTGGCCCTTCTTCACTTGTGTTTTCTTTAAACCAGACAATATATAGTTCCTGTGAGAAAGTCTCAGGTGTATCCCCTTTTAGCTTGATGAAGGCAAAATCCCATAAGTCCTCTCTCTCTCTCTCTCCACTCTACAGTTGAGCTCTTGCTAGGTCCAGGCTTCCTGCTTGACTCTTGTCTGCATCCTGACCTCTCTGGAAACGGTAATACTTTTCTTCTGTTTCATGAGTTTAGATTTCACTTCCTCATTGTGTCTCATTCGACATAGACAAAACTACCATTTTTTCCCAGGCCATGGCCCTTTCTTAAGAGTGGCTAGCTTGGAATGATTAAAATGGACACAGATCTGAAAAGAGAGCTAATAGATCTGTTAGAAACAACAAAAATTTCAGAAATTGTGAAGACTTTTAAGAAAAATGTAACAATCTAAAAGTCTTATTGCATTTATAAGTGCTTGGTGATAGGAATTTTCAGAATGACCAATTTCTTAAATATGAGATTTAGTATTTTTTAGACTTTCCTATTTACTGAATGTTACCATGTTTTTTTCTAATACCTCCCATGAAATATTTCTCCTTTTGAAATGACTTTACTATATTTGTTCTAAATTTATTTTCAATAATCATTGTTTCAAAGAAAATGCATACAAAAATGCGTAACTGCAAGTAATCTTTATTCTTAAAGCTATTTCCACCCATATATCCCACAAATATTTGTTTGGCATTAATTATATTCAGTGTCTACCAACTGTCCCTTTAACAGTATTTCCATTTCTGAGTATGTATTTTGGGTTTCATCTTTGTAGGCTAAGTTCAATGTGTTCTTTGAAAGTTACACATTTAAAATTGTCAGTTGGTTGCCTCTATAATTGAGCACCAGCTTCCCTGCATATAATAGTCTGATTTCATCTTTCCTGTGGCTTATATTGTTTAAACTGATTATTTTGCCTTTTAATGTTTCACTGAAGAATGAGGAGGTCACTCTGAATTTGTCTCTCCCATATGATGTTTTCTCCTGCAAGACTGACTGAAGACCTACTCATTCTCCCCAAAGTTCAGGAATGGAGAGAAATGTTGGTGTCCAGTTCTGAAGCCTTGCTGAATCTATTTTAGTTTACACTCTCAGATGTCTTATTACATTCTAGAGTTTAGAAAGCTAAAAATCCCTTTCTTCAAAATCTGTCTTTATCCCAATAAATAGACCTGCATAAGAGCTTTGGAAAAAGGTAAATAATGTTAACACTGATCCCCTGGGTTACGATTTGCTTTGTTTAAAGGCTTTCGGGTAATTTCTCTTGTTCATCACCTTGCTCTCACATAGCAAATATCCTAATGACTTATGCTTGCCAAGTTTGATTGTTTTTAGTCATTACATGTCATAAGGGATTGTGGGTCTCAAAAGTATAGGTTTAGCTGTCTTAATAGTAAAAAAAAAAATCTAAAAGTGTGCTTCTATTGATAGAAGATCAAAATGTGAGTGAGTGTTGCTGGCATGATTTAAAGTATGGTTTCTTTTATTCTATAAGCGTCTGTGAAATAATGAAATGGCAGAATCTAAGTTTCATATAGGATCCTGCTTCAGTGAAATATAGAGTTGGGAAGTGAAAAGTTTCTTAAAGCTAACGACACAACATACACATGCAATTTCTAGTCATATTCAATTGTTAAGAATACTCAGTTGTTAGGAAGCTAGGCAGATGTCGCCAGTAGCTACTAGAAAGGCTGAGATAAATTGCTTAATCGGGCTGCTATGTGCTGAGTAAAACTATACTGTGGAACTACAGATCTGACTGGGAAAATAACAGCAAAGCACCTGAAATGCCCTACTCAGATGAAAATGCTTTTGCATTAACAGAATGCATCTTTTGCTAAGGTATAGCAGAAAACTACAGCAAGTACAGATAATCTGAGTGATTCACGTGAATTTTCAACTTTAAAAAGGTGTACCAATGCCATCTCACTAGTCCAAGTGATCAATTTCTGTTCACAATTGATCATAATGATAGGTCTAAGAGCCAAAGGGATCACATAAACAAGACTAGTGTCCGCAAATACTGATAGAATAAAAAAGGGAGAGAACGATCCAACATGGGAAGCGGGATACACAGCAGGCTCATAGAATGTCAGATGTCCTAAACAGCACTCTGGCCTCAGAATCAGCCCTTAAGGCATTCAGATATGGCTGAAGAGCCCATGAGAGTATTTCAGGCATGGAAAGCCAAGACACTCTGGCAGGGGAAAAAAAAAAAAAAGAACCTAAATGAATGATAATGATCTCTGTGAGTGAGTTCCCAGTGGAAACAACAGGTCATCCAAGAAGGAGGTACCTTTCTCTGAGGGGAGGAGAGAGCTTCCACTTTAACTATGGCCTTGTCTAAATATGATCAGAGTCAGCAAACTCAAAAGGTCTCCATAGACTTGGCAACTAATGACTAGAGCCTAGGGTGATTATTGACGCCATAAACAAGAGTGTCAATTTGCTAAATCAACAACAGGAGTCACTGTGCACTTCTCGTGTAGGATCTCTGTCCTTAATTGCTGTACATTGTGAATTAATGCTATAGCTAGTACTCACAGTATTTTACACTTTGTTTCTGTGTTGGTGCAAACTGTTGAAAGCTTTACTTAATATATGGTAAATGATTTTATATAAAGAGAATTGAAAATGAATCTTGATGTGAATGGAAGGGGAGAAGGAGTGGGGGGGAAGCCATTGTAATTCATGAACTGTACTTTGTAAATCATATTCATTAAATAAGTTGAAAAAAGGTGCAGGGATGATATACATGTAGTAGAAACTATACTTGGATTTTTGACTTTTTGGCTGTGATGTGCAACACTCAGGTGCTGGCAAGTGGACTGATAAGCATCTGCCAATCTTGTAATCATGGGTTCAAACAACTGAATCTCTGGTATGCTGTGTTACCAGCATTATTGCACATTGTTATGTGTTATGTCTATAAAATACCAATATCTATATGTACATGAGCCATTCACTTTATTACTCATTCAGATTTGTATTAAATGGTTCTGCCTAAGTGTAGGATCTTGTAAATAATTTTTTCTGAGCATGTTTCAGGTAGTTCAAGCTAAGCTATGATGTTTGGTAGATTATGTATATTAAGTGCACCTTTGACTTATTTTCAATTTACTATGAGTTTAGGACATAAAACCATCGTAAAGGACACAATGCATTAGTATGACTTTGAATATGTAGTGCTTGGAGAAAGGAAAGGAACGTGATTGGGGATTGTGGGGAATGTATGACTGAATTCTGGTTTCAGTGGTCTAGTTAAAGCAACTGGTAGCAGTATAAAAGGAAATATAATTGGTTGACTAAAAACTTAGAATAGTTACTTGAATTAAGTTTATGTAAGAAATTCCTTGGCATGTTATAAAATAATAAGTTTGATTTGAAAACTAGATAGTGTTTTGCATACGATAATTACTCACCTATATCCTGTGAGGCCTCAGATGAGGACTTTCATTTTGCTATGGTGTTAATGCTAACTGTTGATCGAGTAAGAGAATGGCTGGTCTCACAGAGTAGCTGACTTTGCCTTGATGCCCATGTGACTTTGAAGTAAAATATGGAATCTCTGGAAGGATAGAACCTGAATTACTGAAATTATCTGAAATAAACATATGCATGGTAAACCATGATAGGCAGCAAGACTTAGTGGGGAAAAAAAATCAATCTTTTGATCCCCTGAAATAAATGAATGGAAAACTAAGGCCCTACTTGATCTGAATAACCAATGTGAAAGTCTGGGGCAAAGAAATGTCTTGAGTTCCAGAGGAAATCACAGCTGTTCCCCTTAATTCCAGACCACAGACTTTAACAAAGCTGTCACTTCGGGATTAAATAGTTGACTGAGATCATTATTGCTACAAGTGCCTGGAAAAGAACATAACAGGTTTTCTCAAAGGGATCTATGGTTATTTATAAAAGCTGCTTTACCCACATCTTTAATCAGCCAAGGCTCTAAAGTGACACTCATTTCATGGCATACAGTATAAGCTACTGTATTTACTACAGTCATAGGGCAGTTTATTGTGGTCAGGTGGAAAATGAACTGGAGTTGAGCCACAGATCCACTGTTAGCCAGGTGGACCCATCTACCTGAGTGCCTGCTTGTAGTGGAAGTACTTGTCGATCTGCACATGTCTTCCATTATCTCATTACTTCTCATTACTCATGGACCTCTAAGGTGTGTGCCCCCCGGAGGTTTCATGACCTTGCTCTGATAGGAATTGTTGTATTTTACTTTTTTCTTTATTTCGTATAATTGGAATATGTGCCTTCCTAGGCACATTAGCTGGAATCTAGATGGTATCAAGGTAGCACTCAGATACAGGATTCCTGCTTTGTAAGTGGCAAGTTAATCTGAACCACAATGCCAGTCCCGATTTTTGCTCTTAATTTGAGAGACAACAAACTTTCAATTTTACATTATCACTTTTTTAGCTGATTTTTAACTATATCATTTACACATTTATTTATTTTTAAGAATACATAATGACTTAGTTTGGAGACATTTGTGCAATACTGAATTTGTTCATACAAAGTTATTATCGACCATTAGGAAGATCTTTAGTTATTTCTGAAAAATGTTCTTGTATGTTTATGTTTCAAAGGTTTTTTTACCTTATATTGATGATGGCTAATATGGATTTTTAAGAAAAATATGCTTTTTAACTGTAAATTATAGATTTTTGCCTATTTATCTCCAGAAATCTAAGTGGTCTAATAATTTCAATAGATTAGTAGATGCTTTGTCTTTCCAAGTAGACAATGCCTTCTGAAAATATTGTTTCTTGCTGCGTTATTTATTTTGAAAAAAAAGTGAAATGATATAAAAAAGTGGATTGAGACCAAATATTTTCCCTGACTTTAATGAAAATGTACTTGGTGTTGTATTTTTAAGTGGGGCTTTGGCTCTGTTTCATACAAATACTCTTGCAAAGTTAAAGAATTAACATCTTATTAAAAGAATTTTTAAAAAATTAACAGATCTTTTAAAAAAATTATTTATAAGTTACAGAAAGAGACAGAAGGTGTATGTGTGGTGGGTTTCGATTTTTAAGCAAATCGAGATGTATTTAAGTCAAATACCTCATGTTGCAGCATCACAAGGAGACTCCAAGGGAGAAGACCTGAGAAACGATTCCCAACAAGTTTCTTATTGGAGTCTCTGAGGATTTGAATTGTGTCCCCTAACCCCAGCTCCAAATCTGGTCAAAGAGTAACTATGCTTTTTAATCTTCTCCACATAAAAATAAACAGTGCTGAAATATTAACCATAGAGAGTTAACTTTAAAATAATGTTCTTCTATTCTTATCCGAACTAATCTCACACAGCGTTCCACTTCCACAAACCTTCTACAGCATGCTTATTCCTTCAGTTCCTCTATTAAAAATTTTTTTTTCTACATCAATTAACCCTCCATATCCAAGAATACATTAACATGCTTACAGTTTTCTCATGATTACAATTACAACTCAGTAGTCTACTGCATCTTAGGAAGTATAACAAGGATTCCTAGACCATTACACTCTTTAGGGTAGTGGCGATGGGCCAGAGGATTTTATAGTTTAGCAAGGCATGTGTTGACAATTGGAGAATGGCTGAATCTTAAATAGGTGTGCAGAGAAATTTGTATAATTTAGCAAATGACAAAATGTAAACTCTTGCAATCGGAGCAGCCAGAGTGCCCACTCTTGTCAGTCTAGGAAAAACCTTAAGAGGGAGATTGTAAAACATGGCCCTGCAGGAAGTCTGGTCAGTGTAAAAACAGCAGTTTGAAATGAACCCTGTGATGATGAATGCTTACTAATGTCTTACAATGACTAAGGAAAGGTCAACTGAGACCCGGTGCTGGGCCTTGGCTCTTGAACAGATGCAGTCCATACCCTCAACACACACATACACACATATGCATTCATATTTCCTGACATTTGAGATGAAGGGAAGATGGTACTGAGTAGATCCTGGGCAGGTCAGGCAAGTCAAAGTCAGGAGGGCCTAAGTAGAGTTTGAGAGAAAGTAAGTTGGTCTGGTCCTCCTCTAAGATACTCCTCCTGCATGAGTATAGCAAGAGACCTGGGCTGAAAGGGAAGTTTTATCTTCATGAAAGACAGACTGGAGGTCACTTTATCTGCTGGTTCACTCCCGAAGTGGTCACAATAGTCATGGCTGAGCTGGGGCGAAGCCAAGAGCTTCACCAGGGTCTCCCACAGGGGTGGCAGGAGACCACGCACTTCGACCATCTCCCACTGCTTTTCCTAGGCCTTTATTAGGGAGCTGGATTAGCAGCAGAGTAGTACCCGTATGGGATGCTGGGGTAGCAAGTGACAGCTGTACCTGCTATACCAAAATGCCAGCTGATATTTAAAAATTTTAATATGTTCCCCAACACTTCTTTTCACTGTGAACAGAATTAATCTAATTTACTTATTTTGAAAGATCATTACATCTCTGAAAAGAATTTCAACTTATTCATAGCCTTTTTTTTAAAAAATACCTTGACAGGTTTTAATTTTAACACTTAAAATTGTTTGCATGTGCGCACAAATAAGATTAGTGTTTAATTTGCCCTTTAAAAGCTACCTTTGAAGGTTTTGGGGATTAAGTTATTTCAAGTGGGTAAATGGGAGATTTTATCTCATATTTTATTAAAATGCTTAAGTATCAAGGGAGACCTGGGTCTTTTGATCTTTTGATAAATCTTATCTATAAAACCATCTAAGTATAGTATAATTATTATAGGTAGCAATTCTCTCAAACATAATCTCAGGGCTTTCTTAGATTGATTCTTTTGTTTTGTGTTCATTTTTCAACAAGTCTTCCAGTAGTAGACATAAATGTTTTAGTTTTTTGAATACTATCAGTTTCAGTTTGCTCATCTATCTCACAATATTTAGATTTTAACCTAGAAAGAAATTTGGCATAAATTCACTTAGCCAGTTGCCTTATATAACAAGGGGACCCAGTAAGTCATGGTTATTTCATTGAATTGAGTATTCACTCCACATTGTTTCTTCTCTATATGAAGAGAAAAGAGAAGCAATGAGTCCAGCGTGGCCTGACAGTCACAACTGGTACTTGAAGGGTCCTGTACTGTATCATTGCTGCCAAACTTCCAAAATCTTAAATATTTAAGCTCTTCTAGTATGTCTATTCAAATAGTGCTTACTAAAATTAGTGGGCATGAATAAAGACCTCCTTAGCATTTCTGTATCTTACATTTATTTTAGTTTCTGTCTTGCAGAATAACGTCCTCCTTACAGGACCTGTTTTCTTGACACTGTACAATTTCAGTAAGTAGAATTTCCAAGTCAGGGAGTGAAAATGTCTTTATTATCATCTATGTTAAATTCACAAGAAACTAAGCTTCTGAAGAATTTGACATTGTTTTAATGTTCAGTGCTGGTAAAGCTGTTTGCTAATTTTTATAGAATATGGTCATTGCAATTGCTAGTTTGAATTTGTGAATTCAAATGCTATTTTCATAAGTTATTACAGTGAATATTTAGTGTAAGGGGGGTGTTAAAAAGAGGACAACAGTTTAAAAAAATCTATATTTAAAGATTAAAAAGGGGGGCCAGCGCTGTGGCGCAGTGGGTTAACACCCTGTCCTGAAGTGCCAGCATCCCAAATGGGCTCCGGTTCTATCCCGGCTGCTCCACTTCCGATCCAGCTCTCTGCTGTGGCCCGGGAAAGCAGTGGAGGTTGGCCCAAGTCCTTTGGTCCCTGCACCCACGTGGGAGACCCAGAGAAGGCTCCTGGCTCCTGGCTTCGGATTTTGTAGCTCCAGCCGTTGAGGCCATTTGGGGAGTGAACCAGCAGAAGGAAGACCGACCTCTCTGCCTCTCCTCTCTGTGTAACATTGACTTTTGAATAAATAAATAAGTCTTAAAAAACAAAGATTAAAAAGGAAGGATTTAGCTCTAGTCAACAATAAAAATCTGAAAATACATTCATATAGGTGAATTTTTTTCTAATATTAAATTTAGCAAGATTACAGGAAGAAAGTATTCAGAAAGCAGTTTCATTCTTAAAGTTTTTTAGTTACAACTGTCCAATAATGGGATTGGTTTCATTTTGAACATATTGATTTCACCTGTACTAACATCTCTCAAGCTGAAATAGGATGACCACTGGCCAGAAGTGAGATTTCTATGTGATGAATTATTCCCAATGTCCCTTCTCTAATTTGTTTAGTTTCAGCTTTTAAGTTATACAATATTATGGACAAAAATATTACATTTCCTCTATTAATACCAAGTTTTATTTTTTGCCTTAATCTTACTTATTTTGTATAGGAACTAATATAAGCTGCATTTTTTTTTTTGCTTCAGATATCAATATACTCAATACTTCATTTTAAAGATTATTTTCCTTATATCTTGCAATTAAAAAGGTCAGAATTGGTTTCTGGTACACAGGAAATTGCAATATGTGAAAAAATGTGCCCACTGGGTTGAGAAAGAGCTATGTAAAGTTTAAAGCCAGATGATGACCTTTAATCTTTGCTGTAATTCTGTACCATTCAATCTTCAGGTTGGGTTCTGTTCTATTATCCATCCAGTATATATTAACCAGCCATCTACCATGTGGAAAGTTTTGTTTTACTAGAGGAGACTGGTGAACAAAACCATGTAAAATCTTGCCCAATGAGTTACTATTCTGAGGAGGTTTGGGACTGATAATACGTATACAAAAACACACCACTAAACATAATACAAATGAGGGAAGAAGAATGATGGGGCATAGTCATTGAAGAAGTGTTCCCAAAAACGTTAAAGTCTCTAATAAAAGAAGAAAAATGAGGATGCATAACAGTGATAATGCCTCAGGTGGAGAGAACACATTAAATATCTTAGATCCATAGTCCCCTGAGGAATCTAAGATACAAAGGAAAACAGAGGAGAGTGGGAGGTGGTGAGATCTGAGAGGTATTGAGGGACAAGCCCTTCAAAGGTTGTAAGGTCTGATAAGAACTGTGTACCTCATTAAGTGAGACAGGAAATCTTTCAGGATTTTAGCAGTGGAGGTGAGGTATCCAACCTTAGTAGATTGAGCTTGGCTTTATTATCCATCACTTAGAACACAGTATAAGAAGGCAAGTGCTGACTGAAGAATATTTTAGAGACAGCACAAATATGCCAGGCCATAGATAACAATGGCCTAGGCAATACTTCTAATCACTGAGAAGTGGAGATGAGACGGTATAGGACAGACATCTACCAGAGTATTAGAAGAGATTCTCCAATCAAATGCATCACTGTACACAGTGGCTGTGCTTTGATTGTGGGTGTGTGTTTGTGAACAGAGTAAAAGAGTTAGCTAAATTTTGTTTTCCTCCCAATATTCATCACGGTATATGCTGAAACCTGAATTTTTAAACACATACTGGATTTTTCCAGGGAGGTAAGTGTTGGAAGAGAAAAAATACACTTTATAAGTAATCATCAAAATTTGAAGTCTATGTAATATCCAGTGGTTTATTATTTACTGAAAAGGCTTTACTGCATTTGAAAGAACTATTTATATATTATTGCTAGTTCTCCTTGGAGCCTAGCACTAAAATTAAAAAGTATATATTGGCATTCTGGTACAAGGATAGATTTGAATTTTTTAATTATGAAATATAACTGTATAACATTCTCTAGAAAATAGACATCAAATCCAAGAAATGAATCAATTTCATTTTCAAAATTTGTTTAAAGAACCTTAAGAATCTGAAAGTGACATGTATGTATAGGTTTTATGTATGACAAAAACATGATGTGGTATTTGAAGATATGAATTAGTATAGAACACAACGTTTTACTAAGGGAACTCCCATTTTTTTTCTCCCAAATTGAGTGATCTATACTAAAGTGTTTGTTTAGTATTGCTTGCTCTTTGCTTTATAACATACTTTACTCATACTTATAAATATTTATGCAATTCATAATTTTGTGTGGTTATTTCTATTTGCATTAAGATATTTTTAAGTATTATCCTTCATCAGTACCTATAATATTGGCTGCTACTTAGTATTAATATATTTGTTTACTGAATAGCTAAGTATATTATTAAATATAAAGCATTTGGATATAAGTTTTGCTACTATCTTATAGCAAAACAAATGCATGACTTTAGAAATTTAACTATGAATGACGAAAGAGGTTTGGATCGAGTAGCATGCATATCAAATCTCTATACACATGAAGCTTCAGAGAGGCCTGTCTGGGTTGGTAGGGACTGGACTTCAACAAGCTTTGAAAATGCTAAAAGTATTCAGTTAAAATTTAAACCTAATTTTTTTCAGAAATGTTGAAATGCTTAGGATGGAGATGATAAATCATTACAGGATAAAATATCCTCTTTTTTTAAAAGGGAGTTGACAGAATTCTACTTCTCATAGGAATGTGTGCCCATTTTCCTGGAATTAGGCCTGGATGAATAATTTCACTAGCATATAGGTGCAATGTCATTCTCTCCCCATAATAATTCTTTGCAGCATGTTTTTATAAGACATTTTACTTATTTGAAAGAGTTACAGAGAGAGGTAGAGACAGAGAGAGGTCTTCTATCTGATGGTTCACTCCCCAGATAGCCGCAACAGCTGGAACTGCACCGATTCAAAGCCTGGAGGCTCCTCCAGGTCTCCCATATGGATGCTGGTGCCCAGGGATTTGGGCCATCTTCTACTGCTTTCCCAGGCCACAGCAGAGAGCTAGATCAGAAGAGGAGCAGCCGGGACTAGAACTGTCACCCATATGGGATGCCAGGGCTTTAAGCCTCTGCGCTACAGCGCCAGCCCCAGTGCAGCATATTCTTGAGTTATAATTCACTGAATAGTTTTGCATTTAAGTTAAATATAGTAACCAGCTTATAGAAATAAGGTGGTTCTTGAAATATTGGTCCTAAGCAAATTTTCTCAGCATTTTTAACACGTGTGATAATTTATATCATCCTGTTGTATAATTACATGGTAATTGAATTTATATAAATGTTACTATACACATAGTGTGATTTATTTTTTAAGTTTTGAGATTACAAAGAGAGACAGAGAGGTCTTCCATCTGCAGGTTCACTCTCCAGATAGCTGCAATGGCTGGAGCTGGGCTGATCTGAAGCCAGGAGCCAGGAGCTTCTTCTGATTATCCCATACAGGTGCAGGGGCCCAAGCACTTGGGCCATCTTCCACTGCTTTTCCAGGCCATCAGCAGGGAGCTGGATCAGAAGTGGAGCATCCAGTACTTGAACAGGTGCCTATATGGGTTGACAATGCTGCAGACCTAGCTTTAACCTATCATGCCACAGCTCTGGTCCCTCTCATTCACTGTTTTCACCAATAAGAAAGAAGTGCATTAAATGACTCAGAAGCTACTTCTAATACCACTGGTTACTCACTTGTAGTTACCCAATATGAAGAAATATGGTTAAATTCCGAAATGAACTTACTAGTGCACCTTGCATACAAACTGTATTTGTGACTTCAGATTTCATAGCAATAAATATTTTATAAATTTAAATCTTATAGACTGAAACAATTTAGTATACTTGCTCCTGATAACTGTGAACAAGAGAATTAATGGGCTCACAATAAAGAATAACTATTTCCCTATCTTTATCATTATCTAGTATCTTTTCCAGATGAGAATATAAAACTTATGAATATTTCATCTATTGATAATATTTAAAAATTTATAAAATATAGCTCATATCTAGGAAATCAAACATTATATTGCTGCAAGCAACTTTGGAAACTTTAGTAAGAAAAAGCAAACCTAGCTGTCAAACATTTCAGTAATTGAATTTCTTTGAGAAATGCCTTGGTTTGTCAGTTCTGACTTTACTGTCAAAATAAAATAAAAATAACTTGGGAATTCATCTGAGATAACACCAGGGATATTTTGATAAAGCCAAGGCAGAAACACTAAGTGTTTTCTCAGAAGCACTTTGTACTAGATTACTCCACTGTACTATTAGTTCATTTGAGCCTTGTGTCTATTATCTGGTGCTGAAGTCTGAGACTAATGACCTGTCAATTGGCAGTACATAAGCCTTTCTTCCGGTATTAGGATGCATACCATCATTGCTTAAAATGCCCAATATACTCTTTGTCAATTACTCCATAAGTGCAATTCATCTTTTACTGCTTCCGCACTTAGATTGCATGTAAAATGTTTAGTGGTTAATTAGCCTGGAAGTATGTCCAACTTATGAAAAACCAGGTAGGAGAAAAAAATGCCATAAAATTAATGACTTACTCTGGTTCTTATTTGGTAAAATGACGTTAATTTAATCCCTTTGGAAATTTATCTTTGAGTAATATTCAGGCTTCTCTTATAATCGGCTTTGGAAATTGTCCAGTCTGGATTTTCCCCTTTGGTCTTCGCTTCTCTCCAAAGGGCTTGTCTGTATTATGAAGAGATTGACAGCTTGTCTAACAACTGTAGAACATAATACTGATATATAATATATGTATATATGTATGTATACATATATCAATACATATTATCTTGTAACTTTTCTGTATTGAAATCTGAAATATCAAGCCGAAACACGTATCCATAAATGAAAACAATGTTTAGGTTGACCTTAAGTTCCCATTAATCAGGCAGAGGAAAATTATAGAAATGCCTGACATATAGAAATATTATAAAACAATTTTAGTCTTAAGGATATCAAGTTGAAAATCATTAATATAAAATACCACATTGAAATTCATTGTTCAGCTATACTTAAATATCTAATAAAAGTACTAGGAAATTCTTAACAGAAGTGTATTTTCCTTTTAAGAAGGACACTCTTTTATAACGTACACCTTAGTAAAATCAGTTTGTACAATATTAGAGTAATATAAAGGCATTCTTAAATTGGTCTTCAGCAGACATTTCCATTAATTCCTCTGTTAATACCTCTGTTTCATCAATATGTTCACTAATACCTCTATGAATATCATTTAACTAAATTAGAATCTGTACCTACTTTCTAAATTGTGTTGCATTTACCCTAGCTCAGCTACCTGCTTATACTGTGTAACATGGAGTTGAGAAAGGTTCTTCCCTGCTGTGGCTTGTATTCACTGCTCTCCTCATCAGCTAAGCACTCACTAAGGATACATATACTTGATTTGCGCCTGTGGCACAGCAGGTTAATCGTCCACCCATCCCATATGGGCGTCGGTTCTAGTCTGGCTGTGCCTCTTCTGATCCAGCTCTCTGCTATGGCCTGGGAAAGCAGTAGAAGATGGCCCAGACACGGGGCCTGTGTACCCACATGGGAGACCCGTAAGAAGCTCCTGGCTCCTGGCTTCAAATTGGCACAGCTCAGGTTGTTGTGGCCATTTGGTGAATGAAGCAGTGGATGGAAGACCTCTCTCCCTGCCTCTCCCTCTCACTGTTAGTAACTCTATACTTCAAATTAAGTGTATTTTTTAAATATTTATTTGGTTATAGCCCTAAAATATGAGGATTAGCTCTTTAGAATTCAGGTAACTTGGTCATGTGCTTCTTAGGTTTCTGAGATAGTCTTAAGAAGATACTCTTAAAAATCTATTTAGAATCACCTTTTGGCCTTTTGGTGAAGATCGGTGTAAAAATCTATGTAGAAATTACTTTTTATTAAGCAGGTAAATTTTTATATTCACAATAAGAAAATCTGTTTCTGAAACATAAGTGAAGTTTGCAAATTCGTTTGATTCTACTTATCCTGTGGCTGACTCTTAACATACTCCATGGAATATTCACTTTTTAGTACTTAGACAACTTTCTCGTTAAATTTACCTGTCAGATTCATCAAATCTCATATAGAGAAAACACATTGGAGACTGCGTTAATGTTATTTAACACATCTCCATTACATTAGTTTCATCAAATTTTAAGTTGTATATTGCTTCCTATATTCATTAGACTTTGAGTTTGATGGTTTCTGTAAGGACAGGATAAATTTATGGCAAGATTTATATCCTTAATTTAAAAAGAAGGCATTTCTGATTAAAGTACTATTTCGTATTAGAAGAAGTAATAGATGACTATCATTAAAGGATATGCACACTTTATTGGATTACAGTAAAATTTTAAAAATAATAAAATGTATTTATTTTGGTTCAAATTTGAATTTAAAATTCCCTTTAGCAGTTTTATACAATGATGAAAGTTGTAAAAATCAATTATTTTGATAAACATCAACATTCTACACATGTGAATAGTACTTTAGTGTTAAATATTTTGTAAAAGTCAAATAGAAAAGATCTACCCATAGTGAGAGAGATGTTTCAATGAACCCCTGCATAATTTTATATACTGTAGAATCCAGATTGTAATTTCAGCATAGTTTTGGATTTTTTAACTTCAGGAGAAAAGGATTGAGAACATCATTTCACTTTTTGATTAGGTCCAAGTAGATTCTTTAGACAATTAAAATAGAACAATATCATTTGGATAGATCTCCAAGACTCATGAAAGTCTGTGAATAAATGCTGACTCTGTTTCTTTGACTAAGTGGAATATCCCCTGTAAAGATCTCGGTTGAATCTTCTCAAGTTTGTTGAGCAGGCATTCCCTTACATAAAAGACTTTAATACTAAAAAGTAAGAGTTTCCAGATTACTTTGGGTTTTGTTTCTCTACCTGATATCCAAGTTCTTCAAAGAAACACCTCATGCAGTAATATCCTAAGAACCTGCCTAGGTGCTCTTAACTCAAAATGAACTGCTTTCTTCTCTTTGTGAAGTTAGGCCCTTAGATTTATACTGTTTGTGATTGAAGTCTTATTTTATCCATTTTTAGAACACATATAATAAAGTACATTAATACTTTATTACTTGATTTCATTTATAAATATTGAAAAAGAAGTACTTGTTGTGAGAATAACCAGAGGACAGCAAAATCACTTGGCTCCTCCAGTAGTAGTTTGAGGTTTCCTTCTCCTTCCTTCATCTTAGATAAATTATCACCCTGAAAAATACTGGAAATCTCCTAGGTAATATGGTTCCTTGTGAATGAACACCTTCCCCTGAGAATCAACAAGGAAGAGGTAGCAAGGGTCAGAGAAGTAAAAGGAGAACATAGGAGCCAGTGCTGTGGGGCAGTGGGTTAAAACTCTGGCCTGCAGTGCTGGCATCCCATATGGGTGCTAGTTTGAGTCCCAGCTGCTCCACTTCCGGTTCAGCTCCCTGATAATGAGCCTAGGAAAGCAGTGGAAATGGCCCAAGTCCTAGGGCCCCTGCATCTGTAAGGGAGACCTAGAAGAAGCTCTTTGTTCCTTGCTTTGGCCTGGCCCAGCTCTGGCTGTTGCGGCTTTTGGGGTGTAAACCAGTGGATGGAAGACTCGTCTCTCTCTCTGTTTTTCCCTCTGTCTCTACCTCTCCCTGAAACTCAGTCTTTCAAATATATAAAAGTAAAATGTTAGCATTTTCCCTCCTTCATGTTTTTAAACATTTTATGAAGAAGTAATTACAATCCTATATATATGAAGATTTATTCATCCACTTATTTGACAGGCAGAGCAACAGGGAAGGAAGGGGAAAGAGAGGGAGGGAAAAAAGAAGCAATGAAAGGAGGAGAGGGGGGAGGAAAGGAGGGAGAGAGAAAGATCCTTCATCTGCTGGTTCAACCCCCATTGGGCACAGTAGCCAGTTCTGGGCCAGGCTGAAGCCAGGAGCCATGAACACTGAGTCTTCCGTGTGGGTCACTGGGGCCCTAGTACTTGGGACATTTTCTATTATCTTCCAAGGTGCATTAGCAGAAAGCTGGACTCGAAGCAGTGTGGATGGGACTCAAATCACCACTAGGAGATGGGATGCCTTCGCCATAAGCAGCTACTTTAACTGGTAGCACCACACTGGCCTCCAGGATCACAATTTCTCTGATAGTATTGTCTGGGTAATATCAATATTCTCATTTAATAGGTAGTGAAAATTAGGCTTATAAATGAGCTATTGTTACAATAATGAGAAATAAAGGCAAGATTAAATTTTGATCTTTCTAACATCAATAGTCCAGATTTTTGTCATTTTAATAGCATTTCCTTACCTATGAACAGTAAAGTCCCATTACAAAAAAGTGTGACTTTTAATTTTGTTGTAAGGAATCTGTAACAATATGAAATGAGAAGGAAGCCCATCTAGGAAGGAAAACTTCAGTGTAGTCTCTAGAGTTCAGTTTTTGTCAATAACCAAGTAGTTCACAATGTGCCAATCCCTTCTTGGAAGATAAACATCAGAATGTTCAAAATCGGTATCCTGATTTTCTTTAGTGCCAACATACTTCAATAGAATTATTTTTAAATTGAGTGATCTGCTGGATTAGTGGAAAAAGATTAGGCTTTAGAATTGATGTGAAATGGATTTTGAGAGCACCAGCTCTTATTGCTGTACAAAGATAAGCAAGTTGTTTTCTCTGAAGGGACTTATAATTCATAGGATAAAAATGTTTATTACACAAAAGATAATAAAGCACAGAATGAGTATTGAATAATTGCTATTGTTGCTATATTACTATTGTTGCTATTTATCTTAACACTGAAAGGAGGATCCTTCCTGGCAAGGGCTTTAACTATTTCTAGAATTATAAAGAAAAATGTATAATGTATAGAAACACAAAGAAAAATTACTTTCTTCATGAAGTTTTCAGTTGGCCACTCTATCTATGGGTTCTACATCTGCAGTCAACCGAACATAGATTCAAAGTAACAATAACAAAAAAAAAAAAAACCTCTGTACCTACACATATTATACATTATAAGTAACCTAGAGCTGATTTAAAGTATATGGGAAGATGTGCATAGGTTCTATTTATGTCCTATGACATTTAATATAAGAGCTTTGATAATCCAGGGATTTTAGTAACTGAGTATCCTGGAACCAATCCTCTACAGTTACTAGTAGAGGACTGTACTTATAAATATGTGTATTTGTTGCATAGAATAATATATAAATTTGAAAAGCACAAATTGAAAGAAACTCCTAGACACTCCCACATTAATTCAAAGTAGATGTCCTGATTCTCTTTTGCTTTAATTATCTTCAAAGAAATCTTTCAATCATAAACAATTTAATCAGAAATTTCTCTACTACTTCTATCTAAACATGAACAGGAAACTATACCTGTTTCACTCCAAGGAATTTGTTATTCCAAGCCAATGTGCAGCTGTTCCAAGGAAACTTATAAATGCACAGAAATGAAACATCAATATTTTTGTATTGTGTTTAATGCTTTTATAAAGGTTTTCATGTTCTGAACCTTATACATTTTTATAGCTTATTTTTAAGTTAAGCATAAAATCACAAAAATTAGGACTTTAGATGAAGCATGGGCCCTTATGTTATCAGTTTGTTGATAATCTGCTCTGTTTAAAATCTTCCTCAGTCTTTAGATTCTACCACATTAAAATGTACAAACTGTTTAGTCCCCACTGATGTAACCTGCAATAGCTTTCTTCTGAAATCTCATCTCCCTACTGGCTTCAGCCCCACTCTGCCTGGCAAATGGGTATATAACTCATTTTATTCAAACTTGATTCTCCTTCCTCATGTGTCCACCTGTGGAATGTTCCTAATCTTACCAAAACAATCAACAAATTGGCGGTACTTCATTTACATGTACTTTAACCATGCGGCAGTTGATTCAATCTGATATATCTGATTTTTTTTTTTTTTCAAGAAAGGCATTTCTCACAGAACTCTGTGGGAATTATCCTTAACTTACGGGGACTTTCTGATAAGACAAGGGACAGTATGTATATAAGGATAAATAGAACATGGACAAGCTGAGGCCACAGCTTGTATAGTTTAGGTCTTGACATTTAAGTTATCTGTAGATGAAGTTGGAGACTGAAGGCAGCAGATATCATTCAGTTCATGAATGCTAGACTTTATAGATTTTCTTGATGGCTGAGGGTAACATATCAATGAGTTTATGAGAGCAATAAATGATTTATATCATTTTCTAAAGATCTTATTTATTTGAGAGGCAGAGTTACAAGAGATGGAGAGACAAAGAGAAAGGTCTTCCATCTGCTGGTTCACTCCCCAGATGGCCTCAATAGCTGGATCTGAGACAATCCGAAGCCAGGAGATTCTTCCTAGTTTCCCGTGCAACTGCAGGGGCCCAAGTTCTTGGAGCCTCTTCTACTGCTTCCCTAGGCTATAGCAGAAAGCTGGATTCAAAGAGGAGCAGCCAGAGCTAGAATTGGTGCCCATATGGGATGCCAGTGCTGCAGGCGGAGGATTAACCTGCTGTGCCATAGCACTGGCCCCAATGATTTATATTTTAAAAAGATCTGTTGGCGAGATGGAGCATAGATAGGAAGGAAGTAGAATGAAAATACATAATCAGTTTATCGAAAACTAAAACTGAAAGTCCAATGAAGATTATATGAGTGAAAAAAGACAAATCATAAAAATATTCTTAATATTGAAGTTCCATCAAATTTATTTCTTAAGAAGTAGAGTGCCAAAGTGGGATACAGAAGTGAAAACTAGAATCATGATTCTGTCATGAGGACTTATTTGGATGATGGCTTGTAAACAAGACATGGAATTTGAGAAGGAAAATGCAGTTTTGTAGGTAGAAAAAAATTGTGTGAGCTATATTTCGGGTTCATAAATGATGTTTGCGTTGTGATCTCAGTTGGACACATTTCATAGTGATCTAAAACTGATGGAGAGATGTCTGGCCATCTCTGTGGTATTATATTTGTGGAATATAAGTCTTTCTACTCAATCTCTACTGCAAAGAACTAAAAAAAAAAATGCCATTAATAGAGGTACCCAGAATCCCCATGCTCTTGACTCTTGTCAAAGAGTTTAAATGAGAAGTTATTCTTCTTCATGCAAAGGAGAAAGCTGATATTCAAGAAGGAAACCTTGAGCAAAAGCCTTCTGCTATCCATCACATCTCAAATTAGTGTAAATTCTACTATATTATCAAGTTGAATTATCAAAATGCTTACCTGAGTGGCTCAGATCTCTGCTGAAATTCCTGCAGAAATACCTTCATCATATTATTTTTAATATTATGCCTTTGGCTTGTATTAAGGGTAGATTCAATAAGTGAGCTTATGAAGAATGCTTCTAGCATTGCAGATAAGCTGCTGTTGAAGACATTGTCCATTATCCTGTTCATTGTCACTCATAGGAATATCCAGGGAGCATACTACTTCTAGAATTTAGTAACAGAAAACTTAGATTCTTTTAAAAGTTTTATTTTTGGTGGAAGCATTGAAACTATGTAACTCAACTTGGTTTTGCACAAATTCTCAGACTTAAGGACCAAAAACAAAAACCACATTTAGACTAAATTATACTTGACAAAATCCCCAAAGCTATAATGCCTATTTCATTTAATTTTTCTATGCATTTTAAAGATAATTCTAAAGCATCTATTCTGTTTGTAATTTTTCAAAGTGTTTTGAAAACTCATGGACTTTGATAATAATATATCATGGCCATATAGTTGTTTAGAAGTAATCATATTGTTACTTCAGTATTTTCTGCCTCAACCTTTAAGACAATTTTTGCTTAGTAGATTGATACTTTCCCTTCAAATTTTGCTGCAAGGAAAGTTTTGTTTTTGAGTGATTCTTGCTTACAACAGCTATTTTTCTACTAAGATTCTGCTTTCTTTTCATTGGATTTTCTATTACAAAGATAGAACATCCTTTTCTAATGATACAGATTCTTATACTACCTAAATATTCCTATACATAGGATTATAATATAATTATATTTAAATCAAAGTTCATTTTGCCTACACATTTGCTTTCATTTTTTTTGTCTCCCTTAAAGCCTTAGTGACATTAAATCACTTCTCTCTTTGTCATAAAATTCAAATCTTTTAATTTTGCCTATGAAACTTAGTGGGATTGAGAGTCTGTGCTTTAGGTTTATTACTACAGCATCTCAATATACCTACTCTTCTAGAGATTTTGAGGCTTACTTTTGGACCCCAAGTTTTACAAAAATACTAAGCAAGAATATTGGAAAAGTGCAGTTTGCTGTATGAACTATAATAAAGATGAAGCAATTGCAATGAAAAATGTTTCATTTATAAAAGAATACAAATGTATGTTTTTGCAAGAAATTAAAGAAGTCTTAGAATGGTGTATTAATCTGCTTGGGCTGCCATAATAAAACACTATAGACTAAGTAGCTTAAATATTGTAAATTTATTTTCCCACAGTTAGGGAGTCTGAAAATCCAAGATCAAGGTGCCAGCGGAGTTAGTTTGAGGCCCTTCCTCCTGGCTATTATAGCCACCTCATGTTGTATCCTCAAAGGAAGGAGGAGAAAGAGTTGATTTTCCATGTCTCCCTTCTTATAAGGACACCACTCCTGTTGAATTAAGGCCTAACTCATGCGGCCTCAATTATCCTCAGCTATTTCCCGAAAGGTCCTATTTCTAAACACAGTAAGAATGAGTGTTAGAACTTCAAACTATGAATTTTAGAGGAATATAAATCAATACATCAGTAAAGGTAAAATGAGATGAAACAGCCTCATCCTGTTGCTCTTTCATGTTCCTGTGCTTGTCAGACGCAGAGCCTTGCTTCCCAGCAGGAAGCAGGGCACAGTCACTTTCAAGGGGCCATAAGTATTTTTTTTTTCTTTCCTTAATAACTTGAGTGTGAGGTGGTTTTGAATTTGTCATTTTACCTGCCCTTCCATTTTGGTTCCAGTCATTCTTCTGGGTATTGATTATGAATACAAACTTATACTGTGACCATAATTGATGAAACATTTTTTATGGAAGATCTGTTTTCCTCAGTGAAATTATTAACCTTTCTTCTCTTTTGTTTCCAATAGTACCATTTTAATGTTTCCAAGTTACTCCTGTGGTTTTGTGTGTGTGCTGGAATAATCATCAGGATGAACTAATTTTGTGAAAGTCTAAAGTATTTAATAATCAGAACATATAAATTTTTATAAAATGTTGCATTGTATATTTCTTTGTAGTTTACCTTGAATCAAGTAGAATTTCTGTTGGTGAAAATTTTTCAGATCCGCTGGTGCTGCGGCTAATCTTCCGCCTAGTGGTGCCAGCACACCAGGTTCTAGTCCCGGTTGGGGCGCCAGATTCTGTCCCGGTTGGGGTGCCGGATTCTGTCCCGGTTGCCCCTCTTCCAGGCCAGCTCTCTGCTGTGGCCCCGGAGTGTAGTGGAGGATGGCCCAAGTGCTTGGGCCCTGCACCCCATGGGAGACTAGGATAAGTACCTGGCTCCTGCCTTCAGATCAGCGCAGTGTGCCGGCTGCAGCACGCAGGCCGCAGCGGCCATTGGAGGGTGAACCAATGGCAAAGGAAGACCTTTTTCTCTCTGTCTTTCTCGCTGTCCACTCTACCTGTCAAAAAAATTTTTTTTTTCAGATCCAATTAAGTCTGGATTTGATCCTTTAATATTTTAGTCAATAAAAATTATGTATATAATACATTTCAGCCATTACTATTTTGCTGTTGACTTGATTGTGCTAATACTATTTTTTCTAAGTCTCAAAATTAATACATTACAATGTTATCAAAAGACATAGTTTGATTTCTAGGAATCTTTATATTGTATTAGTAGGTAAACATAATATATATTGAATTTTGTCTTTAAGAGCACAAATGCAGAAATAACTTAATTGAAAGGCAGAGTGACAAAGAGAGGAAGGAGAGAGATCTCCTGTCTCTTGATGTACTTCCCAAATGCCTGCAACAGCTTGAACTTGGCCAGGGCAAATTCTAGATGCAGGAACTCAATCCAGTTCTCTATTGTGAGTCTCAAGGAATGAAATAATTAGGCAATCACTTTTGACTCCCAGGGTGTGCGTTATCAAGAAGCTGGGATTAGATGTCAAGTCAGGATTCAGACCCAGAGAGTCTGAATCTTAACCACTATGCCAAATGCTTGCCTTGAGAAATGATTTAAATACCTGGTAACCCGAGAAAATAAATTGGTTAATGTATCCCCTATATGCTATTCAAAGGAACAAGTAAGGAACTCAAATTGTTTGGAACTTTTTTTTTGGTTGCTGAAATGTATTTTTTTTAAAGATTTACTTATTTATTTGAAAGTCAGAGTTACATAGATAGAGAAGGAGAGGCAGAGAGAGAGAAAAAGGGAGAGGTCTTCCACCTGCTGGTTCACTCTCCCATTGGCCACAATGGCCAGAGCTGTGCTGATCCAAAGCCAGGAGCTTCTTATGGGTCTCCCACGTGGGTTCAGGGGCCAAAGGACCTCGGCCATCTTCCACTGTTTTCCCAGGCATGGCAGAGAGCTGGATTGGAAGTGGAGCTGGATTGGAAGTGGAGCTGGATTGGAAGTGGAGCAGCTGGGACTAGAACCGTAGCCCATAAAGGATGCCAAAAGTGCAGGCAGCGGCTTTACCCACTACACCACAGCACTGGCCCCGAAATGTATTTTTCTGACACCAAATTACTGTAACATTGTAATCCATGGGAGTCATGGTCATCAAAGGTATAACTAACATTTGGCAATGCTTCTTATTTGCTAGATCTTTGTGTATTTTATTAAAAGATCATCACAATGGCAACTGATATGCATTCCAACTAAGCACCAGCATTATTCAAAGTATTTTACATGAATTGCTTCTCTCAATTCTTAGATGCCATTAATATCTCCATAAGGAAATTCAGGCATGAAAATATTAATCTAAGAATCTAAAATCATATAACTGGAAAATGGATTCAAGTCCAGGTAGTCTGAATGTAGAGGCTCAAAAACAGAGTAAGTATAAGCCTGACATAACTGAATGCACTAGGAATAAGGAAGTATTGAGATACTGTCCTAGTGATGTAGGAAGATACTGTGACTGGTAGATTCGGATGTCTCATGATAGTGCAGCCTGCAGAAAAGGTACCTATGCCACTAGTTACATTTAAGGGGACTAGAAGGGAGAATTGTTCTTCTTATATAGCATATATAAATTATAATAATTTTGTGATATAGTCTAATGTATAATGACTATTCCTTGTGATCTAATGCCGCAATTTTTAGGTATTTTTCGGTAATGGAAAGTAGGAGATTTGCGAATAAATAAGAATTTTAATTCTGAAGTATAGATAACATGATAAAAGTGAAAAAGCTAAGAGACCTGGCCCATGTCTGTTTACCCTGAACCTATCACAATGTAGAATGAATGAAGGGAGAGTTGTGATGAAGTATTAGGCACTTTTACTGTAATAAAATTTAACATGTTACCTCAAACTAAAGAAAGGGAGGAGGAAGGAGGGTGAGAAGGGAATATTATTATGTTCTCAGAATTGTATCTACAAACCACACTGAATGTTACAAACGAATTTAAAAAACTGAAAACATTTTCATTAGAAAATGAAATGTTATAGGACCAATACATTGCATGAAAGAAAGCTTACTTGTCAAAAATTTCTATAGATTTATTTCAAATGGAAGTAGTCAGATTTATCAGAATCATCCTGGGCATACAGATTCTAGATATGAACAATCATAATTAGTCTTTTATTAGAACAAAAATTTCAAATACAAATATATATCGTATTTGGATACTGAGTGTTCATTTATTTTTCCAAAAAGTTCTTGACTTTTTAAATCATTTAACAACTGTACTCCGTTATAATTCCTAAAACATGTATTAATCTATATTCCATCAATCCCTAGTGCTTATGAAAAATCTGACAGGAAATTATTTTATTGCTATTTTACATTTCACTATTTTTTAAGATTAATTTATTTTTTTAAGGTTTTATTTATTTATGCGAAAGTCAGAGTTATGCAGAGAAAGGAGAGGCAGAGAGTGAGATAGGTCTTCCGTCCGATGGTTCACTCCCCAATTGGCCACAATTGCCAGAGCGGGTCTAATCCAAAGCCAGGAGCCAGAAGCTTCTTCCGGGTCTCCCATGTGAGTGCAGGGGCTCAAGGATTTGGACCATCTTCTTCTGCTTTCCCAGGCTGTAGCAGAGAGCTGGACTGGAAGTGGAGCAGCCAGGACTAGAACTGGCGCCCATATGGGATGCAGCGCTTCAGATCAGGGTGTTAACCTGCAACGCCACAGCGCTGGCCCCTATGTTTCACTATTGAACACTTACTTTAAAATTTACCAATGGGCTTTTTTCCCCTTTTTTCTAAAACTTATCTATCGAGCTAGCAGCTAACTATACAAATATATACACAAACACAAATATACACAAACACACACGTGTCTTATACTAAAAGTTAATCTAATAATCCAGCCTTAGATGTATTTAATCCTTATATGTTGATGTGACTCAATTATCAGTAGCCTGAAAATATATTTTCTTATAAGGGAAATCTTTCACTTTACAGGACTTTAAGTTATGATTTGTGTATAACTCATTCCAAATAAATTAGAAACTAGGTACTCTGTTCTGTATTCCATATTTTACACAAAAACCCAGCCTGGGAGTCAGGTTTCAAGACACTCATATGAGCACACATATGGTTTTTAATGTAGCATAACACTGTTTTCTAGTAAGAGAAAGACCTGTATAATTCTATACAGTCTAGATTGTAATCTTTGCTTCTTGTACCAGTCCTGCCCACTCTGTAACTACATCTTAGCCATTCCAGCCTCCTTGCTTTTACTCTAACATTCCAGAATCACATTTTACTTTCAGATTTGCATAGTTTAACTCTTCAGGCACAAAGTGGAATTGTGTTTGCCCAGGGGTATGGGGAGGAAGATAATGGGAGGATGTTGGTCAAAAGTGCAAACTTTCAGTTAAAGATGAATAAATTTATAATATAGAGCATGGTGATTATAGATAACTATCTTGTGTCCTTGAAATTTTCAGGAAGTAGATCTTAAATGTTTTCAAGTAAGAACAAAGATACAATGTTTAACTATCTGAAACGAATACATTAATTCTCTTGATTGTGGTATTCATTTCACAGTGTGTGTCTGTATCTATAGATAACCTCCAGTCATTGCATTGTACACCCTAGATCTACACCTTTATTTGTCAAATATTCTCCATTAGGTCTAGAAAGAAAAAGATGAAGATAGGTTCAGATTTTCTGAACCATGGTAATTTTCATTCTGCTTTATAGCCAGCTTACTGAGATGCCAGCTTTGATCACTAGGTATTTCCCTTTGCTCTCCAACTTGAAGCTGTGACTCTTCTGATATCCATGTCTCCCCTCTGGCCTGATCTGACCTTCAGAGGCTGCAGTACACTTGACGAAGTCTGCTGTTCCACCTTGACTCTGCTTGGTCCCAGGTGAATTCTCTAGGACCTGTAGATGACTTGGCTCTGCTCTAGTCCTCTGTTCCATGCCATCCGTGGATTTCTGATGTTCTTTGTGGAAGGAAGTGTGGCCCTCGAGAAAGGACTACAGGGATCACTTCATTTTCCTTCTCAATCCTCACCTATCCCATGTACACAGTGATGGCTCAGTGAGAAAGGATTGGTGGGTAGGGACAGGCTATCTATTTCCATATAGGTACTAACTTATCACAGAAACCCACATGCAATAATTAAAAAATTATTAAAGTTATATCTTGATGTCCCTTGTCTTGACAGATTCATTCTTTCATCCCTCAGTGGTTGAAGCTGTGTGTTATTTATGAATTTCATTTTATTCAAGTTTCTTAACATCTAAAATCTCTAATGCTTCTTATATTATGACTTTATAGCTTATCTGGAATATTTCTTGTTAGTACATTGATAGTAATATTATATCGGACTGTCTACTTTTAAAGTAGTAAGAATACTGTTTGAAAAATTAATTTTTCTCTTCAATGAATTCTCAGCAGATGTTATTTCTATTAATATTGGCAATTATTTCAATTTTCTTTCATACAAAAATATTTTATATTTTCAGAAAATACAACAGTGGATCACCTGCTTTTCAAATGATTTTGTGGGTTGCTGAATATGGTTAATTTTAATGTCATCTTTTTAAAGTATTTAGCCAATTTTGCTTCCTAACACTGATTTATTTATTAAAGCAATTATAACGAGCTAAATAACAATTATGAACTTCCTACAATTTGATCTCTTTTTATCCCTTGTGAAAATGAACTAACATTTTTGGAATTTATTACTGGGTACCAACGTTAACTTTGGAATATCCATGTTAGCTGACTATGAATCTTTAGTATTAGGGGATAGAATACTATATATATATATATATATATATATATATATATACACACACACACACACACACACACACACACACACACAGTGTTTGAAAAATAACCATTAGTAAATTCTTTAAATGAGTGTGAACCTGAATGTACAAAATAATCAATTAAAATTTGTTTATATATTAACTTGTGTTGTCATTTAAGGAAATGGAAAAAGTTTAAGAAAATGATTAAGAAAATAAGTGGGAAGCAAGTAGCAAAGTAGATAGGAGGTTAAGTCACAAAAGAGATGAAATTGTATGTTTTTTTTTAAAAAAAATTATAAGAAACAAAGTTAACGCCATGCTTCCTAGTTTTTACCTGTGTTGGTATGCTCTTTGTGTTCGTTTTTGTTTACTTCTACCACTCTATCAGCAATGTGGATTAGGTCATGAAAACAAAGCATTTTAACGCCTGAGTTTGTTGAGCCTTTCTAATAATATGTGATTATGTGATTTTTAAATTTGTCCCTCAGGTCAACAAGTCTTTTACTTATACAGATACCAGATGACATGCTTGATAAATTATTTGTTGATTAACATATTAACTGTGAAGCTTCAATAATTCCTCAAACAACTAGCAGCTCCTTAGTGCAGGAAGTCATCTGCATGTCAGCTCTGTGTCCCCCGGTCTTGGCGGCCATGGTTTAACTGTGTACAGGATATTTGTCACATGAGTTCTGGAAACAGAATGGTAGCTGTGAATGGTTTCGTTATTTTTGCTGCCCTCTTTGTTACTTTAATTTACATCTGTTCAAGGCGTCTTATCTCACTCACTGATAAAGTGATTAACCTAACAGTACTAGTTTCACAAACATGGTATCTCTATATTCCCCCAAATTTTGAAATGATGAATGTGACCTATAGTCTGTCCTGTGTATATATAGTATATAAAATGCTGTGTTGCTACATTCTGTTACAATAGAGACTTAAGGGTCTCCTGTCCCTTTGTGGTTCTCCAGAATCATTCATCAAAAGGATTTCAATTGCCTCTCACTGCTATCTCTGTGGGTTCATCTTGAACTCCAGAAGCGAGTTGCTTTGAGGCGAGGTGAGCGCAGGGGAATCATACTCGGATTTCTTTTTTCTCTAAAGCTGCCCTTCACTCATGCACATCAGGAATTTTCACAAAAATATCATGCTTTTCCTTCTGTCTTGAAACTAAAAAGTCTTATAAACCAAGTGATTCCTCAATGCTTCCCTCTCCTCCAGTTAATCAAAACCCTTGGATATAGTAAAATTTAACTCTAGAATATCTTGGAATAATACACTTGTCTTAATTTTCAACATCCAAATGTCAAATTTCTTTATGGATTCTTAGAATTGTTCTTAGAAATACTTCTCCAAAGACAGCAGTAGAGTATCACTCTCTCCATTTTTTTCTGAACTTACACATTCAGCTCAACTTGTTTTTACTTTTATACCTACATGCCATAGCTTTGCCATTCTGATATAAAGAAAATTATATTTCTAATCCTAATTCTCACTATATTTTGATAGAAAATTTCTGATCCATCTACACATCTCTCAAATCTACATTGCGGGGCCAGCACTGTGACACAGTAGGTTAATTCTGCATCTGTGGTGCTGGCATCCCATATGGGCATCGGTTCTAGTCCTGGCTGCTCTGCTTCTGATCCTGCTCTCTGCTATGGCCTGGGAAAGCAGTGGAAGATGGCCCAAATGCTTGGGCTCATGCACCTGCATAGGAGACCCGGAAAAAGCTCCTGGCTTTGGATAAGCTCAGTTCCAGTCATTGCGGCCCTTTGGGGAGTGAATCAGCTGATGGCAGACCTTTCTCTCCTCATTGTCTGTAACTCTACCTCTCAAAAAAATTTTAAAAGGAAAAATATATTGCTATTCTGTTATTGGAATCGGCTCTTTTAATCAATTCACTTTTACAAGAAACATTGCTTTCTGATGAATTAAAATAGCATATGCTAGTTTGTGATGCAAAAGGCAATGATTACAAACCAATTTATAAAGATTTCTACATATGTATATTAAACTAAAATAGTTGTCACTTTTTTAAAGCCTTAGTTAACATAAAACCTGACATAGACACCCAGAAAAGCATAATCTGTTCCTGTTTCTCCTATCCAAAATTCTAACCACAACATCCATACACATAACATGCCTAATGGAAGTGAATTTGCAAAGGGGTTTATTGTATTGCTTTTTTTATGCTTAAAAAAAGGCTAAGACTATAGCAGCTTTTTATTATGATAACTTTGTACAATAAATCACTATTCTTTGTCTTCTCATGCCAACCTTAAGTCCTTAATAGAAAATCATACTCTTTTAAATTTTAACATGGTAAAATAAGCTTTGTTTCTTTTTTTCTGCAAATTTTTAAGACAATAAAGTGAATATAGTGCTATTTAGACAGTGAAGAAAGAAACATAATGTTGAGCTACACCCTGAAGACATTTCTTTTGTATTTTAATGCTTTTTATCCACAGATGTTAGCAGAAAATTGATATAATGGTGTTTCTTGTAAGACTACCAGAAGCAAAACAAAACAAAAAACATTTTAAAAGTAGAATAGATGTAATTGCATGTGATAAATGAGCCTGTTGGAATTGTACTAGAAACCCATAGGGAATAATTATCTATCAGAGGCACCTGCAGAGGAATTATAAGCAGCTGCAGAAGTTGATTTTTGAAAGAGAAAGTAGAGAAAATAACTCAGATTGGTATTAAGAATTGATAAGCTAGGAAACAATTAAAATAAGAAGATTTAAATAGGATTTCAATGTAGGATACAAGTTGAAACACAACAAAAGATATATTTTTTATTACTATGAAAAGAATACACAGGGCCAGTTAGGGGAGAGGTTGGAAAAGAATTGAGTGAAAATTTCACATCCAAAGTGTGATTCACATATAGGATTGTATGTGTCTAAAATTAAACAATTGATTACATAATATTATAAAAATTATACAAATTCTGAAGATATTCAAAAACAATTCAAATCCCTGCTGTGTTCCCTATGTGCTTATGTATGGCCTTTGAGTTACTTGATGTTTAGATAATTTCTGTCTGTAATCTTGTCACTTAAAATTTACAAATTAGCATTTCTTTTATGCTTTGTAGAAACCTTGTCACATAGTAAGTTCTTAGAGGATCTTTTTTTCTCATTTCTCCTTCATTACTTTGATAATTTTACAAACATAAATGTATGTTGTATAATTCTTAGTCTTCTCATTTCACATTTCTAATTCTATATACTTGCCATGAGCAATGAACTGGTGAATAGTAAAGCAATGCTCTACGTAAAATACAGTGCTAGGCTTCTGTCGACTCTGATCACATTTTTGTCCAATCAATACATATGATTGTTTTCTATTTGTTCCTGTTTAGTCACCTCGTGTGATACATATAATTCACTAATATTGAACTCACAGCCAGTAGAATTCTAATTCTTACCTGAACGTAGCCATATGAAATGTTGTTTTGACGAAGAAGTTCAGTCTTTTTTGTACTTTATAATACAAGTTAGTAATTCAGAACCACATTAGGGATTATTTTAAATAGAAAAGCCACCATATGTCTGAAAAGGGATACTTATTTAACATATGAGAGATTAAATGAAAAAAAGAGCATCCCTTTTGACCTCAGATAGGACTATGCTCATTAGTTGGCTTAAATGTTTCACTGGTTAGCCCATTCTATAATTTGAATGTTTGTACCATCTCCCAATCCATATTTTGGAATCCTGATACGAGAGGTGATGGATTTGAAGGTGGTGCTATGGGAGTTGCTTAGGTGATGTGATGGATGGAGATGAGTGCCCTTGAAGAGAGGCCCTGGAGGCACCACTTTTCTACTTCCACGATGTGAGGACAAAAGAAAACACTCTGAGCCTAGATGAGAGTTCAGATGAGACATTGAGTATGATGGCAACTTCATCTTAGAATTCTTGGCCTTCCAGAACTTTGAGAAATAAAATTCTAGTGTCTATAAACTAGCAAGGTGTGGAATTTTGTTTTAGTAACCCAGGTGGACTAAGACAGTGTATGTGTTCAAATAAGTATGAAAGTGCTGTAAACGCTGATTTTAGGAACACAAATTTCAGTGAGTTTACAAATTCAAAAATATAAAGAGAATGGCATGTGTGTATGTATATAAATATATATATACTTTAAAAATGAGAACCACAGAAAGTTAAACTACAAAATATGTGGTACCATTGTTTTCAAATACATTTGCAGTGCTTACAGCATTATGGATATGTTAACAACATTAATTCTTCCAATTCATTAACAGATGTCTTTCCATTTTTGTGTGTACATCCTCAAATTTCTTTTATCAGAGTTTCATGGTTCTTTTTGTGAAGATCATCAGCCTCTTGGTTGAATTTATGCCCAGGTACTAGGTACTTCCTTTCAATTGTAGCTATTAGAAAAGGGATTGATTTTTTTTTTTTTTTAATTCTTTGTTTCAGATAATTCACTATTGGTGTATAGGCACCACTTAAAAACAAGGACTTATGTATTTAAAAAGCATAGTGATCTTCCATTTGCTGGTTCACTCCCCAAATTGCTACTACAAATGTGGTTTGGCCAGACTGAAGCCAGGATCTAGGAAGTCCGTCTGGATCTGTAAATGGAAGTGGTCCAACTACTTGGGCCATCTTCTGCTTTTCAGCACATTAGCAGAGAGCTGGATTGGAAATAGAGCAGCCGAGACTTGAATGAGAGCACTGATTATGGATGCTGGTGTTGCAATTGGTAGCCTAACACACTGTACCACTAATACCAGCTCCACCATTGGTTTTTGAATATTAATTTTATATCAATATATATCAATATAATCAATATATATCTATATAAATTTATATTAACTTAATTCATTTACTGGTTTTAAGCTTGTGTTTAGGACTTTGAGATTTTCTCAATATGAGATCCTATTATCTACAAATAGTAACATTTTAGCTTTCTCCTTTCCAATTTAGATGCACTTTATTTTTCTCTTGCCTGTTTGCTCTTGTTCAGATTTCTAATACTATGGCAAATGAAGACAGTGAATATTAGCATCTTTGTCTTGTTCTAGGTATCGTAGACATCTTTAATTTATTCTGTATTCAGTATGGTGTTAGCTGTTGGCTTACTACACATAGCCTTTATATTATATTGAAAAATTTCTTAATTAAATCTGTTGTAAGATTTCATCATAAAGAGGTGCTAAAATTTATCAAATTGGTCTTTCCTCCAGCTATGGATATTATCAAATGGTTTTTGTTCTTCATTTTGTTGATGATGTGATATATCATGTTTATTGATTTGCATAGGATAAAGCATCCTTGCATTTCTGTGATAGTTTCCTTTTGATCATGATGAATAATCTTTTTTTTAATATTTTATTTTGAGAGAGTGACAGTGAGAAGGAGAGACAGAAAGGCCTTCCTTCTGTTGGTTCACTTCCACATGGGAGACCCAGAAGAAGCTCCTGGCTTCAGGGACTGGCACAGCAGGTTAATGCACCGGCCTGACGCACCAGCATCTCATCTGGGCATCAGTTTGAGACCTGGCTGCTCCACTTCCAATCCAGTGCTTTACCACGGCCTGGGAAAGCAGTGGAAGATAGCCTAAGTCCTTGCGTCCCTGCACCTACGTGGGAGACCTGGAAGAAGCTCCTGGCTTCTGGCTTCGGATTGGCACAGCTCCAACCATTGCAGCCATCTGGGGAGGGAACCACCAGAAGGAAGACCTCTCTTTTTCTGTCTCTCTTCTCTCTGTGTAACTCTGACTCTCAAATAAATATTAAAAAAAAAAAAAACAAACAAACAAACAAAAAAAACAAAAAACCTGCTGGCTTTAGTCTGGCCCAGCCCTGGCTGTTGCAAAAAATTTGGGGAATGAACCAGCAGATGGAAGTTCAATGCCAGTCCTTATAGCTTTTGATTTAAAGTCTATTTTATCTAAGTATGCCAACCCATGCTTTCTTTTGGATTCCATTTGTGTGGGATATATTTTTTTCCTTCCCTTCACTTCCCACCTATGCATGCTCATAGAGATAAAGTGAGTTTCTTGTAATCATATAGCTGGGACTTTTATTTTAATCCATTCAATTGCTCTATACTTCCTGATTAGAGAATTTAATCCATTTAAATTTAAGGTTGGGGCCAGCGCTGTGGCGCAATAGGTTAATCCTCCACCTGCAGCGCTGGCATCCCATATGGATGCTGGTTCTCATCCCGGCTGCTCCTCTTCCAGTCCAGCTCTCTGCTGTGGCCTGGGAAGGCAGTGGAAGATGACCCTAGTGCTTGGGCCCCTGTGCCTGCATTGGAGACAGGGAAGAAGTGGCTCCTGGCTTCAAATCAGCGCAGCTCCGGCCATTACCATTTGGGGAGTGAACAGATGGAAGACCTTTCTCTCTGTCTCTCCCTCTCACTGTCTGTAACTCTACCTCTCAAATAAATAAATAAAAATCTTTAAAAAAATAAATTTAAGGTAATTATCATGGGTAAGGTCTTATGGTAATACTACTACTTGCTTAACTTGTTTTCTAGTTTTCTTTCCTCTTTTTCCCTCCCTTAAAATCTTTCTTTGTGTTTAAGTAACTTTGTCTAGTCGTATACTGTCAGCTTCCCGATCGTTAGCAGCTGGCCAGGAAGCCAAGGATGGGTTCAACAAAAGAGACTGAGAAGACTCAGGTATACACCTTAAAGCTCTTTATTACAGCGTCTAGAGGGAGAGACTACTCAGGCAAACTCCTGTGGGCACAAGGTGCTATGTACCGCGGAGAGAGGCAGAGCAACCTCTGCTTACAGAGTCTGAGGGTACAGTTTCTAAAGGTCAGCCCTGCCCAAATGCACCCCTCCCAGGTCCCATAGCTATGGTGATGCTACCCTCCCAGGTTGCGTAGCTATGGTGATGTGGTTTTGTGGTTTTTGCAGTTTGGCGATTTCCTCTTCCAGGGCCGCTTAGAATGTGACTTCTTCTCCTTCATAATTCCCTGACATATACTTGATTCCTTGCTTGTTATTTTGGTATCTCTGTTACAGCTTTTTGCTTTGTGGTCTCCAGAAGCTATTTCTAAATGATAGCAACTCGATATTTATCATATATACAAGAAAAGAACCCAAAATGGAGGAAAAAATACTAAAAAAATCCTCAGCACTATATTCCCTTTTCTGTACAGTTTGAACTTTTATATCCCATTTTACATCTTTATTTCCTATCCCTTAAAATGTTACCAGTTATTTTTCATGGTCTTGTTTAAATTTTCATTCTAAAATATGCGTGATTATGCATCATTTTACAATGATACAGCATTCTGAGTTTGTTGGTATATTTGTGTACCAGTAGATATCATACCTTCCAATGCTTGCTTCTCCTCTGGTGGCATCTCTCTCATGCAGTTGGAAGCACTACCTCTAGCATGTCTAGCAGGCCAGATTTTGTTGGGTGCATTCATACCTCCTTACTTTCTAAAGGATAGCTTTGCTTGGCCATTTTTTTTTTTTTTAATTTGTCCTACTCCTTCCTGGCCTGGAAGATTTCTGTTGAGAAGTCTTTTGTTAGAACTGAATTAGACAAACATAGGTTTTGAATTCTCTCTCTCTCTCTCTCTATATATATATATATATATGTGTGTGTGTGTGTGTGTAGAAAATTATATATATACATATATACATACATATAAACCTGTATGTATATATATATATGTAATGACATCTATCAGACTTAGCCAAAATCCTGTAGTATGATCCTGAATTGTTCATATAACATGTCTGTATAAGATCTAGTATGACATTAAGAAGGCTAAGATATCAATATAAAAGAGCCACTATAATGGCAACATGAATTTTGCTAAAATTGAACAAACATCAAATCTGTGGTTAAGCTTGGGGAGAAAGCATGGTGAAATGTCTGATGCTTTATGAAGCGTTCAGTGGAGGAAGGGCATTTGACACTGGTTAACACACCATTTGGGAGGCTGCATCCCATGTTTGAATGTCTGGCATCAAGTCCCAACTCGGCTTCTGACTGCAAATTTCTGCAAATGTGTACTCTGGGAAGCAACAGCTGATGGTTCAAGTACTTGAGTTTCCATAACCAATAGGGGAGACCCAGATGGAGTTCCTGCCTCCTGGATTGGGCTTAGTCCATCCCTAGTACTTGTAGACATGGGGGAGTGAAACAGCACATGGAAAATCTCTCTACCCAGCTGTATGTCTCTACCTTTCAATCAAATAAAATGGACAAATAACTTTTAACATGAAAAATACAGAAATGATTTCTACAAATGAAGTTTTTTGAGTTAAATCTTATGTCACTAAGAGATGAGAATGATGAAGATGAAAACCTCTACTAGCCCACAGTCCATGTAAATTGGGGAAAAAAATCATCTTGATCACTTCCCAGTCCAAAAAGATCCATGATTAACAATAGAAGTAACAATAGCCCACATCACAGACATCTCAGCTCCCTTAACCTACAAAATTCTGACTGAAAAAGCACAGAAAACTCTCTGTGCCTAAACTATCACACCAAGATGAGCTGCAGACAAGAACATAAATTTTGATGGAAGCTTTCTGCAGGTGATTTCAAGGTCCTAAAATGTTTGTATAATTGTAACAGGAATGAGGCCAGTTGTAACAGTATGATTCTGAAGACACAGCAAAATCAAAGTGACAGTTACCTAGAGGTGGAAGTGGTCCAGCCAAAGAAAATACAGGGCAGTCAAGTGCACAGGTCAAGCCAACAATTTTCAGGAATGCTTGTGGAATTTTGTTAACTTCCTTGGAAGGTGGAGATTGATAATGTGCATATTACCAGAAAAAAGGCTTTATCAAAGTCTTTCTTTTCCATGCCATTTTCTGTATCATATTACTACACTCTGCAATTTTCTATTTTCCTAATATTCAGATAAACCCAAATTTTTTGGAACTTGTTTTATTACTCCACACTATTATGTATGAGTGCTATTTTTCAAAAGAACAAAATTAAGCCATTTTGCTTTCCAAACTTTTACATTAATTGTCAGATTCTGTCCCTTAATCTTGGATCTGCTTGGTTTAAGGCCTGTTCCACACTAATGAAAACACAAAGCCCATACCTAAGATTCAATTGAGGTCCTTTAATAGCATGATTTTTTTCGTAGGTATTGGTGTTGTACCTTTTATAATTACTAAGTGTATTCCACATTATTATTGCCAAGAAAAATAAAGATTCATCATCGACTTTATTTTTCTAAAAGAAAATGTTTTGCTTAAACATCTTTTTCAAAAGATGTATTTATTTGAAAGGCAGAATGATCAGAGTAAGAGGTAGATATTGATTTTTCCATTGCTAGCTGATTCCCAAATTGGCTACAACAATCAGGGATGGGCCGAACAGAAGCCAGGAGCCTGGATCTCCATCAAGATCTCTGATGCCAAAAATTAAGACTCAAACTTGGCATTCCGATGTGAGATAGAGGCATCCAAGTGGCTGCTTAATCCAGTGCACAATACCTACCCCAAAACAGTACAACAAAAGTGAAACTTTACGCAAAGCATTCGTGAAAGTCCCCCAATATCAGCCATTTTGTATATCTAGGTAGTGAATCGGGAGATGGAATCCATCTTTTTCTAAAATTTAAAAAAGCAAACAACTTCTTAGACAAAGCACTCACAAAAGTATTAGTGTTTATAAACTCCCTCTTTGAAACCTTCCCACAATTCCATTATTTGATATTATGCTATGTTATTTCATATGTCAATTCCACTCCAAGATTTTCCTCTCTATTATCTCACCCCCATCCCTCTTTCTTTGCTGAAAGTCTAAATACTGTATTTTCTGTTAAACAGAAAATGTCACTGATTTCCTGTTCAGTTCCCATTTTTGGTTGTGTACCCAAGTTCATCACGATGCTTAACAGTTTTAGTGTTCAAAATCCTTAGAAGTTAGGCATGTTTAAAAACATCAGTTTGGGGTTTGGTGTTGTGGTACAGTGGGTTAAGGTACATCCTGTTATTCTGACATATAAGCACTGGTTTAAGTCCTAGCTGCTCCCTTCCAATCCAGATCCCTGATAATCAGCCTGAGAAAACAGCAAAAGATGGTCCAAGTGTCAGGGTACCTGCAGGTCCATGTGGGAGACTTGGATGATGTTCCAGGCTCCAGGTTCTGGCCTGGCCAGGTTCTAGCCATTGAGTTCATTTTGAAGAGTGAATCAGCTGAAGAAGATATCTCTAATTTTGCCTTTGAAATAACATCTAAAAATAAAAATAAAAAAAATCTTGTTTATATCACAATTCAAAATACTCTAGATAGTGTCCTACTCTCTCTATAAAGTGTTGCTAGACTTTCATGTTGTAATTCCTCAATCACTGAGTCAGAGATCCCTTTTCTGTCACTGTGCTACAATTCGAAGTCTGATTCAATTCTTAACATCTGCTTAAAGTCCACAGAGGAAATTATCCTCTAAGAAAAATCCTTCAAAATCATTTGATATATTCTATTTTAAAAATATCACTTCCAAAAGCTTTTATTGAAGTTTCCAGCAGTCTATCATTTATAAACTATCTTTTTGGCATTATATACAAAGTACCAAAGTGATGATGCTTGCTATTTTATAGTGAGATCAAACTTGTAATGGATTCCAATAGGTTAAAGGAACTAAAAAATGAACATATCAGGAAATTGCTTCTGTGCTAAGTAGACATGACTCAAAAATGCAGTATTATCTTCTATAATAATCTTTCAATTGATTCAGCTGATCAAGATGGCTACAAATGTGTAGGGTAAAACATAAATACCTACTATATAAATGTTTTATTTCTTGTTTGTGGACTTTCATAAAATTGATAGTAAATTTCTCTATTCTTAAAAATTCTATTGATGTCTCCTGTCCACTGAAATAAATATGAATTTATGTTGATAATAACTAATCAGTTATCAATTTATTTCAAACCTAATGTTGAATAGTTTTAATCAATTCAAGTTAGTTGGGTGGTATAGAGAATCTTGTTTGATGTATCCACTGACTTTACAGTCTTCTTAATGAGGTAATAGTGTTAGTCTGTTGCTCTAACAAAATGCCCGAGACTTGGTAATTTATTATTTATTTGTTCATGATCCTAGAGGCTTGGGAAGGCAAGGGTATGATGCCAGCATCTATTTAGCATCTGGTGAGGGGCTTCCTGCTGCACCATAATGTGACAGAGGGCATTACATGGCAAAACACAGCAAATATGCAAACTCGGGTCTTGTTTTCTCTTCTTAGAAAGCTATTAATGCCATCATCATTACTATATGAATATGAACTAGATTTATAATACTTAATGCTTTTGGGGGCATACAGTCAAATCATAGCAATATCAGGCCAGAGCTATGGTGCTAGAGTTTAAAGCTGCTACTTCTGATGGTAGCTTCTGATATAGGAGCATCAATTCAAGTCCTGGCTGCCCTGCTATCCATTCAGCTCCCTGCTAATGCTTCTGGGAAATTTCTGGAAGATGTCCCAAGTATTTCTGCTCCTGCTACCCATGTGCAAGGCCTCAGTGGAGTTCTGAGCTCCAAGCTTCAGCCTGGCCTAGCTCTGGCAGTTGTGACCATTTGGGGAGTGAAAGAGCATATGGAAGATAGATTTCTCCCCACCCCCAAGTTTATTGCTATTACTATTCCTTTCAAATAAATCTTTTAAGAAATCATAGCAATATTTAAAACTAAAATTTTTGTTTTCCTGCCTAATTATTGAATCTTATACTAGATAGCATTATTACTTCTTAAAATCTTTTCACAATAAATGTACATTTGTTTCTTAATTCTTTTACAGGGACATCAGAATGCCAAAATGAGTTTGCAGAAAATGAGTAAGTGACGCATTGATAAAATGAAAGCATTGCAACAAATAAGTTCAAATGTAGAGTTTTGGATCATAATATGAATCACTCATAATTTATAAACATAGTAAACACTTCGTGTATTCAGATAACTATAAAACTAATGAGAGCTTAAATTCTATTGTAATATTTTATATGTTGTACTGTAAATTGAATTTCCCCAACTAGGATGTGTGGATATGAGCATACAGATAGTTCAGAGACACTTTAAATTTTGACCATGTCAGAATGCTTTCTCTGTTAATACAATTAATGCTATATTTTATGCATATCTTTCACTATGATATATCTTAGCTTACATTGCATTCAACTTTGAAGATATTATTTTCCTATATTAAAGGCCCAATTAAAGTTGACAAAAATGCATTTCAGAGCAGTAAACTCTATGGAATCCATATTGAAATCATTTGAAATGCTTTATGAAATGTTTGGAATACTGCTGATATGGGGATTTATTAGAGAATTTATCAACATTTTTTCTTCAACATATCTGAAGGTAGAGCATCTGTTCTCTTTGATTATCCGTACCATTAAGGGGGAAGAAAAATGAAGTGAGGGTTATGTAGTAACTCATTGGATTATTATCTCACAATTTGTCTTTTGTATACATAAAGGTATCCTGAAAGAGTGTTTCAAGCATGTTTAAAAAATTAAATAGTGAAAGAAAACAACAAAAGACTACATCTTTATTAATTTTTTAGAAAGCTTTTATTTAATAAATATAAATTTCAGAGGTAAGCTTTCTTATAGTGTCAATTTCACTTCTACAGGTTTCATTTTAGGTGCTCAATTAGTTGTCACAGTTCAGGGAGAACTTATATTTGTTTTGGGATTGGCTTATTTCACTCAGTATGATGTTTTCCATTTTGTTGCAAATGACGATTTCATTTTTTTTTTTTACCGCTGTGTAGTTCCATAGAGTATGTATCCCATAATTTCTTCATATAGTCTTCCGTTGCTAGGCATTCAGGTTGATTCTATGTCTTAGCTATTGTGAATTGAGCTGCAGACAGCTCTTTTGTTTGCCAATTTAATTCCCTTCGGGTAAATTCCGAGGAGTGGGATGGCTGGATCATGTGGTAGGGCTATATTCAGGTTTCTGAGGAATCTGCAAACTGGCTTCCATAGTGGCTTTATCAGTTTTTATTCCCACCAACAATGGATTAGTCTACCTTTTTCCCCACATCCTTGCCAGCATACCTTGTTAGTTGATTTCTGAATGTAAGCCATTCTGACTGGGGTGAGGTGAAACCTCATTGTGGTTTTGATTTGCATTTCCCTGATGCCTAGTGATCCTGAACATTTTTCATATGATGCTGGTCATTTGGATTTCCTCTTTTGAAAAATGTCTATTGAGGTCCTTGGCCCATCTCTTAATTGGGTTGTTTGTTTTGATGTTGTGGAGTTTCTTGATTTCTTTGTAGATGCTGGTTATTAATCCTTTATCTTTTGCATAGTTTGCAAATATTTTTTCCCATTCTGTCGGTTGCCTCTTCACATTCCTGACTGTTTCTTTTGCAGTACAGAAACTTCTCAAATTGATGTAATCACAATTGTTAATTTTGGCTTTGATTGCTTGTGCCTCTGGGGTCTTTTCCAAGAAGTCTTTGCCTGTGCCTATATCATCCAGGGTTTCTCCGATGTTCTCTAATAATTTGATGATGTCGAGTCATAGATTTAGATTTTTAATCCACGTTGAGTGAATTTTTGTGTAAGGTGTAAGGTAGGGGTCTTGCTTCATACTTCTGCATGTGGAAATCCAGTTTTCCCAGCACCAGTTAATGAATAGACTCTCCTTGCTCCAGGAATTGGTTTTAGATCCTTGATCAAATATAAGTTGGCCTTAGATGTTTGGGTTCATTTCTAGTGTTTCTATTCTGTTCCATTGGTCTATCCCTCTGTTTTTGTACCAGTATCAGGCTGTTTTGATTATAATTGGATTCTATTGGCTAGAATTTTGTTGAGGATTTTTGTGTCTATGTTCATCAAAGAAATTGGTCTGTAATTCTCTTTCCCTGTTGCATCTTTTTCAGGTTAGGAATTAAATTGATACTGGCTTTGTAGAAAGAATTTGGAAGGATTCCCTCTCTTACAATTATTTTGAATAGCTTGAGAAAAATCCGGTTGTCCTATTGGTTGTTCAGCATTTGTGGAGATACCCTTAGGTTCTCTCTCTCTCTCTTGCTGTGGCAGCTTTTATTGTTGTACTATGACCCTGTAGATAAGTGGGTGGACTATTTGCTTTCAGTAAATCTCTAGAGGCTTATAGTGAGTATGGCCAAAGAGCTCTGTTCATTTCTCCAGTGTTAAAGGTGTGCCTAAGGTGGTATGGTGTGGTAAATCTTCTCTTTTGTTTAATCTGAAGGGAAGTATATTCTGCTCAGCTGAGCTTTCCTCCTCAATGGAGACCAGTGCCTGAGCACTAGCCCCAGTGGGTATAATATTCATCCACCCTGTCCCAAGGTCCATACAAAGGATCTGTGCAGTTCTCAGTGTAAATTCAGATTCCCCAGCAATGTCTCTCCCAGGTAACCAGGAACTTGTGGAGTCTCCTCCTGAGACTGCTCAAACTCCCAGCCACACTGTGATTCTTCCCACACACCCTCAGTTTTTTTCACAGTCCCAGTTCAGAAGCTTCATACAGTCACACACTCCTAGCCCCTTGTTGTTTATCCCCACCAGAGTCAGGAGTCTCTGCTCTGATGATTGCAGGACACAGACATGAGCTGGTGCAGCAGTTACAAATGTCCAATATGGCTCCCACTCTATCGAGTTGTCACAGTCACCTTTGTAAAGTGATTGGAGAGAGAAACATGTATCCCATCCTTTTTTTTTTCTTCTCCACTAATTTGGCTGGTGCACTTTTCCCCATGGGGCTTCAAGACTCGTTCCCTCTAGGCGCTTCCTGCCACTTTTTTGCCAGTAATTGGCTGCTGCAATCTGGTCACCTCACTTTCCAGCACTGCTGTGCAGGCTCTCAGCTGTTGGAGTCCCAACCTGTGGGTGCCCACACCCTCCATATAGGTCTACTGTGTCCCTCTAATTTTGGTAAAGTTTCCTCTGCTGTTTCCTTTCCTAACTCTTCCCTGAGACTACACTATCTGCACTTTTTAAAACTATTTTCTCCTGAGCTAGAGCAATATGCCCCCTCCCTACTCTGCTTGGGAATCTCCCAACAACATCTTAAGGAAGGAAATACATCATAATTTTGACTGGGTTGGAAATTGTTTTGAAGATCACAAATAAGTTGCATTGAAGAGTACAGCACAGAATTATCTACCTTTATCACCATTGTGTGATCCTGAGTTACAGTATTTTGTCATAGCTATAGGACATTTATGAGTGTTACACACCAGGTATTTACAAAAACTTTGCATGTGTTATTTAACAATTGTATTAATTTCATAGCAGGTGGTTTTCTTATATTAGTTTTACACATGAAAAAAACAAATGTTAAGCAACATATTCAACTTAGATGTTAGATCTAGAGATCAAAAAGAAGCCTGTAGAAGCAAGTGTTGTGGCAAAGAGAGTTAAGCTGCTGCTTGGGATACCAGCATCCCATATCACAGGCCCTGTTTCCATTCATGGATATTCTGCAATTCAATTCCAGCTTCCTTATTAAGCATCTGCAAAGGTAAATTCTGATGGTTCAGTTGTTTGGGTTCTTGCCACAGTTTGGAATACCTGGATGGAGTTCTGGCTGCTGACTATGGCCTGATCTAGTCCTACCTGTTACAGACATTTGGTGAATGGACCAGTGTGTAGAAGATTGATTGATCTCTCTATCCCTCCTTCTCTTTCTGCCACTGTACATTTCTGGTATATAAACTAAAAAGTCCTTTGAATGCCCATACAACATCAAATTGCATATTCTAAATGTTTATTACTTTATTACTTTGTCTCCTTTTTGCCTCAGTGTGGCAATAAATATATCTTAATGAAATTTATTACTTTGAGAATGTTCAATATGATTTTTGCATTTACTGACATGATAATAAGGATATTTTTAAATGGGTACAGATGTACATCTGATCCAAACCCTATTTAGTCACTCTGGTGAGGGTGCTATAATGCTGGTAATAATACAACGAAGTATTTTCTGATGAAAATTACATTCTGACCCAAACTCTTCATTCTACTTATTTAAAAAGTATATTTTATTTTCCAGGAATATTTAAAAATTATGTGACTTGATATTTTAGGTGAGGTATTTTTTTTTCAATAAAAAGGCAATTCTTAATTTGTGGGGTCTTATGATATAATTAAGATTAATCCAAGCCTTGATTTTTTTTCTTTAAATGCTTCTAAATTTTTAAGGTGAACATATTTCATGTATTTCATATATGCAAATTTAAGGACATAGTGGTATGTTCCACCCCAACCCCCCTCACCCCACCCTCCTTCCTGCCCACACTCTCACCTTCCTCCTCTTCCTTCTCTTATTCCTTCTCTTCGTTTTACAATGATCTAGTTCCAGTTTACTTTATACTTGTAAGATTAGCCCTACACTAAAAGTTCTGCAAATAGTAGGAAGGTACAAACACTGTTCCTCAATAGTAGAGACAAGGGCTATATACAATTCTTGAATCTCAAAATGTTAATTTCACATTGCATTTTTTTGGTACTTTATTAGTTACAATAGATCAGGGCAAATATATGGTGTTTGTATTTGGTACTGGCTTATTTCATTAAGTATAATGGCTTCTAGTTCATGCATTTTGTTGCAAATGACAGGTTTTCATTCCTTTTAACAGCTAAGTAGTATTCCTACACACACACGTGTGTGTGTGTGTGAGAGACAATTTCCTTATCCACTCATCAGTTGATGAAATTCTGGGTTAATTCCATATCTTAGCTTTTTGAATTGTGATACAATAAACATGGAGGTAAAGATAACTCTTTGGTATGCTGATTTCATTTCGTTTGCAAAATTTCCAGGATTGGGATTGCTAGGTCATATGGTATTGCAGTTTTCAACTTTTTGGGGTATCTCTATACTGTCTTCCACAATGGCTATACTAATTTTTATTTAATAATCAAAACTGATTGCTGAGTAAGCTTATAAACAACTTATTATCTGTAAAGAAGCAAAGAAAAATGATGAAACATGAAAATTGGTCTTACTGTCTAGAAAACATCTTCCACACTATAGACGTGATCTTTACAATACTTCAATAGTTCATTTGTAATGAGCTTATTACTTTTTCACTCTATGGTTTTTATGGACTGTGTTCTAGGATTTCCTTAATAATAAAAATAAGCTATTTTGGTAATAGTGCCACTGAATTTCCTTTTACATTTCCATTTTTGTCTGCTCCTGTTATTTCAGTGCCTAATGTGTAAATATGTTTTGTTAAATGCTATGCTTTGAACTATATTCATCTTAAAATACTGCAAGATCAGTTTTCTTCATTTACATTGAATGGTTCACCTTAGGTACAATGGTCATGTCAGACATTTAGCCATAGCATAGCATTTTTAAAAAGTGAGGAACTGAAACTAAAAATTTTATGATTTTTGAATTCTGGATTCCTTTTAATTTTATGCAATTTTATTAACGAAATAAGATCATTTATGTAACCTTGTTCTTAAATTACAAGCATTTTTTTTTGTATAAAATGCAAGAAACTCTGGTAGATTGTTCCAAACAATATTTACAAATGAGCTTTAAAATTAGTGTTTTGGTAGCCATAGTTATAAGTATAGTGGTTAATATTTATTCACTTTTACTTATAAAAGTACTTTGGCTATAACAGAATATAATGATTTATGTTTGAATAGTATTTTTTAAGACATCAAAATACTTTCGCAGCTAGTATATCATTTTATTCCCTTGGAATAAACCCAAGAAATTCCACTGCACAAATGATAGAAATGAGAAACAATTTACCTGTCCATGTAACTAATGTGAGGCACATAGGACACTCCTTGACAGACTTGAGCATTAGTTTTTATAACACTGTTACAGCTGCAGATATCACTAGTTGATATCACTAGCTGATAAAAACTTTTTCATCTATTTATAAGCTTAATTATTCCCATCGTGGTTTCAGAACTTAGAAAATATAGTATCAATAATCTCTTACAATGTAATGCACTATTTATCCATGTTACTGGAAATTTAACTACATGTACACTGGCAAAGAAACAACAAAATATAGTTTATGCATCTTAGCCTTTTCTATAATGTTTGAAAGTTAATAAACATGAATTTTTCCATTTATAGTGACTGTTAATAATGGTCACTAGTTTGTTCACTTCATAGAAATATTCGTTTTAGCCTAGGTTAGTTATTTCAAGGTAAAGAAGCAGATATGGAAGTACTGAGTTCCTAACCAATGGAATTTTTATTATTCTGCCATGCAACAGTATGTTAAAATTTTCACAAGTACAAAATAATTGAAAAATAAGACAAAAGTTAAATTTAGGATAATTTGAATAATAGAAAAAATGAGAGCAGAGTAAATAAAAGATAAAAATTAATAACAAAGTAGGAGACAGAACTACAGTTTGATTTGTGGAAATGATGAATGCAATTGCTAGATCACCAAAAACAACTGATCCAGAGAAAATACATTAAAAATATTAACAAATTAAAAATAACTGGAAGGAAAAAGGAGACCAATATTCATCCCAGAATTATTAAAATGATAGTAGTTAGGTAAACAAATCCAACTATTTGGAGGAACTTAATGAAAATAAGTCTTATGGATCAACAAGGAAAAATTATTTTCAGATGACATAAACTTCTATGTAGAAAATTCAAAAGAATCAACAATGAGAGTCCTAAACCTAATAAATAATAATTGCAAGTTTGACAGATGTAAGGTTCATATAAAAAAAGTCAATTACTTTCACTTTTTCATTGCTGGTATGTTGGAAAATTACATTTAAGCCATAGTATTTTTCACAAGCACTGTAAAAATAGAATAAATGAAGGGCAACTTTGTAGTACAGTAAATGAAGCTGCTGCCTGGGAAAGCGGTATTCCATATGGGAGTGCAGGTTCAAGTCCTAGCTGTTCCACTTCCTATGCTGTTCCCTGCTAATGAGCCTGGGAAGGCAGCACATGATGCAACTCCCTGGGGCCCTGTTCCCCATGTGAGAGATCAGGATGGAATTCCAGGCTGCTGGCCTCAGCTGGAGCAGCCCTGGCAATTGTAGCCATTTGGAGTGAGGCAGCAGATGAAAGATCTCAGTGTCTCTTCTCTATTTGCCTTTTAAACAAATAAGTAGATAGATAAATAGGTGTAAATATATCTTTTAAAAATAGAATAAGTATAAACCTAACAAAATATCTGTAAGATCTATATAATAAACTACAAAAATATGATGAATAAAAGAATAACTACATGGAGACTCAGTCCATGCTCATTAGTGGAACAGCTCTGTATAGGTCAAATGGCAATTTTTTTAGCCTAATATACAGATTTGACTCAATTCAATCCCGAAGGTATTTGGTGGATATGATCAACTGCCTCAACTGGAGAGGCAAATTATCCAGAATTTGCACAATTGCACTCCTTGGTAATTATCAATAGGAGCTAAAAACATGTTTATGCCAAAAGCTGCACTTGTTTGGTTATTGCAGATTCATTGTTAATTGATTTATTTATTTGAAAGAGTGACAGAGAGAGAGATTGACTGACAGAGCGAGTGCTTCCATCTTCTGGTTCACTCTCCAAATGGCTGTAACAGCCAGGGTCTGTGCCAGGCCAACAACAAGAGTCAGGAGATTTTTCCAGATCTCTCACTTGGGTGCATGGGCCCAAGCACTTGGGTCAAAATTTGCTGCTTTTCCAGGCACATTAGCAGGTCTCTGGATGAGAAGTAAAATAGCCAGGGCCTAAATGGGATGCCAGCATTGCATCCCATTGCAATGCTGCTTTCCCAGGCAGCAGCTTCATTTACTGTACCACAAAGTTATCCTTCATTTATTCTGTTTTTTATAGTGCTTATGAAAAATATTATGGCTTAAATGAGGCTTTCTTAAAATTTTTTAAAGATTTGTTTATTTATTTGAAAGTCAGAGTTACACAGAGAAGGAGAGGAAAAGAGAGGGGTCTTCCATCCACTGGTTCACTCCCCAGTTGGCCATAAGGGCCAGAGCTGTGCTGATCCAAAGCCAGGAGCTTTTCCCAGGTCTGCCACATCGGTGCAGGAACCCAAGGACCTGGGCCATCCTATACTTCTTTCCCAGGCCATAGCCGAGAGCTGAATTGGAAATGGAGCAGCTGGGTCTGAACTGGCACCCATATGGGATGCCAGCACTGCAGGCGGTAGCTTTACCAGGTATGCCACAGTGCCGGCCCCTCTTAATTTCTAAAATATGAAAGCAACCAAAATGTCCTTGAATATGTACCTGAATAAATAAACTGGTTTATTTACATCCAGACAGTGGTCTTTTATTCAGTGCTAAAAATAAAATAGCTGTCAGGCTGTGAAAACACATAAAGAAAATCCAGTGCATATTACTAGTGAAAGCTGACATTTTAAAATAGCTATGTATTATATGATTCCAACCATATGACATTATGGTAAAGGCAAAAACATAGATGAAATTAAAATATCAGTGGTTGTTAAGGTTTAAGGCAGAAAAGAGAGATGATGAATAGGCATACCACAAGGATTTGTGTGGCAGTGACTATTTTGTACTTTAATGGCAGTTACATGTTATAAATTTGTTCTTTCCCATTGGGGTACGACAGTAACAGTGAGTCCAAAAGTAGACTTTGCATGATATTTAGTAGAGCATGTTGATAGTGAAGGACACTATATGTGTTTGTGGACATAACTAAAGATGTTAGATCATATCTAATTTTTGAAAAGCCATGAAACGAATTGGAACTCTCATATACTGTCAGGGCATATAAAATGGTCTAACTAGTTTCAAAAAATGTTTAACAGTTTTAAATATTAAGCATATTCTAGCATTTGATTAGGCTATAATATTTTATTGCATACTATAATATTGTATATTCTATACCAGTGATATTAACCATTACTACTAGCTATCATTACTATGTATTTGGCTAAGAGAAATAATGTGTCTCTATTCACAAAAGTATACAAAACTCTTTGGAAGAACTTAAGTGGAATAGCCAAAACTGGCAATGACTAAGATGTCTATCATGAGGTAAATAATCACATCACTGATATGTTCATAAAATGAAATAGTGCTAACCAATAAAAATGAGTGAACTAATGTTATACATGAAAAAATAACTATGATAAATGCCTTGTCAAAACAAATACATACTTTTTAATTTCATTTACATAAAATTCTAAGAAATCTAAACTATATTTATCAAAAGACAATAGATTTTTCCCTGAGGATGAAAAAGATGGGCTGGGAACATGGGAGAAGGAGATTAAAATTTTTCGTCAAAAGGAAACTTTGTAGGTGATGGATACATATAGTTTTCTGATATTATTGTTTAATGGGGGTTCATATACCAAAATCTGTTGTACAGTATTAAATGTATCCAATGAACTTTCTACATGTCTATGAAAATAGTTAAAATTCTGGCAATCAATTATTGGTGAGTATTTGGAACAATAGGGACTCTAATACATTTCCAGCAGAAGGCATTTTCTTATATGAGTATATGCTTACTATGTGACTTATTTATTCCTCTACTTGATATTTACTCAGGTAGTATTCAAACAAGAGTTATTCATATGTATTCATAGCAGCTATGATCATAATATGCCAAACCTGGAGACAAACTCACATGCTCATCAATGGTGAGCGAAGAAACAAATTGAATCATGATCATACATGATGTATATTACACTAACATTCCCTGATCCTCAGGAGATACATTGCAAGACTCCCAGGGGATGTCTGCAGATAATGCTGAATCCTATACATACTGTTTCTTCTGAATTCTGTGTTAAAAATATACCTTCCTTTTGTTAAATGGCTTAGTGTCACTAGTTTCCAGACTTTGCTGCAGTATCCCTGTAGGCTCAATGTACGCTTCCATAGGAAGCACATTACTGAAAATTATCATGTGAAATCCTATAAAATTTCCTGCCTTTTATGTTTGTGAAACTTAAATTCATTTTTAGACTAACAGCTAGGATCAGGACAAGTGAATTTAGCAATTGAAAAAGGAATGTATGGGTTATCCATGTAATGCCCAAAGTCCAGTCAATTTAATTCATCTGTACACAAACATATGTAATGCTGAATTAAGCCAGTCCCAAAGGGACAAATATCATATGTTCTCCCTGATCAGTGACAACTAACCAACCACAAAAAAGGAAACCTGTTGAAGTGAAATGGACACTTTGAGAAACAGTGACTTGATCAGCCCTTGTCCTGACTGTTGATGTACAATTTAATACTTTATCCCTTTTAGTATTTTTTTGTTCTAGTTAATATATTGGTTGAACTCTGTAATGAACACACATTTATTCTTAGGTGTTGAAATTTAACTTAAAAGTGTTCCCTGTTAAATATAAGAGTGGGAGTAAGAGAGAGAGGAGATGAACAATTTGGGGCATGCTCAATCGGACTTGCCCCAAATGGTGGAGTTAGAAATGTGCCAGGGAATTCCAATACAATCCCATCAAGATTGCATGTACCAATGCCATCTCACTAGTCCAAGTGATTAATTTCAGTTCACAATTGATCATACTGATAGGTCTAAGAGTCAAAGGGATCACATAAACAAGACTAGTGTCTGCTAATACTAACTGATAGAATGAAAAAGGGAGGGAACAATCCAACATGGGAAGTGGGATACACAGCTGACCCATAGAATGGCAGATGTCCTAAATAGCACTCTGGCCTCAGAATCAGCCCTTAAGGCATTCGGATCTGGCTGAAGAGCCCATGAGAGTGTTTTAGGCATGGAAAGCCAAGACATGCTGGCAAAACAAACAAAAACAAACAAAAAACAAAAAACAAAAAATAAAATCTAAATAAAAGATCTCTTTGAGATCCCAGTAGAGAGATCGGGCCATCAAAGGAGGAGGTACCTTTCTCTGAAGGCAGTAGAGAACTTCCACTTTGACTATGACCTTGTCTAAATAAGATCAAAGTCACAAACCTGAGGCTTCCATAGCCTTGGAAACTCATGACTAGAACCTAGGGAGATTACTGATGCCATAAACAAGAATGTCAAATTGTTAAGTCAACAACAGGATTCACTGTGTACTTACTCCTCATGTGGGATCTCTGTCCTTAATGTGTCGTACTATGTGAAGTAATGCTATAACTAGTACTGAAACAGTATTTTACACTTTATGTTCTCTGTGGGTGCAAACGATGAAATCTTTACTTAATATATACTAAATTGATCTGTATATGAAGATAATTGAAAATGAATCTTGATGTGAATGGAATGGGAGAGGGAGCGGGAGATGGGAAGGGTGCGGGTGGGAGGGAAGTTATCGGGGGGAAAAGCCATTGTAATCCATAAACTGTACTTTGGAAAATTATATTTACTAAATAAAAGTTTAAAAGATGCCCTTTTAAAATTCTCAGCACATGCTGAAAATAATAGCATATCATCATTTTTAAACTGGGTCATCTTTATTCATCAGCTGATAGACATTCAGGTTGATTCCATATATTGGGGATTAGGAGTAGTGCTACGGTGAACATGAGAATGCAGGTATCTTTCATACAATGATTTCATTGACTGTGAATAAATATCAATAAGCAGTTTTTGAACATAAGATATGTATGTGTTTTCAAAAATTTTGAGAACAAGAGACAAAGAGGTCCTATTCACTGATGTACTCCCCAAAGCTCACAAGAGTTGAGGTTGGGTTGTGCCTGAAACTAGAAGCCAAGAATTCAATTCAGGTCTAGTGTGGTGGGTGGCAAAAACTTAATTATTTGAGCCTCACCACTGTCTCCTAGGGTCTCCATAAGCACAAAGCTAGAGCCAGAAATCAAACTTGGGTATCTCAATTGGAATGTGCACATCTTAATTTTTACCTTAACCATTAAGTAAATGTCTTCACTATATTGTCAGTTTCTCAAAGGAACTCCATACTGTTTTCCATAATAGTTGTATTAATTTACATTCCCATCAACAGTGTGAAAGGTATTACTTTTTCTACACCACCTTTAGCAGTCATTAACTAGTGTAGAATCCTCTTAGATTGGAATACAGCATATCACTGAAGTAAATAAAATATTATAATTGACAAATTAATTACTAATTAATACCGGGAGATTTTTTCCCCTTAAACTAACAAAGTTAAATGAGTTAATATCACATCATTCAGATCAAGTAAGAATCTATCCCATACAGTTCTGTACAAGTAATTATATAATAGCTGTCACAGTTATAAATTGTCATGTACTTTGAGTTAGCAATTTAGTTTTTAGGATTTTTACATGTAATTTTGAGCTCACAGGTGCATGCATGAAAATAGGTATGTACGATGCCAGTCATTGAAATGTGTAGTAACAAAGTATCCCAAGCTTAATGTCCATCAGCAAAAAATGAGTTAAATATATATGACTACATTGGAATCTTGTAAACCAAAGAAAATAACAAAATAAAACAAAACATGTGTTACTTGGTCACTGAGGTGAACTATACTTCAAAAGTATAATGCTGTGTGAAAAAGCAACTTATGGTACAAGAGCAAGTTATCTGGGATTGAAGGAAAAAGAAAAATATGAAGAACTCTCAACAATTTCTTTATCGTAACTAAAACTTGGTTCCCAAGGGACAAAAGCTCACTGGAAGATTCACTTTTCAATTTGTAAACATAATAGCATTTGAACTTTAGTTTACCTCAGAATATATTACCATTTCCAAAAATCCTTAACGATTTAAAATACACCTGCTATATGTTAACTTGGTTTATCTAAAGTCAAACTTTATGTAAATCCGAAGTAAGGGTTGTTACTGTCAATTCTAATTAAAATGTGTGTATCATATGTAAATGAATTTAATCAAAATTCACCAAATCACAACAATTGGCACCAAATAACAACAATCTAAAAGTGTTAACTATAAGTTTCACAGTCAAAATACTACATAGTGTGCATCTATGCTCAACCAGTTGTAACAACTCCAGTAGTATTTTAACCACTAATGCATTTGCCATATGCTTGATTTATTTAGAGATGAGGAGTAAATTTCTGTTCTCATTAATAATTCCTGGTCATCTTATTTTTGTAATTCATCTGACTTTCAAGAATATAACTGAAACAGAGAAGACAAACTATAGAGATACACTTCAATTTCCTTTTGAAGTTGTATGTCTTTCAAAGTTAGTTTCCTTTTGATCCAAATATATATTTGATTATCTGTTTTCCTTCATACTCTTGACATTTTAATAATGAATTGGAATCAGGCTTCATGGTGAATATTATTATCTAAACATGTTACATTTAGATCAGTGAAGACTTATAAGTACTTTTTATTGCAACTTAGTTTTCTTCATTGACTTTTCAAAAGTGACCAATTTGGCAGCTGCTCTGAAATGCATATAAATATGTACTACAATAAAAGTTAACATATTGTTAATATTATTGTACTTCAAGTGTGTGCACAGTCAACATGGAAATTGAATTTCATTTGAAAGCAGAAACAGGTTACCACTTCTCAATGAAGTGTTTATGAATATGCAAATGTGAATCTAAATCATAGTTTAGAGATCTTTTCTGTAGAGCTTTAATTATCTGAAAGGGAAAAAAAAACTCATTGGTAGGGAAAATGACAGTCTGTAATAAAAAAAAGTAATGTTGGTAAGGGCAAATCTAAAAATATATAACAGTATTAAAATGAAATATGACATGGGAATATTGAGGAACCCAGGATACCTAAATTACATTTAGTTTAGGCTGTATCACTAATTATTTCTGTGACTTTAAGTTACATTTTATGTTGATTCACTGCTTATTAGTAATGACAATATATAACCTACCTCTTTACAATGTTTGTTGTAAGGAAGAAATGGGAGCCTACATATTTATTTTAGGTACTTTAATAATCAGTTGAACATACTTTCATAATTCTAGAAGTATTTGTAATTTTGATGGTGAGGATGATTAACAATAGTGCAAGTAATTCAAACTGATTTTCCTTAGTGTTTACATAATTATCCATATGTCATTGTAAATATTTGCCATTTACTGCCTTCAGAAAAAGAGGAAGCTAGTTTCCTCATCTTGTCCCTGGAAAAGGAGAAAACTTAGAACCATTAAACCTTTTAAAAGCAAGTAGGAGAGATACTAGTAAATGTCTCAGCAACATATGTTCCCTGGTATTTTAAATCCACTCTAAAGTGTCTGTGTTGGAAAAAGTCTTCATTTTGTTTGACTTAGTGAACTATTTTTTTTTTTTTGAAGAAATAGAGACATACACTCTCAGCTCTTCTTGGCTGGTTTGGAAATGCTTCCCTCTAATTCCACTCGTGGATATCAGCAACAGCTGGTTTCCCCCCCTCTGATAGTTTGCCACCATTTGCTTCCCATTCCAGCTGATAATGGTGCCAGTTATTTATGATTATTAGATTACACTCAGCCTCAGCTTTTGGGCAGCTGCACAAAAAAATCAGTGCATCAATCTTTTCTTCCCTGAATTTCCAGTTTACAGATTCACACCTGCCCTGAATCCAGACAGGCCTTCTATTTGTCAAGGAAAAGGAAACAGAATTTGGCAGAGAGAAAAATCTACAGATAATGTTTATTCTTTCAAAAATGAGAAAGATTATCAAATTATCATATTTCTTGATATGCTACCATTACAGTAATCATTAGCAATATTGTTGATAGATTTTATAGGTTTGAATAAGTTTGCATCTGCAAATATCAGATATATTGCTCAGATAGCCTAGAAAATGAAAATATTTTTGGTATTTTAAATATTTCTTTGTTAAAAACCAAGTAATCCTGACAGGTATTTTAGAAACTGGAAGAGTGACTAAAACACAGATCTCTCTCAAAGCATGTACATTAATGTGTTCCAAAGAAAATTGACCAAATTGCCTACATTTCATGGATTCTGTGGTTTTAAATTATTATTCCACCTATGCAAAGCATTTCTACACTATGCATTTATACTAAACCATCCTGATGTTTGGTTAATGTCTAGATACTGATTGCATCAAGTACTACAATTAACGAAATGACTTGGCAATTCACACAAAACAGGAATGGCAACATATGGTATTTATCTTCATCATAAAGAACAATAAAACCTAGTTTAGTAACTTGTGCAATATAATAACATGGATGAACATTGAGGTCAGATTGCTTTTAGGGTTCTGTTTACAAGGCCACTATAAATGAATGAAAAGTAAAAATGGAAAGGGTAAGTTCTTGGAAGAGGGCATCTTTTCTGTACCAAAGATAGATTTTAAATACAAGCCCTTCTGACATGGCCTTCACCTAACAGCAGCAGAGCCTTAAAGTACACTCAGCAAAAATAGAAATCCAGAGGAAAAAAAGTAGAAAAAGTCAAGATGTTTAAAAGTCAACATTATAATTATTGGTAAATATAATTTACTAATTCTTACATAGCTTTAATACACCATCATCATATTTCCCTGGTTTCGAGTAGCCTATATTGAATTAAACCAAGATTATAGCAAACATAAGCAAAGCAAAAGCCATTAATAATATAGAAATAATAGAAATAAAATTGAAGTGTACTAAAGATTTTAGTTTAGGCTTTAAGTGAATTAATGCCATCTCCAGGTATTTAATGAAATCATTATAAGTATTTTTAATGTCCAAAATGTTGTTCTTTCATTTGTGTGTGTATATATATATATATGAGTGTGTGTGTATATATATCCATATATATACACATGCACACATATGGTCTACATTTGTAGTCACATATCCAACATTATATCTGTACCTCTCTTCATATGCCCACCAGAGCTGTTGATTGTAGAGTGAGAGAGGAAAGAAGTCGGAGAGGGAGACAATGAGATAGAAAGATCTCTATCCTCTGGTTCACTCCCCAGCTGTAGCAATGGTCCTTGTAAGGATCACAAGCTGACAGTTAATAATTCAATGGAGGTCTCACACATATATGGCAGGTACCCAACTACATAACCATTACCTGCTGTCACAAGTTGTGCATTGGCAGGAAGCTGGAATCTGGAGTGGAGATCGGAAAAGAGTTCAAGTACTCATGATCTGGGTTGCAAGAATACCAATTGTGTCTTAACCACAAAGCCAGACATGTTCCCTTTAACAATTTGAGTATTTGGGGCCTGGCACTATAGCTTAGGGGTTAACCTGCTGCCTGCAGTGTTGGTATCCCATATGGGTGCCAATTGAAATCCTGTTCCATTTCCAGTCTTGCTTCCTACTGATATGTTTTGGAAAGCAGTTGAAGATGGCTCAAGCCCTTGGGTCCCTGTCATTGTTTTTTGAGACCCAGAAGAAGCTCCTGAGTTAGGTTTGTGGACCAGGACCAGCCCCTTCCTCTGTGGCCATCTGGGGAGTGAAACTGCTGATGGAAGATTCTCTCTCTCTCTCTCTCTCTCTCTCTCTCTCTCTCTCTCTCACACACACACACACACACACACACACACTAAGTAAATACACATATATGTTCATTTACAATCTTTGATTTTTCTGTATCAAGTAGCATTTAATAGCAACAGCTAGGAATTCTATCACATGGTTGTTGTGGTAATTATATCATTTAAGCTTTAAGTACTTAAAAGAGTGCTTGTGCCATGTTAAGTATCATATAAAGTAAGTTATTTGTAGCAGGTAGATTAAGTAACAACCTAGTTGAAATAAAGAGGTTTTAAATATTGCTAACATGGTTCATGGAATTGATTGACCCTTTTACATGTAAATGATGTTGGTTTTTCATGAAGTGTTTCACATTTTTTCAATGTCTCCTTTATTAGTTTCTCCTTGTATATGGCTGTATATTGGGAACAAGATAAGGTCAAATATTTTGATAAAACTATGCTCTTCTGCAGCAAAATAATCATTCTAAGTTGTTAGACAACTATTTTAAGAAAGCAATGATCTCCTGAAGCCAGAAGTCTCATATCCACAAATTATTGTCAAACTGTTCCTTTAATAGAAAGTTGAAGGCAAGTAATTTCAAGGAGGGACACTTTCAAATGTTTTGTGGCTCTCTTGACCCATTTTTTCAGAATCTTTATTGCCTGATGCTTCTGAATCACAGATTATACATGAACAATGTGCAGTTCTCAGTAACACTCCTTTCCCTCATTACCTTTATGAGCAACTAGTATTCAGAAAGCCACAAAATTAATGATGCATGTTGTCCATAAACTTCAAAATGCATCTGGATCCTGCTATCTCTTTTATTTATAGCAAATGACACTTCTTGCACCAAAATCCTCAAATACTCAAAACTATCAGTCTGTGTTTCTTTCCACCAGTATGAATCATTTGCTTTCTTGATTAACTCTTATCTCTTCCTGAACTTGTTGATTGCCATCAACAGTTCACCAGCTTCAAAATCCATAGAATATCCTCTGCTCTCACTCTTCTGATTGCTTTGGATTTTTTGTCTTTACCACTAATAATGATGCCTTCTGTAAGTGTTTTCTTTTGCCTTTGTCTTTGCAATCAGTACATTGTCTTAAATGCCTTTAGACATAACAAATTACTTTGTTTCTTATCTAATTGTTTTCTGTTTCAGCTTGGGAATTTAGAGAAGATTGGCCTTTGCCCTCTGCTGTTGTGTGCACTGTCTCAGGAAATCACTTGTTTCTTTTTCTTTATTTTTAAAATTTGTTTGTTTGAAAGGCAGAGTTACAGAGAGGCAGAGGCAGAAAGAGAGATCTTCCATTTGCTGGTTCACACCCGAAATGGTCACAATGCCCTTAGCTGGGCTGATCTGAAGCCAGGAGCCAGGAGTTTTTCAGGTCTTCCACAGGGGTACAGGGGCACGAGCACTTGGGCTATCTTCTACCACTTTCCCGGGCCATAGCAGAGAGTGAGATCAGAAGTGGAACAGTCAGATCTCAAACTTGCACCCATATGGGACGCTGGCACTGTAGGCGGCAGCTTTACCCACCATACCAAAGTGCCAGCCCTAGGAAATCACTTCTTTCATGTGCTGTTTATGATCATTCCTGAATTAATGACCTCAAGAATGTTGTTTTCAATCTAGTTTACCTTGTTTATTTTAGGATATTGGGGTTAACAGAGGGATTTTGAAAATAATTGAGAATTTTACCAGAAATAATCATAATCTATATTTTGCTGTCAGTTTTACAAAGGGTAACCTTGCTTTGTACTCAATGAATAATTAGTTCCTGGTAAGCACACCTAGTCTACTAAGCAGGATGGCATGTTATGTATTAACGAGAATGAGAACAAGGTCATAGGTAGAGGAATACAAAGATCATGCCTAACTGGATGAATAATCATTTTCTTCCAAGTACAAATGTTAGATTGTTGAGAACATTAGAGGTGCTATATCTTATAAAATGCCCGAAATATGTGAAAAATCCTTAGAATTGCCCTCTGAAACAATATTTTGGGTTGCTTTATTTTTCTTAAATCTTCTTGACATCAATATTAGTCTTCTTAAATGATTTGTTAGAAGTTTATTTCCAGCTAGAAATTATAACCATTATCACAATAAGATTTATACTTACATTGTCACAATTTTGTTAGTATAATTACTCATATACATTAGGTACAATTTTACTACTTAATATATATGTTTCACGGATTCCAACTTCTTGATAAGTTAAACTACAAATTCTTTAATTTTTAAAGAGTTCCATAATTTAGCACGATGCTAATTTTTAATTTCAGTATCAAATATTTTCAACATGCTTTCTAACTTTGTAAAGAATTTAATATACTTCATGGTTAAAATATTTTGACCTTTGAAGCAGTTATATATACATATTTAAGTATGTATAAACATGTATATTTGGCTGGCACTGTGTCTCACTAGGCTAATCTTCCGCCTGTGGTGCCGGCACCCTGTGTTCTACTCTCAGTCGGAGTGCCGGTTCTAGTTCCGGTTGCTCCTCTTCCAGTCCAGCTCTCTGCTGTGGCCCGGGAAGGCAGCGGAAGATGGCCCAAGTGCTTGGGCCCTGCACCCACATGGGAGACCAGGAGGAAGCTCCTGGTTCCTGGTTTCGGATCCGCGCAGCGTGCTGACCGCAATGGCCATTTGGAGAGTGAACCAACGGAAGGAAGACCTTTCTGTCTGTATCTCTCTCTCTCACTGTCTAACTCTGTCAAAAAAATGTATATTTGTGTACTTATACATAAACATATTTTTATACACATGTTTATATGCAGCATGGATATATGCATATTTTAAGTTTCATATAGTTGTAAAGGTGAAGTTCTAAAAGCTTTGCTCTAGATTGTTATAGTACTAGTTTTATATAATTTATTAAAGATAAGAACTGACATCATAAAACTAATTATTAAAGGCAAAATATGTCAAAATACATCAATTCATTTTGTTTATTAATATAATGATTTCATGTATTTTGTAGGTACATTTTGAAGAAGATAACTATACTGCCCTCCAACTTTCTTATCTCCCTTAATATCACTCCTTTACTTATTTTTTTTTAAATACACTTTCAGTCCACGCTGTAATTACAGGCTTAATACATCACTAACCATACTATTCAAGAAGGAAAAAGTAGATTTTTTTTCAACTTTTATTTAATAAATATAAATTTCCAAAGTACAGCTTTTAGATTACAGTGGCTTCCCCCCCCTTAACTTCACTCCCACCTGCAACCCTCCCATTTCCCACACCCATCCCATTCACATCAAGATTCATTTTCAATTATCTGTATATACAGAAGATCAATTTAGTATTTAGTAAGTAAAGATTTCAACAGTTTGCACTTACACAGAAACACAAAGTGTAAAGTACTGTTTGATTACTAGTTTACCATTGATTCACATAGTACCACACATTAAGGACAGAGGTCCTACATGGGAAGTAAGTACACAGTGAATCCTGTTGTTGACTTAACAATTGACACTCTTGTTTATGGCATCAGTAATTACCCAAGGCTCTTGTCATGAGTTGCCAAGGCTATGGAAGCCTTTTGAGTTCGCCAACCCTGATTTTATTTAGACAAGGTCATAGTCAAAGTGGAAGTGTTCTCCTCCCTTCAGAGAAAGGTACTTCCTTGTTTTTTGGCCCGTTCTTTCTGCTGGGATCTCTCTCACTCACAGAGAACTTTCATTTATGCTGTTTGTTTGTTTGTTTGATTTGCCAGAGTGTCTTGGCTTTCCATGCCTGAAGTACTCTCATGGGCTTTTTTACCCGGATCTGAAGGCGTTAAGGGCTGAGTCTTAGGCCAGAGTGCTATTTAGGGCATCTGCCATTCTATGGGTCAGCTGTGTATCCCACTTCCCATGTTGGATTGTTCTCTCCTTTTTAATTCTATCAGTTAGTATTAGCAGAGACTAGAGTTGTTTATGTGATCCCTTTGACTCTTAGACCTATCAGTATGATCAATTATGAACTGAAACTGATCACTTTGACTAGTGAGATGGCATTGGTATGTGCCACCTTGATGGGATTGAATTGGAATCCCCTGGCACGTTTCTAACTACTATTTGGGCAAGTCTGATCATGTGCCAAACTGTACATCTCCTCCCTCTCTTATTCCCACTCTTATATTTAACAGGGAACACTTTTCAGTGAAATTTAACACCTAAGAATAATTGTGTGTTCATTAAAGAGTTCAACCAATAGTATTAAGTAGAAGAACAACAAAAAAAATACTAAACGGGATAAAGTATTAAGTTGTTCCTCGACAGTCAGGACAAAGGCTGATTAAGTCGCTGTTTCTCATAGTGCCCATTTCACTTCAACAGGTTTCCTTTTTGGTGCTCGGTTAGTTGTCACTGATCAGGGAGAACATATTGGTCCCTTTGAGACTGTCTTATTTCACTCAGCATGATGTTTTGCAGATTCTTCCATTTTGTTGCAAATGACCAGATTTCAATTTTTTTTTACTGCTGTGTAGTATTCTGTAGAGTATATATCCCATAATTTCTTTATACAGTGTGCTGTTGATGGGCATTTAGGTTAATTCCAGGTCTTAGCTATTGTGAATTGAGCTGCAATAAACATTATTATTTCTGTTTTGTCTATTGTTACATTCCCTTTTTCATCTCTGATTTTATTGATTTGGGTCTTTTTTTAGTTAGGCCAATGTTGTGTCAATTTTGTTTATGTTTTCAAAAAATCAGCTCTTTGGCTGATCTTTTTAAATTTTTTTGGATTCAATCCTGTTGATTTCTTCTCTGATTTTCATTATTTCTCTTCTACTAGTTTTGGGTCTGGTATGCTGCTGTTTTTCTAGATCTTTGAGATGCATTGAAAGCTCATTTATTTGGTGCCTTTCCAATTTCCTGATGTAGGAACCCATTGCTATAAACTTTCCTCTTAACACTACTTTTGCTGTATACCATAAGTTTTGATATGTTTTTATCATCATTTACTTCCAGCAAGTTTTTGATATCTCTCTTGATTTCTTCTATGACCCAGTGGTTCATTCAGGAGTATGTTGTTCAGTCTCCATATGTTTGCATATGCTCTAGGGGTTCTTGAATTGCGAATTTCCAGCTTCATTCCACTGTTGTCTGAGAAGCTGCATTGCATGATTCCAATTCTTTTGAATTTGCTGAGACTTGCCTTATGGCCTAGTCTGTGGTCAATCCTAGAGTAGGTTCCATGTGCTGAGAATGTCTCTTTCTGTCACTGTTCAATTAGATGAAAATACATAAACAAAATTTTAGAAAAGCTAACAATCAAAAATATTTTTAATTTTTAATTTTAATTTGTAATTAGTTTTTAACAGATTCCATGTGATTTGTAGATACAGTTCTAAGAACATCTTGATATTCCATTCCCTCTCCACATCCATCCTCTTTCCTTCTCCCCTCTTTTTTTTGTTGAGATACCACATTATAAAATTGCATTACAGTAAAAAAGCTTAAAACATCACCAAATAAGTTTAAGTGCAAAGCAAAAAGACCCTAGTGGGACTGTAGACAGGTACCATAAATAATAATTGAATGGAAAAATGACCATTTCACCCATGAAACTTTAAAGATCATTAAACTAGTCATGTAACATTCTTAACCATTGGTTTGGCAAAGGTATAAAACAAGTTTACAAAACTATAATTGTAGCAATACTGATACAGACATTTAGTTTTTTCTTTTTCTTAAAATTTACCTCTAAACATAAGGATAATATGCAATAGTTATCATTCTGGGTCTGGCTTATTTCGCTTGATGTTCTCCAGTTGCAGGCATTTTCCTGAAAATGGTAGAATTTTATTTTTCATAGCTGAATAATATTCCACTGTGTATAAGTACCTATTTTCTTCATTTGATAATGGACACCTTGGTTGATTTCAGATTTTGGCTTTAGTGAACAGTGCTGCTATAAACATTGTGGTGTAGGTTTTCAAAATTGTTTCAAGGAAGAAGCAACAAAGTTGGAAAAAACACCATCAATTTAATGCTTTAGAGAGCACTGTAACTTTTTAAAATATCATTCCCTTCATTTTTTAAAAAAATAGATGTATTTGAAAGTCAGTGTTAAAGAGAAAGTGGGAAAGACAGAGCTAGGTCTTTCATGCACTGATTCACTCAACAGTTGGTCAAACTAGGAGCCAGGGAACTTCATCTGGGTTTCCCTTGTTGTTGGCAGGGTTCCAAATATTTGGGTCATCTTCTGCTTTTCCCAGGACATTAGCAGGGAACTGGATCAGAAGTGTTGCCAGGACACAAACTGGCACCCAATAGGATGCTGGTGTATCAGTCATTGCCATTACCTGCTATAGCATAATTCTGGTCCCAGTTTCATTCATTGCGTACTTGTGCACACATGCACATACTATTTTTTGGAAGCAATATTTTTAAAAGATCTTACTTGAGAGGTAGAGTTAGAGTCAGAGAGAGGGAGAGGCCAAGAAAAAGGTCTTCCATCTGCTCATTCACTTCCCAAATGGCCATAATGGCCAGAGCTGGGCTGATTGAGACCCAGGAGCCAGGAGCTTCTTCTGGGTCTCCCACATAGGCAAGGGCCCAAGCACTTATGCCATTTTCCCAGGCCATAAGCAGACAGCGGGATCAGAAGAGGAGCACTTGGGACGGGAATCAGTGCACATATGGGATGCTGGTGTCACAGGCAGAAGCTTAGCCTACCACGCCACAGCATCAGATTTACAATTATATATGCAAAATATATGCAATTGATATATTTTAATTTTAATTTTAATTTTTAATTTTTATTAGTTTTTAAGTGTGATTTATAGATACAGTTCTAAGAACACAATTATGTTTCCTTCCCCTCTAACTCCCATGTTTATTTCAAAGGGAGAGAAAGAGATCGAGATTCCATTAAATTAAGATTCTAATACTGTATGCAATTTATGTAAATTCTAAATTATTTTTCTAAAACTAATTTTGTGAATATTACTGTAGAATGCATTAAGCTTACTCCATAGTAAATGACTTGCTGCTATTGTGTTTCAACATGGCAATACCAATTAAACTATTTTTCATTATTTCCCTATATATCATTAAAACAAAGAATATAATCCCTAGTAATTCTGATGACCAGAAATATATTTAAATTCAGAGAAGATAATATGCTATGAAATAGAGAAAAAATGTTGTATTTACAAATATATTTCATAGCATACAAAGAAAATATCCATGTAAAAGATAACTAGATACATTTTGGTTTCAGCTCCATAGAAGGAAGTTATAACACCTGTCTTTATAACAGAAAACTGGATACATAAAAATCAATTACATTTTCTGGGCCCATAAGTGAACTGAGGTTTCCATGCACTGTGCAGTTTTGACATCCATTGAGTTAGTTAGGATATGTTTTTCTAGTGTAGAAGTTTCTGGGATCCTAACTAGTAGTCATATTTAAATGGTAATTATGAGGAACTGCTAGAGAATTAACATAAACCCTTGTTAAAAACAAATTCCTGAGCATGGCATTCTTAAAATTATGCCCATTCTCTAACAGGGGCTCTAGTTGCACAAAAAGTTACATTTGATGACAGATCCAGAAAATTTTGCTCCACTTAACTCTAGAAAGCAGATAAGGAGTAATCATATGGGAGGAAAAAAAGAAAAAAAAAACAGAAGAAAACACTAAAGGAGTAATCATATCAAGAGACTTTAACAAAGACTCTCCAGGACTAGCAAACATTTGCCAGAGACTTATATCCATTAGGGGAAAGCCATTCCTCACACTCCAGCCATTTTCTAAAAGGCACAAATCCCTGTAATTAATATGGGACAAGGTTTCAATGTGCTACATGAGGGACATGTGGGATTCGACACATAGGGAGCTAAGTTGGAAATACGGGGAGCAATTGATTCCACTGGAAACTCTTATAGCGGTCGCAGTACCAAGAAATAAGTCCACTAAGAGAATATTCCAGAGAATGTTCTGGGTATATTCCAGAGATTACAGAAAACATTCCCTTTTCCATAGCTTATAACTACAGTATAGGATTCAGGTAAGTTAATAGTGTATTATAGCTGAAAAGCATTGTTACAATCACTTTGTGAGGAGAATTACTTAGTGAAGTTGAAAGTCACGAAGAAAGACCAAACTAAACATTACAGGATAGGAAGACAATGCGAACTCTAGCTAGAGCAAGTAGTAAATCACTACCCAGCTGTTAGCACACTGAAGACTTATTTGCCTCGGTACCTATTGCCATAATATACCAGATCTTATTGTTGACAAAAATTTGCAAAGTTGAAAGTAAAGTCAAAGGAAAGAATACAATCTGGACAGACAAAACAAACTTCACAATCATATTCAGATACATCATGCTTATTGGAATTATTGGTAGAGAATTTAAAATGAATAATATATTAAGTGCTCTCATGGAAAAGGTAGTTCAAAGTATATGACTGGAGTAGTAATATAAACAGATGTGAACATGTGAAAATTTGAAATGCTAAAGCTCAAAAATACTCAATAGAAATGAAGCTTACTTGTTATGGCTTCATTAGTTGATTCAACATGTATGAGAAAATAGACCTTTATCTTGAAGATAAGTCAATACTAGCTTCCCCAAATAAAATGCCAAAATACCATGATACCAAATCTCAATATAGATATATAATTGAAATGACAGAAAAGATGAGAAATCGATTGGGGAAATATTTGATGGTATAATTGTTGAAAAATTTTTAAATTAATATCAAACCACAGATTGTATAAGCTCAAAGAATATCAAACTTTTGAATACAAAAAAGAAAAAAGTAAAAACTTCCACCTAGACATATTATTTTCAAAATTTAGAAAACCAGAAGCAAATATACACTTTGGAAAGAAGACAGAGGATATAGGGGTCTGCTGGTTGCTTTATTTAGATCAGGAATGAGAATCACTGTTGATTTCACTGGTGGTGGCTGACTTGCCTCTGTTCTTTTTCAACAATGGAGCTGAGTTAAAGCTCAGCAAGATGAAAGTAGCTAGTGTAAAGCAGTTTATTAAAGTGTGTTCCAAGAGAATTACAGTTGAGAGAATATGTAGCTCCTTTATCTTCCTGGTTTGGAGCATATATCAGTAAAACATGAAGGATGTTGGCTAGTACAGTGGCCGTGATGCGCATGAGTGGAATTTGTGATTTATATCTGGGAGTTGTGTACTTTTGAAATTTCTGTGTATGTGGTCATATATTAGTCTTTCATGGTTTGAGCTCTCATTTTATCAGGATGCTTTAAGAACAAGTTAAAGTGTAAAGCAAGCTGTCTGCCCTGGGTAGAGAGCAGTCTTTGACTTCATCCTGGGAGGAGGGTCTTGTGTCTGCTCCCCAGCTGGTCAGACTTCTTGCCATAAGCCATACAAACAGGGCGTAATAACCTATTTAACATGTTAAAACACCAACCAATCAATTTATGGTTCTATAGCCAGTGAGTTTTTTTCAATGGAGGATGAAGAATTTTTCAAATTAAAATTCATTACCAGGATCCTGTTCACACAAGAAATGTGTTTTTTCAGAGAAAAGCAAAATAACATAGGTCAGAAATTTAGTTATATTTAAAAAGAAAAATGAAAAAGGAATAAATTGATTTGAAATCAAAACTTTATTTTTTTCTTTTCTGATGGATCAAAAAGACAAAGCATTAATAATAATACATTAATATTAAGAATGTGCAATTATTTTCAGTTTAAATCATTAATAGTTAGAATTGGCTAAGTAGATCATTACGAATAAGTGAGATGAATAACAACCGTTTTATAAAGAAGAAGGAATTGGGCATGCTGTCTCCCAAATAACCAGCACTTTATAATAAGCTGTATAATATTACTTGAACACGGACTTAGATTAGTTGAAAGATATATTGTAAACTCTAGGGCAACAACTAAAGCTGGAAAAGTATAAATTTTATGTTGAGAGGAGATGAAATGGAGTCATATAAAATGCTAAATTAAAATCAAAGACAAGAAGAAGGATAATGGAGATAAAGAACAAATTCATTGAATAGATATTAGTTACAAAACTATAAATGTGAATGGTCAAAATACCAGTTAAAATACAGAGATTGATAGGATAAAAAATTTGGTAATATTGTCTGCTGAAACTCCACTTTATGTATAATGATTCAGATAGGTTATTAGTAGCATAATCTAGAAAGGCACACCTTGCAAATATGAATTAAAATAGCTAGAGTAATATCACAACTTATTTAACAATAAAATCTTAAGTAGAAGAAATTCAATGTAAAGTATAAAAATTATACTGTCTTCAGAAATGTTCTATAAATTTTAAATTACTGTAAAATAAAGTTAATTTAATAAAATTATCAAAAATTCAATTAAAGAATATGAACAATATAATACAAATCAAAATGGAATAAATTCAAATGCTTTTAGTTATAAATAGAAAAAAAAATCCTTCAAATTATTAATCATACTGACATTGAAGCATGTCCATAATATGGATATGTTTCATCCTCTAGATTTTATTGTGTATTCCATAAATTAAACCTGAAAAATTGAATTTTTATGTACATAATGCATTGCAGAGGTTATCTCGTTTCAAATCCAGACGGGGTGATAGAAGTAAAACAATTGAAAAGTAACCTTGGACAAACAGTCATGGCACAGCTTGTTTTCATAGATTGACCTGGAGTTCAAAATTGTTATGTCTTGTCACAAAGGATCTGGCTTTTATATCCCCATATTAGATAGTTATGAGTCTCAGACTCCATTGCCACCAGGCATGTTTATCACAAAACCAACTAAATTATTTGCCAGTTTATGTAAATATAAGCAGCAGCACTATGCATCACGTAAGCCACTTACCCCATTTGTTTGGCTTATGTTACATAAAAACATGTTTTAAAAATTTCTTACGTTGCTTTTACATAACCTAAAGTGTATAATTTTCCAGAATTTCTATACCTTCTAACAGCAAAAAACACTGACATTAATTCTTGTTTGTATAAATGTTTCTCCAAAGCAGATTGTGTAATAAACCTACATACTACTTTTTTCTTTATTACTCTCCAGGATCTAAATTTCTTGAAATTAGGCCAAGATTCTAGAAATGGGCAATTAAGTAGTTGCTCTATTTCTGGTGGAGTCATAAATCCTTAGTTCAAATTATTCTCTTCTCAGCACTTTGTTATTGATCTGATTTACTGTATGATTCCAAAGCCAAATGACTACTATTCAATTTTTTTAAAAAATTGAAAAGCAAACATATAGTTTTAACAGAACAGCAGTACTAAAGTGCTATTCTTTTACTCAACAAAACTATTGCTTCAGAGACTACATGTTGAAAAGACATTTTCTTCAATGTGTTGTTAGAAGTAAAATGAAATACACTGTCTCAACCAAAATATAGAATCATTTTACCACTAAATGGTGCTGTTGATTGTGTAATAATGAAGTACAAGTAGCTGTTTTGGATATTTCATGCCAATTTGTGGATTTGTTAAAATCTGATAGTGCTTCCATGATACTAACCATATGGATTCATTATCTAGTTGAAATGATGGGCATATCAAAAGTAGTTTTTACTTAAATCATAGACATAAAATTTGTTCTTTTTCCTTTAGAAGTGAGCTTTTTAAATAATCACTTTACTGAAAGTTTACTTAAGAAATAGAATGGGAAGAATGTACTATACAAATGCATCAATAAATTTATACATGCTTATGCCTGTAATTTGAGTAATAAAACATCCAGAAATATGTGATAATAAATTTTTAACTCCCTTCCAGTCCATTGATATTTATATTGACTAGAAGAAAAAAGTCTTAAAGTGAAGAAAATATCCACAAAAATGAATATGGAGAAATTATTATATGAAGAAAATATTTTTTGTTTATCTTCAAAAACTAACCCCTTTAAAAGCCAAGTTAGTTTATATTATTATTATATCATAAACAAATGAAAACTAACTTGAGTTTATAAAGCAAGCATCATACCTCTGTCCTTATATATTTTTAATGTTCATATCTTAAGTATCTTTTATGAAGAATTGATGCTTGTCATCCAGACTTCTTTAATTATTAACTTATGAATTAAAAAAATCTTCAAAAGGTAAACTAGTTATCTGTGAAGAACTATTCTGTCTTTAATCAAAGATATATCAAGTCTCTTTGATCTAATGAACAATGGTTTGAAAAGAAAAAAGTAAACTTGCTTTTGTCAGTTGATTAAAGACAGTTTCTCAATGTTCTATCATTTCAGAAATAAAAATTCAAAATAATTAATGATATTTTAATGCAAAATACCAAAATATCTTCAATTGAATCAAGCAGGAGGCTGGAAAATTTGCAAATACCACAGTTCTATTTTATTGTGTGAGCATTTTATAGCTATTATAACAATGCAAGTTATTCAGTAAAGCAAATTTAAATCCTAAAAATAACCACAATACACACAAATAATGGAAAAACAAATGATTTGGAAGAGAAAATGTACTATATGGTATATGAACCAGTTACATTTACATTGTTTCTAAATAGTGAACAGTCTTAATAAATTAAGATATTTAATTTGAACTACTCAATATGCAGTAATATATTTACATAAATTTTATGACATAGAAGTATACTTCAGAAAGTTCATGGAAAAGGTAATAAAGATAGGTTTTTTTGGTGCAAAACCACTTTAAATCCTAATGTACTTGTCTTATGAATTTTTGAAGCCCCTTGTATTATACAGCAAACATTTAAAAAATATTATTTATTTGAAAGTCAGAGTTAAATGCAGAGAGAAGGAGAGGCAGAGAGAGAGGTCTTCCATCTACTTGGTTCACTCCACAGTTGGCCACAACAGCCGGAGCTGTGCTGATCTTAAGCCAGGATCCTGGAGCTCCTTCTGGGTCTCCCTTGTGGGTGAAGTGTCCCATGGACTTGAGCCATCTTTTACTGCTTTCTCAAGCCATAACAGAGCTGGAATGGAAATGGAGCAGATGGGACTAGAACCAGTGCCCATATGGGATGTCGGCGCTACAAGCGGCAGTTTTACCTGCTGCGTAGAAGCACCGGCCCCAGCAGACATATTTTGCTATGTTCTGATTCTGTATACTTACAGAACATATATAAGAATAGTATATAATATAATATTTCTTAAAAGTGTATCCAGAATTTACCAAAAAACTTAAACGATCATCTGGTTTAAAGAATTTTAAGTAAAATGTATTAGAATCATTGAGATGATAAATAAGTGTTTTAGTTAATTTTTAGTTTGCAAGAATGGACATGAATCCTTTTTGATTATTTTAGGAGGATCATATGTGCTTTTTGACTAAACTCTGAATTAGAATAATAAATGTATTAGTCTAAGAAGAAAGCCCTGGTACAACAAATATGAGAAGTGAGTGTTCTACATTCTCAGCTTACTGCTCATTCTACAGCACTGACTTAGCAACAGCAAATCTACATTTATTCAACATCACTATAAATGTAAATATAAACAAATAATCTGTATAATTTTATATAATATGCATATATTTTCAATTGGGGCTCCATTTATTTATTGTTATTGGATAATACAATTACCTCTTATGTTGCATTACCATAAATGAAGATCTTGAGACAAAATTTTGAGTGAAATTTGGGAAAAATCTGAAAATTCACCCATATAGAGGAAAAGGTAGTCCTTACAACTTATATTAATGAGCACTTTGCTATTGTGGGCAGGAGATATCAGATTTGATGGGAATTCATAGAAATGGTTTAGACCATATCTAAGAGCTGTTGGCAGGTATAGGATACTGGTATATTTGCCCTCTGGTTCCCCTAATCATTGTTTGAGAATTCTTTGCCAAATTATTTTGTTACAGCATAAGTAGGAATCTAGTAAAATGTCAAAAAAATCTTTGATAATGATATGGTTAATTTGTGGAGTATATATAATTGGATTGGTGGTTCTGTTGTTGATTTTGGTGTATAATATTAACAATATAGATTTTAATATGTAAGTTTCCTTGAGTTTAATTCCTCACTTAGATAAAAGGCTTAATTGTAACTAAATATTTGTCCAGATATTTACTGAAGTGTTCATTTACCATTATTTATTGAATGCCTTGCTAGATATCATCAATTGTCCACTTTAGACCTACCTTCACTACATCCTAACATTTCTTTGCCACCTACCTTCTTCTTGGAAATGAGCACCTTAAGTTATATATGGTTAACAGAGAATAAAAAGTGTGATCAAATGATAAATTTTCTCCCATCTCGCACTATGCAGAATTTCTCTCATAGTTTGGATTAGTCCTAATACATAATCCAATGAGACAGCTTCCTTGACACTACCCTTGTGCTTCTACTAGATGATCTTTAAGTGAATGATAATTCTGAGGATTTTTGGATTCCAGACTGCATTCGTTCTTACCAGCCACAACACAGGCTAATATTAGAACTGAACTATTATCCTACTTGACACCATTTATATTATTCACTTAGCTTGAATTATAGTGGAGGAAGACAATGCAAATTTAAATGAGTTGAATGTATGGCTTTATAAGAGATAAAAACGAAGCAGGCAATAATTGCATTTTCAGGACTGGGAATTTTGAAATTGGCCATAGAGATATTCCTGTAAATGTTTCCATGAGTAACCTGAAATAACTGAAAGTTATAAATGACTGTGTAAGAAGGGGTTGTGTGAGAAACAATTCTGTTAGAAAGACCACTATGAGCAAAGACCTTGAGATGAGAATGAGTGAGAGGTAGAATAAAAGAAGTCCCAATAAACAGAGATGCATACCTCATATAGAATTTTGTAAACTATTTCAAGGAGTTTTGCATTTACCACAGTAAGATAATTGTTTAATGCGGGTACTTTAGAGTCAGGGTAAAATGTGTCTAATATTTTAATAGAATTACTTCTGCTATATTGAAAATAGAGTGAAGTGAAGCAGGATTGAAAGTAGTATGATCAATTGAGGATAACAGCAACAAGAAAACTTGTTAGAGCTCTGAACAGAAGGGTTGTGTTGCAGATACGGAAAGACAATTTGTTTCTGTATATCTTTGAATGTCAAATATTTCTTAATGGATGAGAAGAATATAAGAAAAATAATAGTTAATGGTAACTATGAAATTTTTGGTCAAACCAGCTGAAAAGTTTTATTTGGCTTTTGCTGAGATAGAAAAGACTGGTAGAGCTGGTGTGTGAAGATATTTTTGATATGTTAAGGCTGAAATGGCTATTCTATATTTCAAAGAAGAAATTTTGAGTTGGGGATTAGCAATATGGATTCTTTAGAGTAGAAAATAATCTGTATATATAAATTTTGGATTTATCTCCACATTAGGATTTAAAACAGACTAGACAAGAACAGCTAGGGATTTTGTATAGATCTAAAAGAGAAATTTTAACAGGTTGAGCTTTGAGTCAATTCAATGTAAAGATGTCTACTTTATGTGAGGAAAATAGAAAAGAAAAAATCTTAGAGGCATCCAGTGTGCATGATAATTAAGAGATAGTATAATACAAGCAAATGAAGTGAACATTTCAAGAAACACCTACTGACCAATAATGTCAACTGCTCTTAGTATCCTGAGTAAGATCACATTAGAATTATCTAATTATTAATATGGAAGCTATTAAAGATAATAGGCAAAATGAGGAATGAAAATATGATTGAGAAAGAGAATGGAAGGAAGAGTATTTGCAAACAGCAGGAATATAGACAGGAATACTGGTTTTAGGAGATGGATATGGTTTGGCCCTATGACTTGTTTAATATGGAAGAAATAAAAATGTTTGCATGCTGAAGAGAATGATATAACACAGAGGGGGGAAAGCAATGTTACGAGATATATGAACGTTGCCAAATAAATTTCTAAGTGAAGGTAAGAATTAATACATAAAATAATACATAAAATAGTTGACCTTAACTAGGGCCAAGGACAGTTCAAACTTTGAAAGAGTGGGGTAAAATATATGGGACCACATGTATCTGTATGGGATTTTGGTGTTCTCAGAATTTCTGATAAAGTTTCTTTTTTCTCAATGAAAAGAATGTGGGAAAAATCAGCATTAGGTCTAATGTTAGGAACTGATGTTAGGGATTTTGAGGAAAGAAGGCAATATTAAGAGCTGGACCTTTGGGAAATTGATGATTAATATAGAAATGTGATTGTCAAAATAACAAAATCCCTTTGAAATTAATATTCATTAGCTCAAAGTGATATTCAGCAAGTGTGTGTGTGGGGGGGGGTGGTGTGCGAGGGAGGGAGTGTGGTGGGAGAGAGTGAATGAGAGAACCTCCACCTCAACTGCACAGGCACAGGCTTTGCTAGGGTCAAGAACTAAATTTATCCTGAGCTGTTATTTTGCAATATGCATATGATGAGATAAAACATGTAAAATAAAATTGGGATAATTGGAAATTATTATAATAATGAATTTAATTTATTTATCAATAATATAGCATTAAAGTGTGCAAGGTACTACCCTAAGCTCTTTATAATTATTCACTCATTTAAATCTCTTAAAAGTCCTATAAACTAGATTTTACATGCTACCCATTTTTATTTATTTTTTTTTGAAACAGTTTAGTCAATTTTTTTTTATTTTATTTAAAGAATATAAATTTCCAAAGTATAGCTTATGGATTCCAATGGCTCCCCCCCTCACAACTTCCCTCCCTCCCACCACCCTCTCCTCTCCCGCTCCCTCTCCCCTTCTATTCACATCGAGATTCATTTTCAATTCTCTTTATACACAGAAGATCAGTTTAGAACATATTATGTAAAGATTTCAACAGTTTGCCCTCACATAGAGACACAAACTGAAATTATTGTTGGAGTACTAGTTATAGTATTAATTCACAATGTACAGTACATTAAAGACAGAGATCCTACATGATTTTTTTAAAGAATTAATTATCTATGCAATTTCCAATTTAACACCAAGATTTTTTAATCATTTGCAATTATCTTTATATAAAGAAGATCGATTTAATATTATAGTATGTAAAGATTTCATCAGTTTGCACCCACACAGAAACACAAAGTGTAAAAATACTGTTTCAGTACTAGTAATAGCATTATTTCACATTGGATAGCACATTAAGGACAGATCCCTCATGAGACGCAAGTACACAGTGACTTCTGAAGTTGATTTAACAATTTGACACTCTTGTTTATGGCGTCAGTAATCTCCCCAGGCTCTAGTCATGAGTTGCCGAGGCTATGGAAGCGTTTAGGGTTTGCCGACTTCGATCTTAATCCGACAGGGTCATAGTCAAAGTGGAAGTTCTCTCCTCCCTTCAGAGAAAGGTACCTCCTTCTTTGATGGCCCCATTCTTTCCACTGGGATCTCACTCACAGAGATCTTTCATTTAGGTCTTCTTTTTTTTGTTTTTCAGAGTGTCTTAGCTTTCCATGCCTAAAATATTCTCATGGGCTCTTGAGCCAGATCCGAATGCCTTAAGGGCTGATTTGAGGCCAGAGTGCTATTTAGGACATCTGCCATTCTATGAATCTGCTGTGTATCTCGCTTCCCATGTTGGATCATTCTCTCCCTTTTTGATTCTATCAGTTAGTATTAGCAGACACTAGTCTTGTTTGTGTGAACCCTTTTACTCTTAGACCTATCAGTGTGATCAATTGTGAGCTGAAATTGATCACTTGGACTAGTGAGATGGCCTTGGTACATGCCACCTTGATGGGATTGTATTGGAATTCCCTGGCACAATTCTAACTCCATCATTTGGGGCAGTTCCGATTGAGCAAATATTTTTTCCCATTCTGTCAGTTGCCTATTCACTTTCCTGACTGTTTCTTTTGCAGTACAGAAATTTCTCAATTTGATGCAATCCCAATAGTTAATTATGGCTTTGAGTGCCTGTGCTTTTGGGGTATTTTCCAAGAAGTCTTTGCCAGTACCTATATCTTGCAGGGTTTCTCCTATGCTCTCCAATAATTTGATGGTGTCGGGTCATAGGTTTAAGTTTTTGATCCATGTTGAATGAATTTTTGTGTAAGGTGTAAGGTAGGGGTCTTGCTTCATGATTCTGCAGGTGGAAATCCAGTTTTCCCAGCACCATTTGTTAAATAGACTGTCTTTACTCCAGGGGTTAGTTTTGGGTCCTTGATCAAATATAAGTTGGCTGTAGATGTTTGGATTGATTTCAGGTGTTTCTATTCTGTTCCATTGGTCTATCCATCTGTTTCTGTACCAGTACCATGCTGTTTTGATTACAACTGCCCTGTAGTATGTCCTGAAATCTGGTATTGTGATGCCTCCAGCTTTGTTTTTGTTGTACAAGATTGCTTTAGCTATTCGAGGCCTCTTATTCCTCCATACAAATTTCAGCAGTATTTTTTCCAGATCTGAGAAGAAAGCCTTTGGTATCTTGATTGGCTACCCATTTTTAAATATGAGGAAACACAGGACAGAGAGGTAATTTGGCTAATGTTAGAGAATTTGTAAATGATGGAACCAAGTATGAAGGCCTGGATTTGCCTGTATAGCTCATAGCTTTCAGGAAGTTAGGCAGCTGGAAACACAAATAGGTATGAGGCAACAAGCTGAAAAGTGAATCTTCAGTGGATTGACGTTTCAGGTATTATCTATGAGTTTCAGGAATTTGGACACTGTATGGAACAAGTGAGAAATGGTGGAGCTTGCTCATTGTTGTACCCTTGGAGATACATCTATAAATTAAATTATCTAGGGTACATGTTCAGAATGTCTTCTGTATGCAAAACATACCCATGTTATAAAATAAATTATTTTATAATCACTCAGATAAATAAGTTTATAATGAAGTAAACTTATTTGTGCTACCAAAGATATCAAAATCTAACAAAAGTGAGCACCATAGAAACCCATAAAGCAGAAGCTCAATCACTACTTTATCTAATACAGTTTTATAACCTGAATCTCAGCTTCATATAATTGTATACTTGAGAAATTTGTTCATGCTGTTAGAGCTCTTAGTAATTCATTTTTTTGCATGCCATCACATTGTGAGAACTTATCAAGTAATTATTACTGATGGACATTTTGGTTATTTATAATTATTTCAAATTGTATTCAATGAATATTCTTAACAGCTTTCCTTGGCTCTGTATTTAATTATGTAGTCTCAATATAATTACCTGACATTACCAATAAATGGATTTTGATTTATATCTCTTCTGAAGGTGTCCCTGTTGCATCGTATTCCATTTCCCCATGCCATTTCTATGTTGATGTTGTCAGTGATATTTTGGTCTTTAAAATGTTTTATGGAAAGTAAATATGTAAAACCTCTTTTAGTGACCTTTATTAATGTCCAGTAAGAGTATATGTCATAGCATACTTATCCAATATTTTTAAAAATTTGTTTCATCCCATGATATAATATTTGTAATCAACCATATAATACTGTAAAATTCTATAAAATAGTAAAACAGTTTAGGAACTTTCTTCTCTAGGTAAATGTTTAAATACTGTTAGAATAATGTTTTCTTTAGATAATTGAACAAAATTTATGGGCATTTTCTTTTGGTACTTAAATTTTGACAATTATAATTTTATGGTTATTGTTTTATGATAATTGGTTTTCCATGTATCTTTGAGAGTCAGTGACATCCATTTAAATTTTTCTAAAAGTTACCAATTCATGGAGGTTTCAAGTTTTATTAAAAATTTTAAGCATTTGTACTGTCCTGTTTTTCCTGTTTTATGCATAATTTCTAATTTAATGTATTTTTGTTCTTGGTGCTTCATTGTTCATGTACGTTATCATTTATCATTTATCTTTTTCAAAAAGTCAACTCTTCAATTTGTTTATAAAATCTAATTTTCCTCAATAAAATAGCATTTTTGCTTTTATAATAGTATCTCTATTATAATAATATCCTCGTTTTAACTTATTGAATTTAACGCTTAGTAAATAATCCTTTGGCTCTGAAGTGAAGTTTTTTTTTTTTTTTATTATCAATGGTTACATTTTTGTCTTTGTCAAATAGTTGTTTTGGAGAGACTTTTAGAATGTTTCTATTCGTGAATTTTTTTTTAATTATTACTTTCCTCCTAATTAGCTTTTTTTCTTACATTATGATCAGAGAATATGGTACTTATAGTTTCTATCTTTAAAAATCCGTTGATTTTTCTCTATGATCTTAATATATGGTCACTGTTTTAAAATGCTAAGTATTTTATAAAACTATGAATTATACATTGATTATTGTCATGATTATATTTGTATATTTAGTTATTTTTCACTACCACTTTGGCACTTGGACCTGGTTAAAAAAAAAAAAAAAAACAAAGTAGAGGCCCCTGCTGTGGCACAGTGGGTTGAAGCCCTGGCCTGAAGTGCTGGCATCCCATATGGATGCTGGTTCTAGTCCTGACTGCTCCTCTTCCGATCCTGTTCTCTGCTATGGCCTGGAAAAGCAGTGAAGATGGCCCAAGTCCTTGGGCCCCTGCATCCACGTGGAAGACCCTGAAGAAGCTCCTGGCTCCTGGCTTCAGATCCGCGTGGCTCCGGCCATTGCAGCCATCTGGGGAGTCTTTCTGTCTCTACCTCTCTCAGTGGCTCTGTCTTTCAAATAAATAAAATAAATCTTAAAAAAAAAAAAAACACAAAGTAGATATGTGGTCCTGTTCTCTTGGGTTTTGGTTCTACTCACAAAAAATGAACCGTGTATGTGTTTGTGTGTATGTGTGTGAGGAATGCATCATGGTGTCTCTTAAAATTATACATGTTTTTGAGAAAAGAATTGGATAGTTTTAAAATGTAGGCAAGAATAGATATGATTTGGAAGAGACTGAGAAAATAAATCCTGAGTGAAGACTAGAAAAGGGAAGAAAAGTGGTGCCTGCATAGCTGGAGGAAAGGAATTCCATGCACTGCAGCCAGTATCGAAGCTCTAATGAATGAGTACATATAGAATAATTGAAGGATCAAAAGTAGACAATGGGGTTGGAGAAGAATGTGGGGAAGTATACAATTACAGTGAGGCCATTGTAAAAACTGAACTGTGCTCTTTTTGCCATAGGGACAACTGAGATTTTGTGCAGATGACATGCTATAACTTGCTGTATGAAAGAATACTTCCGATGATAAGTGAGGCAGAGGCTACCTAGTCCCATAGATGAGAAATTAGGTTGGTTCAGAAGAGTACTGTGGTGATATTGCAATGACTCATTGAAGTTTGAACTTTTTTTTTCAAAGATTCTAATTTTTTTTTTTCTAACTGAGCTTATGCAATATCTGCTGTGGCCTGAGACACTGAAAGTATGGAGCTCCTTATATGAGATAGATATTGAGGTGAGGGTTTAAGGAATTCAATTCTGGATATTTTCAATCTGACGTATCCTCTCGATATCAGTGTGAAGTCAAACAAGCAGTTAGATCTCTCAGTTTAGTACCCAGCTACAAAAGCAATTTAGAATTACCAGACAGGAAGCTATTTCTGAGGACATGAGAGAGAAAGAGACTAAATGTGATCCACAGACTGATATTATAATATCATACTTAAGGAAAAAGATTAAGAATCGGCGATGGAAACTGGGAAGGCATGACCCAGAGAGTAGTTAGAAAACAAAGAGATTAGGAAAATGACTACTTAGAATAAGCTTAAGAGAAAATGGGGAGTAAAGAAACAGGAGATGGTGAATGTAATTTCAAAGTTTATTTTTTCAAAGGAGATCCCTGGTGTGCAGCCAAGGTAAATATGCATTTACCTTCTCTATTTTGTTTTTGTTTTCCCATTCAACTGAGTAGGGAGTGGATTTGCCTTATATTGGTGGCTATAAATCTCAGGCTTTGTTAGTTGTGGTCTGATCTTTATCTGTGGATTGATTCACACCTGTCAGCAGCTATGACATTGCAACTACTACAAGAGTTGAGTAAGCAGGAAAGACAAAGTAAGTTTCAACTGAAAATTAATAAAGAAAAATAAGGGGCTGGTGCTGTGGTGTAGTGAGTAAATCCGCCACCTTATGGGTCTTGGTTGAAGTGCTGGCTGCTCCAATTCCAATCCAGTTCTCTTCTATGTCCTGAGAAAGCAGTAGAATATGGCCCAAACTCCTTGGGTTCCTGCGCCCGTGTGGGAGACCCAGAAGAAGCTCCTGGCTTGGGTCAGCCCAGCTCCAGGCATTGGGAAGTGAACCAGGGGATGGAAGACCTCTCCTTCTCTATGTGTATAGCTCTGACTTTCAAATAAATAAATCTTTTTTAAAAAGCCATTGACTTCAACTAAGATATAGTAAGGGGAGATTAACAAATGAAAAATAGTGAAAGGTAAAAAAATGCTCATAGAGAAAGATCAGTGCTATGTCAAATCTTAAAAAAAAATAGAGCAAGCATGTGGGTAGTTGTGTATCAAGTTTAAATAACTGGTCAGAAGAAGTTTTACTTAGAAGAATAGCAAGCTTAGAGTATCATGGGAATTGATGTTTGCAGGCTGGGAGAGGGGGTGGGAATATACCTGAAGAAGATGTTCTTGCAATGTGAAGAGAAGCCAGTGGAGGTGATGGTATGTGTTTCACCATGTCACTTGGCTCTGGAGAGGATCATACCAGTTCTCAGCAGCCAGGAAGAGAATGAAAGGACAAAGACTTGCAGAGAGAAATAACATAGAGAAAGAAATTCCACCTTGAGGTATAAGCAAGACATGGACAAATATTGATCCTCTTAGGGTAATTAGGCAAGTTAATTAAAAGCAATTAAACCAGCCTCCACGTAAAACAGGAAGAAGTCTAGGGATGCAGCTCACTTTGGGTGTGGAAGCTTCTGTTTAAAGAGACCCTTCAGTTAATTTGTCCTGCTGCTGAGTTAATTGTAACTCAGTGAATTGAAAAAAAAGTGTGGAGAAGACGAGTCCTTCTAAGAATATCATTTATTCTGACAACCACCACCTCTAACACATCCATTTTCTATTCTCACAAGACCAGCATATCCTCAAACACATATACAGACACATTTCTCCCCGCTCCCAAAAAAAGAAAAAAAAACAATCTCTCTTTAAAACTGAGAGTAGTATATTCTTTGATTTTTACTTTTATTTTATAGGGAAGGAAGGAGTAGGGGAGGAAAGAGAAAGAGACAACCAGGGCTCCCACTTGGCATTTTATTGTCAGCTGTGGCTGGGCAACCAAAGCCAGAATCCTAGGTCCTAAACTACTTGAGGCAACAACTGCCTCCTCCAGCATCTGCATTAATGAGAAGCTGGTAATAGGAGAGGAGTTGAGATGACTTGAATCCAGGCACTCTGATATGGGACACAAGCAGCCCGTCTGGTGTCCTAGTGGAATGTCCTAATCCTATGTTTAAGTGTCATGGAATGACATTCACCTGTTAGTCTCAAGGGAATTTTGGAGGCTTTGGACAGACTTCGAAACAAAATGAGTCATAAATTATAGACTAATGAGTCAAAAATAACCCATATTATCATAGACTAACACTGGACATTTAAGACAGTATTAGTTTTTTAATGAATGCAATATAATTTACCTGTTGGAGTTCATTGCACAGAAGAATGAATGATAAGCATGAAAGCAGAAAGTATGAATATATCCTTTAGGATATCTAAATAACATTTGTCCCTTCTTTACTATTTTCTAGGTAAATGACATACAGTGTCTTGTAGAATATCAGTAACACTGAAATTTCAGTATTTAGAAAAGAAAATAAATGAAGTAATATCCTTAAGTTTATATCATTAAATGAAAAAATATAGATTATATCTACAGCTTTTTTTTGAGAATTATTTATTTGAAAGAGTTACAGAGAGGTAGAGTCAGAGAGAGGTCTTCCATTCCACTGGTTCACTCTCCAAAGGACTGCAACAGCCAGAGCTGAGCTGATCCAAAGCCAGTAACCAGGAGCGTCCTCCAGGTCTCTCATGTGGGTGCAGGGGCCTAAGGACTTGGGCCATCTTCTACTGCTTTTCCAGGCCATAGCAGAGAGCTGGATCGGAAAAGGAGCGGCCGGGATGTGAACCGGCGCCAAATGGGATACTGGCACTGCAGGCTGGGGCTTTAACCCACTGCACAATAGCACTGACCCCACCTTTTTATTTTCGTTTTTTACTCTTGGCAAGAAAAAGATGAGAATTTATGTGGGCTTTCAAAATATGGGATCAGATATAATGTTTGTGAATAATCTAGGAAATAATACAGAAAAGGGAAAAATAGAAAATAGTAGATGACAGCTAAAATGATGTGTTCCAGAAAATATTGTGAGGCACTCTCACTTAACTGTTTCATCAAAGTCTGGGGCTGGTTTCAGATAGTAACTTTACTAACTTCCAGCTTTTTGTCCATAGATCATTTACTTAATATTCCTGTGTCTTAATGTACTTATTTATAGAGTAGTACAGTAATATTTATATTTTATTAAATGAGAATATTATTTTTTTCACTTTGTTGATATTTACAGCATGTACTTAAGCACCAACCAAATTGATAGGAGCGAACTGTCCTTGGAGCATTGTCAATGTCACTGTTCCTCACATATACACATGAACATGTAAGATGAAAACGAAGACAATGATAATAAATTAAATGCCAGTTTCAAAAATGCAATAAAATGTATGAATTTAATTAGATCTAGGGTACTTTTGTAAAAATATTCTGTGTTACAATTGAGAAAGGGTCAGAACAGTATTTGTGCTGCACACCAAATTAAGTTACCTAAAGAAGAGAGTCAGCATTTTCCTTAGCGGCTAAATAGTGAATAGTTTAGTCTTCATTGGCAATATGTTCTCTAGCCTCAACTACTCACCTTTGTCACTGAATCATAAAAGCAGCTAATAAGTAAAAAAGCATGTTTGATTTTTTTTTCTTTTTTTCTGACAGGCAGAGTGGACAGAGAGAGAGAAAAAGAGAGAAAGGTCCTTTTTCCATTGGTTCACTCCCCAAGTGGCCGCTACGGCTGGTTTGTTGCAGCCAGCGCACTGCACCAATCCAAAGCCAGGAGCCAGGTGCTTCTCCTGGTCTCCCATGCAGATGCAGGGCCCAAGCACTTGGGCCATCCTCCACTGCACTCCCGGGCCACAGCACAGAGCTGGACTGAAAGAGGGGCAACCAGGACAGAATCCAGTGCCCCAACCCGGACTAGAACCCGGGGTGCTGGCACAGCAGGCAGGTGATTAGCCTATTGAGCTGTGGCACCAGCATGTGTTTGATTTTAAACAAAATTCTATCTACAAAAGCAGAAGGCAAGATTAGGCGACTTAGGTTATTGTTTACCAAACAGTTACCCAGGAAAAGCATTTCTGTGGTTGATTTGCAAGCTGACCTATATACCTTTTGGATAGGTGAAAAAAAAAACTGTCAAGCTATATAGTTATCTAAGTTTGGGTATGGTAGATATTTTCTGAAAAGTAAACAAGCTAGTTTTATAGAAAACAATTGATAGCATTTGTTAGCAATTATAAAATATGAGCTTCCAGAGAAGCTAAATTTTGGAGTTTGTGTCCTTTTTTGTGAATTTGAGAGCTTTTCAATACTTAAACAATTTCCAATTAAATTTGGTTTATGTCAACAAATGTCAGCTGAAATGTCTGGACAAAGCACTTGATTTTAACGTTATGAAAAACAGTTCATTGGGGCTGGCACTGTGGTGCAGTGGGTTAATTCTCCACCTGTGGCGCTGGCATCCCATATGGGTACCCCTTCCAGTTCAGCTCTCTGCTATGGCATGGGAAAACAATGGAAGATGATCCAGGCGCTTGGGTCCTTGCACCTGTGTGGGAGACCCAGACGAAGCTCCAGGCTCCTGGCTTTGGATCAGCTCAGCTCTGACCATTGTGGCCATCTGGGGAGTGAACCAGCAGATAGAAGACACTTCTCCGTCTCTCCCTCTCACTGTCTGTAACTCTACCTAGCAAATAAAAAAAGTCTTAAAAAAAAACTCAGTTCATTGATAAAGTTTCAGATTTCATGTTGCAACTCAAGTGAAGTAACTACAGTACTTTGAGATAGTTTTTTAATACTTTTTCCAAAACCCATTTTGCAAACTATTAAATGCAGAAACTGTTAGTAAAATGATGCATTCTTATCTGTGGCATGATCTACACACCGACAGCATCTTAGGCTCTAGCCCCCACCATCATTGCTGGAAGCCAGGTGGTCACATGACCCAACCACTGGTGTCAAGCTCCACCCCCATCCTAATGGGATTTGCTGCTCCTATTTCGCTGCCCTCCCCTGGCTAAGTTTTAAAAGGACCTGTTCCTGAACGCGTGGCTCTCCTCTGTCTCTCTCTGTTCTCCATCTCCTGACCTCTTTCTCTAGCTCTTATGCTCTCCTCCTCTCTTTTTCCTTCTCCTCCCCATCTCCTCCTCCACTGTCAGATTTCCCCCACTAACCTCTCTCCCTTACTCTGGTGTTTGGTGTGTTTTGTAAAGACCTTACAGAAACACTTCTGATAATAGAAGGCATTCTGCTCTATTTTTGTAAGTTTTTTTTTTTTTTAATTTAAACATTTATTTGCAGAGAGAAAGATCTGTCTGCTGATTCACTCCCAGAATGTGCATAGCCATCGCAAATAGGAAAAGATGATGTAAGAGCCAGGAATATAGTCTAGGTCTTCCATGTGACTGGCAGATATCCAATTTCTTGAGCCATCTCCATTGCCTCCCAGGGACTGGGTTAGCAGGAGATAAGTCAAATACTTAACTCAAATACTCCAATGTGAGATGTAGACATCTTAAACTCCAGTCTTAGCCACTAACTAAATGCAAGCCCTAAAAAGTCTCTAAACAGCAAACAAGTATCTTTATTATAAATCTTATTTTGTTTTAAAGTGTTTTTTCATGAAAGTTTACTTTTTTAACATGTTTATTTCAAATATTATGAAAGGTATTTTAAAATCTTAAAAATATTTTGAAGTTTTACATTTAAAAAAATTTATTTGCTAGAAAAACGTAGTAGGAGAGAGAGAAACTGAGGGAGTGATAGTTCTTCCTAATACTGGGTTACTACCTGAATGGCTGCAATGGGTAGGGCTAGAACAGGCTAAAGCCAGGAGCCTTATCCAGGTCTCCATGTGGATTCAGAGTCTCAAGCATTTGGGCTATTTTCTGCTGCTTTCCCAGGATCATTAGCCGGGAGCTATATTGGAATTGGAGCAACTGGGATTTGAACCAGGGCCCATATGGGATTCTGACATTGCAGGAGGCAGCTTAACACACTATACCACAATGCTGGCCCCTTATCACTTTTAATGTATGTGTAAGTGTTGATAAAGCTCATGTGAACAAGAATTTAAGGTTCTCATAATTTTTTAAGATAGGTGCTGATACCAAAATATTTGAAATCTAAAATAATGCATATAAGGAAGTTAGAAGTTTTAGATATAGCAAGCATAAAAATAATTTATGTAAAGAATGTTTAGATTCCTTTCATAGCATTGTAAGAAATATAAATGTTGCTAATAGAAGGAGTAATTGCTTAATTCTCATTGTCTTATGATAACAGTGTAATGTAGTCTGCTAAAAAAAATGAGATTACAAATATAGCATAAATAAGTCCTGAGTACAATTTAAATAATTTATTTCAAAATTGCATAGGTTATGATAGAACACATTGATAATTAAATAGAAATATAGGGAAGATACATGAAGATTCAACCAATGAAGGAATGTGAAAGCAATCTACCATCTGTTGGGATATTTAGCTTTTAAAATAAATAAAAGGAACTCCATCTCAGTATGGTGTCCATTCTTTTGCTTATGAGTAACATTGTTTAAACTCAATTTTCTCTGGTGTAGCCATTTCTATTTAAATCATAGATTCATTCTTATTCTTTAAAAGTGCTAGTTATTTTGTTGTGAAAACAAAGGGTAGTGCTAAGATTAGGAAAAGAAAAGGGATGGAAAGTTATGTCAATGAATGTAAAATTCAGTTTTCACTAAAATTAAATGAAAACCAAAAAGTGCTTTTCTCAGAAACAGAATATTTCCTGGATTATTATTTACCCCGAGTTGGATAATAGACTTCATTTATTGTCTATGTATGTAATAAGTAGGTGGAAAGGTTAATTATTCTAACAAAAAAGTAGCTTCCAACTAAGACAATCCCCTTTAAAGTCTGTTTCAGAAGCTACAGTTATTTACAGATTCCTTTGTAAGGCAAATAATTTTCTGAGACATCATTCTACCAGAGATTATAATTTAATTATGCATGAATGAAAGCAGAATCCAAGCAGACATTGCTTCATAGGCACAATTTATATGTTTAGATTAATGAAATTCAGTGAAAGCAAAATAATTATTTCTACTTCATTTCTGTTTTTGAAAAGTACACTGAAAAAATAATTAAATGAAAAGCTTAAAAATATCCTGTGTGTGAACTCCATAGTATCAAGTAATTCAATTTCTATATCCATGGAGGAAATTTAATAGACTAGGTTATTCCATTTAATGCAATAAATTTAAGACAAATTATGTTTGAGGTATATTGGACCTGCTATTGCTTTAATATATTTTGATATTGTTTCAAGTATCAAAATAGACTAATACTATGTAAAATACAACTTTTCATAACTTCTTTAAAAGCTCAGTACTTTAATGTCCCACACAGTAGCAGGTTTGCTCATTCTCAGTATATTTATTGTACTAGAGCAAGTTTCTCTATAACCCTCTATATAATTTTATCAAAAATGCCTACAGAATAGATATTTAATTAACAGGTTGCTGAACCTTCCTTAGTTCTCTCTTTCTATATTGATAATATCAGGATTTGTTCCTAGATAGGAAATGAAAATATATGTATTAAGTTGTCATTTCAAGACAGATATTACAGTTACAGGTTAATATTTTACTTCACTTTTTCTCCTTGATCCAGGAACAGGCAGCAAAATTCACCTTGGTTGTTCAAAGAAAATAAATTGCTTCTGAATCTCTGATATTATATCAGGTCTTTCCCATCAAAAAGGGAAGAACAAAATATTAACATGTAGCAGAAAAAAATTTTCTACAACTAAGATTTGATATACAAATGAAAAAATATATAACTTCAGAGTCAGTGTAGCCAAAATATTTATCTTTAATTCTTTAATGTATAAAGTATATATTAGTTTTATAAAATATGGAAATAAAAAATAAAATGGTATTATAGACTTTAGGATAATGTTCTTATGTTTTCTTAGGGGTAAAATAATAAACAATGATTTAGAACATGTAAATACATTTCATAATGTTATAAAACTTATATGAGTAATATATATATATACATATTTAAAACAAGGAAACGCATATCCATGGTATACATAGGTGTGCTTATATGAATTTTCACAAAATTTTATACCATTAGTTGATGATAAATATGGTCTGTCCTCTGCCTATAGAATATTAAAAAAAAATAAGAAGTATTTATAGGGGCCACTCTGTTGCATAACAGGTAAAGCTGCCACCTGCAGTGCTAACGTCCCATCCCAGTTCCAGTTAAGCCTGTTCCATTGCCTATCCAACTCTACTGTGGCCTGGGAAAGCAGTAGAAGATGGCCTGAGTCCTTGGGACCCTGCACCAACATGGGGGACCCGAAAGAAGCTCCTGGCTTCCAGTAGAACCTGCTCCAGCCATTGCAGCCCTTTGGGGAGTGAGCCAGAAGATGCAAAACCTCTCTCTCTCTCTCTCTCTCTCTCTCTCTCTGCCTCTCTATAACTCTGCCTTTTAAATAAATAAATAAATCTTTTTGAAAAGTATATAAAATTTTATTTGAAATCAAGAAGATGTGATCAAAGCAATTCAAACTATTTGATATTAATTGCTAAGTAAAACACTTTCTTAGACATCATGTTTATCTAAGAGTTTACTAAGCTTTCATTATTGATGTTTAAAACAATAAATGGGCTACAGTGTTGTGGCACAGCAGGTTAAGGCTCAGCTTCCAATATCATATTCTTTATTGGAAAGCTGGTTTGAGTCACAACTGCCCTGCTTCTGATGGAGTCTCTACTTGTGCTCCTAGAGAATCAGTAGATGGCCAAGTATTTGGGTTCCTGCCACTAACATAGGAGGATAGGATGGAGTTCCTGGCTCCTGACATTGTCCTGGCCTATCTGTAGAGGATGTGGCCATTTTGAGAGTTAATCAGTGGTTTGAATAGCTCTCTTTCTCTGCCTCACTTTCTCTCTATGTCACTCTGCCTTTAAATAAACAAAATAAATCTTTTTAAAAATATAAAGTGGTACACATACTTTTATGGTCAATGCTGAAAATAAACCTTTGTAGCTTCAAATAGTTTGATTGTTGTAGTGGATCTGCTGAAATGAATGAAGCAATCACCTAAGGATGTTGTAAAAATAATGCCAAAGTGTAGTAAATTGTGAAGAGTTCAAAATAAGAAATCCATTTTGTGTTGAAGTATTGAATACCTTACAAACCTAAATATTACAAATGGAGAAAAGCTGATAAGAACAGATACTACACTTGATCTTAGCCAAAAGGCCGAGATATAGTGTGGTGAAAGTTTTATAAGCCCTAATATGGAGGCACTCTTGCTTTCTCTGAGCTTCTTTTGACTTTTGCATATTTTTTTAACTTTTCTATCTCCCGCTCCATCTTCTGCTCCCTCTTCCATTCCATTCACATCAAGATTCATTTTCAATTATCTTTATATACAGAAGATCAATTTAGTATAAAGATTTCATCAGTTTGCACCCACACAGAACATAAAGTGTAAAATACTGTTTGAGTACTAGTTATAGCATTACTTCACATAGTACAACACATTAAGGACAGAGATCCTACCTGAGGAGTAAGTACACAGTGAATCCTGTTGTTGACTTAACAATTTGACACTCTTGTTGATGGCGTCAGTAATCTCTCTAGGATCTAGTCATGAGGTGCCAAGGCTATGGAAGCCTTTTGAGTTCACCAACTTTGATCTTATTTAGACAAGGTCATAGTCAAAGTGGAAGTAGTTCTGTCCTCCTTCCTTCAGAGAAAGGTACCTCCTTTTTGGATGGCCCGTTCTTTCTACTGGGATCTTACTCACAGAGATCTTTCATTTAGGTTTGTTTTGTTTGTTTGTTTGTTTTGCCAGCATGTCTTGGCTTTCCATGCCTGAAATACTCTCATGGACTCTTCAGCCAGATCTGAATGCCTTAAGGGCTGATTCTGAGGCCAGAGTGCTGTTTAGGACATCTGCCATTCTATGAGTCTGCTGTGTATCCCGCTTCCCATGATGGATCATTCTCTCCCTTTTTTGTTCTATCAGTTAGTATTAGCATACATTAGTCTTGTTTGTGTGATGCCTTTGACTCTTAGACCTAACAGTATGATCAAATGTGAACTGAAATTGATCACTTGGACTAGTGAGATGGCATTGGTACATGCAATCTTGATGGGATTGTATCGGAATCCCCTGGCACATTTCTAACTCCACCATTTGGGGCAAGTCCGATTGAGCATGCCCCAAATTGTACATCTCCTCCCTCTCTTTCTCCCACTCTTATATTTAACAGGGATCACTTTTCAGTTAAATTTAAACACCTAAGAATAATTGTGTATTAATTAAAGAGTTCAACCAATAATATTAAATAGAACAAAAAAACTAAAATGGATAAAGTATTAAATTGTACATCAACAGTCAGGACAAGGGCTGATCAAGTCACTGTTTCTCAAAGTGTCCATTTCACTTCAACAGGTTTCCTTTTTTGTGGTTGGTTAGTTGTCACTGATCAGGGAGAACATATGATATTTAAAGCCACTATGGAAGTCAGTCTGGAGATTCCTCAGAAACCTGAATATTACCCTACCATAAAACCCAGCCATCCCACTCCTTGCAATTTACCCAAAGGAAATTAAATTGGCAAACAAAAAAGCTGTCTGCAGCTTAATGTTTATTGCAGCTCAATCCACAATAGCTAAGACCTGGAATCAACCCAAATGCCCATCAACAGTAGACTGGATAAAGAAATTATGGGACATGTACTGTATAGAATAGAATATATAGAATATATATATATATAGAGAATATATATATATATAGAATATATATATATATATATATATATATAGAATAGAGTATAGAATGCTATACAGCAGTCAAAAACAATGAAGTCCGATCATTTGCAACAAAATGGAGGAATCTGGAAAACATTATGCTGAGTGAGTTCAGTCAGCCCCAGAGGGACTTTTCCATAATATTTTAGCAGGGTCTGTTGTTTTTAATCCTTTTGGATGTCTTCAGGTGTTGTTAAGATCTGAAGGTCATGCTTACAAAGTATTTTATAGAGCAAATCTTTCATTTGTGTAACAGGGCTATAACAGCAGTAATTCTCTGTCTTTAGTCCATCATGGAATAAAGAACACTTTGTCAGGGAGTCCTATCAGTGACAGCAAAATGACTAATTTGGTTAAGAATTGTCAACCAAGTCTTTCTTACTGTCGTTACTAGTTTTATACAATCAATCAGCAGTCAGTGATAAGTAATTTACATTATCATTTTCTACTTTTACTAAACATCTTTAGCAATATTTGATGATAATTTTCTCAATTATTTCAATTATTTCTGTAACAATTGCAGAGTGCTGATATTCCTTTCATATTTACTGATTGGCATTCTATTAAGTGATTTCCATCTGCAGCCATTTTTTTATTTGTTATCCACCTGGACACAGATTTTCTTACGTTCTTCAGTGGACCATTGGTTCATTAACAGTTTTAATTTGATGTTTCTTTGTTATATTTAGTCAGGGAATGTAATTTGAAATGGTTCTATTATTATATTTAACTTAATCTAAGTTATTCTTTTGAGAGGCTAAGAAACAGCTCCATCAACTGGTTTGCTCCCCAAATGTCCCCAGTAACTGAGGCTTATCCAGGATAAAGCTAGGAGCCAGAAGCACAATCCCAAAATGCAATTCAGGTCTCCCACATGGGTGGCAGAAACCCAATTATTTGAGCCATCCCTATTGCCTTTCAGGGTTTACATACAATGCAATGTAGAGTCATGAGCCAGAGCCGGATCTTGAACCCACATACTCTCATGTGGGGCTTGGACATCTGATAAACTAGGCCAAACACCTGTCTCTGATATGAACAAGATGTCTGCCTTGCCTTCCTTCCTTCCTCTTTCCTATCTTACTTTCTCTTATGTTCCCCATTATATCTAATATTTTAATTATTCCACTGCTGTGATCAATTCTTTCTCAGAAGAACCCTGATTTGGTAACTAATATTGTCATACTACATGTATTTCTGTTTCATACCAGAGTGTCTTTGCATCTAGAATTTCTCAATAGAAAAATGGCCATTTCTTAGTTCAACAATACGCATACATATCTATTATGTATGTTACATTACATAGAACATATTTAATTATATTAAAAGTAGATAATATATTAGGTATTTTGTATTCAAACTTTAATAGTTATTTCTAATTCCAGTGCAACTTATGGGATTCCACCTTGCTTTTTTTTTAAAGATTTTACTTATTTATTTGAGATGTAGAGTTACAGAGAGAGGGAGAGACCAAAAGAAACGTCTTCTATCCACTAGTTAACTTCCTAAATGGCTGCAATGGCCAGAGCTGGGCCAATCCGGAGCCAAGAGCCAGGAGCTTCTTCCATGTATCCTACACAGGTGGAGGGGCCCAAGCACTTGGGTCATATTCTGCTTTCCCAGGCAATAGCAAAGAGCTGGATTTGAAGACAAGCACTGGGACTCTAACTAGCATACATATGGGATGCTGGCACTACAGATGGAGGCTTAGCCCACTTTGCCACATCACTGCCCTCCCCCCCGCTGTTCTTCATGTTTATACCTCCTTCTCATGCTTCACAATACCTTCAAACTTTGATATATTTATATTTATATATATTTTCATCCACCTAATAACAACCATTTAACCATGGGAAAGAAACCATTTTTTTTATTCGACAGAGATAGAGACAGTTAGAGAGAGAGACAGAGAGAAAGGTCTTCCTTCCACTGGTTCACTCCCCAAATGGCCACTATGGCTGGCAATGTGCTGATCCAAAGCTAGGAGCCAGGTGCTTCTTCCTGGTCTACTATGCGGGTGCAGGTGCCCAAGCACTTGGGCCATCTTCCACTGTCCTCCCAGGCTACAGCAGAGAGCTGGACTGGAAGAGGAGCAACCAGGACTAGAAACCGGTGCCCATATGGGATGCTGGTGCTGCAGATGGAGGATTAACCAAGTGAGCCACAGCACTGGGTCAGTGCAACCATTTTATTGTAAAGCATAGGATTTCATTTTTTTAAAATTTTTTTAAATTTTATTTTATTTTTTGACAGGCAGAGTGGACAGTGAGAGAGACAGACAGAGAGAAAGGTCTTTCTTTGCCGTTGGTTCACCCTCCAATGGCCGCCGCGGACGGCGCGCTGCAGCCAGCACGCTGCGGCCAGCACGCCGCGCTCATCCGATGGCAGGAGCCAGGTGCTTTTTCCTGGTCTCCCATGGGGTGCAGGGCCCAAGCACTTGGGCCATCCTCCACTGCACTCCGGGGCCACAGCAGAGAGCTGGCCTGGAAGAGGGGCAACCAGGACATAACCCGGTGCCCCAACTGGGACTAGAACCAGGTGTGCCGGCACTGCAAGGCAGAGGATTAGCCTGTTGAGCCATGGCGCTGGCCAGGATTTCATTTTTTATAGCTGAATAGTATTCCACAGTTTATGTGTGTATATATATGTGTATGTATATATATATGTATATATATATATGTATATATATATATATACACACACACACACACATATATATACACATATATACATACAACATTTTCTTTATCCAATTTTCAGTTGATGTGAGTTGATTCCATATTTAAATAGTGTGAACTGAGCTGTAATTATTGTGAGAGTACAGATAATGCTTTCCTATGCTGATTTTACTTCATTTGGGTAAATTCCAGGAAGCGGAATGGCTGGTTTATATTGTATATCTTTTCTCAGCTTTCTGAGGTATCTCCATATTGTCTTCCACAATGTCTGTAGTAGTAACATTACCACCAATGGTGATTTAGGTTACCCTTTCCCACACATTCTTGCCAGCATGTGTTGTTTCTTGATTTCTGTATGAGAGCATTCTAACTGGGTTGAGTGAAACTTCATGGTGGTTTTGATTTGCATTTCCTGAGTACTAGTGATGCTGAACACTTTTTCAAATGTCTGTAGGCCATTTGATTTGAATTTCCTCTTTAAACAATATCTGTTCATATCATTAACCTGCTTCTTAACTGGATCATTTATTTTGCTGTTGTAGAGTTTCTTGAGCTTTTGATGGATTCTGGATATTAATCCTTTATCAGTAGCATGGCTTGCAAATATTTTCTACAGTTCTGTCAGTTGCCTTTTCACTTTGTTGTGTGTTTCCTTTGCGGAGCAGAAGATTATTTGTCTTGATGAAATCCCATTTGTCTATTTTGACTTTGATTGCCTGTGCTACAGGTGTCATTTCCAAGAAGTCTTTGCCCATGTCAATGTCTTGCAAAGTTTCCCCAGTGTTCTCTTCTAGTACTTTAATGGTATATGGTTGTTTATTTAGATCCTTCACCCATTTTGAATTGACATTTTTATAACATGTAAGGTAGGGTTCTTGTTTATATTTCTGCATGTCAAGATACAATTTATCCAGCACCATTTGTTAAAGAGACTGTCGGCCGGCGCTGTGGCTCAACAGGCTAATCCTCCGCCTTGCGGCGCCGGCACACCGGGTTCTAGTCCCGGTCGGGGCACCGGATTCTGTCCCGGTTGCCCCTCTTTCAGGCCAGCCCTCTGCTGTGGCCCAGGAGTGCAGTGGAGTATGGCCCAAGTGCTTGGGCCCTGCACCCCATGGGGAGACCAGGAAAAGCACCTGGCTCCTGGCTCCTGCCATCGGACGAGCACGGTGCGCCGGCCGCAGCGCGCCGGCCGCGGCGGCCATTGGAGGGTGAACCAACGGCAAAAAGGAAGACCTTTCTCTCTGTTTCTCTCTCTCACTGTCCCCTCTGCCTGTAAAAAAAAAAAAAAAAAAGACTGTCTTTTCACCAGGGAATGATTTAAACTCCTTTGTCAAATATTAGTTGGTTGTAAAATCATTAATTGATTTCTGGGATTTTTGTTCCATTGCTCTACATGTCTGTTTTTGTGCCAGTTCCAGGCTGTTTAGATAATACTGCCCTGTATCATGTCTTGATATCGCATAGTTTTAAGCCTCTGGCTTTGTTTGTGTTGCTTAAGATTGTTTTAGATATTGCAAGTATCTTGTGTTTCCATATGAAACATAGCTTTTTATAATCTTTTAACATACCTTTTTATAATCAGAGGAATGTTGAAATTTTGATTGGGATCCCAAGTGGGTGTTTTGATTATATTAATTCTTCCGATCCATGAACATGGATGATTTCTCCATTTTTGATATCTTTTTCTATTTCTTTTCTTTGTAAAGATTTATTTTATTTATTTGAATGATAGAGAGGTAGAGACAGAGAGATGACTTCAATCCACTGGTTCACTCCCCAAATGGCCACAATGGCTGGAGCTATGTCAATCCTAAGTCAGGAGCTTCTGGGTCTCCCACATGGGTGCAGGGCCCAAGGACTTGGGCCATCTTCTACTGCTGTCCTAGGCCATAGCAGAGAGCTGGATCAGAAGAGGAGCAGCCAGTACTAGAACTGGCACTCATATGGGATACCAGCAGTTCAGGCCAGGGCTTTAACCCACTGCACCATAGCTCCCAACCCCTCTCTTTCTTTCTTTGTGATATAATTATAAAACATTAGAGGTCTTTCACTACCTTGGTATTTGGATTTTTTTGTAGCTGTTGTGCATGGATTGATCTTACAAGTCCTTTCTCACTCATGGCATTATCTGTGTATACAAAGGCTGTTGATTTTTGTGTGCTGATTTATATCTTAAAACTTTAACAAACTCTCATATGAATTCCAATAGTCACTTAGTGGAGTCTATTGGTTCCCTTATTTATAGAATCATGTCATCTGCAAACAGGGATATTTTGACTTCTCCATTAAATTTGAATCCCTTTGTTTTCTTTTTCTTGCATTATGGCTATAGCTAAAACTTCCAGGAATATATTGAATAGTAATGTTGAAGATGGGCATTGTTGTCTTTTTCCAGATCTTAGCAGAAATGCTTTCAACTTTTCTCCTTCAATATGATGATGGCTGTTTGTTTGTCATAAATTGCCTTGCTAAGCAATGTTCTTGCTATACCCAATATGCTTAAGATTTTTATTATGAAATTATGTATTGTATGAAATGCTTTGTCTGCACCTATTGGGAGAATCATGTTTTTTTCTTCAGTTTGTTAATGTGATGTATCACATATTAATTTTCATATTTTGAACCATCCCTGTAGACCATGGATAAATCCCATCTGGTTAGGGTGAATTACCTTTGTTTTGTGTCATTGGATTCAATTAGCTAGTATTTGGTAGATTTTTGCATCAAGGTTTATCAGTGGCATTGATCTATAGTTCATTTTTTTGTTGTATTTTTACTGGTTTTGTAATTAAGGTGATTTTGACCTCATAGAATGATTTTGAGAGGATTTACACACTTTCAGTTTTGAATAACTTGAGAAGAATTGGAATTAATTCCTAAAAACTCAAGTAGAATTCAGCAGTCATGCTTTGCTTTGTTGTGATGGTCCATATTACTGGTTTAAACTGAGTTGGTTAATGATTTATTTAGATTTTCTACTTTTTCATGACTATTTAGAGATTTGTCCAGTAAACCATCCATGTCTTCTAGATTTTCCAACTAATTAGCATATAGATCTTCAAAGAATTTCCTGATAATTCTGTGGTATTGTTACAACTCCTTATTCAGCTCTCATTTTGTTAATTTGGGTCATCTCCCTTATTATTTTTTAGTTTTTTGGGCCAATATTGTGTCATTTTTTTTCAAAAAATTAGCATTAGCTCTTCATTTATTTGATGTTTTGCATGGTTCTTTTTAGTTCAGATTTTATTTTTTTCTAATTTTAATCATTTCCCCCAGACAATCTAGGATTTGGTTTTTGTTGTAGGTCCTTGAGATGCATTGATAGCTAATATATTTGATGTCTTTCCAATTTCTTGATGTAGGAAGAAATTGCTAAAATTTCCCTCTTTTTTAAAAGATTATTTATTTGAAAGGAAGGCACACAGACACACAGAGAGCTATATATAGAGAGATCCTCCATCTGCTTGTTCATTCCGCCAAGAAAGCAATGACCAGAGCTAGGCCCATCCAAATCCATAATCCATGAGCTGCTTCCAGGTCTTTCACATGTGTGCAAGGGCCCAATTACCTGGGGCATTTTCCACTGCTACTCCAGGTGCACTGGCAGGGAACTGGATCAGAAGGAGACCAGCCAGGAGTCAAACTTGTGCCCATATGGGAAACCAGCACTGCAGACAGTGGCTTTACTTTCTATGCTATAGTGCCAGCCCACTAGATTTCTCTCTTAACACTACTTTTGATATATCCCATAAGTTTAGATATGTTGTATTATCATCCTCATTCATTTCCAGAAATGTGTTTTTAAAATTTTATTTATTTGAGAGAGTTACAGACAGTGAGAGGGAGAGACAGAGAGAAAGTTCTTCCTCCCATTGCTTCACTCCCCAAATGGCCATCACGGCTGGCGCACTGTGCTGATCCAAAGCCAGCAGCCAGATGCTTCGTCCCAGTCTCCCATGTGGGTGCAAGGGTCCAAGGACTTGGGCCATCTTCTACTGCTTTCCCAGACCACAGAAGAGAGCTGGATTGGAAGAAGAGCAGCTGGGACTAGAATTGGTGCCCATATGGGATGCCAGCACTGCAGGCACAGGATTAACCTGCACTACGGTGCCAGCCCCCAGCAATGTTTTGATTTCTATTTTGATTTCTTATGTGACCCACTATTGATTCAGGAGTGTGCTTAATCTCTATTGGTTTGTATACCTCTAGAAATTCTTAAGTTACTATTTTCCAGCATCATTCCAATGTGCTCAGAACAGATACATGGTATCATTTCATTTTCTTTTAATTTGCTGAGACTTGCTTTATGGCCTAACACATGATTTATCCTACAGAAAGTTCCATGCACTGATGAAAAGAATGTGTATTCTGCAACTGTGGATGAAGGCTTTGTATATATGAGTCAGATCACTTTGTTCTATAGTCTAGATTAGCTCTGTTGTTTCTTTGTTGATTGTTTGCTTACTTAATCTGTTCATTGATGGAAGTGGGGTATTGAAGTCCCCCACTACTATTGTATTGGATTCTATGCCTTCCTTCATATCCATTAACATTTGTGAGCCAGGCACCATAACATTGGGTGCATATACGTTTATTATAGTCACATCTTCCTGTTAAATTGATCCCTTAATGATGCCATAGTGCCCTTCTTTGTCTCTCTCAACATTTTTTGTGTTAATGTCTATTTAGTATAATATAGGGATGGCTACAGCTGCTCTTTTTTGCTTTCCATTAGCATAGAGTATCTTTTTGCATCCTTTCATTTTCTATCTGTGCGTGTCTTTGTTGGTGAGGTGTATTTCTTATAGGCAGCAAATACATAAGTCTTATTTTTTAGTTCATTCAGCCAGTCTGTATCTTTTAATTGAAGAATTGAGGCTATTTACATCTAAGGTGACTACTAATAAATAATGACTTGGTACTTCCACTTTTCTATAAATATTTCTATTGCTTGCTTTGGATTTCCTTTGTACTTTTACTGTAAGATTTTCTGTCTTCACATGCTTTCATAATGATGACTGTTTCTGTGTGTAACACATCTTTAGCATCATTTGTAAGACTGGACAAGTGATGACAAATTGTTTTGATTCATTTATTATGGAAGGTCATTTCACCTTCATTCAAAAATGAGAGCTTTGCAGGGTACAGTATTGTGGGCTGACAGTTTTTTCTTTTAAATCTTGTACTATGTCTCTCCTTTCTCTCCTAGCCTATAGGGTTTATGAGATATCAGCTGTAATTCTAGTTGGAGGTCCTCTGAAAGTAATCTGGCATTTCTCTCTTGCACATTTTACAATCTTGTCTTTATTTTACTGTTGTGGATTTAATTAAAATGTATCATGGTGAAGATTTTTTCTGGTCATGTAAGTTAATTCTGTGTGCCTCATGTACTTGGAATTACCTTTCTTTCTCCAAATTGGAGAAAATTTCTTTAATTATTTAACTTAAGAGTCCTTATTATCCAGTCTCTCTTTCCTCATATTCAGGAACTCTCAATTCCCATATGTTGGGTCATTTTATAGTAACCTATAAATTTTGAACATTGTCTTTAATTTTTCTAATTTATTCTTTTTTATTGGTCTGAAATATTTATAAAGATTTTTCACCTAGCTTTGGATATTCTGTTTTCTGCCTCACCAAGTCTGTTATGGCTTTCCATTGTATTTATTATTTGACACATTTAATTACTCATTTCAACACTTCATTGTTATTTCTCTTCAAAGTTTCAATCTGATGGGAAAATTTTCATTCACGTCATGTATGAATTTCTTTAATTCATGAATTTGCTTCTCATTGCTTCTGAGTAATCCTGTGATTACTGGACTTCTATTTCAGGCCTTTCATCTATCTCTTTGTCTTCACATTATAATATTGAAATGTTGTTGTGTTTTTTTGGGGGGAGTCATGTTGTCTTCCTTATTTTTGTTTCTTGAATTCCTGTATGTAGGCATTTGTGAAAATACTTGTTGTGTTTTTCCTCTGATGGATTTTATCTTCAAACTATGCCTCTGTGGCTTACTGGAGTGTCTATTCTATCAACGAATACCCAGAGTTGTGTGCTGTTTGTGTCCAGAGAGCTCTGTGCTTTGAATAGTCAGAAATGATAATGCTCTGCTTATCTGTTTGGGAAAATAGTTTTTTTCATAAAAATATTTTGTGCAGTATACATGTTTTCTATCAAATATTTTGTTCAGTATACATGTTTTCTATCAAATTTTTCTGTGGTATGTTTTTACAAATGTGAAATTATACAGTATTCTCATTATGTAGTGTTCTTATATATCAGAAAAACCTATTAATTTTATATTTTCTTTTTGAATTGACTAATATAAATTGGGTTCTCAATCATATTCTCATATAAGAAAATTTTATTTATTTTATTTATTATTATTTATTTATTATTTTATTTTATCTTTTTCATTTTTGACTTATTCAAATGACACGAAAGAGTGAATGGGGTTGTGACATCTTTATTTTGTGATATTAATAATGTTTCAATTTGTCTTACTATCTAATTTTTATGTTCTATATGTATATGAGAAGGCCTATATTGTCTAGAATTTCTGTTTTGTATCCACAAAACATTAACCCTGGGTTTCTTAGGCTTTCTACATCCTTTTTCATCTTTGTCTCATAAACTCATTCTTTACAAAGGTATGATAAAGTTTTCTCTTATGAGTGTATTATACTGTATTTTCTTTCTATCTTCTGTAATTATGGCTTTTATAAGTAGTAAATGTAATTAAATTTCTGAAATTTCATAATGAATTGTCTTCCTTAGCAATATATTATATCCTTTTACTCACATTTGGTGCTTCTTAGCCTATGAAGTAATAAAAATATCAGCTTGTCCAATCAAATTAAAATATTAAATAATATTTCTAAAATCATAATTATAGTATGATAGTTTTGAAATTATATGGGAAATATTCAGTGAATTACAGTTTTAAAGTCCTATAGGGAATTTTCAGTAAGTTATGTGCACTTATTTGAAAATGCAGTAAATGAAACTAGAAGAACCTCATGGTTGATGATCAATTGATGTACTTCAGAAAAAATAGGACCACTCAATCACAATGAGCTCTCATAAGTTCTGATTTTAACATTTTGTATTTATAAATGTGTCTATTTTTATATATTTAAATATTATGTTTACTGCTCTATTGAGTCTGTTTATACTTATTATTAAAAAGTGTATTAAATTCTCCACTAGGGTAGATGCTAACCTAGAGGTTGCAATAGTGGTTACGTTGTTCATGTTTCATATCAGAATATGTGGATTTAATTCAAGGATTCCTGACTCCAGCTTCCTGCTAATGCTGATGCCGGACAACAGAGATGGCACAAGTTCCTGCCACCACTGTGGGTGACCTAACTGAGTTCCAAATCCAGGATTTACCCTGACTTGAACCATTGTGGGCATTTGGCAACTGAACCAGTAGAAGTGAGCTCACATTCTTTTTATCTACGCCTGCCTCTCTGCCTCTACAAAAAAACAAACAAGAATCCTCCATTTAGTGGATTTTCTTCTTTTCTGTTGTTATTCTGTCCTGTTCAATTATATTTTAACATGTATTGGGGAGATTTAATTAGATACACATAACATATGTAAACTATTCTCATCTAGGGTAAGTGAAGAGTTGTGCAATTGTCAAATATTGCTTCTATTATTTTGGATACACTACAGTTTTTGCACTATTTCTTCCTCTTCCCATCCTCTTCCTCTGCATTCTTTCATCTTTGCTCCTAGGACATAAAACTACCTGCACTGATACACATATTTATAGAACGTTACATGTAGTAATATAACTTGTGAGCTTTTACACATGGCTTATGTTACTTAGTTTAAAACTTCTCAAAATCAACTTTATTATTTACTTTTTCTTTAGTGAGGGTAATCAGTATGGATAAACTTCAGTTTGTTCAGTCGTTTACCATATGACACACTCACAGACCAATTTCAGTTATGCATAATTATTTTGAAAATTTGCTATAGACACATTTATTTAGATCTCTATGTGAACATGTGCACTGTTTTATCTTTGGTAATGACCTAGGTATGAGCTGATATAGCAAGTGTATTTTTAACTTTATCTCAATGTTTTTCTCAAGTGTGTGTATCATTCAATATCCTAATCATAGATATGAGTGTCAATGGTGCCTTTCAGACTTCCAAAACTTCAAATATTCTTATTATTTTTAAACTTTAACTTTGTTCTAATAGGTAATAGTATCTCAATTTACTTTTAATGTGCATTTCCCTAATGACTAAAGTTTTTAAGTATCATTCATGGATTTATTTTCCATTCCTATCTTAGCTTCATAAAGCACTTGTTCAAGGCATTTGCATTTACTTAGTTGCCTTGTTTTTTGTACTGTTATGGAAGCCTTTATATGCCATGGAAATGTCTTTTGAAGATATGAATTTTCAAATACTTTCTTCCAGTATGTGTGTGTATCAATAAATTCCTTTACAAATGGATATGTTTTAAAATATATTTAACTTTCCTAACTATATATTTTTGATAAACCAAATGCTTTCATTTAGATAGTGTGTAATATCTCATTTTTCAAATTGTGTTTCAGTTGTTTCATATCCTACCTAAGATTCTTTACCCACATATTACAAATACTTCTCTAATGTTCTCATTTAAAATATATACATAGTATGGTCTGGCACTGTAGTAACAAGTGAATTGATCCACTGTCTATGATGCAAGAATACCTTTTGGGCACTGGTTTGGGACTGGCTGCTCCACTTATGATTCAGCACTGTTTTATTGTACCAGAGAAAGTAGATGATGGGCCAAGTGCTTGGGCCTCAACACTCATGTCAGAGACCCAGGTGCAGCACCTGGCTACAGCCTGATACTGCTCTGGCTGCTGTGGCCATTTGGGAGTGAACCAGTGTATGTGAAAGAGCTCTCCTTCTCTGTAACTCTGTCTTTCAAATAAATAAATAATAAAAAAAACTTTACAAAGATAAAATCAAATATGTACATAGTGGATTTAAATTTAGGACTATAACTTTTTTTTTCCATAATGTATACATGGGGCACATAGTTTACTAGTTCTTACAAGATTTGCTGAGAAGACCATAAATATCATTGAATTAACTTGATATTATAGTTAAGAATTAATGATCATGTAGATGTAGTCCTAATTCTGGGATTATGTTTTCTAATAGTTGTCTGTTTATCCTCATATTTACTTTTATGGTAGTCTACTAATTATTGTGGTTTAGAAGTAATTGTGAGATCAAGTATTGTGAGTCAGTTTATAAATATTTTACACAACTTTGTCTCTTTCATTTCTGTATACATTTGAGAATCAATAAAATCTAGATTTTTTAAAAGTTATATTGAATTCTTTTCCAAAATTTATTTAATTGAAAGGCAGAGTTACTGAGAGAGACAGAGAAAGAGAGAGAGAATGCGGGATGGGGGGTCTTCTATCCACTTGTTCATTCCCCAAATGGTGGCAACTGCTGGATCTAGGCCAATCCAAAGCCAGGATCCAGGAGCTTCTCCCAGGTCTCAAACATGGGTATACAGGCCCAGCACTTGGGCCATCTTCTACTGCCTTACCAGACCATGGAGCTACTGGGACTCGAACTGCCACCCATATGAGATGCCAGCACTACAGACGGGGCTCTAACCCATTGGGACACAGAGTTGGCCCCTATAATGAATTTTTAAGTTAATTTTGGTTAAAATTAAAGCTTTAATCCAAAAATAAAATTAAATTTTCAGTTAATTATACTTTAATTGTTTTCATCAATTCAGCTTAAAAACATCTATATCTGGCATATATTTTGTTTTTGTATATTTTTTCATGTTTTTGATGTCATTTTAAACATAGATTTTTAAAGTTTCCATATTAAAGCACTCAATTCTGTTATAAATAAATGCCATTATTTTATTGCTTTTTTTTTTGGAAATTTCCTATGCCAGATTCATTGTTTCTTGGCATTCAAAGAAATGACAGAATGGCTTTGAAGCAAATCAAGTTTTGTTGTTGTTTATATATTAATTGTAGTGTATTTCTTTACTTTGAATCTGTTTTTTATAGTCAAGAAAGCATGGTAACACAGAGGTTGGAAACAAAAATTTTGTCCAAAATAAACTTGAATAGATGTGAGGTGTTAGGCAATAAGACTCTATGTGGTTGTTTGGAAAATTAATTACAGAAAAACATTCTATGTAGCATGCAATCAGTGTTTATTAATATTCAATTTAAAATTTTGAATATATTAATATTGGTATATGCATTCAAATTAAAATATGTACAATTAAATATATCAGCAGTAGCCACAATTGATTAAATCTAAATTCCAAAATATTTTGCAAAGAGTATTTTAAAATCTTGCTTAAATTGGCCAATAGGGGCAGACGTTTGTCTCCTGACAAAGATGAACTTTATGATGCCCACATCTCATCTTTGGAACATATGTTTAATTCGTGGATCTGGGGCTTGACTTCAGCTTCCTGCTGATGGAGACACTGGGAGACCCAGTTTCTGGTTCCTGGCATCTTTCTCCCCAGGGCTACTCTATGGCATTTGAGTAGCAGACCAGTATATGGGAGCTCTCTCTTTCTCTACATCTGTCTTAGACTCTCTCTCCATCTCTATCTCTAGCACCATCTCTTACTGTATTTATCTCTCTCGATGTTGAATAAATAAATAAATATTTTTAAAAGTCAAAAAATAGTAAAAGAAAAAGAAAAACACCTTTTTGTTGATTTTAATTTTTTTTTAAATTTTAGGTAACACACTCCTTGTTTTCCACATTCAAGACAATCTCCTTATTACCAAATGTTATGTGCCACTCCCTGACCTTTTAGTGTTTTTCCGTATAGGTGCTTCTGTACTTACATATAATTTATTTAGCTAATATTAATTATTTGAGAGTATTATGCAAGCCATTTTCTTGTTTAGTTTTAGTGACCAAAATAGAACAAAAGTAGTCAAATGGCTCCAAATATAAAGCAGCAAACATTCCAAAGAACAATCAGAATATTGTATTAGTTTGCAATTAAATTTTATGTGTGAAATTAATTGGGGACTTCTCTGCATCAGAACTTCTCCAGTTCAACAGAATCTTTGTTAATGAAGGAATAAGAATGCAAAACATATGCTAGAGAATTAAAAGCTGGTAGTTCCAGCTAGTGTTGTGATGAAGTGGGTTAAGCCTCTGCCTGTGACATCATCATACCACATGGTCGCTGGTTCCAAGCTCAACTTCTCCACTTCTCATCCAGCTCTCTGTTAATGTGCCTGGGAAAGCATTGAAAGATGGCTCAAGGGCTTGGGTCCCTTCTATCCACATGGGATAATTTTGAGGCTCCTGGATTCGGCCTGGCCCAACCTTGGCCTTTGTGCCCATTTGGGGAGTGAACCAGCATGATTGGAGATTTCTCTTTCTGTCTCTCCTTCTCTCTCTCTGTAACTCTGCCTTTCAAATCAATCAGTCTATCTATATAAAACTTAGTGGTTGAAATGATCTTATATCATATAATTTCATATTGTTTGGAAGAGTCAAAAATTAAATTTTGTGGCTGGCATAGTTGCCATTAGGACACATGCATCCATATCATAATGCCCGAGTCAAGTCATCCCTGTTCTGTTCTGTCCCAGCTTCTTGCTGATTTGCTGGGAGGCAGCTGATGATGGCCCAAGTACTTGTGTTACTACCACCCATGTGGGAAAACCAGGTAGAGTTCCTGGCTTCTGACTTTTGCTGAGCGTAATCTAGGCTGATGCAGGCATTTGGAAGGTGAATGAGTGGATGGAAATTTTCTCTCTCTCTCTCTAATTCTCTAACTCTCTAACTCTCTATCTCTGCTTTGGAAATAATATTTTTAAACCCATCAAATTATGTTCTGTTTACATATTTTTCATAAAATTGTTATGCTTATTTATTTTATCTACTCGAAAGGCAGACCATGAGAGATAAAGACAAAGAACATCCCTCTGCTGGTTCAATCCCCCACATGCCTGCAGTAGCCAGATCTGGAAAGACTGAAGCCAGGATCCTAGAACTCCATGCAGGTCATTGATTTAGGTGTGATGGGCCCCAGCACTTGAGCCACCATCTAGAGTCTCCATCACAGATCCTCTAACTATCCACAGACAGCTTCTTTTTTGTGAAGTTTTCTCACGTTTTACTTTATCTGTAAGCACTAATTGGCTTTTAAGTTGAATATTAATAATGTACTCTTATCATGAACATTAAATATATATCACAATAACTTAAACATCCAATGTATAAAAGTATACAAAATAGGTGGCATATTTGTAGCCCACTGGGTTCTATTTATTATGAAGTAGACACCAATTACAAATTTATTTTTCATAAACTATGTTCTTGTAAAGCAAAGATGAAACCAAAGTTAAATAAATCACATACTCATATTCCAAGAAAGCCAATATTCTTATATATAAATGACACTGCAGAGTGCCCTGGGAGAATATAGTTCTTATTTTACTGTGTCAGCAGAAAATTTGAATTTTTTTTTATTTTTAGTGTTTTGATAGAGTTGAATTTTTCAGGAGACATACTCATAAAGATTTTTCAATATTAGCAGAGTTATAAATGATTATCTATAATTTTGCTAGGAATATCAAAATAATATAATTTGTATATTTTTAACTCCATGAATCAGCTGAAATTATTTGAAAAATTATGCATGTTCGGTGTATATGTATTTACAATGAAGAAAGCTATCAAAAGCTTTAATTAAATTTATATTTAGCTTCCATAAAAATATAAACTCCTATCTAATATTAAATACTTATAGATAAAATTATAATTCTTATTCCAAATTTGATAATAAATTCTTTAAATTTTATGGAATTCTAATTAATTGGAATTCCTCAGTGTATTTGCTATCTTGAGCTAAATGTTTTAAACACATGTAACATGAACACATATCACTTAAGGCTATTTGTCTTTTACTAACCTGTATTAACTTGATTTTTTTAAGAGTCTTATTTTTATTAAAATTTCTGCTGGCATAACTGGTTTATATGTGTCTCACATGAAATACTAAAATGTTAACATCCAAAATGCTCTAAATTACTTTTTTGGTGTTGTCAAATATTTAATTCATTTAATAAAGCAAGTCATAGCTTCAATATAATTTTAATCTAACATTTTCTCAGAAAATGTTAGATTATGATGATAATCACATAAATCCACCAGTGTAAATTTTGACTTTTCCTAGAAATATTTTTGGGATTTTGTATTATGTAAAAATTTTGAGGACTTGATTTGTTTGCTTATGCTGAAATTTTGTCATTAAACTTAACTCATAAATAAAATGAAGAACTTAAAGTGAAAGACCTTTTTAAGGAAAGTACTGGACACATTTTTAAAGGTAGACTACAATATGCAAAAACAATAACTAAATTACAGATCAAAGATGTTTTTAATGCTAAGTGGATTTATTTATTTTAATGCTACTCAGGAGACATTCGAGGAAAATGGTACGCTAAATAAGTGATCATTTTATTAATTAATTTTTTTTTAATTTAGGGAAGGCAGGGAGAGACAAAGATAGGGCTCTCATTTACTAATTAACACCCCAAATACTAGTAAAACCTGGGTCTGGGCCTATCTAAAGCAACTGGCAATTCAATCCAGGTCTCCCACAACCATTTGAGCCATCACCTACTGCCTCCAAAATTGTGTATTAGTAGGAAAATAGAATCAGTGGTAGCCAGAACTTTAGCCTCGGCAGTCCAATATGACATTCAGGCATCCCAAATGCTGGCTTGGTGTGACCGCTGGCTTCTTTAGAAGTGATTGTTTAAAAGATTATTAAAAATAATGCCACATATTTATGAGCTACACTGTGACATTTCAACCCAAGAATATAGTGTGTATTGATCAGGTCAGCATAATCAATATTTCCATTTGTTTTGGACATTTTTTGATTGCAGGATTGGAGGTTTTTTCTTTCTATTTATTAAATAAATTCACAACAGCTTTTGTGAACTCTTGTCATCCCACTATGCTGTGTAACATTAGAAACTTATTTCTTCAATGTTACTCTGATTTGGTAACCATTACCCAAACTTCCTCCACCCTTCTCAGCCTCTAGTAATCTCCCTTATGTGTTCAAAGTCAGTTATTTTAGCTTCCACATATAAGAGAGAAACATCACATTTGTCTTTGTGTGGCTGATTTAACTTATCATGACTTTCTCTAGTACCATTCATGTAGCTGCCAGTGATTTCATTATTTTTATGGCTGAATATTAAAATTGTTTTTCTGTTGATCTAGTGATGGACACCTTGGTTGATTTCTTATCTTGGCTATGTGAATATTGTTGTAATAAGCATGGTGGAACAGTTATTTCTTTGTTACAATGAGTTGATATTGTATGTGTGTGTACATGTGTGCATATATGTCTGTATCTAGAAGTGAGATGCTATATCATATGGCATTTCTAGTTATAAGTTTTTTAATAGCCATTTTTTTTCATAGTAGCTGTACTAGTTTACATTCCCACTGTCATTGTGTAAGAGCTTCCCTTTCTCAGTTTTCATGTCAGATGTAATGAGTGCAAGGTGAGGGAAAGAGTACCACCAATTACAGAAATGGTTTCTCGTGGCAAGCACAGAAGCGCTAATGTTCTTTGGAATCCTCTTAGGGCACATTATTACAAGTAAAACATAATATGTTAGTATAGTAATGTATGGTGAAGAATATCACATGATCTATAACAATAATATAGTTCAACAAAGGACTTTAATAAGAAATATGACCAAATTTCTAAAATACAATAGTGATAATATTAAGAAAAAATTTCTCAGAGATTCTTTTCTAACTGAAATAAAAGGCTTTACTTTCTATCACCTACTTCTAAACCATTTTTAAAGTTTAATTAACACTAGATGAAGAATCACAATAATGAATGAGCTGATAACTATCAGTGGAAATATAAATAAGAATAGGAATAATTGAAGTTCTTAATTATTTACTTCTTATCATTTTTTAAGTATTGAAAAATATGTATGTTTATTCTTTGAAGAGGAATTTGCAAAGAGTGATGCTCATATGGAAAGGTTTGGTTTGTTTTGCTTAAGATAGATTGCTTGAGGTTTAAATATGATTTTCAACAGAAAAGAACAGCATATATTGGAGTTATAGCTTATAATTGTTCCTGGAATTCTGTAAAGGGTACATATTGCTAAATCTGACTTTTTTATATAGTTAAACCCAATTATTTTATAATGTGAAATTATCATTCTTTTAACTAATAACTTTATATTTTTACACAATTCCTTATAATAGATGACTAAAGCATTATTTATTTTTGTGCTGTCCAGGTTTATTTGACCAGAAAATATTGATTGCTTTAAAATTGTTGTGTATAGTATCCAACAAATGGAAAAAAAACAAAATGACATGGGATGAGTTTAAAACCAGAAGGGCCAACGTCATGGCATCTTGAGTTTATCCACTGTCTTGATGTGGGCATCCCATATGAATGGAAATACTACCTTTTCCACTTCCAATCCACTTCCTCCTATGTGCATAGGAAAGCAGCAGAGAATGGCCCAAGTGCTTGGGCCCCTGTACCAACATGGGAGATCTGGAAGAAGCACTTGGCTTTGGCTTGGTCCGGCATTAGCCATTGCAGATATTTGGGAATTAAACCAGTGGATGGAAGTTATCTCTCTCTTTCTCTCTCCCTCTATAATTCTGCCTTTCAAATAAACAAATAAATGAATAAATCTAGAATTCCATTGTAGAACAGTATCTATTATTCTGTGAAATGTAAATTTATGAGTTAGAGATATATTCATCTAGAACAGAAGACAATTATTTTCATTATGGTATAATTTTCTATGCTTTTATGTTACAGAAATATGAAATACTTCAGAAAATCAAGTTGTTTGTTCTAAAAGCTGTTGTTAAAGTAGGACGATCATTTAATCTTTTAGATTTATTTGAATGTCAGAGGTACAGACAAGGAGAGTTAGAGAAATCTTCCATCTACTGGTTTTCTTTCCAAATGTCTACAGTGGCCATGGCTAAGTCAGGCCACAGTCAGGAGCCAGGAGTTTCTTCCAGGTCTCCCGTGTAGGAGCAGGAACCAAAGCACTTGGGCCATCTTCCACAGCTTTCCCAGGCCCGTAGGAGGGAGCTGGATGAGAAGTTGAGTAGCTGGGACTCAAACTGGTGCCCAAATGGGATGTCATGTCAGGGCTGCCACAGTGCTAGCCCCCAACTTTAATCATTAAAGATAAAAGAGTTTTTGTTTTTCAAAAGCTTGTCCCTAAACTGGTATTCAGTTTTCACTGAGTAAGTTGGTTTATAGAGTATATATTCATGGAAACTTACTGGATGGATGATGTGTATGAAATCAAGTTACTCATGTACTTTTCTTTTAATTTCAAGATTACCAAAGCCTTAATAAAAAATGTGTATACATACTTATCTCTTCTCTCCCTCTTTGCCTCCCTTTCTCTCTGCTCTCTATCCTTTCTTCCCCTGTCTCCTTTACTTGAAAACGATGGTGGCAGGTATTTGAGATAATGAAGTGGAGAGAATGATTTTCAAATGGTAACACTAAAACTGTGAATGGCTTTTCAGAAAACACCTTTGAGCTTTTCTCTTTTTTTTATTTTCAGTAATTCTTTTTTTAAAAATTTTATTTAATGAACATAAATTTCCAAAGTACAGCTTATGGATTATAATAGCTTCCCCTCCCCATAACTTCCCTCCCACCCACAACACTCCCCTCTCCCACTCCCTCTCCCCTTCCTTTCACATCAAGATTAATTTTCAATTATCTTTACATACAGAAGATCAATTTAGTATATACTAAGTAAAGATTTCAACAGTTTGCACCCACACAGAAACACAAAGTGTAAAATACTATTTGAGTACTAGTTATAGCATTAATTAAACACCTAAGAATAATTGTGTATTAATAACAGAGTTCAACCAATAGTTTTAGGTAGAACATAAAAAATACTAAAAGGGTAAGGTATTAAGTTCTTTCTTTTTGGTTTGTTATATAGTTTTTTTTATTTAATAAATGTGAATTTACAAAGTACAACTTTTGTATTGTTGTGGCTTCCCCCCCCACCTCCCTCCCTCCCCCAGCCCTCCCCTCTCCCACTCCCTCTCCCATCCTGCCCTTCATCCAGTTTCATTTTCAATTACCTTCATATACTGAAGATCAACTTAGTATATACTAAGCAAGGATTTCAACATCTGCACTCACACAACTGCACAAGGTATAGGGTATTGTTCGACCAGTAGTGTTGTTTTTAAGTTTCATAGTAAAACATATTAAGGACAGAGATCCTACGTGGGGAGCATGTACCCAGCGACTCCCTTTGATGATTTAACAATTGGCACTCTTATTTATGACATCAGCAATCACCCGAGACTCTTGCTATGAGCTGTCTAGGCTATGGAAGCCCCTTGAGTTCACCAACTCTGAACTTGTTTAGTCAAGGCCGCATCACAGTGAAGGTTCCTTCCTCCCTTTGGAGAAAGGCGCCTCCCTCCTTGATGGCCTGTTCCTTCTGCTGGGCTCTTGTTCACCAGGATCTTTCATTTAGATTGTTTTTTGCCACCGTGTCATGGCTTTCCATGCCTGTGAGACTCTCATGGGCCTTTTAGCCAGATCCAAATGTCCCAAGGGTTGATTCTGAGGCAGGAGTGCTGTTTTGGGCATTTGCCATTCTATGAGTCTGCTGTGTGTCCTGCTTCCCCTGCAGGATCATTCTCTCCCTTTTAATTCTTTCCTTCATTATTTCTTCTTCCTGCGTTTGAACTGACTATATTATTTCTGAATTTTTGTCTTCAAATTATGATATTCAGTCTTCTATTTCATCTGTTTGATTTCTGAGGGATTCCATGGTGTTTTTATATGGTCAATTGAGTTTTTCATTTCCAGTATTTCATTCTGGCTTCTCTTTAGGATCTCTAATCCTTGGGCTTGTTTTTCGTTCAGCTCTTGACACTATTTCTCATTATTTCTAAGTAATCTGATTATTAATTTTCTGAATTATTTTTCTGGCATGGTTTCAACTTCATCTTCTTCAGCCTCTGTTACGGTTGGTTTAGCCTGCTCCATTGGAGAATTTATATGTTCTTCTATATTCTTATTGTGGGTTTTTGTTTTGTTCTTTGGCATTCCATCTGGGTGGTTTTTCAGGTTGATTTCCCTCTGCTATGGGCTGTTGTGAGTCTGCACCAATATCCAGTGTAAGCAAGCTGCTCTGCCTTCTAGAATTTGTTTATTTTTAACATATTTATTTATTTTTTGTAACAGAGTGGGGTGGTGTTAGGGCTTTGAGGTGCCAATCTCCACCCCTTGGGGGCTGGTTTCCTTGTTCCTATGTTCACCTTTACGTGACTGTGCCTGGGGTTTGTTGGTCAGCCACTCTCTCTCACTGCACCTCCTGTGTGAGGAGCGTCAAGTAGCTCCAGATCACCTTTGGACTCCGCCCCTGCTGCTTCCACCTTCAGAGCAGAGGCCAGCCTCCTTTAAGCCTGAGTGTAAACAAACAGAGTGGCTGCACTCTGCCCGCTGCAGCTCTGATTGTGGGTTGGGCGGCTCCTAAGGATCCTGGCGTTTTCGATCCTTTAGTTCGTCCCCCTGGATCCTGCCCTTTTCCGGTGGGCGCTATTCAATTTTTTTTCTGGTAACTTGAGTAGTCTGGTGTCAGGGCTTTGAGCTGCCCTCCCTAGCTGCCTGCCCCTGCACAAGGAGTGTCCTGTCGCTCCACTCCACCTTTGGGCTCTGCCTCCAAAGGTTAGTGCGGAGGCAGAGGCAGTTCTTTAAGCCCAAATGTAAACAAACAAGATGACTGCTTCCTGCCTGCTGCAGCTCAGATTTGGGGGAGGGATCCTGGATTGTTTATTCCCTCAATTAGTCCCCCTCAATCGTGCACTCTTTCTGCAGGCGCAACTCAGTCTGTTCCATTTTTTATTTCCTCCCCCACTCAGTCGTGCGTGTCTCAGTGTCCATCCCAGGGTGGGTTGGGGGAGGGGTGGCCAGGGCTGTTACAGTGGTGCTGTGTGAGCACCCTGTCTCACCTCGGCTTCCAGCGCTGGTGCGTACACATTCCTGCTGGTGTCCAGCTCTTCAGGCATCCGCGTCCTCCTCGCAAGTCCACCCTATCTCCTCAGTTTTGGAAAAGCTTCCCTTTCCCTGAAACTACAAATTCTCACCCCTCTTTGAACCTTCCCTTCCTGGACCATCGGTGTGCTCCATCCCTATTCCACCATCTTGGAACTCCAAGAATTGGAGTTTCAGTAGTTCTATTCTGTATGTATTTAAGGATTAATTTGTTTTTCAGTGAAGAGTTTGAATCTATGCATCTTTTAATTTCCTCTACTTTGTAATACATTTAGCCATTGTCACTTCTTCCCTATTCTCTTCTCTATCTATAACTTATCAACATGCATATTAGATTGTAGGTTCTCAGTATAATTTCTTTTTTTTTTTATTTGACAAGTAGATTTACAGACAGTAAGAGAGAGAGATAGAGAGAAAGGTCTTCCTTCCATTGGTTCACTCCTCATATGGCTGCTACGGCCAGGGCTGCGCTTATCTGAAGACAGGAGCCAGATGCCTCCTCCTGGTCTGCCATGTGGGTGCAGGGGTCCAAACATTTAGGCCATCCTCCACTGCCCTCCCAGGCCACAGCAGAGAGCTGGACTAGAAGAGGTGCAACTGGGACTAGAACCCGGTGCCCATATGGGATGCTGGTGCTGTAGGTGGAGGATTAACACAGTGAGCCATGGTGCCAGCCCCCTCTTAGTATAATTTCTATCAATAGACTGACATAAAATTCTTAAGTCCTCTTTTGTGTTTTCCTTATTAATCTATTTGCTCATCAATCTGGTTATTTTCTACCACTATATCTTTCCTGTCACTACTCACCATTTTATTCTACAGAAGATGCTATTAAACTAACCTACTTGTTCTTAAAACAGTAGGACTGATTAGTACTTTATTGTAACTGACTTCCCATATAAAAGAGATGTCACAAACTAATTTCCACATGCTTCTATTAGTATTTTAATAAACACACACATATATATATACACACACATATATATCATTTAAAGACATACAAACACACACACACACATATATATATATAAAATTTTTTGAAGATTTATTTATTTACTTGAAAGACAGAGCAATAAAGGAGAGTGGGTCTCCAAATATCTGCAACAACCAGGTTAGGACCAGGCCAAAGCCAGGGGCTAGGAATTCCATTCTGATCCCCTACATCAATGGCAGGGTCCTCAGTACTTGAGTCATCATCTGTTACTGTTTCAGGTGCATTATTGGCATGTTGGATTTACTTGGAGTGTCCTAGATTCAGAATGGTACTCTGATATTGGATATTAAATTTATAAGTGACAGTTTCCACTGCTGTAACACAACATCAGCCCCTAGAAATAAATACTAATAGAAATATTACAAGCATAACAGATTGCTAAAAAGCATTGCCTAGTGCCCTCTAGCAAAGCAAATTTGATAGCAAATAGTGTACTCAAGAAAAAAAAATGTGTCCAAGAGGAAAACAAAAATAGGCTGCCAGTTTGTTTCTGTTTTACTTTGAGAGAAATTTTATTAAACCCCTGTATAAATATTGTGAAGGATTAGAGGATTGACAATGAAGGACAGTAAAGAAACGGAGACTTCATTACCTTCATGTTGGATCAAAAGGTAATTCTCTCACACAATAGGCCATCAACAATAGAGTACAGATACAGTCATCTAGGTAATATTTGGGAAAATACTTCTCAGTGCATCTAAGGGCAAGATCTACTGCTTCTGGGGGAGATGCAAATTCAAAATACCCTTCTTCTTGGAGGATAGGTAGGTAAAACACACCCTGAAGTCTTCATGGGTAAAAAAAGTTTTCTACTACTGAGCCAAGAGTAAGATAACCTTGTCCTACACAATGGTCCATAATAGATAAAATACAGAATTTGGCTGCCAAGAGTGGCACAGAGGCAAGAAAACTGAGAATGCCTAGCCCCAGAGGTTCAGACATACAGGTCATCTAAAGACAGGCTGGATCAGGAAAGCCACAAACTTGCCACCTTTTACATAACTATAGCAGAAGCATGAATATGACCCAAAGCATAAAGGTATCATCTACCACTGGGAAAGACAGTAGGAAGGGGAGAGAGAGAAAGGGAGAGAGAGATGGACACACCACTCTTATTTGGTAATGCAGGAACAAAATAAAATATGAGGGAAAGATGGAGCAGACACACTGAAAAAGGTTCTCTAGAACCCCAGGGACTGATTCTCGATAAACAAATAGAATGACAGCTCCTATAAGAATGCATGTGAAGTCTGAGATGGAAGAAAAGATAATGACAACAAAATACAAATCTGTTTCACACACCAACAATTAACCTAACTCTTCATGATAATGAATGACAAGGAAAGAGGTATACTCATTTCTGGGCACCAAAAATAGGTATCTCAGTTTTACCTATTGTACCCCTGAGGCCTACAATTTATACTTTTCCATTATGTCAGAAATGAAAGTTTCTTTTAACATTCTCTTTAATAAATTAGAAGCAGATGAAAAGAGAATCAATTTAACTTGAAAAGAAAATAAGTAAAAATGTATAAAACCAAGTGGTACAAAGGGACAAATACCATAAGTTCTCCCTGAGCTGTGAAAATCAATAGAGCTCCTAAAATGGAATCTGCAGATCTGAGATTGACACTTTTGAGGGGCTGACTTGAGCTGACCTTGTCTTCACTGTTGAAGAATAGTTTTGTTTTTGTTTTTTTTTCTCTTCATAATATTTTTGAACTTAACATAGTTAATCATATGTGTATAAAGTCAATGGAAGTTTGATCTCAGTAAGAAATAAGAGAGGGAGGAGGAAGTTTGTAACTGTAAATCTGTATAGTTCTGTATACATTCCTAAGGACTAACTTCTTTTTTTTTTGATGCAAAAACATGAGGATTTATTAATCATTTGTACAAATGGGCTTCCCCTTCAGTAATGGCGAAGAGAGAGGCCACGAGCGGCAGTCTACAGCAGTTTTTAAAGAGAAGAACCACAAGATTAGCATATTTCGCGCGCTTTGGTTTGATTGGCCAGTTTGAAGGTTACCAAGAGTACTCATTGGATCCTTTAGATGGGGGACGTGGCTATCCCACGTGGGCACCTGGGCGGGAGTTACAACCAGTTTTCTTCCTGGGGAAACCGGAACTGGGGAGTGGCTAACCTGGGGGGGAATTCCTCGGGTCTTTCATTCCCCCCTTTTCCTTTTGAACTAATTTTAATCTTAAAATTTAGGGTATTTTAATAGTCTTGAGAGCCTGGTATTGTTGGGTTAACACTAGGGCCTGAATGACAGACAGCCGTTCATGAGTGAGCTGGATGTCTTTATATTACACACACATAAGCTCATAACTGACTGCCTACCTAACATTTTTCCCCTCAAGAGGTAATACCCAAAATTCTTCTTTGGGATTATGGATGGAGTTCCGTTTTCTGTAACTTCTTCTAAGCTGGCACATGGGCGTCGAGGGGGATTTGGGTATTTCCTCTTGCTATCTGTCTTATGGTGTGTGACAGTGGCCTTGGAAAGACTGTCCTGCTCGGTCCAGAGGGCTGATCAGGTCGTCCATGGAATGGGCTGGAAGCCTTGTCTGACGACCATTTGGGGTTGACAGCTTTTATTCTGTTAGAGACAAACAAAGGCATTAAAAACATAAGGTCCAAAGAGAAGCAGCAAGATTACAGAAGTTAATGGGCCAAGGAGAGGAAATAGCCAGGATTTCCATGACCAGATGTCAGGTCAGCAATCCCGGCCCTGCTTGGCCTGGTCCTGGAGCTGTTTGGCTTTGTCCAGGAAAAGTACGAATTTGGGTTTGTACCTGTCCAGTCTGATTGACCCAGAGACAATATTCTTCCTGGAACATGGCACAGATACCTCTCGGAGCAGCAGTTAGCAAGTCCAATATTTTTCTTCATAAGCTTTCCACACACCCTCTTCAACTTACTTTAAACATTCCATCATTTCCATTCCAGTCTAGAGTAAACTAGCCATCAGGATAAAGTCATTCTTACAAACCATGTCCTTTTCTTATTAAAAACTCTTTCCTTCTTAACCTTTTTTACCAAGAACACTCTTACCAAGCACACATTTTTAAACTTGTGATGTTTTCCATAGAGCCTGGTTGGCTATTACCGGAAGACTGAGGTCTCCATGCAAAGTGAAGGTGCCTTACAAATCCCTTGTATGATCAAGAGCTCTGGTTAAGGCAATCAGTTGTGCTAACTGAGCAAAAGTCCCTGGGGCAGAGCACGCTTCAATAATATGCCATGCCTAACTGTTGCATACCCTGAGAAGTGGGTCCCGTCTGACAAAACTCTCTCTCTCTGTAACCATCTACATTTGCTGTTATTTAGGGGGCTGTCTTTTAGGTCCCTTCTGCTGGCATAGATCAAGTCTGTAGTCTCAGTACAGGAGTGGAGGGGACCACTTTCCCCTGGGACTGGCATTAAAGTAGCTGGGTTTAGAGTAGAGTAATGCCTTCTTTTTACCTGAGGGTTTTCTAGAAGGAGGACCTGATACATTAGTATCCTGTTATCTGTAAGCCAGTAAGAGCCCCTTTTGCTAATAAGGTATAAAGGGCGATATCTTGCCCCAGTGCAATTTTAGACGCCTCCTCTGTCAGCAAGGCAGCTGCTGCCATTATCCTTAGGCAGTGAGGCCATCCTTGTGCAACCATGTCTAAGGTTTTAGAAAAGTAGCCCACAGGTTGCTTAGCAGGTCCCAGATCCTGAGTTAACCCTCCTAGGGTGACTCCCTGCCTCCCAGTGAAGTACAGCTGGGAGGGTCTCTCTGGGTTTGGCAGTCCTAGTACAGGGGCTTTAGCCATAGCATCCTTGAGCTGAGCAAAGGCTGTGGTTTGCTCTTTCCCCCAAAGGAAGGGGCCTGGTTTAGGAACTGTGCTGTTTCCTTGTATCTAGGAACCTGATAGAGAAAACTGGGACTGCCTGAAGTTTGCAGAAGTAGGAATTTGCTGCATGGCCCATATCCTCTCAGGGGCAGGTTTTCTCTCCCCAGGGGTGAGGATAAGGGTTAAATAATTAATACTCTAATGGACTAGCTATGCTTTGTTTTCCTCTGGATACCCAGTAGCTAGTTTTGCTAGGAAGTTAAGCCAATGTACCAGACTAGAGTCTCAGGTTGGGAAAGGAGACAGACTCATTCACATTTAACCATCTAAATTATGGATTATTGTGCACCCCCCTCAAGAGATAGGCCCTTTAAGTCCTCAGTGAGGACCTGTCCAAATAGGTGCAGGACTATCTGAATTAGCTGTTACTGAAAGCCCCGTTTTTAGGAACTGGCAGGGAGGGCTTTTTAAGCTTAATACTATTGGATAGACTTTTAAGGCCTGGCTGGGTGTGTGAGGCCCAGACCTATCCATGGGGTGCTGGAAGAGAATTGCAAGAGATGCAAATCTCCTTTAAGGGAGGCACCCTGTTGACTTGCATTACATGGCTGGACTAGGAGGAGAGCTGAATAGGAGGCTGATAGAAATAGGCAATTTGCGTTTGACTGACCCTAGGCCATCCCCTCAATAGCAGTGGCTGGAGCTGGAAGCTGGGCAGAGCCAAAGGCTTTTTAGCTCGGGGCCACAAGGTCTGCGGTTCTGAACCAGGAGTCCTTCGACACCCAGGGCAGTTCCGTGTCCAGTGGCCTTGCTCTTGGCAGAGCTGACAGAAGGCAGTTGCTGTCACGACAGCTGCTTGCCCAATGCCCTGGCTCCTTATATCAGCAACAGGTGCCGTTTGGGGTGCACTGGCCTTGCTGGGTCTCCTTGATGCCAGATCACCATGCAGAACAGCCATTGATTGGCCTGTTGCCTATCCTTATAGCGCTCCTGCTGCTAGCTTGCTCCTCGTTCTCCTGGTCTCTAATAAAGCAGACCAAGGAGGCAGCCTCTATGATGTTAGTCAAGGGGGTGCTCAACCCAACCCTGATTTTGAGATTTTTTTTTTCCTCAGGGTGAGCTAGAAAAACTATGGTCATGGGCAAATTCTGACACTTAGAATTTTCCTGCGAGTTAAAACCGTGCCCATGAGGAGAACTATGACCTTTTAGGTAAGATCAACTGTGGTGACCTGCTTGTATACTTTAAGGTCATCAGTGCAGCTTCCTATTTATCCCTCAGTTTGGTTTAAAAGGGGAGTTCTGCCCATTTACCGCATACACCAAAAAATCGATCTAGCTGTCACATTATTTCATAGTTTAACCTCTTATTCTGGCTATGCTGTTTGGTGTCCTATACTGTGGCCAGGCATTACTACAGAAAAGGTCAGTCAGCCCTTACATAAGGTCTGGGGATCAAACCGTACATCACAGTGGAGAGTCCTGCAGAACAGTAGTAACTTCCCTTCTGGAAGAGAAAAGAGGAGAAGTGAGGCAGCGGGTTGGGTCTCTAGCCTGACTTCCTGGGCTTTCAGACTTAACTGGCAGTTTAACCAGTGCTTACTGTGTAGCCTGACTTAGAGAAATTGTGGCAGAGGGGTCCGTCATCCTTTGGCTTCTGGATGTTTACCGTGTAGCCAGTGGACACTAGAGCTTTCTTGGGCTCCTGGAACCCAGTTCTCTAGCATCTGCCGCATAACCCTCTCCAATCATCTCTAAGTCTCTTTTGGAACACTTTTTTTTTTTTTTTCTTTTGACTAGACCTCCCATTTGATCCGCATTGAACTAGCAATGCCTGGTTGTTCAGCGTTAGCTGGACAGAGACTTTGTCAATCCCTCTTAAAGGATCTGGCTTCTGAGCCAGAGACTGGAGCAGATAGAAAGAAACACATTTACAACTGAAGGTTAGCATCATTTTACATTTTGGCACCACTTAGAACCTAAACAGCCAATTGATTATTATCTCTGCAAGATGAGAGATATACCTTTTGAGATCTCCAGGGGCCCTCTGGAGATATCAAAAGTCCAGAGAATTTAGAACTTTGATTTTTAGAAAGTCTGTTAAAGGTGCCAAGAGAACTTAGAGTACAATTTTTTATCATCCTGAAATGATAGCCATTTATTTAGAGTAATTTTAACACTTTTAGACCAGATTTAACCATAATGATATTTAACAATGCTTTTTATCAATTTGAACTTAACATAGACAGTAGAGTACACAATAGATTACTTTGGCAGAACATGAATTTTAGGTCTCTTGTCAAATAAACCAGAAATAAAAACCTTGAATATTAGAGTTAGCACACAAAATCATCACATAACTCAAAATTATCTAACAGAGTCAAAGAGCTTACATGATCTAACTTTAGAAATGACAGAACAACCAATTAAGCAGACACTGTTGAAATAGACGTTACAGTTTTTGCGAAAACAGATTCCAAGATTTATGATTTAGATCATTCCCAGATATTTACTAACATTAGTGTACATTTTTTTTTCAACAAAACCCCATTGTTATGACAGAAGATCAGACTTTAACTTTAGGTCAGTGTAATTTTGGCATTAGCACTCAACATAAAGAAAACTTTGTAAATAATTTTAGAATTGTAAATCTTTTAAAACTTTTTGTGACTCGCTTACCCCTTTTGAAATTTTATACCCGTAGTTACTTTTACATAGTCTTGAATTGTCATGTATGGACGACCTATAAGAATACAAATTTAAACAGTCTTTTTTTATCAAATTTGAGATGTTAAAGGTACACACAATACATTTTCCCATGTTTTACTTAGCACTGATGCCTAGATAACTTAAAACACCGAGTTATTAATGAATACCACACCATTATCTGAATTAAAGGTCAAAATTACATTTCCATGCTTTTAAGTAACATAAGGATAACACCTGAGCAGCATCAGGGACACTAGTGCATGTTTACAACTTTGAAAAGATCTTCATCATTAAGAGAAACAAGTTTAAAGCATATCAAAGACATGTAAAACTGAGCAAGTGAGCCACCTAGCAAACCGAGCAAACTGGAAGGGCGTTTGCATTAACTTAGTTCTCTGAACCAATCTGTATTGGCTTACTTTAGTTAACAACATAAAGGCCTGTATACCCAGAATTTACCCTCATTTTCATGAGACCACTCTAGCTGGAAAGCAAAAACATGAAGTGTGACACCATATACAACATTTTAATACATTTCACATAATTTGAATTGGCTCAAGCAGCTGTTACTTTAACAAATTTTAGAGTCTCCTTCTTTGAGAGTTCCAGGGATCCGACTGGAAGCCCAAAGTTGGAAGACTCGGTTTAGAATTTAAGCTGTCAGAGAGTCAAACCATTTAGCCAAAATCAGCATGTTTCTGATCAGTTGGGTAATTACTCAAACATTAAAAACAGATAAACAATGTAAACAACTTCCCATTGCAGTTCTCCCAATTAAGACTCTAATGACAATAGAAAAAAATGTGAAACCTTTAAGACAGGTGAACCCTCTCATCAGATAAGTCAGGAACAGTAGTGCAGAAAAGAACCAGTTAAAGGTTTCCATTAACTGCAAAGAGAAAAACCCATCAGGTCGGGAAGGGTTAATAGCTTAAGGCCCTGGCTCTCTTAGGTAAGGCCAGCAGTAGTATCCAATTGGGAATTTCTCCAGGGGAGGAAAGAAAAGCAGCCCAGGGGGAGGGGCGTGCTCTTCCTAGAGGAATCTAGCTATACTTGTCAGGGCAGGCCACGTGGACTGGAACAATCCAGAGGAAGGCCTGGCAGAAATGACCTTGGGGTCGGGTAAATGCGCCGTTTCCCCAAGAGTGCTGGGAACCTCCTATAATTTAACCAAAACCAGATTAATCAGGACTACTGCAAACACTCAATTAAAACAGATAGTTAACTTTAGCTCCTTTTCAGATTCAATCCTCAGACAATCAAAGCTTAGCAACAGTAATAGTTCACAAAAACTTTAAGATGCACCAGAGCTACCATAAGCTGCAAAGACGGAAGACCTTCTACCAGGTTGGAAAGGGCTAACTGGTAACAGTTTCTCCCTAGGTGGAGAAACCTGTGGAATTTCCCCCTCCCCTTAGCCAGGCCACCAGTATTCTAGGTGGAGAAACCTGTGGAATTTCCCCCTCCCCTAGAAATCTCAGCTGGAGGAGAGCATACGGAAAAGGCCTCATGGCGGGGGAAGGATGAAAGACGAAACAAAGACCAAGGAACACAGACTCACACACACAAGACAAACAATACAAGTCGCGACTACAGACCGGCATTTCAGGCGGGAGCGGCCATTCCAGCCAAGCTCCCAGGAAGGAGAGAGAAAAATCCCTCCCTCCCAATTCAGGCGGGAGCCCCCATCCCGGGCTAAGCTCCCCAGACCACCACTAGAGCGTCCTCTAGGGCAAGACCAGGGGGTACTCCGGACACGTCTGTCTCCTCCCCTGGTCCGATACAGATACAGGTCCTGTACAGGCACAGAATACAGATTTAAACACTAGCCGGACAACGAAAAGGACGTAACCAACATAAAACAAGAAGCTTACCTCCAACAGGTCAAGGAATTGGGTCTGGGAGCGTCCAAAATATCTCGGTGGGACCTCCAAATGAAGGACCCCTAAATCGGGAATCCAACATGCTCGGGTGGTCGCTCAAAGACCCAAACTCCAGACCAAGTTGATGCAAAAACATGAGGATTTATTAATCATTTGTACAAATGGGCTTCCCCTTCAGTAATGGCGAAGAGAGAGGCCAGAACTAACTTCTAAGGGTACAGTTTAAAAACTTGTCATGGGACCCAAAATCTCATTGAGTTGGGTGATCAAATGTCATCTTAAGTGTTAATGTGATCATATGAAGTGTTAAAGTGAACATATATGGACCAGTGCTGTGGAATAGCAGGGTCACACTCTGGCCTAAAGTGCTGGCATCCCATGTGGGTGTCGGTTCGAGACCTGGCTGCTCCACTTCCAATCCAGCTCTCTGCTATGGCCTGGGCAAGCAGTAGAAGATGGCCCATGTCCTTGGGCGTCTGTAACCATGTGGGAGACTGGGAAGAAGCTCCTGGCTTCGGATTGATGCAGCTCCGGCTGTTGCGGCCAACTGGGGAGTGAACCAATGATGGAAGACCTCTCTCTCTCTCTCTCTCTCTCTCTCTCTCTCTCTCTCTCTCTCTCTCTCTCTCTGCCTCTCTTCTCTGTGTAACTCTGACTTTCAAATAATAAATAAATCTTAAAAAAAGTGAACATATAGATAGGATTAAGTGTTAAAATGACCATATAAATAGTATCAAGTGTTGGATAATAATAGTGGATAGAATTAAAAAGAAGAGAATGTTCCAACATGGGAAGCAGTCTATACAGCAGACTCATATAATGATGATTGCTTTAAGTAACACTCTGACCACAGAATCAGCCCTTAAGTCTTTCTAATCCAGCTGAAAAGACCATGAAAATATTTCAGGCATGGTAAGCCAAGACACTGCAGTAAAAAAAAAATATGCTACATGAAGGGTCTTTGTGAGTGAAATCCTGATGGACCAAAGAGGCCATCAAAGGAGGATGTACTTTACTCTAAAGGAAGGAGAGAACTCTACTTTGCTAATGCCCTTGTCTAAATACTGACAGAGTTCCATAGCTTATGCAGCTTGTATCAGAAGCCTTGACTGGTCACTAACATCGTGCATTAGATTGTTAATTGTTTAACTAACAACAGGAGTCACTGTGCACTAACTCCCTCTGACCTGGATGAGTTGTATTATGAGAGTTAAATGTGATACTTGTTTCCAGTGTGTGTGTGTGCAAATTGTTGAAATCTTTACTTAGAATAAAGTTAGTCTTCTGTGTACAAAGTTGATTGAAAATGAATCTTAATGGAGAATGGGACTGGCAAGGGGAGAGGGAAAAAGAGGAGTGGTAGGAGTATGGATGGGAGGGTGGGTATGGGAGGAAGAATAACTATGTTCCTAAAGTTGTACATATGAAATTTGTATTCCTTAGAAAATTAATTTTAAAAAATTTTTAAAAGTATAAAAAATGAAAAGAAGATATGGAAGTCCAAGAAGGATTTTACCATTTTTCAATGGGGTAGTCATGGAAGGGCTTATTTGTAAGACGAGCTCTGAACAATATTCAGGTAGATAGGGGAACAAACTACATGGGCATCTGAGGGACACTTTTAGAAGAAACATGAAACAAAATCTGAAAATGGCAGATTAGCTAAGATGTGTAATTAACAGAAAGAAAGATCAGTTAGGTTGGAGTAAAGGACAGAGATGAAAAGGATTTTTTTTTAAAGATTTATTTTATTTGAAAGACAGTTACAGAGAGAGGTAGAGACAGAGATGTCTTCCATCTGATGGTTCACTCCCCAAATGACCGCAATGGCCAGAGCTGTGCCAATTTGAAGCCAGGAGCCAGGAGCTTCTTCCTGGTTTCCCACACGGATGCAGGGGTGCAAGGACTTGGACCATCTTTTACTGCTTTCTCAGCGCACAACAGAGAGCTGGCTTGGAAGTGGAGCAGTCAGGTATTGAACTGGCGCCCATATGCGATGCTGACACTGCAGGGGGTGGCTTTACCCACTATGCACAGAGCCAGCCCCAGGGATGTTTCTCTTAAATGATGGGGATAAATCCTTTTCATAGAGTGTTTATTAGGGAATAAAAGGAGAGGAAATTGAAATCATGAGTGCAGATCATTGTTGTTGGAATTGCTTGTTCTTGTCTTTACACATAAATATATTCGTAAAGGAGAAAAGTAAAAGTACTCTACCTTGAAATATCCTTCTATGTATTTACTGAAAAAACTTGTCTGAAAACCATATTGTATTCATGCAGAATGAACTGTTATTATCATTAATACAAATTATAATGTCATGTAAATCATATATTAAAATACTCTGAATACACTGAACGAAGATCCTACTGACTAATTTTCATTAAATAGCAAAACACGATGGCTGTTATCATGGTTACAGTTAAGCTGACACTAAAGATTCAGACTAAATTTATAACACATGAAGTAAAGGGCATGCACTGGAAAGATTTGCAAGGAAAGAAGTGTCATAAATTTTAATGATTTGATCCAACATTTGGAACTATGGGCTAAATAAGAGAACTACAATTTGGATGGAGCTGTGTCAGTTGATCTATGACATATGCTCTAGCTGCCATCCTTCCAAAATGTCTAAGAATTTGATCACTGGTCAAATATCCCTTTGTATGCTACCTTGGTGAATATATTACACACACATGAAACTCTGGCTAAGCCTTTGAAATACACTGTAATTCTGTGCTGAGATTCTTTAATGACTAATTTTTAATTGGTGTAAAATGTGCAATTAATGAGATGAAGCAGAAGGTTCCCCAGGTCTGAAGGCTTGCTTTAATTAAGACTGTTTGAACCTACACAGCTTTACTTCTAAGCAGAGTAGCTATGTTGAGTCCTGTGTCTTGGACACAGCATAACTCCAGAATGCAGAATGCGGCAGGACACTCTGTGTTCTTTGCTTTATTTCCTTCTTTTGAGTAAGGTAAACTTTGTGTCATAAATTTGATTTTCACTTTAAAACCAAAATCAATGGTTCTGAGGGGAAAAAGATTGATAATTGCAGGTAATATTGCAGAATTAATTGTCCATGGATTGATCAATGTTGTCTTAACAAGAATGACTAGTTATAAAAATATACCAGAAAAGTTTTTAAAAATCATTCTTATTACTAAAGAGTGGTATTATGCAACCACATAATGCATATTTTGATACATAAATTTAAAAATGTATTGACAAATTAAGTTTTGAACAGGCTGGCACCGCAGCTCTCTAGGCTAATCCTCCACCTCCGGCGCCAACATCCCAGGTTCTAGTCCCAGTTAGGGTGCCGGATTCTGTCCCGGTTGCTCCTCTTCCAGTCCAGCTCTCTGCTGTGGCCCAGGAAGGCAGTGGAGGATGGCCCAAGTGCTTGGGCACTGTACCCCTATGGGAGACCAGGAGGAAGCACCTGGTTCCTGGCTTCGGATCTGCGCAGCATGCTGACTGTGATGGCCATTTGGGGAGTGAACCAAAGGAAGGAAGACCTATCTCTCTGTCTCTTTCACTAACTTTCCTGTCAAAAAAAAAAAAAAGTGAAAGAAGTTTTGAACAAATGGGATATTTTCAATGTCATGAGTCATCATTTACTTAATTACCAGTTAAACACTAAGCTTGAGATTTTGAGTTACTTGGATTTTTTTTTTTTTACAGAGGAATATAATACAAATAGCCAAGTCAAATTTTGTTTTATATGATAAAAAGAGAAGTAATGAGAGCAAGAGAGAGCCCCTATGCACTGGTTCACCTCACAGATGCTCATGAGGGTAGGGGCTGGACCAGGTTGAAGCCAGGAACTCAGCCAAGTTCTCCCACATGGGTGGCAGAGACCCAACTACCCAGCCTATCATTTGTTGCTTCTCAGGGTCTGCAATAGAAGGAAACAGCACTATGAAATGAGAACTAGACATTTTACTGGCATGACAATCCATGGGCCAAATATGTACTCTCTTGTCAAAATTTAAAACAAAAAATGAGATTATCTGCAACAGATGATCTATTATATAAAGTCACAACGGTTTTAAAATGCTTGTAGACCAAGAATAGGTATATAGAGGGATTCAATAAACCAAAGCAGTCAGAATTACACATACATATGTACTTCAAGGAACTTTAAAAATAGTAACAGAGGAAAAAATGAGTGTTGAACAGTTAGTGTTGTAGAAATTTATCTTGATATATGAGGAGAAATAAAGCAGGACTTCTTTCTGAAATTATTTGTTTCGTTCTAGTGCTGATTTAAATAAATCAAGTATAAATAAATACGTACATATTAGATGAACACATGTATATATATACTACACATTTTGTTCATATTAAACTTTTTGATAAATTTTAAATAATTTCAAATTATGATTTCTGAAATATTGAAACACACCATTTCAAACTGAGACTAGTATCATTTACCTAATTGTATTCATTAGCATATAAGTCACACGGATTTAATATCTACTTTTATAAAACTCAAAAAATCATAAAGCTTCTTTTTAATGACAACACTTACCTGAATATGACAGAACATTATTAGAACAAGTTTCACATACTATTTGTGTGAAACAAAATAGTGATACTATTAAATATCTTTCAGTGCTCTATCAGGTATACATGTGATCATTCACCAATTTTCTTGAGAGAAAATATTGGAAACTATTTTACATAACAAAGTTATTTAAAAGCTATTCACCAAAATGTTTCACTTTCTTAACTATTGGAACATAGTTTAAATTAAGTTTATTCATATTTTAGTTTTTTACTAATGCCCTATATTACTGCATGCATGTATATGTGTGTGACTGGAATGATAGTAGAAAACAAAGATTAGACACATTGTTCATGGTATCCTCTTCTAAAATGCTATAGAAAACACTGAATTAGCATTTAAATCTAGAATCACTGCTTCTATGGAAAGACATTCGGTTTCTATAAAACACTGGCCAAAACATTTTCATCACCTAATCAATACAAAACTTGTTTTATCTGTGCTTCTGTTAAAATATATCTTATTTGATATATATTTCTTTAAAATAATAAATTTCAATGTTAATAAATTAAAGTCAAGGAATTTAAAGGCCATTAGCATTTTATAGTTTACTTTCCTAATGTTCTGTAAAACAGTGCATTCTCATGTTAACATTGAAACCTGCTTTTGCACAATATTTTTAAATACTTAGCAGGTTTTTTTTTTTTTTTAAAAAAAACTTCTCTATCAGCTTCCTGTATTGCAGAACCTGTATCACCTGCAAGCTTAAGATTTCTCAAGCTATATCACCTTTTAAAACATATAAGACATTCCCACCAACAGTGGACCAGGGTACCTTTTTCCCCATGTCCTTGTCATCATTTTTCATTTGTTGATGTCTGTAGGAAAGCCATTCTAACTGGGTTGAGTGAAACTTCATGGTGGTTTTGATTTGCATTTCCCTAATGCTAGTGATCCTGAGTGTTTTTCAATGTGTTTGTTGGTCATTTAAATTTCCTTTCCTTTTTTTTTTTTTTTTTTTGGACAGGCATAGTTAGAGAGAAAGGTCTTCCTCTTGTTGTTTCACCCCTCAAATGGCCACTACCGCCGGCGTGCTGTGCCAAAAGCCAGGAGCCAGGTGTTTCCTCCTGGTCGCCCATGGAGGTGCAGGGCCCAAGCACTTGGGCGATCCTCCACTGCCTTCCTGGGCCACAGCAGAGAGCTGGACTGGAAGAGGAGCAACCGGGACAGAATCCGGTGCCCCAACTTGGACTAGAACCTGGGGTACTGGTGCCACAGGCAGAGGATTAGCTTAGTGAGCCATGGCAACAGCCCTGAATTTCCTTTCTTGAAAGATGCCTATTCAAGTCCTTTGCCCATTTCTTGACTGGATTGCCTTGTTGTTGTCAAATTTCTCGAGCTCTTTATAGATTCTGGATGTTAACCTTTTATCATTTGTGTAGTTTGTAAATATGTGCTCCCATTCTGTTGGTTGCCTTTTCACTTTGCTGAGTGTTTCTGTTGCATTACAGAAGCTTCTCGGCTTGATATAACACCACCTGTCAATTTTGACATAGATTGCTGTGCTTCTGGGGTCTTTTCCAGGAATTTTTGCCTATGCCTATGTCTTGCAGAGTTTCTTCAGTTCTCTAATGATTTGATGGTATTGGGCTATAGATTTAGGTCTTTGTTCCATTTTTAGTGGATTTTTGTTTAAGGTGTAAAGTAGGTTTCTAGTTTCATACTTCTGCATGTGGTGATCCATTTTCCCCAGCACCATTTGTTAAACAGACTATAACTGGTGCAAGACAGAAATCTGGATGTACACCTACCATGATCGAGCCATTCCACTCCTGGGAATTTACCCAAACCAAAAGAAATCAGTATATTAAAGAATGTCTGTACCCACATATTCATTGCAGCAGAATTCATAATAGCTAACATATGGAATCAACCCAGATGCCCATAAACTGTTTACTGGATTAAGAAATTATGGTATACATACACTATGGAGTACCATTCAGCTGTTAAAAAAATGAAATTCTGTATTTTGCAACAAGATTGTTCAACTGAAAACCATTATACTTAGTGAAATAAGCAAGTCCCCAAAACATAGATATCATATGCTTTCTCTGATCTGAGGTAACTAATAGTATATCTGACATGTAATGCATTGTAGTGAAATGGACATTTTGATAATTCATGATTGGTTTGTTGTCCTTATCTCTTCTATTGGGGAACAGCTTTTTTTGTTTTATTTTGTTTTTTCATATTACTTGTTGAACTCTTTTAATTATATTAGGATTATTTGTAGATCATTAAGTATACTGAAAATAGATCATTGTAAATATTAAGTGTGGGAATCTGAGAGGAAGGGGGAAGAAAAGTTGGAGTGTGTGTATATGGGGGGGGTGCCACTATATTTCTAAATCTATGTATATGAGATATATAAAACTTGGATAACATAAATAAAATTTTAAAAAAGAGTTGGTAATAAAATTGCAAGGTGTCATTGAAAAAAATATGGGAACTAACAATAACTGGCAAGTATTTAATATTTTCCTGATCCTGGATAATAATACCATAAATATGTTTTGTAGTCTTGCAGTAATGCTTGCTACCACAACTTTTTTCTTCATCTGTCATCATCTCATAAATACACATTTAACCTCTTTTCAATCCTCTCCATAGCTTTATTATGCTGTACAGATGTCCCTTTAGTCCTTTCTGGAGTGGCCTCAATGTAGATTGGCAAATTTACTCTATTTTTTCAGGATGTTACATATTATTGGGTAAACATTGAATTTGTGGCCTGACATGTATCTAACCCAAGTTTTCTCTATAAAGACACATTATAGCATTCTTGCACTTAGCCCCTTAGTTCTACACTTGGGGCCATTTTAAACAGTAAAACCATCAACAAAAACACAGAAATTGAAAAATGTGGCAATAATATACCATGAAAAGGATTTTTTATGGGATATGAGTTAGAACAGAAAGGCAGAGTTTCACCTTGTTGGACTCAACTAGGAATGTACTCATCAAATGACTTATTGTTTTTGCCATTACACATATCCACAAATGACCGTGAAAACATTCAAAATAATGAATTTGGGAAGACACATTAACTATAAATTTTGGCTATGAGAGAATTAAAGATATCCAGTCCTTGAATAATGAGGTTTAAGAGTATTTGTATATGTGTGTTTATTTAAATGGACTACTGTCGAATTTTCTTGAATAAATAAGGTAAAAAAAAAACAGTATCATAGTATTTTTACAAATTGATTTATGGAAGTCATAGAATTTATATTTTTATTAACATAGGTAAGCAGGTGTTAAATTTCCTATTAGGTAATAGAGGTATATAGGCGCTAAATTGATTATCACACTTAACTTGATCTACAGCATACCAAAATTTGGAATGTTCATACTTCTATGATTTGAAAGTTTGTGTCCGTGAGCTTCATTCAGCAGTCTGATGTTATTATAAAACGAGCGCTGGGATAGATCTTTGGGCTTTTGGGCAATGATGAAATCTTTTTTAAAAAGGTTTATTTATTAATTTGAAAGAGTTACATGGAAAAGGAGAGGCAGAGAGAGAGAGAGAACTAATGAGAATGAATCTTCCATCCACTGGTTCACTCCCCAAGTGGCTGCAATGGCTGGAGCTGGGCTGATCCAAAGCCAGGACCCAGAAGCTTCTTCAAGGTCTCCCATGTGGGTGCAGAGGCCCAAGGACTTGTGCCATCTTCTACTGCTTTCCCAGACTATAGCAGAGAGCTGGATCGAAAGTGGATCAACTGGGACTCTAACAGGTGTCCATATGGGATGCCAGCACTGGTGGCAGCAACTTTACTTGTTATGCCACAGCACCAGACCCCAAATATTTCTCTTTTTTGGGGGGAGGAAGTTTTATTTGATGAAAGGTTTTTATTTGATGAATACAAATTTCATATGTACAGCACTTAATGATATAGTGTTTCTTCCCCCCACCCTCCCATCCCCATTCTTATCCCACTTCCCACTCCCTTTCCCATTCCATTTTCTATTAAGATTCAGTTTTTATTGACTTTATGTACAGAAGACCAACTCTATACTAAGTAGAGATTTCAACTATTTGTACCCACACAGACACACAAAGTATAAAGTACAGTTTGAAGACAAATTTTACAATTCTTATAGTATACCTCAGTAAGGACAGAGGTCCAACGTAGGTAGCAAGTGCACAGTGGCTCCTGTTGTTGATTTAACAACTGACATTCTTATTTATGATGTCAAGGATCATCTGAGGCTCTTGACATGAGCTGCCAAGGCTATGGAAGCCTTTTGAGTCCACAAACTCCATCATTATTTAGATAGGACCATATGCAAAATGGAAGATCTCTCCTCTCTTACATCTTTCTTTGATGGCTCGTTCTTTCCACTGGGATCTCACTCACAGATTTCTTTCATGCAGAACATTTCTGCCATTTTCTCTTGGCTTTCCATGCCTGAAATGGTATTTAATGACTAAATCTTTAGGGTGCATCCCACATGAACAAGATTAGTGCTCTTATAAATTAGTCCCAGGAGAATTTGCCTTCTACCAGGTGAGGATAAGTGAGAAGGTGCCATCTATGAATGAGGCACCGATCTGCCACATCTTGATCTTTGGCTTCCAAGCCTCAAGAACCTGAGGAATACATTTCTATTGTTTATACACCACTGAGACCTGGTGTTTAGTTACAGTAGCCCAGATGGACAAAGACACTAAGATAAGTTGTACTAATTCATACTGAATAAAGGGAAATACTACAACAAAATTAAATGAGTAGAATGCCTTAAATTTCTCTAGAATATTAACTTTTTTTTAAAATGATAGATATAATTAGTTCTACACTGGAAACCAAATTGTAAAGAACTAGGAAAGGAAAAGGAGTGAAAAATCAAGAAGGAAGTAAAACAAGAGGAGTAGATTGAAGGACATGAAAGAAGGAGAAAAGAATTGAGGAAAATATTTGAATCATTACAGATAATAATTATTGAAAATTGCTATAGCATTATGTGTCCTTCTCTATACTTCCTTTTAACTCTCCCATCCAATGGTCTGAGATGTTTTAAATAAACCATGTAGTAGGAAATTGTATATCAGATGAATATGCAGTTCAGAAATACTATTTCATGCCAATATTCTGATAATGATAAAACATTTATAATTATAGCATATTTTTACCATTGAAAATTAAGCTCAGGATAGATTGGTTATTCTTCTATGACAATGTAGCCAATAAATGGGAAAGTTATAAATCATGACTAATTCCATTACATAAAAATACAAAGAAATCTATTTATACTTATTGTTTAAAAATTTAGCATATTGCTACTAATGATTTCATTATCTAAGATAATTCAGTTTTTAAGGGTGATTTATGTGCAGGGTACTCTGATTTAAAATTTCATTAATTTTTCGTATTGTCCCCTTAGGTTTGGAAATATTACTATTCCTATTTCATATTATAGAAAAGTGGCACAGATTTTAAGTAACTTTCTCAAGGGCATACAACCATCCAGGGATAGAACTTTAACTTGAGTCATTTTTTGTCTTATCAGTCTTCAAATCTTAGGATATTTCATCAGCACTTTCCATAAAACAATAAGTGAAGATTATCTTCACATCATTTCAAATACATGACATTTCTACTTTATTTGTATCTATCAACAATATAATGTTGAGGCTAGTGCAGTGGTATAGTAGACTAAGCCTCGGCCTGTGGTGACGGCATCCCAAATGGGTGCTGGTTCATGTCCCTGCTGCTTCTCTTTAGCAGATGGAAGACCTTTCTCTCTGTCTCTCCCTCTCTCTAACTCTTCTTCTCAAATAAATAAATAAAATCTTTAAAATATTTATATGTTACATTGTTCATATAAACTATTATAAAAACTCGGGTTATCTACACATAGGTTTTACTTAGTTTTTAAAAATTATTTTCTTTTAATGATTTGAAAGGGAAAAGAGAGAGAGAGAGAGAGAGAGAAAGAAGAGCTTCTATGCTCTGGTTAACCCTCCATATGGCCAGAATGGCCTGGGCTAGGCTGGGACCAATCAAAGCCAGGATCCAGACATTATACTCAGGGCTCCTACGTGGGTTGCAGGAACCCAAATATGCTTTCCCAGGCATATTAGCAGGATGCAGGATGGGAAGCAGAGCAGCAGAGTCTGGAATTGGCACAATGATATAGGATGCTTTTGTCACAAGCATCAGTTAAACCCACTATGCCACAACATACTCTATTTTCTTGAAATTAACAGATGTCACCTCAGTAATGTGTGATGATTCAATCAGCGTGAACATATGTATCTTCTAAAACATGTTCCTTTTTTTATGGTGAGAACATCCATAATCTTAGCTCATAGTTTATTTCTATGTAGAAATATATAATGAGTTAACTTTTTTCCAGTTCATTTTTAAATTTTTTTGAAAAATTCCTGACATTACAGAACTAAACTGAAATGTATTAATATTCCACTTGTACATTTCCATGACAAACAGAAACATTCAGGAGCCAAAAAAAAAAAAAAAAGGAAAAAAAAAACACACAGGGAGAAGCTTATAAAACTAAAAATGGATCCCAGCATTAACAGCTGAACAGAGAAAAGAATTAAAACACTGTTAATTAAAAAAATCACTAGTGGATTATGAAGTGTGTAGAAAATGAAAATTTACAAACTGTTTAAAACCTGAAATCACTGTTCAGAAACTACACAGATGGATCATTGGTAGTGGTGAAAGGGATTATGGGTGTTTCTGCATTGTTTTAGCTGCTCTCCATGCCATCAGTCTCCGAGGAAAGCCTGGCATTGATTAGAGATTGAGTCAGGCTGATGGTAGCAGCGGAACTGGTAATGGTAACATGCCTATCAGTAGATTCTTCTACTGGGCTTGCAATTTTGATCTGTACTCCAGACATCTGACAGATCTCATTGATTTTGGCGCCTTGACACCCGATTATGCAGCCAATCAAATCATTTGGAATGGTGAGTTCATGAGAGGTGGTTGAGTAGACACATCTGGACCTGCCCAATAGCTTTTGGCCTCTGGAGAGCTGGATTCAATGCCACTGACTAGGTGTTGCCATGGGTCACAGATCTGTTTGACACACTCAATGATGGTTTGCAGGATGCCAGCAATAGTGATGGCCCGCTCAGTCGAGTTGGGGAGCCTATCCTCTGCCATCTGCACCTGAGCCCCTGTACTCTTCTCATATTTGATCTTGCAACCACCTTTTCCGATGAGAGCCACACTGACTAGCAGGAACCACCAGCCTCAGGGTCACCAGAGGTCTACTGGCAGCTGTGCTATTGGTCATAGAGCTGCTGATGTCCTCTTCCAGTTTGTCAATGATCATAGCAAATGCTTTGAAGATGGCTTTAGTGGGTCCCGCCAAAGTGATAATTCTCTCAGGACAACTCCCTCTGAGATGTTGATACGGGCACCACTTTCCTCACACATCTTCTTAACAGATTCTCCTTTTTTCTGATGATACTGCCAACTTCCTTGCCATGCATAACTAGACATTTAATCCACCTTCAGTCACATCTGTGAGAGTGAGAGTTACACTTAATCCACCTTCAGTCACACCGGTGTCATGTTGAGCAGTGTTCTTGGGAGCTGAACTCTGAGTGGTCAAGTCTTTGGTCACTGATGGGGTGAAGCCAAAGGAGGTGACTGATGGGAAAAAGGGGAGCAGGTGGGAAGAGGAATGGAGGGAGGCAGAGATGGGCAGGAAGGCAAGGGGTGGAGGAGAGGGAAGGCGGAAAAGAGACCGCGGGGCTGGTGGAGGGTGGCGGAGGGAGGACGCAGGCTGCAGCTGCTCTGGCTGCTGCCTCTGCTGGTCTCAGTGAGTTAACTTTGAAGTCACCCTGCTGTACACTAGAACCCCAGAACTTCCAACTCTAGCTCATTGCTCATTAATTGGGCTTTCCCATCTTTCTCCTCTCACTCGCCCCAGCCTCTGATAATCTCCATTATGTTCTTATGTGAGATCCATTTTTTTTTAGACACTGCATATATGGGAAGTTAAGCAGTACTTGTTTTTCTGTGCCTAGTTTAATTTCATTTAATATGATGATCTCCTCCAGTTCCATCAATGTTGTTGCAAATGGCAACATTCCATTCTTTTAAGACTGAATGGTATTCCATTGTGCATTTGAACCAAATTTACTTTACCCATTCATTAGTGGATGGACTCTAATGTTGTTGCATTTAATGCTATTTTGAATAGTGCCATGGTAAACATGGGAGCAGAGATATCTACTGAGCAAATGAATTTTGATTACTTGGATATGTATCCAGGAGTGAAATTCTGGATCAAATGGAAGCTCTATATTTTCCTTTTTGAGGAATCCATACATTGTTTTTTTAATGGTGCTGTACTGTTACGTTTCCACCAACAGCTTGCAAAGGTACCCTTTTTTACACATCCTTTCTGATACTGTTTTTTTTTTCTAAGTCCTTTTAATAATAGCTAATATAACAGAAGTGAGGTTGTAGATATCCATTTGTATTTCCCTGATGACTACTAATGTTGAGCATTTTTATGCCCCTGTTGTCCATGTGTGTGTCATTCTCTAGATGGCTATCTATATCTACTGCTCATTTTTAGGTTGTAATATTTGTTTCATAATGTTTGCTATGGAGTTGAATTTGATTTCTATAACTATTTCTATATAGCTTGATACCTTAAAGTTATATATATAATGAGATCGATATAGATTCACAATTTTAGTACTGCCTTTTTGTGTGCAAAATGGATTTTACATTTTTATAGGGATTTCATTGAATCTGTAAATAATTTTGGAGTGGTATGAGTATTTCATTGCTATTCTTCCATTCCACAAATGTGGGTTGTCTTCCCAAATACTTTATCCTCTTCGTTTAATTTAATCAATGTGTTATACTTTTTTTTTTTAAAGATTGATTTTTTTTATTTGAAATACAGAGTTAGAGAGAGAGGTAGAGATAGAGGTCTTCCATCTGCTGGTTCACTCCCCAAATGGCCCCAATGGCCAGAGCTCCAACAAACTGGAGCCAGGAGCCAGGAGCCTCTTCCGGTTCTCCCACATGGTGCAGGGGCCCAAAGACTTGGGCCATTTTCTACTGCTTTCCCATGGCATAGCAGAGAGCTGGATTGGAACAGGAGCAGCCGGGACTAGAACCGGTGCCCATATGGGATGCCGGCATTTCAGGCCAGGGCTTTAACCTGCTGTGCCACAGTGCCAGCCCCACATTATGTTTTTAATATTGTATCCCTCACCTCTTTGGTTAAATTTATTTCTTGTTTAACTTTTTGTAGTGATCGTAAATTAGATTATTTCTTGATTTTTTTTTTTTTTTGTTATCGGTATATAAGAATACTTTGGGTTTTTGCACATTGGCTTTCTATCCTGACTTTGCTAAACTTTTAGTGAATTAGTTGTTTTTTTTTTTTATATGAGATCATGTCATCTTCAAATATTAACAATATGACTTCTTCCTTTCTGATTTAGAAGCCTTTACTTCTTTCTCCTGCTTAATTATACTGAGTAGGACTTCTTGTAGTATGTTGAATAAAAGTGGTAAAAATAAGAATCTCTATCTTTTTATACATCTGAGAGAGAAATGTCTTAGCTTTTCCACATTCAATATATTAGATATTGGCTTCCTCTGTATGGTCTTTATTATCTTAAGGTTTGCTTCCTGTATACCTTATTTGTTCAGAGTTTTTATGAAAAAGAAATGTGGGATTTATCACATACCTTTTCTGCGTCTGTTGAGATGATCATCTGATATTTAACAATATTTACTTATTTAATTGTCAGAGTTAGGGGGAGAAGGAGAGGGAGATCTTTCATCCACTGGTTCACTTCTCAAATGGCTGCAAAATCTACCTTTGAGGAGAAGTTATTTTTTTTCCACACTGTTTGTTGAACTCTTTACTTAATGTAGGATTAATCTTATATGTATAGAGTTAATTGAGGGTAGCTCTTATCAAATAATAAGAATTGGAATGGGAGAGGGAGGCGGAAGAAGGGAGGGAGGGCAGGAGGGAGGGAGGGTAAGATAGGAAGAACCACTATGTTCCTACATTTGTATTTATGAAATGCATAAAGTTTGTATACATTAAACAAAATGTTTCTAGGTTAAAAAAAACCTGAGTCCTGGCAGGGCTGAAGTTAGGAAGCAGGGACTCCATCTGGGTCTCCCACATGGGTGGAAGTGGCCAAAGTACATGTTCCATCTTAAATTGCCTTCCCAGGCACATTAGCAGTCAGCTAGATGGGAGTAGAAAGGATGGGACTTCACCCAATACTCTGATATTAAATGTCAGTGTCGTAAGTGGTGGCTTAACCAATTGTGCCACAATGGCCCCGATGATATGGTTTTTGCTCTTCTGTTAATGTGATATATTATGCTTATTGATTTATGGATGTTGAATGATCCTTGTATATACCTGGGTTGCATCACATTTGATCATGGTGAGTGGCTTTTTTTTTTCCGAGGAAAGGTTTCTTGTTGGGTTGGGGAAGCCCAACAGGCCAGGGGGAGACGGGGAGAGGGTAAGAGTGTGTGTGTGTGGGGGGGGAGACATGTCTTCAGGAAAAGATCCTCTTAAAATTTTACAAGGCTGCAGGCAGGGAAGTAGGAGCAGTGAATCCCATTAGGGTGGGGGTGGAGCTGACACCTGTGCTCACCTGGCTGCCAGCAATGGCCATAGGGGCTAGAGCCTAGGATAGTTTTGGGGGCATAGATCATGCCATAGATAAAACTGTCCCATTTTACTGGCATTCCCCTGTTTTGTTTTTTATAAAGCAAGAGTTGTATGAGATTACATCAGCCCCAAAAGTCCAGGAGGGGTGGAGAGACAATGATCTGTCTTTAGAGCAATTTTTAAGCACATTTTAATGAGCTATTGGATTTAATTTCTAATATATTGTTGAGATATTGTTCGAAGATATTGGTGTGTAGCTTTCTTTTTTGTTGTGTGCTTATCTGGTTTTATCTGCATCCAGATAATGCAGGCCTCCTAGAAGGAGTTTGAAAGAATTTCGTCCTTTTCTATAGGCAGATTTTTAAAAGAGAAAGTGATTTTATTATCTTCTTTTTTATTTTGATTTTCAAAAAAAAATAATGTAAATATTTTCTTAATCCTGAATTAAAATTTTCTGGGTGGAAATGGACTTGCCAAAATATTTCTAAAGAGAGAAATTGAGATACCTGAAAATATGTTCAAGTGGTCTTTAAATATTACAGCATTTAACAGATGAATAAAATTGTTGAAATAAATATTACAGCATTTTCTGTTTGGATTTTGTCAAGCTATATCTAACTATGTTATAGTTTTTTCTTTTTATTTATTAAAGATTTTATTAATATAAAGAGTATAGATTTTATCTATTTCAAAATACAATTCTAAGATTATAACCATATTTCCTTCTTTCCCCCAAGCTCCGTCAATCCCACTCATTTGTTGCTTTAAATCTTCAATTTTTACAGATACATTTTTTTACTATTTTTTGCTAATCATTTATAAGTAAATTAAAATGAATAGGAAAATAGACAATATTGGTGAGATAGTAAGATAATATTTGCACCTAACTCTGATATGTAGCTAGGGGTTGTGAAGCTATGATAGGAGATACTTGATTTATTTTTATTGTCCCAAGAAAACATCCCAAGCAGAATAAAGCTCAGTTGCCCAAACTTTGACTCACAGTAATAGACTGCATTGCTATTTGTTTTATATTTTGGAGGCATTAAAAAGACAAAGCAAAAAAATGATTCATGAAAGATACCTTCAAGCCAATAACAGCATTTATTTGGAAAAAACTATTGTTATGATTATAATGAGAGACATTTGTAAGTATATATTGATCATCATCTATATTCTTCTATTTTCTTGCCTGGTTGTCATAAACAATTGTTTTTGAAGTTCTGTATTATGAGTATTGAAAAGGAGTACTGAAATCTCTTTGAACTCTCTAACCATGTTTTTGCTTGAATATTATGCAAATTACCATTAAAAGTCTCATTACAAGATCATATTTAAGTTGCACACTAAAAATTTCTAGTTGAAATTCAGATAAGCAAAACAGGGACTTCGTAGTTAGCAACTTACTGGTGTGTTGCCCACAGTGCTATGCTGTATAAATATTCTATTTGCATTTCATATTTTTTATGTACCAAGTACCTAGGGCACCCTCTCTTCCTTTATTATTATATGCATATTTATTTTGGTATGTATCACATAATATTTCCATGTAAATTTGATGTCTATTTTGAGAGAAACTATAAAATTTTGAATATACAGTCTGAATCCTCAAAGCAAAGTCTATCAGAACTGTAGATATAAATGTGAGAACCCTTCTCAATGTGAAAAAAAAATCAGGATTTGGGAAGAGTAAGGGAAATAATTAAGAAGATCCTTATAAACATAGAACACTATTGTTCATCGTATTACCCTTGTGTGAAACAAAGGAAAAAATGATATTAAGCAAAATGTTTAAGGAGTGAATGTGGTTTCCCTAGTGTCTTGATCTATACCATGATGGCTAGCTGTGTCAAATTTTGTTACAAATAGGAGGGCAGCTTAATAGGTGTATAGATTAACAATCTAAAATACATTTTAGATAATTTAGTTATAATCCTGGGAATCATTGATAGATCATAGCAATATTAGGAAATGTCAAAGTTAAGCTTATGGGAGTTAGAATCTATGTAACCATGTGCTTCTAAACATAACAGATAACTTTCTTTGACACAAGAAAGAAATCAAATTATACGAAGTGATGCATGGATCATGCTTTATAAAAAAAAGTCATAGTCTTCAGAAGACAAATATAGTTGAGAAAGAATTTAGGTGACCAGAACAAAAATCCACTCATACTTGATTCTTGAGGTATTTGTTTTCCATTTATATTTATTTACAGAGAATTGACTTGCTTCATAAATATAATATACTCAGGCAAAAAATATCTACATATACATAAACAAATATCCTTGGAAACACTGAAGATTGTTTACAGCAATAACTGAACTGAGTACCAGATCAAAGGGTACTGTTTCTGTGGCAGTAGATTTCTGGTCTTAATCATATTTCTAAAGCTGACAATATTAGCTTTGTAATGTGGATAATTGAGAATACATTAGGGGGCATTCAGACAGGTTGACCATGTTCACATTTGATTTCTTTGTGAAGGTCTAATATTTACAGCTTATGAGAAATGACTTTCTCTCTTTGGAACTTTTCAATGATGAGCTATTATTTCCAAAATGTACCTAGTGTTATGATTTATTTTGAAGGAATTCTCATTAAGTTGTACACTGCTGTTCTGAAATACATGATTACACTAAAAATGCTGACAAAATATTTTTTCATGTTCTCCTGTAAGTTGGTTGATTTTCTGGGAATGTTAAATCAAGGACAAGAGTTTAGTCTTCTTCATCTGCATAGAGATGAAGATGCTGCATATATTCATTATTTACTCCTCCACGGTCAGATATATGTATCTCTCTGTGAGGGCAGAAAATCATCTAAAGAGATGTTTAATAAACCACATTTATTATGTTACAGGTAAGATATTTTAAAAATTACTTATAACAATAAACATCTCTCTTTTGTGCAGGTTCAATAAGATTACATAATTCAAATATGGTTTAGTAAGTTAACATTATTTAAAATATATTTTATAATAAAATTTTAATGTCATAGCTATAGTGAAGGATGTAGTTTAATAGTGGATCTCACAGTTAAATTTTTTAGAAGACACTTTTGAATAATTCATATATGTATTTGCCTCAATGTGAATTTATTTCAAGTTCCAATTGGCTTATCAGAAATTGCTTTCAATCTAAAAATATGTTCCTCATTTAAAAACTTATTTATATTTTTAATGAATAATAACCTATTAGTCATTTTAAGATATTGTTTATAGGATGCTTGGGAAATATGTATTTGCAACAACAGGTGTTAATGACATTTTTATTTTTAGAATACATTTTATGAGATTAAGCATAAAACCATGTAACTATAATATTTATAATGTGTTTTGATGCTTTATATCTGTATTCTGTCCTTGAATTGATTTTTTTAGTCATTTAAAAGGATATCCAGTGTCTTTTGTGGTAATTGAAACATACTTATTAGAGAATATAAGGTTAGATATTAATGAATATATGAAATCTATAGAGTAGATTAAAATGTCTTTGCAAAAGACTTTCAAATAATCCTGATGGAGCGAGGGGAGGGAGTAAGGGAAGAGAGTTGGGAGAAATAGAAGAGTGAGGGAAGTGTGGTTGTCTTCTTGGAACTGTACCTATGGACTGCATGAAATCTCTTTATATTAGTAAAAATTTTAAAAATAAGAAAGTACAATTAATGTGTTGTCCAGTGTGAAGTAATGCTATAACTAGTACTAAAACAGTATTTTTACACTTTGTGTTTCTGTGTGGGTGCAAACTGATGAAATCTTTGCTTTATATACAGAAGATTGATTCAGTATATATTAAGATAATTGAAAATGAATCTTGATGTGAATGGAATGGGAGAGGGAGCGGGAGATGGGAGGGGTGCGAGTGGGAGGGAAATTATGGAGGCGGGGAAGCTAATCTATAAACTATACTTTGGAAATTTATATTTACTAAATAAAAGAAAAAAGAAAACTTAAAGAAACAGTACTTTAAAAAGATTATGTAAAAATTGAATTAAAATAGATTTAATTTATTGTAGCAAATATTAAATTCAAGTGTTTATTATTATATGCATTCCCCATGAACTTTTAAAGTATCCTTGTACTCATGTGTAAGGTATCATGTCAGGATTTGCAAATTAACAGAAAGTCTAAAGAAAGTTGTCTACTCCCCAAGGGAATTTTAGGATTCCTAAGATTCACCCTAATGATTCGTAAGAGTCACCCTAATGAGCTTACTCTATTCGTGTTTCCCAAATCTGCAGTGATTCCAGAGACAGAGTAAAGCCTGGGCGGAACTGAAACCTATTTTAGTTTTCACAGTAATATCCTCTCTGTTTCAAATTTAAAGAGAAATGTCTAATGAGAATGCTCTTAAAGTTTGTCTTCAAAAATTGTCAAAACCATGTCAAATATGCTTTTACTGTTTGCATCGATATTGTGAGAAACAATTAAATGATTTTATTTTTCTGTTGGTGGTAGACAATAGAAATACAAGAGCCAAAATACATGATCTACTTTGACTTGAAGTTGATAGAATTATTTTTAATGCTCTAGCCCTCCTCTACAGCCTAATTATATAATCATATTTGTTATAATCATATTTGTTACTATCTCTGTTACATAATAATGGTGTGTACAAATACTCATTTACCTCAATGTAAATTTCTTTCACATTCCAATGTTTCAGAAATTGTTTTCAATCTAAAATATGCTGCCTATTGTATATCAATAACATCATTAACATATGTAAAAATATGTATGAATACACACACATACATTCAAAATGTATCTGCTACATATATGCTGTTTTTGCAATGGATTTTTATAGTTGAACATCCTTTTTTATGATTTAAAAAATTTATTTGAAAGTTAGAACAGCAGAGCGAGAAAAAAAGAGGGAGAGAGAATGTGAGAGATATCTTTCATCCAATCCTTCCCAACAGTCAGGGGTTGACCAGGCTAGCTCTACCCTGGTCTCCCCCATGGATTACAGGGGCAAAAGCATTTGTGCCATCATTTACTACTTTTCCAGGCACATTAGTTGGGAGTTAGATTGGAAGTGGAGAAACAGGACTCTAACTTACAGTTTTTTTTAACTTTAAAAAATTATGTAAAGGAAACAAATTTTATGTACTTTGAATATAGTTTTAAGATAATGATACTCCCTATCCTACTGTCCCTCCCTCCCTCCCTCCCATGCATCCTCTTCCTTTTCTTATTTTTCTTTTTCTTTTTACAATGACATACTTTCAGTTGACTTTATAAACACAAGCTTAACTCCGCGCTGAATAATTTAACAAGTGGTAAATAGAAAAACCACTTTCATCAAGAATATAGACAAGAGCTTTAAGCAATAATCAAATCTGAAAATGTCAGTTTCGCTCATATACATTGCATGTATTGTTCTGTATACAAATTAGCATAAATCAGGAAAGACACATGATTATATTTTTGGAACTATCCCATTTTACTAAGTGCAATGGTCTCCAGTTGCATCCATTTTGAGAAAGACAAGATTTCTTCCTTAATTTGGCTGAGTAGTACTCCATCATGTATATATACAATTTCTTTCTCCAGTCATTATTTGATGGATATCTGGGTTGATTCCATATGTTAGGTATTATGACTTTAGCTGCTGTAAACATGTGGGTACAGATAACTCTTTAATATGCTGATTTCATTTTCTTTGGGTAAATTTCCTGCTGTAGGATGACTGGGTAATATGGTAGATCTACTTTCAGGTTTCTGAGGTGTCGCCATACTGTCTTCCATAATGATTGTACTGGTTTACCAACAGTGTATTTCCCTCATATCCTCACCAGCCTTTATTATTTTTTGATTTTTCCATGATAGCCATTCTAACTGGGTGTAAGTGAAGCCTCATTGCAGCTTTTATTTGCATTTTCTGAAGGCTAGTGATCCTGAGCCTCTTTCCTGTGTCTGTTAGCCATTTGTGTATCATTCTTTGAAAAATGCCTGTTCATATCCTTAGCTCATTTCTTTTAACTGGATTGTTTGTTTTGAGGTTGTTGAGTTTCTTGCTCCTTATATATCCTGGATACTAATTCTTTATCAGATGTATAATTTGCTAACATTTTCTCCCATTCTGCTGGTTGCCTGTTGAGTGTTTCCTTTGTTTTTAGCATGATGTAATCTTGTCTGTGTATTTCTGCCATTATTGCCTCTGCTTATTGGGTCTTTTTTTTTTTTTAAGAGTTGTTTATTTGTTTGAAAGAGTTACAGAAGGGGGTTGGGGGAGAGAGAGATTGATCCTGCTGGTTCAACCCCTGATGGCCACAACAGCTAGGGCTGGGTCAGGCTGAGGTCAGGAGCCAGGAATTTCCTCCAGGCCTATCATGTGACTTCAGGGACACAGGTACTTGGACCATCATCTAGTGCTTTTCCCAAGCCATTACCACAGAAAACTGGATTGGAAATGGAACAACCAAGAAATTAACTTGCATCCACATGGGATGCCAGCATCAGAGGCGGTGGCTTTACCCATTATGCCCCAATGCCAGCCCCACTTATGGAGCCTAATCCAAAAATCCTTTGCCTGTGCCAATGTTTTGCTGTATTTTTTCCTGTTTTCCTCTAGTCACTTAATGATTTCAGGCCTTAGGTTTAGATCCCTGATTCACTGTGAGTTTATTTTTATATAGCTTGTAATATAAGGATCTTTTTCATACTTTTGCATGAAGATCCAATACTCCCCACACTGTTGAACAGACTGCCCTTTCTCCAGTGAGTGATGTTAATTCTTTTGTCTAAGATTAGTTGGCTGTAGATGCATGGATTAATTTCATGTTCGTCTATTCTGTTCCATTGGTTCACAAACCTATACTTGTACTAGTACCAGCCTGTTTTGATTACAACTGCCCTGTAATGTATCTTGAAATATAGGATTGTGATGCTAACAGGCTTGTTCTATTGTATAGATTTGCTTTAGCTATTCAGTGTCACTTGTGATTCCATATGAATTTTAAGGTCATTTTTTCCTAGTTCTGAGAAGAATGTCATTGATATTTCATCACATTCACATTGAATCATAAAATTGCTTTGGGTAGTATGGCAAATTTGATGATATTAATTCTTAAAATCAATGAACATGGAAGAATTTTCCATGTTTTTGTGTCACCTTCTATTTCCTTAATGTTATAGAATTTTCATTGTACAGATCTTTCATATACTTGGTTTAATTTATCCAAGTTATTAAAAATTGTTGTAGCTATTGTAAATAAAGTTGATCTTACAAGTTTTTTTCAGCCATGGCACTATTTGTGTATACAAAGGCTATTGATTTTTGTTTATTGATTTTATATCCTGCAATGTTGTCAAACTCTTATGAGTTCCAATAATCTCTTAGAGTCTTTTGGTTGCCCTATGTATGGGATCATATCATATTCAAACAGGGATAAATGGCTTCCTCCTTTCCCATTGTATCCCCTTGTATCCCTTTGATTTCTTTTTCTTGTCTAGTGGCTTTGGCTGAATCTTCTAGAAGTATATTTAGTAGTAATGTTCAGAGTGGACATCATTCTGTGGTTCTGAATCATGAAAATTCATGCTTCTAGCTTTTTCTATTCAATATGAGGCTGGCTGTGGGTTTGTCATGTTTCTTTGATTGCATTGAGGAATGATGCTTCTACAGCTGATTAGCATGTTTTATATATATATATATATATATATATATAATGAAAGGATGCTGTATTTTATCAAATGCTTTCTCCACATCTATTGAAATAATCATATGGTTTTTATCCTTCAATTTGTAATGTAATATATCACATTTATTGATTTGAGTATGTTGAATCACGCCTGCTTTCCAGGGATAAATCCCATTTGGTCTGGGTGAATGATCTTTCTGATATGCTGTTAGATTTGATTAGCTAGTATTTTGTGGAGAATTGTTCATCTATGTTCGTCAGGGATATTGGTCTATAGTTCTCTTTATTATGTCTTTTTCTGAGTTTCAAATTAGGGTGATACTGGCTTCATAGAAGAAGTTGAGAGTATTTTCTCCACCTTTCAATTATTTTGAATAGTTTGTAAGGAATTGAATTAGATCTCAAAAAGTTTAGTAGATTTCAGAAGTGAAGTTATCTGGTCTTGGTCTTTTTTTTTGGGGGGGGGTTCTTTATTACTGATTCAATCTCTATCATAGTTATTGGTCTTCATGACTCAAGTTTGGTAGATTGTACGTGTCCAGAAATGCGTCCATTTTGTCTAGAGTTACGATTTTATTGGCCTATAGTTATTTGATTGTACGTGTCCAGAAATGCGTCCATTTTGTCTAGAGTTACGATTTTATTGGCCTATAGCTATTTGTAGTAACATCTGATGCTTATTTTTATTTCTGTGATATCCACTGTAGTATCTACTTTTTCATCTCATTGTTTTAATTTGGATATTCCCCTGTTGTGTTTTTGTTTTTATTTTATTCACTTGGGCTAATGGTATATGTGTTTTGTTAAGTTTTTCAAAAAACAGCTCTTCATTTTGCATTTGTTTTTGGTTTCAATTTTGTTTATTATTTAATTTGGATTATTTTTTCCTCCTGCTAATTTGTGGTTTAGTTTGTTCTTTTATTCATCCTCTTGATTATTATCCAATCATGCTGCCAATACCTCAAACATGACAAATGTGTGCTCTCTGGTAGAGATGTAGCTTTGCATCTTCCTTCTTTTTTTTTTTTTTTTTTTGGACAGGCAGAGTTAGAGAGAGACAGAAAGTTCTTATTTTCCATTTGTTCACCCCCCAAATGGCCACTACGGCTGGTGCGCTGCTGGCACGATGCACCAATCTGAAGCCAGGAGCCAGGTGCTTTCTCCTGGTCTCCCATGCAGGTGTAGGGAGGAGCAACCAGGACAAAATCCAGCACCCCAATTGGGACTAGAACCCGGGGTGCCGGCGCTGCAGGTGGAGGATTAGCCTAGTGAGCCGCGGCACCAGCCTGGATCTTCCTTCTGTGTGAAACACATTTCTGATAGTTGTTCATACAGGTTAATCTCTTGTGTCCATCACTATCTTACCTCTTTCGAGTTGTGGCTCAAAATAAATGCTTTTAAATTCAGTTTTCCTTCATCATTATTTTGATAATTACTGATTCCTTAATTTTCACTCAAATGATTCCCTAATATTTTTAAATGTCACTTTACCTGTCCTGGTGTATAATTTTATTTATTTGTTACTATATATGTGTGTATCTTATTCAATGACATAATTTCTGCATCTAGAATATTAACTGTTATTAATAATATTATTGCTTACATGAAAAATGAAAACTTGAAGGATTACATTATATAAAACAATATCAGGGGTCGGCGCCATGGCTCACTAGGCTAATCCTCTGCCTGCGGCGCTGGCATCCTGGGTTCTAGTCCTGGTTTGGGCACCGGATTTTTTCCCGGTTGCACCTCTTCCAGTCCAACACTCTGCTGTGGCCCAGGAGTGCAGTGGAGGATGGCCCATGTCCTTGGGCCCTGCACCCGCATGGGAGACCAGGAGAAAGCACCTGGCTTCAGATCAGTGCAGCGCACCAGCCACAACACGCCAGCTGTAGCGGCCACTTGGGGGGTAAACCAACGGAAAAAGGAAGACCTTTCTCTCTGTCTCTCTCTTTCTAACTCTGCCTGTCAAAACAAAGAAAGAAAGAAAGAAAAACAATATCAGTAAAGAAACTACTTAATATTAAGTCTCAATTAGATTAAGGTGGGAGTACTTTTCCAAAATGTCATATTGTGCTCATTGGTGATTTAATAAAATACTATTCAAGGAATGAAGATCAAGACAATATAATTGGATAGGTTCATTGTAATTGGAAAAAATATAGAGTAACAGATAGGACCCTTGTAGAGAGATATTACTAAAATAATTCATTTTGAAAGGGAGCAGAATAATGCTACAATAGCTTGAAGGGAATGTAGAAAGTTTTCTATTTTATAGATGGAAATCTATTTTAAGCTAAGATGATTGTTGGATACTTATTATTTTTTTGCCTTCCAAAGTACAAAAGCTGTTAACAAATAAACACAAGTGTCAAAGATATATAAAAAATTTCAGTTTTATAGATAAGAATTGATTGCAGATTTTTCTCAAAATACACAAGGGAATAAAGCCTGGTAATATATAATATTCTCTGTGTGCCCCAAGTCTAGATTTTTGGACAGAGCATCTCAAACAGATTGAGAATTGAATACAGATATGCATAATCAAGATTGTTATCTCCATGGTCTGAAAAAGGAAGTAAAACAGAATGAAGAAATGCCTAGGTTTACAGATTTTAAAAATAGATTAGCTCTGTTCAGCATAGAAAGTGGAATGATAGACAACATTCGCCAATAAAGAAACTGATTCCTTCCTGGAGATCAGAAACACTATTGTAATAGAGCTGCCTCCAATTAGAAACATGAAGATAAAAGAGAGTAATCTCTCCTTCCAAGAGGAATAATTTAGTAAACAAGAACAAATTACTAATGCAATTTAGAAAGATATAATTTAGGATAAATTTTTTTTTTGACTTAGAAAATAGTAGGATACAAAGCTTAAAGAAAAGTCCTCTTCACCTAATATAGCGTGGCTGCAAGAATTTGTTAGGCTTAGCAGTCATGAGAACAGGGAATTCTTGATTTAATCTTCTGATTGAAATGTGCAATCAGTGGGGAGGTGACTTTCTAGAAAGGGAAAATAAGTGAGAATCATAAGATGAAGTGATAAATAAAAAGTATCAAGGTATTATAAAACAAATTTTGTGTAAATTTAAGAAGCTTTTTCATATTTGCATTCATTTCAAATAAGGCAGCATTTTCACATGACTTTATAATGGAACATATTGCTGCTTGCATAAATGTGCAGAATAGGCTAATAATACAAGCAGGTTTGCAGTTTCACTAGGTGGACATTACAGAGGAAAAGAGGGACAAGAGCCTTGATGTTGCTTGTAAATAAATTAAAATATTGATCCACATTATTTACGGTACATGTGAACTAAAATGAAAAATGTGAGGAAAGTACGTGGAGTTGGTGGGATTAATGTGAAAGATGTTAATGCGGTTAAATAATTGCTGGAATGAGCTGAGATACTTGTCATAGCATACAGATTTTACAATAAGGTTATAATAAGTGTTACAGATATTAATGATAACAAGGGCATTATTATGCAAGCAGATAGTTGGTGTATAGTGGGAGAAAATATTTTTTTGGAAATGAGAAGCTTAAGTCATTAAAAATCCATAGGATGAGAGTGATTATCTACCAAGATGCTGAAATCATCAAGAATAAGAACAACAGGCATGTGGAAGAAGAATGCTAACATTTATACAGATGAAAAAGTTGTTATACATCAGAGATTAGCAGTAGCACACAAAGTATTAGATGGTATTATCTATAATTATAAAAGTAAAACATTGAAATTTTCTTAAAAAAATGGATAGTGTGAAGACAATAATAGAAACTTGATTTGCCCTGGTTAGGATAGCAAGGGTACTGAAAATTATTGTATCTGATTTGACCAGACAAGCTTTCAAGTTTCATCTGTTTTCTAAAATTTTGCTATAAAGTCCTAGTAAATTTCATGTACTTGGTTAAGACTGTTTCCTTGCTAGTTGGCCTCCATTTATTGAGCAGATACTTGTAGGAAGAGACGTTTTGCTAGATGATGATGATGATAAATTGTAAGTCACAGCATTGTCCTCAAAATTTTATAGACTAGGATGTGAGATAGACATTATTGAATTAATCACATAACTAAATTTTAAGGTGGCTAATAACCTGGAATTCATGCCTGTTTTATAATCAAGTGGTAGTTCAGCTGAAACCATTTGTAAATGCGTGAGATCAGTTTTAAAACTACCCTGATTAAAATTGGGTCATTTTGTAAAATTATAGGCAGTGTTTATATAGCATAAAATGATAAAGGAATAATATACTTCTATTTCTTGTAATATGCTCGAATGGATATATCTATATCTATACACTTCAAAAACAAAAATAATGCTCAGATGCTTATAATAGAAAAATTCCATAAGTTAATCAAAACAATGTAAAAAAATCATTTCCAATCCCATGTCTTAAAATATACAGCAAAAAGAGGAAGTCATAAGAGAAAAAATTGAGAGAATAAAGCAAATCCAGGGGTATCTGATCAATGAAAATGTTGATTCTGCTGATGCTAACTGAACAATGGTTTGAAGTTTAGGCCTGAACAGAGACTAAATGGAAAGGAAGAAAGTTAGCAAACAAACAATAAAAAGTCTTAAGGTCCTTGGGAATCAAAGTTTCATAAAGATAAGTCCTCAGAGTAATACATTAACAGTATATAGTATGATTAATAAAATAAAAATAACTCCTTCATAAGTGGAAATGTTAAGGTATATGATTTGTTTCAGGCTTGATTTTGATGAATGCTTTCAAAGATAAATACATTAGAATTTTTAACAATCCATCATGTGAATTTTGAATCTAAATTTAAAATGTTATTTGATTAATAAACCATATAATATGCTTATTTTATAATTTCATTGTATTGCTGGTACTTCCAGGTGTTAATCCAATCCTGGAAGAAAAGTGTACACTTTCCCAAGACTTAAGTCTCTGAAGACAAAACTCAAATGAATGTGTATTGAAAAAAATGAAAGGAATCTGTCAATCAAAGAGCTCTTTATTTGATAGAGCATTAAACCCTTGACTGTAATGTAAATTAAAAAAAATATGTTATCTCAAAAACTAAAGTGTGGGAAGAAAAAAAGGAAGGCAGAGGGAAGGAACACCAATATATTCTTAGATTTATCTATGAGCTATATTGAATCTTTTAGAAACTAAAAAATTTTAAAAATCAGTCCATCAGTTACTTTCAACAGAAATATTAAATTCCATAATTAGATTTGCAATGACTTAAGACATTAGAAATATAAAACAAATGAAATACAGCTTTTAATTTGTTTAGAATACTGAAAAATATATCTGAGGCAAAGAAGGCTATGAAAAATGTCAAGGCTTTTAGAAATAAAAGTAACATTTCTAGAAATTATACACTTGTGTATACATTGAGATTAGAAATATGATTTAACCAACAGAATTGGTGGTATTAAAGACATTTAATTATCATAAACATGAAGATATTTCTGAGACTGCATCTAAAAGAAACAATGTCATTCAAAACATAAAATCTTAATACTAAAGTAGGTGTATGACATTAAATCAGTCCTAGAAGATAACAGTACTGCTCATAGAGAGCACAACTCTTTGAGCATAAAGTGCATAAATATCTCTCAGAATCAGTAAGACATAAAACTTAAGTAAAAAAAAAATAACATGTCCAAACAATATAGAAACAAATCTATAACTGACTATGATTATGAAACTTTGCAACAATTAAAACATGGGAAGATTGTAAAAACAATAGAAAGTAAAGTACAATGAACAATGGTCACTAATTTACAAACAGCAAAGTTTGAAGACAGAGAATTGGGGAAAATATCTTCAAAGTGAGGAGAAGCTGGAATCAGGAACTGGAGTCAGTGCTGAGACAAAACGAGGTATTCTTGCCCTGAGATGCAGGTGTTCCAACCAATCAAGATGTTTACCACCAGGACAAATGCTTGTCCCCCTAGAAAGAAAGAAATTGCTAGTCCATCAATCATTGAAAGTTCACAAATAAAAAGTTGGTAAGCATATGTTTAAAAATAAAATTTACATGAATATAATATCCTAAAGAGTAGTATATTTACCAATTTAAATGTACAAAATTTTCATGATTATCCGAGTTCTTCAGCAAACCCCGCCCCTACCAATATCCAATAATTAAAATAATATTGAATTATCTGTAAATATAACTGACTTAGAAATGAAGCATAGAAAAATTTATAAATATAAAAATCCTCTAATTAACAAGAATGTCATATATATTCAAAAAATAAAAAGGAATAATAATAAAAATACTACCTTTCAAGACAAATAAGATGTAAGAAATATTTAGAGGGAGATTGGAAACATTAATGCCTTTAAAGAATAAAAGTAAACATTGGATGGATGGGTTATTTCAAGTCATAGTGGAAGTGTGTTGCATAGATTATTTCCAAGTCACCTATTGGGAGGAAAGCAGATACTGGACAGACTCCAGCAACTATCTGGTTGAATCTGTCACAGACAATAAAATATAAAAATATAAAAAATCTGTTATACACTAGAATTTTAGGAATACACCGTCTTTACAGCTCATTTAGAAAATTAATTTTGTATATTGTATTAAATTAATATTAAATGTGTATTATAAATATTTTTATAAAAACATGGTTTTCCACCATTAGAGCATGAACATTTTATAAATGACATTTCAATACAAAACTTGTTAAACTAGATGGCCATTTTGGAAGCTTAGACAAATTTAGGTGTTGTAAAATATTTAAGGTCTAGCAGTTAAGTTACTGGTTAGGATACCTACTTACATTGGAGCTAGATTTGATTACCAGCTCTGGCTTCTGGTTCCAGCTTTCTGCTAATGCAGACCTTAAGAGGCAGGGTGTTGGCTGAGGTAATTGGTTTCCTGAATTGAACTCCCAGCTACAGTCTTCATCAGTCTCCACCCAGCCCTTTTGGGTATTTGAGGAATAAACATGAGAATGGGAATGGTGTGTGTGTGTGTGTGTGTGTGTGTGTGTGTGTATGTGTGTGTGTCTGCCTGCCTGCCTGCCTGCCTGACTCTCAGGTAAAAGAAAAAAAAAATTCAAATGAGATTTATAATTCAAAGAACTGGAGAGGGTATTGAGTCCTAATGTAATAGAAGGTAAGAAATTGTAATGATCAGAGTAGTAATAAGCGAAATAGAGACTAAAAGATAATATAAAAGCTAGTAAAATTAATAAGTGATTTTTGGAAAGATAAAGTTTATAAACCTTTAGGCTAACCAGGAAAATAATAGAGGACTGAAAATTATAAATGAAAGGTTAAAAAATGCTGCTGATTTCAATGCATATATATTTGCAAAGTAAAATAAATAGAATATTAAGGGAATATTCCATTGACCAAAAGGGATGATATATCCCTAGAATATAAGGATAATTCAATATATACATATCAATAAATGTGATACTCAGTATTAACAGAATTAAAGATGACAATCATTCATTTTTCATTAGAATGTATTATTAAATTATAAATTCATTGCTTTCAGAAAGGCTTGTTACATAAACTATAAATAATGTTGACATTATACTGTATAGTAAATAGCAATTCCTGTAATAGCTGGAATAAAACTACTTTTTCCTTAAACTCAGGCCACTGAATGTCTTCCAAGACCTTGTAAATTAGCTGAGCCTCCTGTGGTTACGCCCCTTTCTCTATTATCACTTGGAGTCATTTTGGATAATTACTATTTGGTATCCAAATACTACTCTTCAGATATGCAGTAGAGGTATACAGTAGTAGATGTTACTTAATACTTTATTTTGGGAATTTTTGTTTAATATTTCCAGATTATGTTTGTGAATAATTGGAATTTTGAAAATAAAACTGCCAAAAAAGTGTAGCCACTATTAAATATATTTGTATATTTGGCAACTACATAAATCTTTTAATGTTGTTTTTGTGTTTATACTGACTAGTTACTGAAATGTTTTATATATATAATCACCAAACCAGCATCAAATATCTCCATTTATTTTCTCTCAAAAACATCATATTCTGTGTATATCAGATTTTTTTATCTTTGGGGGAGTGTGTGTTCTTTTTCCCTGGTTGACAATTGGAAGCTGTGAGATGAATCACTCTGATTCAAGTATCTGACAAACTATCTAGTACTTTAAATGTTCGTTGAATGAACGTTGGTCCCATAAAATCTAGGAATCATGAAATTAAGTTTCTCAAACTCTAAGAAGGAGAAAATATTAACTCTCCATGATCTTGAGTGCTTGTTTATTCTATGATGTATTCGTCTTTCAATAACTATAGCTATTGGAAAGTCAAGACATAGCCTATCTTCACCTGGTTATAGTATTATTTGTATTAATATTACTTAGGATGTTAACTTTTTTTCTTTCTATAGAAACACAGAATTGGTTAGCACGTTTTCTTGCAGTGAACTAGTATAATTTAAGGCTCCACATTAACTGTACATTCGGCTGTAGACAGTGACATAGAAATAGATAGAAGGCTGTAATTGGTAGAAAAATAACAGTTGTATCTGTTTACATGTAAATTACTGCTATTACAAACTTTGGTGTTTCTTGAAATTGTAAAATAACAGTTGGGTTATAATTTTAGTAGACAGTACTATTGCTACTCCTGAGTTTTCATTATAGATACCAACTATTTATATGATGGATATACTTGTTTACTGACAAGTGCAACATCTTGATAAGCATAGCTAACAGCACGTAACTATATATTAGGAAAGAAGGCACCTAATCTAGTGCTTTACTCTGTTAGGACAAAACTGTAGCCCTTCAGTGTGCTTAAATTTAAAAGAGGCAAAGACAATAAAAATATTAATTTTCCATAAACAATGTGAGGGAACTCAAGAAAGCTCATGGATTATATAGCTAAATGATTTAAAAAAAACCCAAAATTTCTCAACATATACCCTATCAAGTTCAAGACACTCTTTTAAGTGATGATATCAGCCATTTAGGCCATCCCTGAAGAAGTGAAAATTATATAACAATGGATTATTTCTTTAAAATTCTGAAATTTAACCATATAAGTGTGATATATTGTTTTGAGTTTTTACATTATTAACTAAAGAAATGTGCCTTTAAAAGCTTTTTTAATATTAAGAAATAAGCCAGGAGGAGTCAAATCAGTAGGGTAAGGTGGATTCCTAATAATTCTCAGCTGAAACTGACAAAATTGCTTTTGTATGATAAGAGGAATGAACAGAAGCACTGTCGTGATGGGAACAGAAAACCTGAAGATTTTCTGGGTGTTCTGAAAGAACTTTAGCTAAATTTCTGGAAACATTTTTCTAACAAGTGTATGCCATTGTTCTTTGGCCTTCTAGATAGTCAACAAACTGAATTCCGTGAACATTCAAAAAAATCATGTTGCCGTGCTCTTTGCTTGCTGGACCACTTTAATTTCCTGGTAGCCCTTGCTTGGATTGTGCTTTGGTTCCAAGATCATACTGGTAAGCCATGTTTTATCTCCTATTCCAGTTCTTTAAATTCCTTCATGATCTTGATCATACTTGTTTGAAATTTGCATTGAAAATTTTGTTCTCATCTTTAGCTAATCTGGGTACAACAATTTGGCACCCATGCAATAGAAAGCTTGCTCAGGTTTAACTTCAGTTAGAAATGTGTAGACTAAATCAATTGAGGTGTTTCTGATTTGGTTATTATTTCTGCTGCAAACCATCGGAACTTTACCATGAGGGCCCCGACAAGCTTAACTGTTTCCTTACAAATTGATGTGGATGGTTTGTCATTGCTGTCTTCATCATCCGATCTTAGGTTAAAAAAAAAAAAAGTTATTTATTCGTCAACTGGTTATTTCTGTGTGACATTCCCCCCCTAATTTTTCAATAGAACATCATTGATTTCAACGTTTTACTCAAGGTTTGCCATGAATGCACTGCCTCTTTTTGCTTTAATTTGAGTAGAATTCCTGTTGCTTTACTAAAGTGGCTCTTTTCAAACAGATGTTTTATCCTTTTTAATGCCTAAAAACAGATCGTATTAAGCCATGTATCAAAAAGTTAGTATGATTTAATTTTGGTGGAAAATTTTTAAAACACATGCACATCATTTCCATGATGTGCATTTTCCATAAACAGTTTCACGATACCTTGGATAATTAGGATTTTGTAACATGTTAATTGAAATATAAACCCATCCATAATTTCTTAGGGTGGATTGTTATACTTGTTTTGAGGTTCTCATGCCTTGATGACCAAAGCATATTAAAACAATAGACCTCTTTCTAATAGAAAGTGAAAATAAATTATTTCAATAATTTTCGTCATATTCATTATGGAAATTATTTAATCCAAAATATTTTAATGTTTGTGACAAAGTTACTACTTATGATAATTTCATTTTGGGAACTTCCACTAAGATTTTGCCTTAAACTATAGAATAGCAAATATAATGATGGTCTTAGATTTTACATAATATATAGGCTATCCAAAATCTGCAATAGTCATTCTCAGGAGTGGATCTCGGTAAATACTTTCAGATTTTTGTATGGATAATTTTAAATATAAAACTTTATAAAAGTAAGGATTTATTAAAAATCCACAGAAAAGGGGACATTATTCTTGAAAATATCATTTTATTAAAGATATACCTTTAGTAATAATAATGCATATTATAAATCAAATAGTGAAATTGTTTAAAAATAAGTAAAACATTGCTTAGAACCATCTCAGAGTATCTCTCAGGTTTATTAGGACCACCTACGTGGGACTTATTGGCTCTATGGAGGGCAACTCAGACCCTACAAGCTTAGCAATTGGGAAAGAGGGTTTCCTTCATCCAAATGAGAATTTTTAAGTTATTTACTAGAAAATTGGGCCAGGTTGTTGCAACTACTCCATTCTCTGGTGATCTTGATTTTAGACAATGGAAATCCTCTGGTATCGGTTGTGACTGTGGTTAATAACAGTAGTAAAGAAACTTTAGGGGTAAACGGAAACCCAATATCACTGAAGATTGATGAGATAATGAAAGAGATGCCCCAGAAACACTGCAATAGTCCCATATGTGTTTCAATTGGACTACCCTTGGGTTTATGAAATATGTAATAATCCTGCAAAGGTTCCTTTTCTGTCTTTAAACTTGACTGGCTTTTTTGTCTTGAAATCAATAATTATTAAGTGATTTTTCTTCTCATCAATCATCCTCATATCATGCATTATCATAGATTTAGCAAAGATTTTGTTTTGTCCTATACATTATAAATTCATTCTAATTCAGATATTAAGAAATATGTCAGGCTATTTATTAGATAGTATCTGAAACACATCCATTTACAAATCCATCCTTATGAAGCCTGTCTTTCACTGATGGAGATATGATAGAGAAGGTTTAAGAGATTGCACCAGATCATAGAAATTAATTGGAAAATAATTGGGACTAAATCTGAAATGGTAGTTAGTATCAAGAAATGTGAGTTTAACTACAAGTTACATAGCAAATTATATTAGTTTTTTTAAAAAAAATTGAGTTACAAAATGTAAAATTTTATCCTTTTCAATCACGTCATCACATCTTCATTCTATGCTTTACAAGAGCATTGTTTTGTTTTTCAGTTGACACCTATGTGGTTTTGTCAATGATGAGCTAGTATGTCCTTAACAACTAATTATCTAAATTTGTATGCATAGCATTATATGGAAATTTTTATTAATATAAAGGACACATACTTACAGTGAAAATTTTATGAATATAAAATACATTTTTCAAATAATAAAATTTTGTAGAAAATAAAGCCAATCAGTATTGCACAATTGTTATCTTTTATTATGCTAAACTTTTATAATCAGTAGTCTACCAGCCAAGGATGCAATTGATGAGTGATAGTAATTCAAATATGTATTTTGTTAATATTTTCATTTATAGTAATGAAACAAGAGAAATAATGAAGATACATGTTGAAAATACACACATTTGATTATAATATGAATAACATTTCATTAATTAGATAATTATTTATAAAATCAGAAATATTTCCTAATTCTTAAAAATGTTTATTTTCATCTATTGAAAATCAAGACAATACAGAAAGAGATGAGAGAGAGGGAGAGAAAAAGAACAGTCAGGGCCAGATGTGGCTGAAGGCAGGAGCTTGGAATACCATTGGGTGTCTCATGTGAGTGGGAGAGGGCTGTGGATTTCATGCATCATTTGCAACCTACATGAATGTACTAGGTGGACTGAAAGAACAATAGCCAGGACTCAAACAGGCCCTTTGATATGGAATGCAAAGGTTCCAAGTGGTGGCTTTTACACTTAAGCTGCAGAATTATTTCCTGTATCATTTTCCAAAGTTTAGGCAATCAATAATATAATAACTCATGGCCAATTTCAAGTTATCTATGTGACATTATTGAAAGCAATGTTGAGAAAAATTGTGTAATAGCACACTATTGCAATATATTTCCACAATAGACAAAACCATAAAGGAAGAAATATTAGTAAAATGATCATATAATAAATTTTAATTATTTAAATATAATTTTATGTCATTGAATCTAATATCTCTACAACTTTTAACAATAGTTACTTAAATTTTAACAATCAACTCTAACAAATAATTAGGAACTATTTCCTGCACTTACCTGGAACTTGCATATGACAAATAATAATTATAAGAGCAGATAGAGAAGTTGCAAAAATTGTACCATATTTTATATGGTCAGGATTACTAATCAAAATTTCAGCTACTGCTACTAGGTGGCATGGGCAAACATACACATAATACCTATTTGTACATCTGTCAGATTTGGATGTGAGAGTTCAAGTATGTACTTGGGAAAAATACCATAGAGGTTCAAAGACTTGGGTTCAGGCATTGCTTTGAAGGCAATATGCAGCCAGTGAACATTTTAAACCAGGTCATTTGAAGTGTTGGGTAATGAAAAAGCAAATGTGAATCAACATTTCCTATGTGCTCGTGGAACTTTCAGGTTAAGCTAGCCTAGGGAAATACTGACGTGATACAATACATCCTGACTAAGGGCATAAAAGGTCTGTGAACAATGTGCTTTGGGAGAAAGAGATGTTGAGTAATTAAATTGCTCGGAGGATCATGAAACATTTCACCTCATGAACAGATATTTAATTTTGGTGACATGTCAGTTTGATAAAAAGAGAGTTCAGTGTCATTTAAAGCAACATGCAAGAGAAAAAATGTGCAAAGGGAGACAGTTGCAAACCCATTAATGGGACAGAAAAATACGATGTTTACAATGTGAGAGGCAGGATATTTAAATTGAGAATAGACAAGAGACAGAGCAAGATCTTATATATTAAGCTAAAGAGAATTTTACCCTATGGGAAGAGAGTTTGGCTTTTAAAACTGAAGCAATTTTGCTTCTTAAAATAGTAAATTTGAGTATGTGTGGGAAGATACTCAGGAAATGTATTGTAATCATCTAAGTCGGAGATTATGAGAAACAAGACACAGGCAAAAGGAAAGAAGAGGTGAAATGGTCAGATAATTTAAACCTGCTCTGATAACCAACATTTTATTGGGAATGAAAAGGGTGACATTCATTCACCCTAGAAAGTCTAGGTTTAAGTGGTATATAAATGATTATGCCATTTAGAGATACAGAAAATATGGGAAGTCAGAGAAGGTGTGCGAGAAGGTGATAATGCTTTCTGCTTTCATGTGTGGAGCTCTGGAAGCTAGCAGGATATATAGATGCATATTCAGAGATAGAAATTGGATCTGGAAGAAAGTAAATAGCTGAGGTGATAGCATAAATGCAAGGATAATTTCAGTTAAAGCAACGGATAAGATGCCATTTAAAATGAGTTGTGCCTTTCAATTTACCAACCAGATTCTGGGTGATCATTGATGAGATTCCCAAGAGCAGTGTATGAAACTGGATATTAATAATTTAAAGTATGGGTGGGAGCTGAGAAAGTGGAAATACTGAGCTTCTTTCAAGTAGCTTAGTGGTAAAATAACAGAAGACACTTAATGAAGAGAGCGCGGCACCCGTAGGTGTGGTATATGTGGTATATATTTCTATGTCTTCAGTACTTAGAGGATCCATCTGTCACCATATTTTTGTACAAGAATTGTCACCTAGGATTGTACTTCCCATAGTGGTTTTGACAGTCCTTTCTAAGATTAACATGGAAACTTTAATTAAAACAAATTTATTCAGAAATAATGTTATTAACTTATGAATACTTCTGTTAAGCATCTTCACAGATGGTAAGTTTTAGGATTATTCTTTTCATGAGATTAAACACATGGAACCTTATAGGAGATATCTATCAATTAAATGAGGGTAAGTAGGACCAACTCATTTGTAGGAAATCTCAGGTGAGGAGAGGACATTACAAAAAGTACCAATTCCAAATTTAAATTGAACTAATGTGAGCAATGAGCTTTTCATCTTTCCAGAGGCATGGAAGTCACAAAAACAGACACAGGCAGAAACATCACCAGGACCTTCCAGGGTTTTGGAAGAATTGTCCTTTTTTTAGCAAGAAGCAATGATCTACCAGAATACATAAATTCAGCTTTGAGGAATTAAAGGCTTACTTAATGATAGTTCATATTTTAACTTAATCACATTTCAGTTTTAAATCTAGGCAATTTAAATGTTAAAAAATGGCAGGCCCTGCTTAAGATGCTGGGAGTTGGCCAGAGTCATGGCTCTTCTGATGCAGCTCCCTGCTGATGCACTTGGGAGAGTAGCAGAGGTCAGTTCATGCTCCCCCACCCACCTGGGAGACCTAGATGGAGTTCTAGGCTGCTGCTTTGGTTTGGCCCAGCACTGACTGCTGTAGACATTTGTGGAATGACCCAGTGGATCCATGCTTTCTCTCTGTGTGTCTCTCCCTCTTTGACACACCACACTTTCAAATAAATAAGTAAATGTTAAAGTAATGTACTATGAGTAAAATGGTCATTCTTAGGAGTTTTAAATATATGTGTATCTCTTCTTAGAAGTTAAAAAATTTACTTGAAAGGCTTTCTCTCTCTTTCGCTCGCTCGCTCTCTCTCTCTCTCACACACACACACACACACACACACGAGAGAGAGAGAGAGAGAGATTGATCAATCCATCCATCCATCCACTGATTCACTCCCCATATTTATGCAACAGTTAAGTGTTGGCCAAGATGAAGCCAGGATCCAGGCATTCAACCAGGGACTTCCATGTCAGTGGCAGGGACCCATGTTCTTGAGTATCACCTGCTGCGTCCCAGGACACTCATCAGCAGGCAGCTGGCTCAGAAGCAGAGTGAGACCCAGACATTCCAATAAGCTATGTGAATATCCTGAGCAATGTAGCCACCATCTTAACCATTGTACCAAATGTCCACTACAAGACATTTAAACTAAACGTTTAAATGATGGTCGGAGACAACTCAACTGCACAGGGCTGGGAGCTGGGAGAACACTTGTGAAGCCCTAGGTAGATAGGACATTCTTTATTCAGCCCACACTGCAGCAGCAGCAATGACAGCACCAACAGCACAACAGTTTATGAGTCAGCTTACATAGGCAGGGTTTCCACGATAGTGGCCACTAGCCCTAGAACAAAACCCAGAACAAAAAATCAGCCTTCAGGGCCCACTGACAAGTTGACAAATATATCAGCCACAGGGGCCTGCCTGGTTGTCATGGAAACAGATAATAGTATAGAACTTAATACACATTATACACTCTGTTGTCCTGGACTTCTTTAAGTTCCGATAATCTGGGTATTTTTATGCAAATTACCAGACAACTCCCTAAAGACTGTTTATAATGTTGTTGTATGTGATTTTATGTGTTCTATGTCTTGTAAACTTATAAGTACTACAGTAAGAGCTGATTTAATTAATAAGAAACAAAAGATATGAATTTATGAATTTGTTCACTTCAAACATTAGTCATTCTTCCAGATTTTACATGTGGAGATAGCTAAAAAGATATTCAATTTTATTTTGTTTTCTTTATCTGGTTTAATTCTAAATTGTACTTTTTTGAATTTTATCTGTTTATCGTTGTAGAAAAGTATGTCTCTATAATATTCATATATAACTGAAAACTGATATCACAACCAATTTATAAGTTGTATTACAATGTTTGACAAGTAGAAATCCACAAACCCCAATAACATGAAAGTACTGCTTGTTCAGCTAGATGTCCTTGTGGTAGCAATTCTGTTTCAAAATGTACCCAGTATTTAATTACAGTTATGACAGAGTGATGACATTAAGAGGACAATGCCATTGAAAGACGATTGTATTCATTATTGTTTGCTAGACTCTTGAACGTGCCATGCCACACAGGATCATATGCAGAAAGCATTAGAATTGGTCAGAAGGCAGAAAGACCAAGGGGAATCAGGAGAGCAGGCTGTTATTCTTAGTGGGGACTTGTTACATGAGGTCATGCTCTATCAAGAATTGAAGCATAAATGTTGTAGTTTGGGGCTAGGTGGTTTTTAATATGATTTTCTGACCATCCTGAAAATTCAGGGATTGAAGGATAAGAAGAATTTTTGGATATTAGTGTGGCCCATGATTTAAGGATGTAAAATAATCAATTATAGAATGCCAAGTATAATTCTTACGTTTTCACAGCTTTATGATATACAAATGTCAAATATGTACTTCCAAAATTATAGCTTAATATTGCATAATTATTAAAACTGCTATGCATATGATCAAACACATATAAATTCACAATGTTTTATTCTATCCACTTTGAAGACCCTGGAATAGTTTCAAATTGTGATGTATCATTAGTGACTTAAAATTATGATAGTAAGAAATACTTATTCACTATATTTATGTCACATAGATAGCCTTTTTGTGGCCATCAATATGGAATTCAATATTTATACACTAACAATAGTATGCATTTGGGTTTAAAAGCTTCAAAATTGACATAGTTTTATCTAAAGAACATGTTAATTTAAATCATATTAATATCAGAGTAAAATCAGAACATGTGCTTTTTGAGTAAAACTTGGTCTAAATGGACTGATTAGAGATGAAATGTCAGTGTCCAAGGGGAATGGAATACTTAACTTGATCTATCTCTGTTTTCTAAAATAATCATATCTAGTAGGAGAAGCTGGGCAGGTTCAGGAAAGGAATAATGTAGAGGTCTTCACATATATTTGAGTGCTGTTGATATTTGATGTGTCCTGTTGTTACAAGACACTAAAATACCTATGAGGAAGAATGGTACCTAGCCTCATGGAAAATAGCTGATAAATAAATGTTGGGCAGGAAATTAGAACCTTGAATAAATCTGCAGATGTTCAGGAAGAGGCTTTATATCCACTGAAAGGACTGACACTCACACTGTAAGTATATAATATAAATTTGGCTCCTGATTAATTGCCAGCCTAAAGTAATTAGGTAGAGCTGAGTCCATATATAGATAGGTATAGGGACATGCACCTGGGTGAAAACGAAGAAATCAAGGAGAAGCACAGAGCTAATGATCTAAACTATACAGTATATTTTGAAGACAGAAAACTCTAAGAAATTAGTGAGGCATTACAGAGCTCGTCAAAAGAGAAATAGGTAGCAGATCATTTGTGTTATGAATTGTCATTCCCATTTATTTACTACCCACAATTAAGTATGTGTCAGTTGGTTTCAGTGGATCTATAGTACCTTCTTGTAGTACAAGTGGGAAGCATACACTTACCTAGGCCATTGACGTAGCAATAGACTTCATTTTGGTGAATTATGTGATAGATGCGAATTCCATACAGAGGCTTTGAAAGCTATTGTTGGTTTTAATATACCCACTCCGGTCCCTACTGCTCTCTCACAAGGCCTTTATCTTAGACGCACCATGTACATGGCCTCATCCCCAGGTGGTTTGTGTGTGAAATTTAAGAAGAGATAATAAATACAGATCTGTACATTGCCGTTGTTTCTGATGACTAGCGACAGTTCTTGCTCAGTGGACCTATATCATCACAAATGTTCCTATGTTATGAAAGGTGCTAGAGTGCTTATGGTCCCTCTAGGTTATAGATGGAGTTGTGCAGCACATCTATGTAGGAGTTATGCAGCTTCCAAAACATGCAGTGAAATTCATTGTCTTTATGGGCTCTTTTGGAGGAGACCAGCACTTTGTGATCAACTCTGAAGTTTTTCCAAGTCATAGCCATTTACTTGTAGTCTTCCACAGAAAAGACAAGGCTCAGGTAGAATTCCCCATGGAAAACCAGAGTGTTCTCTAAGGTGGAGATCTTCTCATCCATGTGTCCAGAGATGTGAATACTACCAAGGGGAATTTCGGTATGCTGCCTTGGAGTACTGAAGATTAGAGGGTAATTCTCCTTGGCAACAGTGCTGTCCACACTTTCATCAACAAGGCTGAGTACCAAGAAATCCATCATCTGTTAGGTTGTTTTTAATCTATCACACATAAGACAGCATGTCACAATTTGGAATAATTCCCTTTCATTCTAAAATGAAAGAAATTAAAAGTGGAATATGAGCATAGCTGCCAACAACTTTAGCCAACAGGAGAAAAATAAACATTTGTTGAAAGCCACTAATATTTAGAAGTTGATTTATTAATACAGCAAAATAAAAAAGTTAAGAAATTGTACAAAGATGCTACAGCATCCAAAAATGTTTGTGGTATTGGCTTCCCAATCGTGTGATAGGTGTCAAGTATACTATAATTATAGGATAGAGAATAGCAACCTGTTTCTATATATTGATGAAAGTTTATGAATAAAATCAGTATAATACTCTCTACACCATCTTTGAAGTTACATAATATATAACTTTTTAACAAAGTAAATTATACTTATAAAATTTGATAAATAGAATGAATTTTATATACTTATGTTAGAAATAAAATGGGCACTCTGCAATATACAACTAAAATAGATGAAACTTGGAAATTAGGCCAAATGAATTTGGTGCTGCTGAATCTGGTGCTGCTGCTGGCCGCTGTGGGCGCCACGCTGGCCGTGCTGGCCGTGGGCACTGAGTTCTGGGTGGAGCTCAACACCTACAAGGCCAACGGCAGTGCCGTCTGTGAGGCTGCCCACCTGGGGCTCTGGAAGGTGTGCACCAAGAGACTGTGGCAGGCCGACGTGCCCACAGACAGAGAGACCTGCGGCCCCGCGGAGCTGCCCGGAGAAGCAAACTGCACCTATTTTAAATTCTTCACCACTGGGGAGAATGCCCGTATCTTTCAGAGAACCACGAAGAAAGGCCTGCTGCTGCTGGTGAGCCTGGAGGTGTTCCGCCATTCCGTGCGCGCCCTGCTCCAGGGGACCGGCCCCGAGCCCCCCGCGGCCCCACCGCTGGCCTTCGAGTACTCGTGGTCCCTGGGCTGCGGCCTGGGCGCCGGCCTCATCCTGCTGCTGGCGGGCGTCTGCTTCCTGCTGCTCACCCTGCCCGCCCAGTCCTGGGGCTCCCTCTGTGTGAAGCGGGGGCCGGGGGCCACCTAGGAGAGCCAGCGGCCTGCTTCCTCGAGGCCTCCTCTTCCTCCCGTGACCCTCCCTGTCTGGGACCCACCCCGTGTCCTCCTCTTTCCTCTGTGACCGTGGCTTTCCTCTGTGGCTGGATTGGAGTGGCTTGCGCGTGGGAGGGGCTGAGGCTTTTTGCAAACGAGGGTCCCCAGGGAAGGCCGGTGGGGACCTGATGTGGATGATGGGGGTGGGGGCAGGGGATGAGGTCTGGGGTCTCGGGAGGGGAGTGGGGAGCCCCCTTGGGTTTCCAGGCCTGGATTCGCCACCCTGCACCTCAGGGTTCAGAATCCAGATCTGACGGAACTGTGATCTGATTTGGGAATTAAAGGTTTGGAAACATAAAAAAAAAAAAAAAAAAAAAAAAGTGGCAAAAAGGCAAATTGTGCCTAATTTCATCCTCAGTAGAGGTATCAAATTTGTAGAATCAAAGAGCAAAGCAGTGATTCTCTGGGGATTCACAGAAGAGAAAAATGAAGTTATTAACTAATAGTCATAAAACTTTAGTTAAGCAAAATGAACAAAAAGATCTGTTCTAAACCTGCTTATAGGCAATGACACTATATTATACATATTAAAAATAAATTCACAGGGTAGATCTCATGATAATTGATAATTGTTCTCAGTGTTATAAAGTAAAATTATTAAAATGCAGATATGCTACATAAATATTTATATTTATCCAGGTTTCCTTTTTAATCTATTTTACATTTTGAGATAATAGGACTCTATACTTTTTTATTATAAAAATATAAAGCATGTATACAAATATCATTAAATGTGACTCTTATTATGCTCTTGGGTAAAAGAATGAACATACATTGTTATCAACACAGAAGGTGACCCTGAAGTTGTAGACATTTGTATCACTTTTCCTAGTTCATATGACTATACTGAGAGGAGGAACTGAAGACATTTACTTGTCTTCTGACTTCAACACTGGTGTTCTTTCCTTAATGTTGATATTATATTTTCACACAAAGATTAAGTTGATTTTTATAGTTTTTGAGAAATAATCTCTCATTAGTTTCATTACTTCCTTCTTAACATTCCTCCTTTCCCTCTTTCTCCATTTGTTTTATCCTTTCATCAGATCAGTTCATTATTTCTATATATCGTATTTTATTCAATATATTCTATAACTACCATCCATTGTTTAAGCCATGAAATTGCTGCAAGGAAAACACTTTTGAATAAAAAGGCTTCTTGGTTTTCAAGAAATTTGGTTTTATGGAGAGACAAAGTAATTAACAAACTATTAGACTATGAAATATGCATGCTTGCATTATGATAGCAGCACACATATACAGATACCCCAGGTGTATGTATTAGTATTTGAAGAAAGCTTTTCAAGGATAATGTAAGCTAAACTACATCTTACTTTTTTGAGATTTAAAAGCAAGATTTATTAGAGTCAAAGACCTCCAGCCAAAATGGAATGGAGGAAGGCTCCAAGAGATGCAAAACCCAAAATGCCCATGGTACTGGGAATTTTAAGCACGATTTTTGGTAGCTAAACTATATCTTAATAGAGTCTTGAAATGGGGCCAAGATTAATTTAATACAAGTCAAAATGGCAGCAAGTGAAAAGAGTAAGACAGTTCTTTGGGTCTACTTTTATAAGAGCACAAGTCCCATCCCTGAATTATCTGCCCTCATGGGCTAATTACCTCCCAAAGATTCCACTTTCTAAAATATAACATTGGTAATTATATTTCAAAAATGAATATTGGCCTGACACACACATTCAGACCCTGGCAGTCTGTTGCAGCTTGTATCAGAAAGAGTCTGTTTGAAGAGCGGTGACCTCCTCTCTCTTAGATACAACTAATTCACAGCCCAGTTTATTTTGAGTAGATTTTCCTAGTACAATAATTTTGCATTCCTGGTTGAAATATTTTATACTACAAATCATTTACCATTAAGAAATCTGAAATAACCAAAGTTAATGGGTTGTGGATCTTAACAGGTCCTTTTAAGTAATTTCCAAATTTACTGAATGGCATCAGATTCTCTTTAGTTTTAGACAAAGTTTATTCTCCAGTTTTCCTGTTCTCTTCCTTCCATCATTATTTTTTTAAAGTGGATAACCTCAGATGAGCCAAACCCCTGTTGCTGCATGAAAAGAATATCCACCAGAGACCAAAAATATTCTAAATTTTTAAATATCATCTTCTTTACTGACACTTCTATTCTGGCTCTATTTTAGAGTATATGTGGGCATTGCTCTTTCAAAGTAGAGCCAAGTGATATTTCCCAGGGGATGCAAAGAGTTATCCATTCATATATATTAAATATTAATATTTCTCACACACAAATACACAGAACCATATATACCATGCATAATCATCAACATGGGGATTTGCTACAAAGTGACACTTTAAAGGTAGAGGAAATAACATCCTATTTTACGTTGATTCCACCTGAGTCATGCTCTTCCTTAAAACATCTGTGTCTGGAAAAGAGCTATTGAGCTGGAGCAGGGTTTGGTTAAAGATATTGAACTTGTGTGTGTGTGTATGTATATGCATTAATGATACTAACAATGAAATACCTACTATTTAGTCATTCAGATTTCAAAAGGAACATCCATGTCATAACCTAGTAAAAGTTGGAAGTAAAAACCTATATTTAAGTATCATGATATGGGGGGAGGAACTAATGATCCATTGTATTTTAAAAATATCCCATAATGTGAATAGACAGATTTGTGATTTTGACTAATAAATGTAAGTTTCATGTTTGTTATGGTTTTAGAAGTCATTTTATATATCCCATTAAAGAGAATATTGAAATGCTTTATTTAATCATTGGGAAGAACTTACAAACTAAAAAATAGCATTTGCAATTTTTCTACTCCAATGGTAGAGCTCTGTTTTACTTCCAATTCATAATTACAAAAGGACCTTCATGCAAACTTAGTCCCTTTTCAGTGAAGCAGTCTGAAATGATAAAAGACCTTTAAAACTAATAATTTGAAGAGGAGAATGCTACCCTAAGAAAAACATTTGCAAATTATGTGATGTGCACCTGAAGCCCAGAGGCTGCAACTTAGCTGTCTATGCTTTCCAGCCCTTTTGTAGTCAAGCTTGTTTGCAGAAATAGTGCCATGATACATCTTCTTATAAAACTTGATAAGTTTTTCCATAATATTTGCTTTTAAGTCAGTATAAACTGACTGAAAAACTTACTTGAATTTCAGTCACGCATAGCTGAGGAATGAAAAGTATACTGGCTAGCATGATTTGAAATCAATCACAAAATATAAATGACACTGAACAAAATATTCTAAAGACAAGAACTATAGATCTTTCAGAAATATATAATTGCATTTATTTACCATGTTTGTTAATCTACACATGAATTGACAAGATGTACGTAGATATAAAACCTAAACATGACCCTTAGAAAAATAAAAGGCATCCCTCTAATGCTTTTTGCTTTTAGATGAATCAACAATACAAACAAAGATATGTGGAACTTTTTATTTATCCATTTTTATGTATTTTGCAACATTTCAATACTTCCTGCAGGTTTAAAATTCCTACATTTTACACCACTTCTATACCAGGCCACTCAAATTGACAGACATATCCCAAAGATTTTTTTTCAATGGGTGGAATGAGAATGGAAATAAAAATCTATCTACCAGAAGAATTGATTCTTAATGGAAAAAAAAGTCTCTGCCCTTACTGCTGTCAGTTGACTGATAAATCATAGATCAAAATCCTTCCTATAAAATATTGAAGGAAACCCTCTTCAGGCCCAGACATGTGCTTTAATGATTTGTGCATACTAAAGACTATTTGAATCTAAAATAAATTCAGCAAGTTATCCCAGGATCCAATTTTCTCCAAGCCAAAGGCCATTTGCTCAGTAGGTCTATAATTTGGTGTGTGTGGGAGGTGTGTGTGTGTGTCAGGCAGAATGAAAAAAGAGATAACTCACATCATGTTGAATATCAATATCTCCAGGAAAATTGGCATAGTTATTTATGACATTGTACAAATATGTGTGGTTTTCAGTAAAGATCAAAATAAGATAATGGATTTTAGAATGTAAACCATGGATGAAAATAACTAGTTTTCAATAGATCCTGTTTTTTTTTTTAAATTTTAGTAATGTAACCATTTTATTATTTTTAATTAGCCTAATATATTCAGACTATTATTTCAGCATTTAGAAATAAAAAATTGAGATATTTTACCTTTTTGAGCAATGCTAAAATTTCAAAATCCAATGTATAACTATGGCATACATAACATCTTTTAAAATAATCTTTGTATTTATTAATTGAAAGGCAATGAGACAGAGAGGGAGGGTGGGAGGGAAGGGGAGGAGAGAGAGAGAGACTGAGAGAGGGAGAGGCATCTTCCATTCATTGGTTCATTTCCCAAAAGGCCATGGCAACCAGGTTGGGCCATGCTGAAGCCAGGAGCTAGTAACTCCATTTGGATCATCAACATGGGTGTGCAGGTAGCAGGGATGCACATACTTGAACTTCATTTGCTAATCCCAGGTACATGATCATGATGGGAAGCAGAGCATTCAGGACTTAAATCTGTATCCCACTACGGGATGCTGGCATTACCAATCAGAGTTCAATCTTCTGCACCACAAAATGCGACTATCATTTTTTTGTAACATTAATACTAAGTATGTAAAACCTATTTAAACATAGTACCCATATAATCTATGCAGAGCTGAAAAAAAGGCCAAATGAAGTCTTGTATGTTACCAAAAGCCATTCTTTGGATTGAATATATTTATTTATCTTTTCTTTTTTAAATTCATTTTTCTGTATGTAATGTCAGAATAGCCAAATGGGTGAAAAACACTACTAAACATCCTGGATGCCTTGAAAACAGAAATCTAATTCAATATAAAACACACATATGCACTGATTTAAGTATCTTTTCTCAAAGCCTCTGCAACTGAAACATTTTTAGAACTTTTGTTCAAACTCTGGTTAAATTAATCTCCCTTCTCATGCTACCTGTTACTTCCTCTACATTGCTTCTTGAAATTTATAGATGTGTGTGGCAGTGATGATCAAGGGTGGGAACAAGCACTATCTTCATATCTGAGAGTGAAACTCTTGGAATTTGAGTTATAATTCATTTTCCGCTTGGCTCTTGGATCCCTTCAATACTATTTAATAATAACTTTTAAAATCTTTTCTTAGTGACTTCAGCAAAAGTGATAGACCAAATGTCTTTGTCTGCCATTTTGGAAAGGCAAATCAGTCTGGATCTATTTTTTTACATACCCAGGAGAATTTCCAGGTTCTAGGATTTGTGTTGTGTTCATTTTTACTCCTACACATGTAAGTGTGGGTACATCTATGTGTATATTTAATAATTGAAGATCAAATCAAGTTAGTTATTAAATATCAATAGTTGTTCATACTAATCTCTTACAATCCTTTATATTTCTGTGATATCAGTGATAATGTTTCCATTTTCATCCCTAATACTATGTGTTTGAAACTTCTTTTTTCTTAGGTTAGACTAAGAGTTTATCAATTATGCTTATCTTTTCAAAGAATCAGTGATTAGTTTAATTTGTTTCTTTGTATTTATTATTTTTAAGCAATACAAATTACAGAAGTGCAACTTTAGGAATATAGTTATTCTTTCCACCATATCAGCCCTCCCACCCACACTCTCACCCCTCCTCTTCCTCTCTCTCCTCTTGTCAATCCCATTCTCCATTGATACTCATTTTCAATTAACTTTGTACACAGAAGACCAACTCTATACTAAGTAAAGATTTCAACAATTTGCATGCATGTGCATGCACCCACAAACACAAACTAATAACTAGTTTTACAGTTTACTCTCAGTACAACTCATTCAGGACGGAGGTCCTACATAGGATGCTAGTGCACAGTGACTCATGTTGTTAATTTAACAATACTCTTAAATATGATGTCACTGGTCACCCAAGGCTTTTGACATGAGCTGCTTAGGCTATGGAAGCCTTTTGAATCCACAAACTGCATCAATATTTAGACAAGGCCATAAGCAAAGTGGAAGTTCTCTCCTCCCTTTAGAGAAAAGTACATCATTCTTTAATGGCCACTTCTTTCCACTGGATCTCACTCACAGAGATCCTTCATGGACCTTAATAGACATTTTTTGAAAGAGGAAATCCAAATGGCCAACAGACACATGAAAAAATGCTCAGGATCCCTAGCCATCAGGGAAATGCAAATCAAAACCACAATGAGGTTTCACCTCACTCCGGTTAGATTGGCTTACATACAGAAATCAACTAACAACAGATGCTGGCGAGGATGTGGAGAAAAAGGGACACTAATCCACTGTTGGTGGGAATGCAAACTGGTAAAGCCACTATGGAAGTCAGTTTGGAGAGTCCTCAGAAACCTGAATATAGCACTAACAAAGGACCCAGCCATCCCACTCCTTGGTATTTACCCAAATGTAATTAAATGGAAAAAAAAAAGAGCTGTTTGCACCTCAATGTTTGTTGCAGCTCAATTCACAATAGCTAAGACATATGGATGACAGGATAAAGAAAGTATGGGCTATGCACTCTATGGAATATTATACAGCAGCAAAAAAAAAAAAAAAAAAAAAAAAAACAATGAAATCCGGTCATTTGCAACAAAATGGAGGAAGCTGAAAAACATCATGCTGAGTGAAATAAGCCAGTCAAAAAGGGACAAATATCACATGTTCTCCCTGATCGATGACAACTAACTGAGCACCTAAAAGGAAACCCGTTGAAGTGAAATGGACAACATGAAAAACAATGACATGATTAGCCCTTGTCTTGACTGTTGAGGAACAACTTACTATTTTATTCCTTTTAGTATTTTTTGTTGTTGCTGCTCTTTTATTCTACTTAATACCACTGGTTGAACTCTGTAATCAATGCATAATTATTCTTAGGTGTTTAAAATTAACAGAAAAGTGACCTCTGTTAAATATATGATTGGGAATAAGAGAGGGAGGATATACACAGGTCAGCACATGCTCGCTTGCACTTACCTCCAATGGTACAGCTAGAAATGTGCCAGTGGATTTCAACTCAGTCTTACCAAGGAGGCATGTACCAATGCCATCTCACTTGTTAAAATGCTAAGTTTAAGTACATAATTGATCAAAAAGAGGGTAAGCATCGAAGAGATTTCACAAATAAGACCAGTGTCTGCAAATGATGAAGGATAGAATTAAAAGGGAGAGAATGATCCTGCGGGAAAAGCAGGACACACAGCAGACTCATAGAATGACAAATGCCCTAAACAGCACTCTGGCCTCAGAATCAACCCTTGGAGCATTCGGATCTGGTTAAAAGGCCCATGACAGTCTCACAGGCATAGAAAGCCAAGACACTGTGGCAAAAACAACCTGAATGAAAGGTCTCGGTGAACAAGACCCCAGCAGAAAAAATGGGCCATCAAAGAAGGAGGCATCTTTCTCTGAAGGGAGGAAGGAACTTCCACTGTGATATGGCCTTGACTAAACAAGTTCAGAGTTCATGAACTCAAGGGACCTCCATAGCCTCGACAGCTCATGGCAAGAGCCTTGGGTGATTACTGATGTCATAAATAAGAGTGTCAATTGTTAAATCAACAAAGGGAGTCACTGTGCACATGCTCCCCACGTAGGATCTCTGTCTTTAATGTGTTTTACTATGAGAGTTAACAATATCACTACTAGTCAAACAGTACTCTATAGCTTGAGCGGTTGTGTGGACGTGGTCTATAGAAACTTTGCTTAGTATATACTAAGTTGATCTTCTGTATATAAAGATAATTGAAAATGAAATTTGATGAAGAGTGGGATGGGAGAGGGAGTGGGAGATGGGAGGGCTGCAGGAGTGAGGGAGGTTGGGGAGGGAGCCACAACAATGCAAAAGGTGCACTTTGTAAATTCACACTTATTAAATAAAAAAAGAGATCCTTTGTGCAGAACATTTTTTTGCCACAGTATCTTGGCTTTCCATGCTTGAAATGCTACAGTGTGTTTTTCAGCCAAACAGGAAACCTTAAAGGCTGATTCTGAGGTCAGAGTGTTACTCGAAGCAATTATTCTGAGTCTGCTGTGTGGATGCTTCCCATGTTGGACATTCTTTCCTTTTTAATTCTATCTATTATTATTTCCAGGCACTTGATCATATTTATATGATCTCCTTAACACTTAATCCTATCTATATCTTCATTTTAACATTTAGTATGGGATTTGGAGTCCCATAACAGATTTTTAAACTGTATGCTTAGACGTAAGTCCATAGGAATGTATGTATACAGCTTTACAGTTACAAACTTCCTCCTCTCCCTCTTATTTTTTACTGAGATCTATTTTCAATTGAATTATACACATATGATTAACTCTATGTTAAGTAAAAAGTTCAAGAAGTAGTATGAAGAAAAAAAGATGAAAAAAACAAAGAAAATGAAATTATTCCTCCACAGTCAAGACAAGGTCAGCTCAAGCCATGCCTTCTTGAAATGTCAATTTCACTTCTACTGATTTCGTTTTGGGTACTTTATTAGTTCTCATAGATCAGGGAGAACAAATGGTATTTGTCCCTTTGAGACTAGCTTATTTCACTAAGTATGATGTTTTCCAGATTCATCCATTTTGTTGCAAATGACCTGATTTCATATTTTTTAACAGCTATGTAATATTTATTTTAGACTTTTCATTTCCTTAGATATATTTGTGGAGAACAGAGTCGTTTTCAATAAATGCATACAATATTTATGAATTCAATACAGTGATAAGTATTTCTCCTTGTTTTTATGGAGGAGTTTTCAAACCTCTCTATCGCATTTGCTCAAAAAGACTCAAAAGGTTGTGCAGTATAGTCATTTCTACTGTGCTGAGTTATACTAGGAACTTGATCTTTTAAGTCTGATCTGGTACCCATTATTGAACCTGCCTAACTCTGCTAACACTTGCAGGCCTTTAGGAATCACCTTTCTATGTTCTGATCACTTTAGAAAAAAAAATCCACAAAGGGGAACTTGGCATTATTTGCCTTACTATACCTGGCTTACTTCATTTAACACAATATACCCCATTTCAACACATTTTTTCTTGCAGAAGACAGGATTTCATTATTTTATGGCTGAATAATAATCCATTGTGTACATGCACACCCTATTTTCTTTAACAATTCATTTGTTGATGGAAACCTTGCTTGATCCGTATTTTGCCCGTCCTAAATAGTGCTGCAATAAGCATGGTAATTTATGTACTACTTTGATGTAATTATTTTGCTTATTTTGGACATATAGTAATTGTTAGATTGATGAATCATGTGGCATTCATTTTTCTAGATTTTTACAAAATCTTCATAGTGTTTTCTATAGTGCCTATACTAAATTGCATTTCCACCAATGGCATTTAATTGTTCACCTTTCTCTGTATCTTAGGTAACATTTATTTTTTTTTTTTGTCCTTTTAGTAATAGTCATTTTAACTTGGTTGAGACAGTATCACATTGTGGTTTTAATTTGCATTATCCTAATGGGTACTGATATATTTTTCATAAATTTGTTACATAAATGTGTGTCTAGTTTTGTGAGCTTTAGAATGCACTATCCAACTCATGGGATCAAAACAAAAAATACAAAACCTCGACATAAACTGATGTGACACCACCTCCTACTTACTGGCTTGATTTTTATTTTTGTTTCTGCTCTCAAAGAGAATTTTCCATACTGTTTGAAGTTCAATTATGTACATGTTTCATTGTAATCAGCATTTCTATGTGTTTGTAGCTAGAAGTGGATTTGCACATGTCAACTTAAAAGTATCATTATGCCTGAGCTTTTATATTTGAGATCCACAGTGTAAAATCTGTCTTTTGTTTTTTCTCGTATAGGAATGTATTCTGTCACTGGATGATACTCAAAATTGTGTCACAGATCATTTATTTTTCTTTCTTTTTCTTTTTCTTTATTCATGTTCTCTTATATTTTAATTGGACTCTGGTGAATTTTCAACTGAACTGGATTTTGTCAGTGGCACTTAGGCTTTTTTAGCGTAGCTTTAAGAGTGACAAATAAATTGAAATTGGCATCTGGATGGCGCAAAGAGATACATTCTCAGAAGCAGTTTTGTTTTTGGATAATAACATTATACTCTTTTAATCTTGTTCTTCCTTATATTTTCAATGTCCAAAATTCATTGTTTCTCTTTTTTTAATGTATGTTTTTCAATATTGTTCTTGGCCAGCTACTATTTTTGCAAGTATTTATTAACACACAGCCTTTGACTACTCTTACACTGGAAGGTTGGCCCAAATCCCTTTTGTATTTTTTTGTTGGTTGATATGTAGATTCACATGCTCACATCCTTAAATGACTAGGTTTGCTTCTGGAACTCCTACTTAGAACACTAGTATTTTTCATATGGTATAGTTTTCCTAAACTTTATATAGCTAAATTTTTAAATTAAACATTATTAAATTGAATATGTATTGCAGCTATAGTAGTAGGTTCTGCTCCAACCCTTATTGTTTTGCTTGGACATCAATCTTGTACCTCTTAGGTGTATAAAATCTGAAAACTTTTGCCACATCCTTCTCCCATACCATAAGTAGTACTCGCCACCTACTAGCTTTCCATGTTTTAAGATAATTTATTGATTTGGAAGGCAAAGTGACAGAAAGAGGGACATAGATAATGGGAGCAAAAGAGAGAGATTGATTCTCCAGCCATTGGTTTACCACCCACATTCTGGCAATGGCCAGGGCTGCACCAGGCCAAAGTCAGGAGCTAGGGTCTCCATTCTTGTCTCCCAAATATATGGCAAGCCTGAAGTACTTGCTAGTCTTTTGCTACCCTCCCAGATGCCTTGGCATGAAGCTGGATAAGAAGTGGAGTAACAGGAACATGAACTAGCACTCATGGTTGGAATGTGGCATCACAGTGGTGGCTTAACACGAGGAATCACAACACTGGCAGCAGTAATTTTCCATTTTATAGGATTCTATATTTCTGAGTGAAGGCAGAAAAAGCTCAGACTGGAAAAGTGCAATAGTCATTACAGACGACAGCTTGAGGGGCAGCAGTTAGGCATGGCCCTTGAGAAATAATTTATAATACCAGCGTCTCATATATAGAAAAACAAATTATTGGCAGGCATTTGGCACAATGATTAAGCCATGCATGGAATGCCCTCCCCATGTTGGATTTGCCTAGGTTCAGTCTTGGCTCCATTCTTCATCCAGCTTCCTGCCTTTTTGCACCCTGGGAATCAGCAGGTGATGGCTCAAATACTTGGGTCTTTACAACCCACCAAGGAGACTTACATTGAGTTGTCAGCTGCTGGTATTAGCTGGCCCAACCCTTTCTCTCATGGACATTTGGAGAGTGAACCAAAAGCTGGGAGATCTCTCTGTTTCTCTCTGTGTGTCTATCTCCTCTCCCCCCATCCCATGTCTTTAAAATATTTTTTAAATCAAGAATTAATAGTATGTTTTCTGTGTTCTATTTTGACTTATTGCAAAATAATTTTGTAAAACAAAGTGTGTGTATGTATACACACATATGCGAGGTATTCAGAATATCAGTAGAAAATATGTAATATGAAAACAACTATTAAAATTATTGCACCAAAATAACCTTATCAACTAATTCAATTTTTTTAAACTTTTATTTAGAATATAAATTTCCAAGGTATAACTTATGGATTATAATGGCTTTCCCCCCATACGTTCCCTCCCCCCCCGCAACCCTCTCCCCTTACCTGCTCCCTCCACCCTTTCATTCACATTCAGATTCCTTTTAAATTCTCTTTGTATACAGTAGATCAGTTTAGCATGTGTTAAGTAAAGCTTTCGCCCATTTGCCCTCATATAGCAACACAAAGTGAAATATACTATTTGAGTACTCGTTATAGCATTGAATCACATTGTACAGCCCATTAAGGACAGAGATCCTACATGATATATATATTTTTTTGAAACTGATTTTTTATGGAATTTCCAATATAACAGTTTTTTTTTTCATTTCTGATTATCTTTATATACAGAAGATCGATTCAGTATATACTATGTAAAGATTTCATCAGTTTGCATCCACACAGAAACACAAAGTGTAAAAATACTGTTTCAGTACTAGTTACACCATTACTTCACATTGGACAACCAATTAAGGACAGATCCCACATGGGACATAAGTACACAGTGACTCCTTATGTGATTTAACAATTTGACACTCTTGTTTATGGCGTCAGGAATCTCCCTAGCCTCTAGTTATGAGTTGCCGAGGCTATGGAAGCCTTTAGGGTTCGCCAACTTCGATCTTATTCCGACAGGGTCATAGTGAAAGTGGAAGTTCTCTCCTCCCTTCAGAGAAAGGTACCTCCTTCTTTGATGGCCCCGTTCTTTCCACTCGCAGAGATCTTTCATTTAGGTCTTTTTTTTTTTCCCCCAGAGTGTGTTGGCTTTCCATGCCTAAAATACACTCATGGGCTCCTGTGCCAGATCTGAATGCCTTAAGGGCTGATTCTGAGGCCAGAGTGCTATTTAGGACATCTGCCATTCTATGAGTCTGCTGTGACTCCGCTTCCCATGTTGGATCATTCTCTCCCTTTTTGGTTCTGTTTGTATTGGCAGACACTAGTCTTGTTTGTGTGTTCCCATTGACTCTTAGACCTATCAGTGTGATCAATTATGAACTAAAGTTGATCACTTGGACCATTGAGATGGCATTGGTATATGCTACCTTGATGGGGTTGTATTGGGATCCCCTGGCATGTTTCTAACTCCATCGTTTGGGGCAAGTCCGATTGAGCTTGTCTCAAATTGTGCATATCCTCTCTTTCTTTTTCCCTCTCTTATAGTTAACCAGGATCACTTTTCCGTTAGAATTTAAACACCTAAGGCTAATTATGTGTTAGTTGCAGAGTTCAACCAATAGTACTAGAACATTAACAAACAACAAAGAGACATACTAAAGTGGATAAAAATTCACATTGTATATCAACAGTCCAGACATGAGCAGATCAAGTCTTATTTTCTCATAGTGTTCATTTCATTTCAACAGGTTTCCCCTTTGGTGTTCATTTAGTCGTCGCCAATCAGGGAAAACAAATGATATTTGTCTCTTTGGGACTGGCTTAATTCACTCAGCATGATGTTTTCCAGATTCCTCCATTTTGTTGCAAATGACCGGATTTCATTGTTTTTGACTGCTGTATAGTATTCTGTAGAGTACATGTCCCATAATTTCCTAATCCAGTCTACTGTTGATGGGCATTTGGGTTGGTTCCAGGTCTTAGCTATTGTGAATTGGGCTGCAATAAACATTAAGGTGCAGACAGCTTTTTTGTTTGCCATTTAATTTCCTTTGGGTATATTCCAAGGAGTGGGATGGCTGGGTTGTATGGTAGGGTTATATCCAGGCTTCTGAGGAATCTCCACACTGACTTCCATAGTGGTTTAACTAGTTTGCATTCCCACCAACAGTGGGTTAGTGTCCCTTTTTCCCCACATCCTCTCCAGCAACTATTTTTGGTAGATTTCTGAATGTGAGCCATTCTCATCGGGGTGAGGTGAAACCTCATTGTGGTTTTGATTTGCATTTCCCTGATTGCTAGTGATCTTGAACATTTTCTCATGTGTCTGTTGGCCATTTGGATTTCCTCTTTTGAATAATGTCTATTGATGTCCTTGGCCCATCACTTAAGTGGGTTGTTTGTTTTAATGTTGTGTCACTTCTTGATTTCTTTGTAGATTCTGGTTATCAGCCCTTTGTCTGTTGCATAGTTTGCAAATATTTTTTCCCATTCTGTCGGTTGCCTCTTTACTTTCCTGACTGTTTCTTTTGCAGTACAAAAACTTCTCAATTTTATGTGATCCCAATAGTTAATTTTGGCTTTGAGTGCCTGTGCTTCTGGAGTATTTTCCAAGAAGTCTTTGCCAGTACCTATATCTTGCAGGGTTTCTCCTATGCTCTCTAATAATTTGATGGTGTCGGGTCGTAGGTTTAAGTTTTTAATCCATGCTGAATGAATTTTTGTGTAAGGTGTAAGGTAGGGATCTTGCTTCATGATTCTGCATGTGGAAATCCAGTTTTCCCAGCACCATTTATTAAATAGAATGTCTTTACTCCAGGGGTTAGTTTTGGATCCTTGCTCAAATATCAGTTGGCTGTAGATGTTTGGATTGATTTCAGGTGTTTCTCTTCTGTTCCATTGGTCTATCCATCTGTTTCTGTACCAGTACCATGCTGTTTTGATAACAACTGCCCTGTAGTATGTCCTGAAATCTGGTATTGTGATGCCTCCGGCTTTGTTTTTGTTGTACATGATTGCTTTAGCTATTCGAGGCCTCTTATTCCTCCATATGAATTTCAGCATCATTTTTTCCAGACCTGAGAAGAATGTCTTTGGTATCTTGGTATTTCATTGAATCTGTAAATTGCTTTTGGGAGAATGGACATTTTGATAATTTTGATTCTTCCAATCCATGAGCATGGGAGATTTCTCCATTTTTTGGTATCCTCTTCTATTTCTTTCTTTAAGGTTTTGTAAATTTCATTGTAGAGATCTTTAATGTCCTTAGTTAAATTTATTCCAAGGTATTTGATTGTTTTTGTAGCTATTGTGAATGGGATTCATCTTAGACGTTCTTACTCAGCCGTGGCATTGCCTGTGTATACAAAGGCTGTTGATTTTTGTGCATTGATTTTATATCCTGCTACTTTGCCAAACTCTTCTATGAGTTCCAATAGTCTCTTAGTAGAGTTCTTTGGATCCCCTAAATAAAGAAGCATATCATCTGGAAAGAGGGATAGTTTGAGTTCCTCCTTCCCAATTTGTATCCCTTTGATTACTTTTTCTTGCCTAATAGCTCTGGCTAAGACTTCCAGTACTATGTTGAATAGCAGTGGTGAGAGTGGGCATCCCTGTCTGGTACCAGATCTCAGTGGGAATGCTTCCAGCTTTTCCCCATTCAATAGGATACTGGCCGTGGGTTTTTCATAAATTGCTTTGATTATATTGAGGAATGTTCCTTCTATACCCAGTTTGCTTAGGCTTTTCATCATGAAAGGGTGTTGTATTTTATCAAATGCCTTCTCTGCGTCTATTGAGATAATCATATGGTTCTTCTTCTACAGCCTGTTAATGTGGTGTATCACGTTGATTGTTTTGCGCACATTGAACCATCCCTGCATACCAGGGATAAATCCCACTTGGTCTGGGTGGACGATCTTTGATGTGTTGTTGCATTCTATTGGCCAGAATTTTATTGAGGATTTTTACATCTATGTTCATCAGGATTATTAGTCTGTAATTCTCTTTCAATACTGCATCTTTTTCCGGTTTAGGAATTAAGGTGATGCTGGCTTCATAAAAGGAATTTGGGAGGATTCCCTCTTTTTCCATTGTTCTGAATAGTTTGAGAAGGATTGGGGTTAGTGTGTGTCCCAGTGTCCGTCCCAGGGTGGGTTGGGGGAGGGGCAGTGGCGGCGGCTGGTGCTGCAGTGTTGGGCAAACGCCCTGCCTCACCTCGGCTTCCAGCGCTGGTGTGTCCGAACTTTAATTTTGATCCGTTAGTCTGCCCTGGCTGTCTGGCTCCCCTGGGGCTGAAGTGTGGGGCTCCGGGCGCGCCACACACACTTCGCCCACGCCTTCCCCATCAGCAGCCCCTGGAGCAGAAAAACTAATTCAATTTTTTCACAATCTTTTTGAATTGTGATATTTGGTTGATATTTTCCTGTGGAATTTTCAAATACAATGTAATAGTCACATAATTTCATGTGAATTCCAATTTTAAAGGAATATATGTAATGCTGTTACTTTGTACAACACAATCATCTGAATCTCAATTTTCTATTCCTTACAATGTTTTTAAAAATTATTTCTTCCTTGACTTATAATATGTTAATCCTTGCTCAATCAGAGTAACTCAAAACTGGCATATTGACATAATTTTGGGATACCCTGCAAACTTAAAACCATGTTTTTTCTCAAGACAATTTGTAAGCCACAGCATCTCCTCTCTGTTCGGTTTTTCTTTTTATGTTAATTTTGTGTTTCTTGATTCCATTCCTTTGGCATTCCAGGGTGTTCTGTCAAGTGCCCCAAATTTTCACTATTCATGTCTATATAAACTGTTTTCTGATAGGACCCCAACAGTGCAAATTTGAGATAGCCCAGTTTTTATTTTCATACACAAATACCAAGGTTTTCATGGTGGAAGCAGTTCCCTATCAACCTTCCTATGTACAGTTCTTCCTCTAGCAACCAGTACTTATAGAAATGTTGAAGCAAAAGTAAAAGAGGTTAAAATACTTTGACCAATGTCGTAAAGTTGGAATCAAGCCTAAATATGTCAAAAATCAAAGCCTGTTCTCTTTCACTATAGAGAAAAATTTCAACCCAAAATAGTAAATCCATAAGTAATTGTGACAAATGGGAAAGAAAAAGCAGACTAAATTCTGTTCAGTGTTTCACTGACATTTCTTACTTAGCTGTCATAGGTACATGCTATGTAGCAGATATGTGGAAACTATTTTTTTCAGAGAATAGCCATGCATCATATTTTTATAGAAATAGCACCATTCATTTTATACTTTTCAAATGCTGAATCAGTTTCTACATCTTTTCTTTTTTTTTTGACAGGCAGAGTGGACAGTGAGAGAGACCAAGAGAAAGGTCTTCCTTTTGCCGTTGGTTCACCCTCCAATGGCTGCTGCGGACGGCGCGCTGCAGCCGGCGCACCGCGCTGATCCGATGGCAGGAGCCAGATACTAGGTGCTTTTTCCTGGTCTCCCATGGGGTGCAGGGCCCAAGCACTTGGGCCATCCTCCACTGCACTCCTGGGCCACAGCAGAGGGCTGGCCTGGAAGAGGGGCAACCGGGACAGAATCCGGCGCCCCAACCGGGACTAGAACCCGGTGTGCCGGCGCCGCAAGGCGGAGGATTAGCCTGTTGAGCCACGGCGCCGGCCTACATCTTTTCATTTTATAAATGAATATAATGTAGAACTCAAATACCTCCACAAAGAAGCTAAATATATTTAACTGATTTTCTTAAAATCTGTGGTTATCCATAGTACAGTCAATAAAATCCAGATCTGACCTTTAAAAATCTGTAAAAGTGCAAATGGTTTTTGTATTTGGATCCACTATGTTCATTAAAAGCAAATAATGGTACAATTATAAGTTTAAACCTAGGGTTATATCAGGGACTGGAAAAATAAAAAGATTTGACCTTGTCAGAATAAAATATTCATCTGAGCAGCAGTGCTTTCATAGGATCAAAGTGAAATGCCAGCAAGCACATCAACAGTTGTAGCCTCTGCATGAGAGAAACCTGCATTTAAATTCCACATAAAACTTCTAGGATTTTTGGTGACTTAATTTATCATAAGTTAATTCATGATGCTCAAACTTGACTGATAATGCTTATATTATACAGATATGTGTGTTCAAGAAATTTATAGTACTCATGGGATTCACAAATTATGTGTATATATGTGACTATTAAATGCCTAAATAACACAGATTGTAGTGATTGAGGAGGTGGACAAAAGCACACAGTTTAATTAAACTTAACTTTGTGTTCTGAGATCTGTTTCTTCTCCAAATGCAGCTTACACTCAGAGCTTGCTTCTAGTCAGGGAAGAGTTAATTATTTCTTTCCAGTTATCACACATTACAAGCATATACTGGGAAGAGGTCAAGCATTTCTGCCAAACCCTGTGGGCAATCAAATGGGACTATATCCTTGCTAAAAGGAATAAAAATATAGATGGTTTTCTATCATTATCCTGTGGATTGTGGAATGTTTAGAGTGAGCAAAGTGTCAGCCAAATACCACTAAAATCATAAAATGTGCATAAGAAGACTAGAACAGATTTATATCATATCTGATTTCTAATACAATTGTATCTGTATGAATTTTCATAACTTCCAGCCTCATTCTTGAAACTTCTGCTATGATCCACAATATTACAGTTGGAATATACCCTCAAATATCATAGAAATATAGCTAGAGCTTGATATTTTCTTATCCAGTCAACTAATTCAATCTTTATCCTATAATGCCATTGTTCTCAATTTACCTGGCTAACCATATTCCTTCCTTGTTTCTGAGTTACCACTTTTTGTTTTTGTTTGTGTGACTGACTCTCCCTCTCTCGCTCCCTCCCTTCCTCTCTCCCCTCCTTCTTCTCTATTTCCTATTTTCTCTCTTGGCGGGGGGTGGGGGGGTGTCGTGGTGGTGGTCGTGGTGGTTGTGTGTCTGTGTGTGTGTGTGTGATGTTATTGAGTTTTATTCCAAAGTCACACTTAGTCCTCATAATCCATGGCAGCAGAATAGTCATTTCAAAGTTTCACAACTGGTAGCATCAATTACCGTACAATTGCAACCATTGTAATTTGCAGTTGTTCAAAGAGCAGTTTTAGAAGCATAGAAATTCACCACCAACAACCTATTGCAGCTATTTTTTCAGTGTTGATGGCTCCAAACAATTTTTACAGTGTATGAACTGTATCATGAACTGAATCTAGATCTCTCTTTCAATACAAAATGGAGTCTTCATGGATTTAGTTTTTTTATACCCACATAAGCTTATCTTTGAATTTTGACTAACTTTTTGAAGATCCCTTCAACATCTCTGATAAAAATGTGATTTCAGTTGGAGAAAGACATTCAGTGTTCTGGAAAAAAGTAGAGGAGGTGGTTTGGATGGAAGTTATGAGAGCAAAAGTAAGCCAGGCTGGATGGAATAGAGCTAGGTTCACTCAGTGAATATTTGTTAATACTTATGTGATGTTTATAAAAACTCAGAAGGAGTTTGTTTTAGAAATCTAGACTAAGGAAATTTAAATGGGTTACAAAAGCCATGTAATTTTTCTCTTTGCTTCTGAAATTTCTTGTATATAAGAAAAGTTTAATATGAAAATATAGTTGAAGAGGTTTTATTTTTGAATTGAGGTAAGATTCCTTTTCAGATATCACTTTTGTGTCATCACTAGAACCAAAATTGCATTGCTATCCTGACATTGGTCATTTTGTGAGAATACTGTATAATTCAAAAATATTGTACTCATAACCATGTTTTCCTTGACCATCTTTTCCTTGTTTATTCTTTCAATGTTCTAACAACTCATGAAAATGAAGTCATTGAGTTCAACTCATTATAATATCTAGTAATATGGGACTATTCAAAAAATAATCTGAATTCATTTAACTACTAATATTTTAACCAAAAGTTCCACAAATACAATACTTTATTTCAACATTGACAAACAGGTATTAGATATAATTATAAATATATTATAGCATATAATTTATATGACACATGCATTTGATTGGTCCACTTTTTAAAAATTATATTTTATGTTTCTTAAGGTATTTTCATTGAGATTCCTAGTTTATTCTTGTTTTTAATGTCAAAAGTTTTTGGGTAAGTTGGTCAAATTTTGTATAGCTCTTCATAGTCTGATTTTCCTAGTTGAATTTCCTTAATATTATTTAAAATATTTTTTATATTCTTTAACATTCTGTAAATCTTTAGGTAAATCTACAGGTTTGATTGGATTAAGATATAGATTATTTGGAGATACTGTATTATAGATGTTACTGAGAACTTAAATTTGGAGTCAAGTGATGTCTTTTGGTGTTATTAGCAGCCACTCACTAATTCTTGATTAATGAGTGTTAAAATACTATTCTAATATGCCACATCTCAATCTTTTCAAGTTTTTTTTGTTAATTTTCTGGGATATCACTGGGTATATAATTATATCTTTTTATTTTTATATTTTCAAATTAATACTTTGATTCCCTAACATCTCTGAGGTTGATTTTTCAGAATTATATTAACAGAGTTATCAATTCCATTTCTGGTTATAACTTTGCTTATTGATGGCCAAGTTTACCATTTATGGTCAGAGAAAGCTTCTTCATAGCTGATTCCAGTGTCATTTTGATCCTACTCTATGAATCTCAGAAAATGTCATAGCTTTCCGGTACAGAAGTTCACATTCTTCATTATATGTTTTTTGACCCAGATATATCACCAACTAACAAGGATAGAAATAATCAAAATCATGCAGTTTTCTAATTAGAGAAATGTGATCCAAGGAGGGGAACTGACACCAGTTGGAAAAAACAATATTATACTAATTACACTTGCAGTCCAGAATGTGAATGATATTTAAGAGGATTAAGAGGATGAAGACATTGAATTTGAATGCAGATGCTTTAATCTTGACTTGTTTAACGAAGACTTCAGGAGAGAGGTGAAGAGTGAATGTATTGATACATATAATTAAATTAAATACTTAATTAAAAGAATTTCAAGGGGGAAGATAGGAATATATTTTGATGATTATTCCAACTTTGATTCTCTTATATTTCACTTCAACCACCAGGGAAAGTTGTAGCTGTAAAGAGGAAATAATGGCGCTGTTAGGCTGTTCATGAATAATATACTTTATGTAATCTCTTTTTTTTTTTTTTTTGACAGGCAGAGTGGACAGTGAGAGAGAGAGACAGAGAGAAAGGTCTTCCTTTGCCGTTGGTTCACCCTCCAATGGCTGCCGCGGATGGCGCGCTGTGGCCGGCGCACCGCGCTCATCCGATGGCAGGAGCCAGGTGCTAGGTGCTTTTTCCTGGTCTCCCATGGGGTGCAGGGCCCAAGCACTTGGGCCATCCTCCACTGCACTCCTGGGCCACAGCAGAGGGCTGGCCTGGAAGAGGGGCAACCGGGACAGAATCCCGCTCCCCGCCCGGGACTAGAACCCGGTGTGCCAGCGCCGCAAGGTGGAGGATTAGCCTGTTGAGCCACGGCACCGGCCATGTAATCTCAAGTTATTGGTGTAAGAGGATAAAAGATACAGATTTGTTTTTACTAAACCTTTTAAGATATAGTCCAGGAGTGAAAGGTAAACTAATATGAAATATACAGAACAAAATTAGTAGGCAAGAAAAAGAATTTGATAAATTAAATTTAAAATAAATAGGTTCTTAGAGTCACTTCTTGATTCCGGAGAAACTTTTAAAATAGCACCATCACAAGCACACATAGATTGATATGTATAAAAATATAATTTTACAAGCCATAACAGTATTCATGTTTGAGACATTCATTTTCTCAATATCCATGTAATGTATTTAAATTACAGAAAATGTTTGCAATATACATAAACACATAAAATCATACCATGCAGTGGAATCTCATATTGTCTCCTTGGAGTATTATGCATTTTTGTACATATAATGAAACAAAAGTAGGGTATTCCTAAAGTTAGAATATTACAGTATATTATTTCTATTTATACATACCTTATTTGTATTTACTGAGTATCCATCGTCCATTGAATTTTTCTAACATTTCTAATTTTTCATGGTATTTCATCATACAGATGTGATGTAATTTATTCAGTTGTTTTGCTATTTAACAACTTCAAGCTATTTAATTTTTCATTATATTAAATATTAAATATATATGTAGTTAAATCTCTATACCAAACTTTTAAAATTATTTCTTCATGATATTTCTATAAATGGAGTCTCTAAAGTTTAAAAGGTGAGTTGAGGCATTGGTTTCTAAATATTTATAATAAGTCTGAAAAAATATTACATTATAGAGCTTGATGATGGCAATCAGAATAAAAAACACAAGTTATGTGAAAAATAATAATTAGATGAGTACTTTTTAAATAATACCAAGGAAAGTAACACTGTTTGGCCATCAGTATCCTGGAAAATCCTCACCATGTCCTAAATATTATTTAAAAAATGTAAAATATTTGTTTATGCGAGAGAGAGTGAGCGAGCGAGCCAGAGAGGGCATTGAAGTACATTTACAGATTCACACCATAAATGACTATAATGAAGTGATAGTTTTTTTTTTCTTTTTTTAAGATTTTATTTATTTGAGAAGTAGAGTTACAGAGTGAGAGACAAAGGTCTTCCATCCACTAGTCACTCCCCAAGTGGCCACAACTGCCTGAGCTGGGCAGATCCAAAGCCAAGAACAAGAAACTCCTTCCTGGTCTTTCCACGTGGGTGCAAAGGCCCAATCACTAGGACCATCTTCTACTGCTTCTTCAGGCTATTGTAGAGAGCAGGATTGGAAGAGGAGCAAGAGAGACTCAAACCAGAATCCATATGGGATGCTGGCACCATAGGCAGAGGATTAGCCTACTGCTCCACAGCACTGGCCCCAGGGATAGATATTTTGATTCTAAAAACTCTAAGAACCTCCTATTTTCAAAGTTCTCAATAATATACAGTCTCTGATTCTCAGAAAATCTTCATTTGAATTTGTTCTATTGAAGAGAACAACGAAAAAAAAAAAAAAAAACGATTAAAGGCCAAAGCCCAAGTGGGGTTAAATTTACAGGTCATCTCTATAGAACATCTATCTCTGTTTCTAGATCACAGAATCTCAGAATCAGCATTCAGACATTATAGCACAAGAAGCAAGGTCCATCTCCAAAATTATATAAAAATCATGCAGATTAATCTCTTATGTTTTATCAGAAATATATAAAATTTAATATTTTACTTTCTGTGGGCTATAATTAACATTTATATATATTCAAGTCAATTATAATAAACAGAAGCCTTCCATCAACTTTTCTGTTGCCCATGGTTTTATTTCTATCCAGGTTCTGTAGTGTCTTCCTATTTTTTCATCATAACTGATGCATTTTATTAACATTTCTCATTCTAATCTGATTTTTTTTTTTGACAGAGTGGACAGTGAGAGAGAGAGACAGAGAGAAAGGTCTTCATTTTCCGTTGGTTCACCCCTCAATGGCCCCTGTGGCCGGCGCACTGCGGCCGGTGCTCCACTCTGATCTGAAGCCAGGAGCCAGGTGCTTCTCCTGGTCTCCCATGCTGGTGCAGGGCCCAAGGACTTGGGCCATCCTCCACTGCCTTCCCGGGGCCACAGCAGAGAGCTGGACTAGAAGAGGAGCAACCTGGACAGAATCCGGCACCCCGACTGGGACTAGAACCGGGGGGTGCTGGTGCCACAGGCGGAGGATTAGCCTATTGAGCCACAGCACCAGCCATCTAATCTGATTTCTACACCCAATCCATTGACTTTAACTCCTCCTACTTTTGTTATATGGCAAACACTCCATTTGATAGCAATTGGATATTTTCATTCCTGTCATGCCTGACTCTTCTATAGTACAAGATACTTCTTATCAAGCACTTCCTCTCCCAACATCTAGAACCAAGCAGGTTTGTGCTGGCCTACTTTGGTAACCATAACAAAATACTATGCACTGGGTGGCTTACACAACACACATTTAAATCCTCTCAGTTCTGGAAATTAGATGCCTAAGATCAAGGTGCTGACAGTGTTGGTCTCCTTGCCAACAGCCACCTTCCTGCTGTGCCTTCATTAAGACTTTGTGTGTGTGCGTGGAGAAAGAATGCTATGCTCTATCTTGTCTTATAAGGATGTTCGTCCTACTGGATTACATCCTTACCCTTCTTATGCCCTCATTTAACCTTATTTACTTCCTTAAGGTCCCTCTCTCCAAATAGAGTATATTGGTGGTTAGGGACTGGACATGTAAATGTGACACATTGACACACTTTAGTCACGGCGTTTCTTAACTTACATGAGATCAAATTACTTCATTTCTGCTATCCATTCTGATTCTTCAGTTTTAATTTACAAAGTGTTAATGTTGTTTATGGTTCTTTCCTCAGAACTGTTCCTTTATATTCTTTGGCGTTTCATTTCTGTACTTGAAGTTAGTACTTAGATCCTATAGTCTGGATCTCTAGCCAAGGTAACTCCACAGATCTGCAGACTCGCTTAGCTGCGTGTAGAAAAAAGTATAGGTATATGAATGAAAAATACTATGTTCAGTTATCCAAAGCATAATTAGCTCATAAGCACAGATACATCTCCATTTATTTGTAGCTTTTTCCCTTTCCTTCATCAGTGTTTTATAGTTTCCAGTGCTCATATGTTTTAAATTCTTTTAAATTTATTGCTATGTATTTTGGGAAGGCTATTATACCTATTGCAGATGAGATTGTTCTCTTGACTTTGCTTATGAGTCTTATTGAACAGAAATATTGATCATTTTTTGTCTTGATATATTCTGAAACAGTGAATTTGTTTATAATGCTAGTAATTTTTAGTAATATTTAGAATTTTCCATATTTATGAACACATCTGTATACAAGAATTTAAATTTTTCCTTTCTGATACAAATACCTTTTATTTCTTTTGTCTACTCTCTGTTAGAACTTCCATTACTATGTTAAATGGAAGAATCAAAAGAAAGTATCTCTTTTTATTCTGAAAGAATGAGTATCTTTATCTTATTTTTGGACTTAAAGGAAAATTTTCACCATCGAATATGAAGTTAACAATGAGTTTGCCGCAAGTGGTCTATAGTGTAACAAATTATAATTTGCTGAGATTCTCTATCTTCAGCAGATATTTGCCAAATATTTTTCTGCATCTACTGATGTGCTTATATTGTTTTTTCTGTTCTGTAAATAGGGTATATCGCATTTATTGATGTGTGTCTTTTGAACCATCCTGTATGCCTGAATTATTTAATTAATATAGTTAAACTTTTCATACGTCTTAAAATGATCTACAACTTCACTGTAATTTTTATCAACATTCCTATGACTGTTTTCAAAGAAATGGGGACAAATAACTTAAAATGTGTATATAATCATAAAATACCTGAAATACCCAAAGCAATCTTGAGCAGGAACAATAAACCTGAAGGCATTGCATCACTTGACTCAAAATATGTTATAAAGCTTTGGGAACCAAAATATGATGATATTGCGATAAACACATAGACCAAGGTGGTACAGAACATAGCCTGGAAATAAACTCACTCCATAGCTAAATGATGTTCAACAGAGGTGTTAAGAATTTACATTGGAGAAAGGACAGTCTCTTTATTATTTTTAAGACTTTATTTAATATTTGAGAGGTAGACTTGCAGACAGTGTGATGGAGAGACAGAGAGAAAGGTCTTCATTCCGTTGGTTCACTTCACAAATGGCCGCAATGGCCGGAGCTGCACTGATCTGGAGCCAGGAGCTTCATCCTGGTCTCCCATGTGGGTTCAGGGTGCCAACCACTTGGATCATCCTTCACTGCCCTCCCAAGCCACAGCAGAGAGCTGGACTGGAAGAGGATCAGCCTGGATTAGAATCGGTGCCCATATGGATGCCAGTGTTGCAGACAGTGGATTAACCTACTGCACCACAGCACTGGCCCCAGGATAAAGGATAGTCTCTTTAAAAAATTATATTGGAAAAATTAGGTATTCACAGAGAGAAGAATGAAGGTAGCCCCATACCTTTTACCTTGTGTGTATGTGTGTGTGTGTGTGTGTGTGTGTGTGTATATATATATATATATATATATATATATAAATATATATATGTTTCTATATATATATATATATGTTTATACATATATAAGTTTTTATATATATAAAACTCAAAATGGATTAAAGAGCTAAATGTAAGACCAGAAACTATGAAAATACTAAAAGGGAATATAGGAACTTTAGAAATTTAGGGATATTAGAGTGGGCAAGATTTTTTTTTAAGACAAGACCCAAAAAGGACAAGAAATAAAAGCAAAATAGTTAATGGGATCCAATTAAACTAAAACCCTTTTACATAGGAAAGAATAATTAAAATTGTGAAAAGACCCCCTATAGAATAGAAGAAATTATTTATGACCCATGTATCTGGGAAGGAATTCATAAGAAAAAATATACAAGGAAATCAAGCAGCTCAATAACAAATAGTCCAATTAAAAAATATGGTCAAATGATCTGAATGAGTCTTCTCAAAAGAAGACATATAAATTTACCAACAGTTATATGAAAAAGTGCTCAAAATCACCAATCATGAGGGAAACACAAAGTAAGGTTGAAGTAAAATATGACATCTCTTGACAGAGTAGCTGTTATCAAAAAGATAAATGATAGCAAGTGATAGGATACATACAAAATAGAACTGAGCACTGTTGGTGGGAATGTTGATCAATACAGCAATTATATAAATGCTACTTCAGCACCAACATTTTGGCATGGGAGTAAAGCAACTGCCTGTGAAGCTGGGATCCCATATGGGTGTTGGTTCATGTCCAGCTGCTCTGCTTCCCATCCAGCTCCCTATCAGTGGTCTGGAAAAAGCAACAGAAGGTGGCCCAAGTACTTGGGCTTCTGCAACCCATGTGGGAGCCCTAGTTGAAGCTCCTATCTTCTCCCTTTCTCAGTGCTGGCCATTGTAGCCATCTGGGGAGTAAACCAGTTCATGGAAGAGCTCCCTCCCTCTCTCCTCCTCTCCTCCCCTTCTCTTTGAAATTAATAAATAATTTTTTTAAAAAAGCAAATAGTACCTCAAATAACTAAAATGACTGCAACCATATGATATAGCAACCCAAAGAAAATGAAATAATTTTTTCTGCTCATTATTTATAATAGTCAATATGGAAACCACATGTTTATCAGTGGATGAATGAATCAAAAATGTTGTATGCATTGGAATACTATTCAGTCTAAAAAAAATGAAATCTTGTCATTGATGGCAAAAGAGAATCTACAGAACCATAAGTTAAATAAACTAGGTACAAGGAAGCAAATAAGGCATGATTTAATTTGTATTTGGAATATAAAAGCATTGCACTCATAGATATACATAAAATACTAATGAGATATCTTTCCTTTCTCCCAAAAAACTCATAAACTTTAAAATAATTTAAAATTCTCTCATTTTACTTATAAAATGTATTCCAAATATTTTTGTATTATGAACAAGTTTGTCTCTGTGGTTTGTCAAATATATTTACTCCACCTGAAATACTATTGCTTCATTACCTGGACAATTTTACATGAGCCTTCAGCTCTCCATCTAATATTCAACATATTCTGGGAATAGCTCCTTGAATCTCTAGCGTGACGGTAATGATGTTAACCCATTGTATCACTTATTCTTTTTATTATAGTCTGTTGTAATTACTCTCTGAAAAGATGCACATGACCCAAAATGTAATTTTATTTTAATTGCAAGTTCGTTGATCACACACACAGATCAAGGGAATATGAAAATTAGTGTTACTTATATAATGAGCTTTTCTGGAAATAACAGATACCCTTCCCAAAAAAGTCCTATAATATCTTGGGAGACCAAGGAAGTTTATTTATAATTCATTAGTTGGGGTTAGAGGGTGTTTAGGGGTAATGGCTGTCACAGACAGAGTTTAGCATGGCTAGAAAGGTGGCAACAAAGGAGGGAACACCTGGGCTTCCTACTAGCTTGAGCAGATTCAGGGCTGGAGGGATAGACAGAGAGGGGTGTGGCTTGAAAGCTATCCACAGTTTAACATCAAAAATTGGAGTCAGGGGCTGGCACGGTGGTTCACTTGGTGAATCCTTCGCCTGCAGCGCCAGCATCCCATATGGGTGCCGGGTTCTAGTCCCTGTTGCTCCTCTTCCAGTCCAGCTCTCTGCTGTGGCCTGGGAGTGTAGTGGAGGATGGCCCAAATGCTTGGGCCCCTGCACCCGCCTGGGAGATCGGGAGTAAGCTCCTGGCTCCTGGCTTCTGATCGGCGCATCACCAGCTGTGGCGGCCATTTGGGGAGTGAACCAATGGAAGAAAGACCTTTCTCTATGTCTCTCTCTCTCTTACTGTCTGTAACTCTACCTGTCAAATAAATTATAAAAAAAGTGGAGTCAGATTCTTTATTACATAGTGTCAGGAGCTCCGCTGAGCTGGAAGAAAAGAGTGGAACTGCCAGCTGCCAGAACAGCTGATTAAAGCAAGTCAAAAATGAATTTAGTGATGCTATGAGCAAGAAGCTAAACCCAGAGACTGACTTTCCCTGCTTAATTTTCCCCAAGGAACAGCACCACTGGAGGATCAGGTGAATAAACAGATGTGGGGGTCATCTTAACTGTTAAATGAACCCTGAATGAAGGTTCAGGCAGGTTTGTTGACCCTGGGATTGGGGCCAAGGCAAGAAAGAATAGAGAAGTACTGAGTACTGGATACTGAGCTGGGAAAAGTAACTTTCCATTTTTCTCCTCCCCATAAACAGATCTCAGCAAAGGCAAATGAAAAATATCTCTGCCCAAAGCCTCAGAAAAAGATAACTGAATGTTCTGGGACTAGGAGTGCAGATGCATGAAAGAGTTGGGCAGCCAGGGGCCTTGAACATTTGATGGCCATGCTGTTGAGAGACTGTACCACACAGGCTGTGCACCAGGTTGTGTGGGGAGGACAGTGTCCTCCATTAGGCCTGATAGGTAAAGTCTGTGTTATTGCTTATGGCCAGGCATAAAAAAATCACATATAGCCCATTAACTGGATCTGCACTTCTCACATTCTCCTTACCATATAGAATCATATTCATATGCAAGCCACATCTCTTTTTTTATTTCTATTTTTTTTTGTATAAAGCTTTTATTTAAATAATATAAATTTCCAAAGTACAGCTTATGGATTTCAATGGCTTCCCTCCCCCCATAACTTCCCTCCCACCCGCTACCCTCCCTTTTCCCACTCCCTCTCCCCTTCCATTCACATCAAGATTCATTTTCAATTCTCTTTATATGCAGAAGATCAGTTTAGTACATATTACATAAAGATTTCAACAGTTTGCCCTCACATAGACACAAGTGAAAATATTGTTGGAGTACTAGTTATAGTATTAATTCACAATGTACAGCACATTAAGGACAGAGATCCTACATGTTTTTTTGTAAAGAATTGATTAATTATGCAATTTCCAATTTAACACCAAGTTATTTTTTATTTTCGATTATCTTTATATACAGAAGATCGATTCAGTATATACTATGTAAAGATTTCATTAGTTTGCACCCACACAGAAACACAAAGTGTAAAAATACTGTGTCAGTACTAGTTATAGCATTGCTTCCTATTGAGTAAGCCACATCTCTTCAAATGATTACTTTTAATAAACATATCTTAGTGTTCATAGTTACCTTAGTTTTGAAATGGTCTGATTTTATTCATTTTAGCTGATCTTTGTATTACTGGTCACATACTATTTAGAATTTAGAATTTGTCACTTTTAAATAATCTCTACTTAAAAATATATTTTGAAACCACAATGTTTATTTTTCTTAACACAGTGGCCAAACCATGTTTTTTGCAATAGTCATTAATATAGAATAGTCATAAAATGTTTCCTTTTCTAAAAAGGACAGAGTATTTTTAAATTCACAGGCTTTCAAATTGCCAACTTGAGGCTGAAGATAAATGCTGAGTTTAAGTCTCATAAGCCTCAATTTTATCATCTACAAATATACTTCATGAATTTATTACAAAGAAGAAATAAAACAAATTATGACAAGTGGCATATTCTTTGGGATTTACAGTTTACCAAAGAAATGACTAACAAATAACAGATGAGTCAGTTAATATGTGCACATTTTATATTTACCCAGATTCCGGAAACACTTAGTGATTATGAATACAGAATTCACAATGATGAGTCATGTAATTGGAAGGGGAGGCTATGATCTTTTTAAGGTTTAGATTCTCTGCTAAAAATATTAATCTTTACTATTTTAGGTTTATTTTTCTGCCATAGAGTTCTCTAAAAATTTCAAAACTGTGACAAAAGTACTGGTAACTTCATTTTGTGGTTTATGAGGGATTTTTTTCTCTGTATTCCTGTACCAAGAAGGAGATCCAATTCATATTTCATTTTACTAAAATATCTTTCTCACAAATCATTCATATCCTTAGTATATAATTTCTGCACCTGTTATCCAATCTGAGCTGCTCCCATTGTTTCTGTGTGATATGAACATCAGTCTTGAAGATAAATAAATAAATGGATTTGTAAAGGCTATAAGGATTATCTTCTACTTTTGTGTTTAATAATACACACTTATTTATAATTGTATGATGCGTTGAATTCGATTCAGTGAAAATATTTTCTCAGTGCTGAGTTGTTTTAATAACTAAATTTTAAAAATAATATATTCTGCCTTTAAAATCTAATGATAAGCTCAGAAGTTGGAATTTAGGTACATATTTAACCTTCTGTAATTTAATGGGCTAGATACTATAACATACAATATATATGTGTTGTGGAAACAAAGAGGGCAAAGCTATTAATTATTTCCTTATGGATTAGGGAACATTCTATTTATGAGAGCTCATATAATTGACATTATCCTTAAAGACTAGATAAACCTGTCCAAGAAGAAAATAATTGGAGAGAGTCATATAAGTCTACAGAACAGAAGCAAGAACATGAGAAATGACAGAGTTCTCAAAACTGCAAAATGATGCTGAATCTAGCCCAACCCCATGCATCCCTCCAACAGACTGTCCTCCAAAGTCTCAAAAATATAGCCAGGGTATGAAATTTCAAGAACACCTTATTTAACAGAATCAGGAGTTATAATGAATGGAAACTGAGATTTAACCATAAATCCCATAGCACTTATGAATATTATATTTAATAAAGTAATCATGGTGATTGTGAGCTCATTTAGCATTTGCCAAGATCATATAGTCTTTTAGTTGTATATCTGTATGGAAATTCTGGTATCCCTGTACATAAAACAATGGCTGTCAACAGCATTTCAGGGCCTCTCTTCAGTTGTTCAAAAGATCCATAAAGAAAGTAGCAAAATATTTATTCACAAGAAGCACACTGGTTTATTCTGTTTGAAAAAAGAAGATGCTCAGAAAATTTTTCTAAAAATTTTAAAATGTTCTTGTCACATATTGTATGCAGCCACACCCTGAATGAACATGAAGTATATATGCCTTGAAAAATGTACTGTAGTATGACTTATGCATATTTTCTCTTAATTAATATACCTACTGTTTTGACAAGCCATTCATGATATCCCAAAGAGTGGTGCTATTTCTATAAAAATATGATGCATGGCTATTCTCTGAAAAAAATAGTTTCCACATATCTGCTACATAGCATGTACCTATGACAGCTAAGTAAGAAATGTCAGTGAAACACTGAACAGAATTTAGTCTGCTTTTTCTTTCCCATTTGTCACAATTACTTATGGATTTACTATTTTGGGTTGAAATTTTTCTCTAACAGATTACTTCATAATTATTTACATTTTATAGAAGTTGGCATCTGGGTTCTTTTTATTTGACTACTCAGGACTTTGTAAATGCCTGGTAAGAGTACACATGGGTAGTCCCAGCCATGCTAAGCAATAATCCGACTAAATGGCATACGTAGCTGGAGCCGTGCTGAAGTTGACAACAGATCTAACATGATGAGTTTTTTCAACTGAGATGGACTCTTTGTGTTCTCTGACTTTAAGCTACAGTTATTTTGAAAGATATATTTCTTTCCTTGAGCTAAAAAGAACACTTTGTCTTAATTATACTTGACATTTCAAAGTTCATACCAAGAGATTTCTCTAGGGACAGAAACAAACCACTTGTCTCTTCCAGAGTAGGAGAGTGAAATAAGTAAACAGAATTTATGTTGTTATCATTCCATAGTGCAATTTCTCTGGTATTCATTTGTTTACATTTATTTTTTTCCCTAAGAGAAGCACTAGGTAAGTTGTAGCTTTATATCCTCCAAGATAATGAAAGTATTGATGAGAGAAATATTTTGGAAAATTTAGAATAAAATCACAAGTAGACAAAGCAGGGGCTGGCCTTGTGGCATAGTGGTGCCGACATCCCATATGGGCATTGGTTCAAGTCCCGGATACTCCACTTCAGTCCAGCTCTCTGCTGTGGCCTGGGAGAGCAGCAGAGAATAACCTGAGTCTTTGGGCCCCTGCACCCACATGAGAGACCCAGAGGAAGCTCCTGGCTCCTGGCTTCAGATCAGTGCAGCTCATGTCATTGTGGCCATCTGGGGAATGAACTAGCAGATTGAAGACCCTCTCTCTTCCCCTCCTTTCTTCCCTTCCTCCCTCCCTTTCTCTCTCCCTCCCTCCCTCCCGCTCCTCTCTCTCCTTCTGCCTCTCTCTATCTCTACCTTTCAAATAAAATAAATCTTAAAAAAATAAACCAAGTAGACAACGCAGTATATTACATGTCTCTGATTGTTCTAAATGTTCAAACAGAGAAGTAAATTTTCTCTGACAATGTAAAATAAAATAACACATGTTAGGAGATTGCCAATTTCAAGCTTTAATTTCTTAAAATCACTAGAAATTAATAGACTTCAATTCTCCCTGATTTAATTTTGTCTTTATATATAATCATTTCCTTTGGATATATGATATGTTTCAAGATCCATGTTTTCTCTCTGATAACATAAAAATATAATGTATAAGTATTCATATTGCTTTTTCCATGAAAGTATATAAATATAAAAGGCAGTCTAGCAAAAACTAATGTAATATAAATAAAATATACTAATCTAATAAAATATAGTATGTATTTTAAAAAATCTAATATATTTTTAAAGATTTATTTATCTGTTTGAATGGCAGAGAGAGAGAAAAAGAGATATCTTCCATCCATTGGTTCACTCCCCAAATGACCACAATGGCTAGGGCTTGGCCAGATCGATCCAGGAGCCTGGAACTTCAACTAGGTCTCTCATGTGGGTGCAGGGGCCCAAGTACTTGTGCCATCTTCTGCTGCTTTTCCAGGTGAATTAGCAGAGAGCTGGGTTGGAAGGGGATCAGCCAGGACTCAAACCAGCATACAGATGGAATGCTGGCATCGCAGCTGGTGGCTTTACCTGCTATGTCACAACACTGGCCCTGGAACTTTTTTTTTTTAACATTAAGAAATGGTGGGAAAGAGAAAAACTGGATATCATCCTCTATTTCACTCTACCAGCAAAGTGGGTGGGCTGGGCATGGGTCTAGAGCCAATATCTGAGGACTCAATCCAAGCTTCCCATATGGTAACAAGTACCCAATTAGTTGAGTCATCAGTTACTGCATCCCATGGCCTATAGTAGTAGACAGTTGGAATCTGGAACATAGCTAGGGCTCAAAATCAGGCATTCTGATATGGCATGCAAATGTTTTTTAAAGATTTATTTATTATTTATTTGAAAGTCAGAATTACACCAAGAAGGAGAAGCAGGGACAGAGAGAGAGAAAGAGAGGGAGGGAGGGAGAGAGGTCTTCCATCCACTGGTTCACTCCCCAATGGCCAGAGCAGTGCAAATTGGAAACCAGAAATCAGGAGCTTCTTCTGGATCTCCACGTGGGGGCAGAGGCCCAAAGACTTGGGTCATCTTCCACTGCTTTCCAGGCCATAGTAGACAGCTGGATTGGAAATGGAGCAGCCTGGTCTTGAACCCGTGCTTATATGGAATGCTGGCACTGCAAGTGGCAGCTTTACCCACAATGCAACAGCACCAGGCCTCAAATCTTTGTTTAAATTTATTAAAAGCAATAAATTAGCATTCAACTTATATGCAAAACTATTGACTTTTGTGTCATGTAGTCATTCTCTTCCCAAACTATTGGAAGTGTACTCCAATTGCTTTAACTTAGACATTCTAAATGACTGTCTACTTACTATTCTTTCACTTGGAGATATTATAATGGAAATGTAGTCAGCTGAGACAAGATGGGATATTTGTAAATGACACATAAGATAAATGACTTGTAACCAGATATAACAAATTCTTCAAGTAAAACAGTAAGAAATGAGTCAGAGTAGGCGTTTTTTTAAAGAAAACAAAACTTGAAACTTAGTACATATGATGACAATGAACTATATTTAGAGTAGGCACTTAGTGTAGTGGTTAAGTAACTGCTTGGGTCACCTGTATCCCATGTCAGAGTACTTGGGTTCAAGTCCAGACTACTCCACTTCTAGTCTTTCTTCTTGCCAGTGTGCACAATTGAAGTAGAAAGTCATGGCTCAAATACTTGAGTCTATACCACCCACATGGGAGAACAGAGTAGAGTTCCAGTTTCCAGACTACAGCCTGGCCCACCCCTTGCTATTGAGGGTATTTGAGGAGTGAAATAGCAGATGGAAGATATCTCTGTTTAGCTTTATGCATTTCTAGTAAAATGAGAATTAATAAACATTTTTAAAAGTAAATGAGAAAATTCTGAACATAATTATCATTAAGATGTAGTCCTTAAAGTTATTATGACATAGTACTATATACAACATAGTACTACATACCCTTTAGAATGGCTATACTAATACATACTGATAATACTAAGTATGATAAAAATAATTGGTAAGTGGGCTTGTCTTACATTGTTGGATATACAAACGATAAAAAAATTTCTAAGTGGGCAGTTTCATATAAAAACTAACTACACCTACCATATAGATTAGCAGTCACAAATCTGGCTGTTTTTATCTAGAGAACGGAAAACTTAAGTCTGCATAACAACCTGTGAGCAAATGTTTATAGCAGTTTTAAGTTTAGATTCCAAAGAAGGAGCCCAGATCAGGTATCTTTTAGTGAGTGAATAACGGGTTGGTATATAATACATCTGTTGTCCAACTATACCATGGAATGATAGGAAAGGAAAATAAGCTTATCTCAGAAGAGTAAAATTCTATGATTCAGGTTATCATTTTTATGATTCCTTCGTAATAAAAGGTTACAGTGCTTAAAAACAGAGCAGTCAGTTCTAGGATTTGCGGTTAACAGGGTGCCTTTCAAGAAGTAGTTTGACATTTCATTTGGAAGAGAAGATACTGTAATCTTTAGGTGATGCTAGTAATACATATCTAAATATGGAGAGAAATTCCATAGAACTATATATCATAAAATGAATATATGTAAAAATTGATGAAATCTACATGATGAATAAAATTTAGTTAGTAATGTTAGACTATTGCTAATCAGTTGATGGCAGAGGTAGACCTACACCGCATTCTGGGCTTCTGGCTTTGGGCTGGCCCAGACTTAGTTGTTGAACATTTGAAGAGTGAAGCAACATGCAGAAGTTTCTCTCTCTCTCTCTCTCTCTCTCTCTCTCTCTCTCTCTCTCTGTGTGTGTGTGTGTGTGTGTATTTGTTTCTGTCTACCTTTCAATAAATAATTTTGATACAAAAATTGCCATTCTTGGGTGAAGCTGGATAATGGTACAAGAGTACATTCTTCATTAAGTTTTCTTCATGATTCTAAATATATTATAATTAAAAAGTCAAAACTAAGTGTGGTTTAGCAGTTGAGATGATAATTCAGGTGCCTATATCCCATGCCAGTTGTGTCTCTGTTCTTCTCCTAGCTTCATTCAGCCGTCTAGCTTTCTCCTAATGCACACTCTGAGAGCAGCAGTTGAGGGCTCAACTAGCTGGATACCTACCACTGACTTGAGAAACCTGGATTGAGTTCCAGCCCTCAGATTTGGCTCCCTAGCCTGGAGGTGTTGGAGTAGGAGATAGAATAAAACAGCAGAAAGGAGCTTACTATCTCTTTCTCTCCACCTCTGAAATATATATATATATATATATATATATATGTATATATATATAATTTTTAAAAGGTATAGCACAAATAGTTTAAACATAAAACTATATTTAGAATATTAAATATAATTATTGTGTTATGTGAATAACAAAGTCTTCATCAATGTCATTTTACTGCAAATTATTTTTGTTTTCTCTTGCCATATTTTAGCTTCCTTGTACATTTTATAACTTTTGACTGTATACATAACCCATAAAACGATTATTATCAGAATATCCTGAGACTTGTTTTGAAATGATATTTGCTTTATTTGAAGATTTGTATGAACTAGGTAGTGAAGATTAGAATGAATATCTTTATAAGGACAAGTTTAAGATAATAAATTTACAGCAATTCTTGTTGCAGATTGTGCAAAAATTTGAGACAGTCTGCTTTGCTTTCAGTCAGATTATTTTAAGTTTGGTCTCACTAAAACTTATGTCATTCAAGGATCAAATTTATAGGAAGAAAAGGCACCTTCTTAGCCTTCATGTTTCTAGAGACGACCTGAGCTGGCTCCCTTGATTCTCAAGTCTGATCCGAAGCATCTGGCTAGTGCACGGCACCAGCCCAGGCTGCTCTAGGTACGGCACACTTTCCTGTGTGCTGCTCAGTGTCCCGTTCGCTCTCCCTAAACAGGTTCTCAAAGCCAGCTCTAAAAACAGGTGGTGGACACCAGGCCCCACTGGCCCCTCTTTCTTGCCCAGTTGGTCCATGAATCCCACTGGTGTGGTGGAACTCATCTGATGGCGTATGTGTCTGCTCCAAATAAAGGTGGTTGCTGCCTCCCCCCAAAAAAAATTATAGGAAGAGTGTACTATTCATATTAAATTAATAATCATGACTAATTCCTAGACCATACTTCCTTTCCTTTATTTCAGAGAGGAAGATATCAAAACTGTAGATTCAGTGTTCAGTTTTTCTCTTAGGGTAATGTCTGTGTCTAGGGTTCTGGTAACCCTTGGTAGTCATGCTTTTCCTAAATTCTTTACTTTGTACTGGCAAAGCACTAAGAAAACTATAAACAAAGAGATGCTGATTTTGTTACGTGAAATACTTTTAATTGTATTAGCAGTTGAATTCCTAGAATCTTTTAGTTAAGTAAAATGAAGAAGATCATATCTTATGTACTTACAGAATTTTACTTACATTTACATTTACTTACAGAATTTTCTATTACGTTTGAAAAATAGTTTTCATGGGAAAAAAACATTGACAGAAACAATAATAGTAATTTAAATCTGTATACAGAAAATAAACGAAAAATAGCACATTTACAATAGCCTATAAAGTAGACCAATCTATCCTGTATATTTGAGTGACTTAAATAGCAGTTGTATTATCTTACTTGTCATATTCAACAGCTCAATTATTTTATGTCATTCTCAATGAACCGCTCTTGTGAGCAAAGCCCAGTGTATATTTAAAAAATAAATACAAGGGAGAAAACGCTGAAGGACAACCTTCTCCAAGTGTAACATTTTTTGTTTATAAAAATTAACTTGGTTTTATTCAGTTAGATACTGTGTCTGAAGTCAGCCTGGTGCATTTGAATTCTAACCTGTTTGGAGCCTTCAAGCTCTCTTAACCTCAAATAATGAGAGATGTTATCAGATTCAGTTGGTGTGAAATGAATAAAATGTGGAGTGGTATCTCCAGCTTTGAAAGGTCCTTGTCTCAAGATAACCAGGAAACAGGTATTTACCAGTATGAGAGATTTAAACTTTAATACTAATAAAAACTAGAGGCCAATTTAAAATCTTCATCCACTATTCAGTAAAAATGCTATTACACTAACAGAAGAAAAAAGGTCTTTCAAATGCCATTGAGTCATGCTAAGCAAACATTTTTAGAGTTTATCTTTCTAAAATTATTTGCTTCCCTCTAAAACTAAATTGACTTATTAACCTTCTTGCCTCTAAAAATATCCTACACAAAATAAATTCTAAGTCCCTATAAATGTACACAAGTGAACACACTCAGATATTATAGATAGAAGTTTTATAATTTTGGATTCCATCAATATTCTTATGAATTAAAATTGAATTATTGTAAGCCTGTTCTTAGGATTTGCGTGTTACTTAACTATAACTTAAATTCTTTGATTGTCACTTGGAAATACATATCACAACTTCAAAGAAAAGTGAGTATCTCTTGAAGAACTCAAATATTTCACAAAAATCAGACATATAAGTGGTTAAAAAACATGGTTTCAATTCACACAATCATAAATTACTATTTATTCTTCAGTGAATCATGGGAATTGAATTCATATAAAAATGTGAAATAAACAACTTTTTCTTTAATCCAATCAGTTTATCTGGTACCCCCATGCTGATTTAATCCCAAATAAAGACATGTTGAAATACTATAATATTATTTACTTAAACACTATTTTTATAGTTTTTCTAACGTCATCAGTGAGTTTTAGACATCAACATTCAGCCGCTCCTTCATACATCTATATAGATTAGATATACAATTAAGGACAACATGTATTAGCCTATTGTTCCTTACTAATTTATGTTTTAGAAGTCAGGACAGATGAAATTTAACATGCATATATTATATGTGTTTTTTAATTTCAGGTTTTAGAAATAAGACCCATGCTAGCTTGGCAATTCATGGTGTATTTACAAAATGCAAGCTCTCTATCAAATGTACATGTTTTGCTGGGAAAATAAATAAAATGAACATGGAGTCTCTATAAATAAACATCTACTTGGGTATATTTCGGTGTAGTACACTCCATAACAAGCTTATTCCCCCAAAACTGCCTACCTTCCAAATTAAGAACTTTTAAGCTATGTTAATCACCTTATGCTGTTTTACGTTTATGTTTCTTTCTCATTTCACATCATCTCAGCCAAGCCTTAAGAATTTACAATTCTCTAATTGTTCGGGGCTTAATCAGAATCATCTGGAACACTTGGTGATAGAATTTGCTGTAATAATTGCGTTAACCTCTGTGGTTATTCACATACAACAGTTGCATGTGTCAGATGTTCCACACTCAACCATCTTTTTTAATTATTTTTTAATTTTGAGAGAGAGAGAAAGAATGAATGAACTGGATTTGTTGTTAACTTCCCAAATGACGGAAACAGCCAGGACAGGCCCAGGCCAAAGCCAGGGACCTGAAATTCCATTTTGGCCTTCCAGGTGGTTGGCAGGAACCCAAGTACTTGAACCATCATCTTGACACCCCCAACTTCAGAGTGTGAATTAATAGGAAACTGGATAGGAATTGAAGGGCCAGGACCCAAAACAGGTACTCACATGGGCTGTGGATGTTTCAATTAGTTACTTAACTGCTGTGCCAAACACTGATTTCTATTAGTTCTGTTTGAAGTATCCCATCTTATCATTGTCCTAATATCCCCTACTCCATCATGCTTTCATTTTTGTCCACAATTAATGTTTAAATTAATCTGTACTAATTTTCTGTATATTAATTGTATAAAACTGTTTATTTTTTTTGTTTTCATATATGTTAGTGTCTTTAGGTTATCAATTTCTAGCTAGAAGAATATTTTAGACTGTATTTTTTGATAGTCATGTGGTTGGCAGGGAAATCTTTGGGTGAACAATGATTGCTGTTGATACACATCCTAAAAATAACAGGATGAAAAAATGTGTTGGTGCATCCTTTAGGAATTTTTCATATATATGTCAAAGTTTCTTCAAAAAATGTTTGAATTAAATATCTGAAATTATGTTTAATATCATCATTTGGGTCTTTGAACTTAACAGTATGAAATGATTGATATAGCATTTGCCTCCAGTATTCAGTGAATTGCACTTTGTTTTTGCAGTAATATAGAAAGAAGCAAAAGAGATATCTTATATATCTTTCTATTAAAGTCATTGATCTTTATCCAGTATTCAATACTGCTACCCTGTTATTCTTCAAGTCCTGAATATAAATGAATCCTGTGTTTGTTTTCTTATTCTTTATTATTTACAGTGCTAAAAACTTACCAAAAGTAAGTTTGCTTTTTTAGCATTTACAATACTAAAAACTTACCCATAAAAGGTATATTAATAATCCGTGCATGTGTTAGGGAAGTCATAAACCTTCTCCAATGCAGTGAGATAAATGAGTTCTGTAAGAAGGAGAAAGCAGACACAGCGTGTCAACAACTGAGGATATTAACGTTGTCTTATCTGCCTTTTCCCATTGACATGACTTAGGTTGAAGCTGAAGCCTGAGTTGTGTGCATTCCCAGTTAAAATATTTTGCTTTTCAAAGTAGAATGCTACAATGTATGCTTATATTACAAAGTTAAGACAATGAGATGTCTGAAACAGCAATCTGAGAAGGTAGTTTCTTTAAGGTTATAAAAAATACATTTTTCGAAGATTTTAGTTATTTGAAAGGCAGAGTTAGAAGGGGTAGGGGTTCACTCCACCAAAGGCCACAAAGGCCACGCTGGGCCAGCTGAAAGCCAGGAGTTTCTTCCAGGTCTCTCATGCTGGTGGCAGGGGTGCTAGGACCTGGTTCATCTCCCACTGCTTTCCAGGTGCATTACCAGGGAGCTGGATTGGAAGTGGAACAACTGGGAGTTTGAACTAGTGCTCATATGGGATGCCAGAGCTGCAGGTGGAGGTTTTACTTGCTGTGCCACAGCACCGGCCCCTTAATGTACATTTACTTTTATTTTTTTAAGATTTTTTATTTATTTGAAAGAGTTACAGAGGGAGAGAGAAATGGTGAGAAAGAGAGATGTTCCATCCACTGGTTCCCTCTCAAAATGCCTACAATGGCCTGAGCTGGGCCAGTCAGGGCCCAGGGGCTTCTTCCAGGTCTCCCACATGGGTGCAGGGGCCATTTTCTGATGCTTTTCCAGGCACATTAGCAAGGAGCTGGATTGGATGACAAGCAGTCAGTTCTCAAACTGATGCCGATATGGGATGATGGCATCACATCACTGGCCCCTACAATAAATTCTCAAAAAATCAATTATTAGAAGTTTTTAGAAAATGATATACTGTGTTTAGGTCCTTTCAACTTGCCTTATGTTTATAGAAATATCAGCTTGGCTTATGCTTTTAGAAACTTCAAAGTAATATAGTTTAAGAATACTGATTTTAAAGCATTTAAAATGCTATTTAAAGTATTATATGTAATATACAGGTGTTTTTTTAAAATCAGAAGTTCTATTTAAAAACACAGTAAATGGGCTTGAAATTTGTTGTAGCCTTTATTATAAACAATTGAAGAACTCTAATAAATACCCACAGCTCCCCAGATACTTGGAAAGTGCCATTACATTTCAATATTAGAGTCATTGAAGAATGCAGTCAGTCTCTGTATTGCGTGTCTTACCAATTCACTACAAGGTGAATTGCACAAAACTTTACAGGCTTTAATATACTAATTTATATATCAATAAAGGGTGATACAGTTGTTTAATATAGTTTCATTAACATGCATTATTAGCTCTGAGAATTCCTCAAAGCCCATTCCATATTTTAAAACAAATTTGGAATATAAATCAGAAGAACTGGGCATTGGTTGGGAATTTTATCTTTATAGATCTGAATGTGAATTACCTTGATACGTGGTCTTCTGTGTCTCCTGTTTCATGAGAAGTGGCCCCTATTTACAGCTGGTGAACTTTTCAATCTAATTCCTCCTGCACAAAGTTAGGAAGCATGCAGGATTTTTTTTCGCCTTTTATTTGCCTCTCCCTCTTCTATTTCATTTTTAGCTCACAGTGCTTGAAAACTTTTTGGTCTTCCTATAAATGTCACTAGGATCAGGTCATGAGACCAAAGCCAGAGGTGAGAATCTTTGAGACTAGAATGTATTTTTCTTGGATTAAATGATCTTGAGCTATTATATGAGGCACATTCTTATTTCTGAAATCTCAAAACATATCTTATTAGAATATTATCAGTTTTCAAAAGATGTATTTACTTTACAGACAAAGTGACAAGAGAGAGCCAGAAAGGTAGAAACAGAGAGAAATATTCCATCTTCTGGTTCACTCCCTAAATGGCCATAATGGCGTGGGATGGGCCAAGTTGAAGCCAGGCACCTGGAACTCCATCTGGGTCTCCCACATCAGTGGCAGGGACCCAGTTCTTTGATGATCCAAGGTACCAGGAGTTTGTACTAAGTCATGCCTGTAATTCACTTCTAGATGTCAATGAGGGCACTAGGCACTAGGCTCACTGAATGGCTGATCTGCAGGAGTCCAGATGAAATCATCCCCTCATCTGCAGCCTTAGAGGGAAATGACTATGATAGTTTGAGTCAGTTTCTGTAAGAGACTTCTGATCTGTCAGTTCAAAACAGAGTAACTATGTTATAAGTAGTCAAGTTGAAAGTGCTGTGTTTTTGTTGTTGTTGTTGTTTGTTTGCTTGTTTGTTTTGTTTTTTTATGACCTAAACTCAGGAACATCCCCAAATCAATTCCATTGCACTCTGTCATTCAAGCAAGTCACTAATACCAGCCCAGATTCAACTGTCAATGACTTAAACTTTATTTCTCAGTGGAAGTGATAGTATAGGATTTGTGTCATCTTTCATCTGCTATAAAAACCATCCCAGCAAATGTTAGATTTTACAGAATATTTTATATAATATGTGATATTTCAAAACCTTGATTGTAATTCATCACTGATATCATAAATGCCCCCAGGTGGTTATTTTGCAATCCATAAAACACATCATATTAATTTAATATAGTTTCTAGAAATTCTTTTGTCATGTAGGTTAGGAAGTATGCAGTGAAGAACTACACAATGGTGAGATAGCCTTTTATCATGATACTCTATTTCTATATAAAGCTGTGCTCCCACCATTGATAGAGGTAATAGTTTTTGTTATTGATACAATAATGTATATCCTAGCAATACATGATACTTTTATAATGTCATTTACAATGACAATCAGTAATGTGCATATAAGAGAGAAAAAGGTTTTTGTTTTTATTTTTGATTGTGTTTCTTTTTGTTTTTCTTGGTAAAAAGTCGAAACTCAGCAGCACATTAGCAAAAAATCACATTTTCATGAAAGCATAGCATATATATATTTATATGATATCTACATATAAAGTGAATGTGACAAAAAGTTAAGCATTGTTAGATTTTAAAAGTAAAATGCTTACCTAAAAATAAAATATTTTCAAAGTTGTATTCAGTAAGATGAAATAGGCTTACTGTTTAATATCTATATTACTGATAATATGAATTTTTGCACTTTTATACTAAATTTACATTCATTCATCTATGTTGCATATATAAATTTTCCTTAAATGTTCTCATTTATCATTTGAATTACATATATTCAACTTTCATTAGACACTACCAATTCAGTAAAATAGAATTTAATGAATTTTTAAATTGTGTTATTTGAACTTTAATTTATTAAATATATTCATCATAGTTTTTAAAGAATCTGTATTTCTGGATATCTGACCATACTAACATTTTCAAACTTTCTTCCATATACCTTTTGAGAAAAATGATATGTCCTTTTATGAAACTTAATGTACATGATAGATTTTTTGTTTCTGTTGCAATATGTGAGGTAAAACTGAGTATAAAAATGGCAATAAGTAAAATTCCTACTTAATTTCTGAAATTATTATTCTAGTTATGTCTATGCAAATCTCACCTACAGGTTTGCAAAAGAAAAAAATCTGTAGATTTAAAGTTCTGTGTGTAATCCAGACATGGTCCTGTGATAGCGAGAACACAAAGATTTTGTGGGGTGGAGCTCTAATATTGATGAAGTTTTTCAACTTCAAGTGATAGCCTACACATAAATCAAGGTCAGGGACTGACATTGTAGCATAGCAAGCGAAATCGGTATCCCATATGGGTGCCGGTTCATATCCCGGCTGCTCCACCTTTGATCCAGCCCCCTGCTAATGGCCTGGGGAAAGTAGTGGAAGGTGGAACAAGCATTTGGGTCCCTACCATCCACATGGGAGACCTGGATGAAGCTCCTGGTTTCAGCCTGATCTAGTGCTGGCCATTGTGGCCATCTGGATAGTAAACTACTAGATGGAAGATCTCTCTCACTGTTTCTCCCTTTCTCTCTGTACCTCTGACTTTGAAAATAAATAAGTAAATATTTTTTTTAAGACTAGATCAGTGAGCAGCCCATTGTTTCTTATTATTTCTTTATTGTGCGATTAGAGTTACACTCATGATCTTTGACAATCTTTTTAAACTCTCTGTTTTCAAGACTAATGGTAAGAATGTGTTGAGTATCTAAGTGACCAGCTTCCTCTAGATTTACCCTCGAGTCTGTTTTTTAGTCAATCCCAATGTTCCTACTGGGAACATCTTCTAAGGGAACTTTGCATTTAGGTCACCTACCACAGGGATCATCAGTAGGTGGCTATCTTTTACTCCAGGTATAGTACAAAATATTAAGTGATTAACTTTCGTGCCTCTGACACAAGAGTCATCCATTTTCACATGAACTGATTTATGTCTAATTCTCTGACACAGCAAAGTAAATTGGATCAAGCAGATTCTCCTTGTGAACTTCAATTGAAAACTACGGAGAATTTTAATGAATTTCATGAATCATAAGCAATGTACAATGTGTAAGATAATAAATGAAGTACTAACACATTTTGAGGGTAAAATCCTTTGTCCCACTAACTATATAGCCTATAGATTGTTATGTATTAATATGGCTAATGAAAATGTGTTATATTTTCCAAAATAAAAAACTTAGCAAACAAGCCATCTATACATTTTTAAAAGAATTATTTTTAAGTGATCACAGGAAAACTAATGAATCAAGTGAAATTAAAGCTTTAAGAATGGGGAAATCTGTGGTATAAACATATATAAACACTCATTTAAAAGTGATTCACAGTGTTTTCATGATTGAAAAATAGCTGAAATCAAACTTAAAAATATTTAGAGATATATCTATGCCATTTCTCATATCTATACACTTAACATTCTCTCAAAAGTTTTGTTATTAATGGAATCAAGAAGTCTACTACATCCATTATTTTATGGATGTATTAAAAGGGTTGGTAGTGAAAAAAGGTACTAAATTAAAAAGCAAAAAGCAGCTCTATGTACTGAAATAAAGTAATTCTCTCTCCATTCATTAAGGAAAAAAACACGTGGTATAAAATTTGATATATAAATGTTCCACGTATGTACATGCTATATATGGAACAGGTTTTGGGTTCCCTAAATTCATGGAGACTTTTATGCACCAAAGTCTTGAATGAACATTTAATGGGTTCACATTAATCATCAATGGATTAAGATGGATGTTTGATCTAATGATAGTGGTTAGGAAGTGGGCCCATTGGATGTCTTTAGGTGATTGGGAGCTTACCTTGGGAGCATAATTCTTGAGGGAGTATTCTTTATTTAAGCCAGATGTGGCCTAGCTTCCTTCTTTGCCTTGTGGCTCATAGTGGAATCATTCTTCTGCACATGCTCCACCATTGCCAGCCTCTTGCAGATTCTATCGTAGGACAGCTGCCCAGTTTTCTGCTGTGACATCGAAACTATAAGCCAGAATAAACTTTTTCCTTTCAAAGAAAGTCCTCTTGCATGTTTTAAAGTGATGGAAAGCTGACTAATACTGTACGTCACTTGTCTCTGAAAGGACATACAATATATCCATGGGTACAGGAAATTGAATACCTATGGGGAGAGACAGGTTATTTCAGTTTAAGTCTATTGAGAAGCAGCTGATTACCTGAGACTATCACAGAGATTTAGAAAGGAATGCAGAAGTCTTTCTTTATATGCTGTTTCCATTTCTAGAGTTTCAGTCAGCCACTGTCAGAAAATACTAACTATAGATAAAAAAAAATTCATGCATTTTGAGTCATGTGGCTTTCTGAGTAGCATGATGAAATTTCACACTGTCCAACTCATTCTTCCTAGGAAGTGACTCATTCATTTGTCCAGTGTATCCATTCTGCATATACTATATGCAGTGTACTTGAGTCATCTTGACTGTCACGGTAGCACAGAGCATGTGTTCAAGTTACCCTGAAGCTGGAGACTAAAAATATGTTATAATACCTATGTGATTCACCTCATTTCATCACATCATGGCATGTGTCATCTCACATCGTCACAAAAGGAGAAAAATACAATGCAAAAAATACTTTGGGAGGCCAACAGAGTGAATGGTGACATTCATATAAAATATATTTCAATATAGTATAACTGTGTTATTTAAATTTTATTGCTATTAATCTCCTTTTCTAAATAAATTTTCTGGTAGGTATGTATGTGTAAGAACAAATAGAGCTCAGTAGTAGCTGTGGTTTCCGGTGTGCACATGGGGTCTTGGAACATATCCCCCATGGAGAAAGGTGACTACTGTGTCCGTGAAGGAGAAGGGGAAGGGAGCAGTAGAAGACATGGAGAGGCTTTGGGCTCCATGAAGATCTTACTCCTTTGCAGGAGACAGGGGGAGGGAGGATTGGGCAAGAAGAGTTTCAGACTGCAGTTCTGTTCTGTCAAGCTAATAGGGAGTTCATAAGCTATGGTTTCTTTTTAGAATACTCCAGTTTCTCACAGGAGTGAGCCTGAATTAGGAGCTTTCTCATTTTCAGTCACTGACTGGGACAACCTGTGGGAAGTGGAGCTTCAACAGGAATGTGATTGTGGATTTAGATGGGCAGTGGCCAGGGTCATAGTCTGCTGAGATGTTCCAATAGTATGGTCACCACGTAGGTGTGCAAGTGAAGTAACCATAGATAACACCAGAAGAAAAATAAATACTACATATGTTTAAATCAGACTGATAGCAAGTGAAGTAACCATAGGTAACACCAGAAGAAAAATAAATATTACATATGTTTAAATCAGACTGATATTTATCAATGAATTACAGTATATTTGGAAATAGACTACAGGTTGAGTATCACTTATCTGAAATGGTTGGGCCTGGAAAATTTTGATTTGGGATTTTTTTTTCCAGATTTGGGAATATTTCCATATAAGTAACATAGTATGTGTCTTGGGGATGTGATGCAAGTCTACACACAAAATTCACACCTTACACACATAGCCTGAAGCTAATTTCATACAATATTTTTAGTGTATTTGTATTTTGACTGCAATCCCTCACATGAGGTTAGATGTGGAGTTTCTCACGGTGTCTTGTGGGAGTCCAAAAGTTTCATGCTTTGGAGAATTTAGAGTTTAGAATTTCTAGATTAAGAATGCTCAACCTATACAGCTAAAACTTGCTTCTAAAAGTTTGTTTTAAAACACACTTTAAATAGGGAGGGTATTTCTGAAATCTATGAAATTTAAAAGAAAATAGGGGCAGGCAGTTAAGATGCCCAGATCCCATATCAGAATACCTGGGTTTGATTTGTGGCTCTTACTTCCAACTCCAGTTCTCCACTATTTGGATCCTGGGAAGCAACATTGATAACACAAGTGATTGGGATTTTGTACCAAAATGGAAGACCTGGATTGAGTTCTCAGTTTTGGCCCTCTGGCCTTGAAGGCATTTGAGAATGAAGCAGCAGATAAGAACTCTTTGTGTGCCTGTCTCTGTTTCTTGCCTATCAAATGAAATTTTTTTTAAAGAATATAATTATCTGTATCAAAAGAAAGCCATGTGACTACATGACAGTGCTTGAACCATGAACAGACAAGCAAATTCATTTAAAATTATACTTCTTTGCTTAAAAATTGTGTTTCAACATACATAACATTAAATTTACAGTTTACCATTTTTATGTGTGCATTTTAGTGGCATTACTTACATTTGTGTTATTTTCATGCATTACCACCATCTGTTTCCATAACTGTTTGATCATCCCAAACTAAAACTCGGGGCTTTGAAACATAAATTCCCCATTAGGCCTTTACCTCAACTTCTTTTCAACTCTATTGTATTTTCAGTTTCTGTAAGTTGAGTATTCCAGGAACTGCATGTAAATGAAATCCAACAATATCTGGATAATTGATAAGCTTATTGAGAATCCTTGAACATCATGCACTGTTTTGAACATGACACTTTTTGAAATGACTCCTTTCATTTGGCTTTCAAGTTTCATTTTAATGCATCACATGGGGGTTTCTTTGGGTTTAGTCTTCTGAGAGTATGTTGAACAGCTTGGATTTGCAAATTCATGTTTCCTTACATTTGGTGAGATTTTTTTGGTTGGTATTTCTTAAAAGAAGCTTTCTATTTTTCTTTCTCCTTTTGAGACTCTCAGGATGATTTATTTATCAGCTTGAAACTGTGCCATAAATTCCTTAGATGCTGTCCTGTCCACTCTTCTCCACCCTTTTGTTGTAGTTCTCCTCAGAGTTTAAAATTTCAAATATCCTGCCTTCAAGTTTGCTGATTTATTTTCCACTTGTTCAAATCTGCTATGAACCACTACAGTGAGTTTTTCAATTCAAATATTGCATTTTTCAGATCCAAAATTTCTGTTTGGTTGGTTCTTCTAGTTTCTGGTTTTTTTTGTTGATATTATTTTGTTTTCCTGATTTCCTAAGCATTTTTCCTTTAGCTTTTTGAGCATATTAAACACCTGTTATAAAACCTCTGATAAGTCATATTTCTGTGCCTTTGAGGGATGGTTTCTCCTAGTGTGTTTTTTTCCTCTAAATAATAGTGTTTTATTGTGTCTTTAAATGCTTTGTGATTTGTGTGTGTATGGGGAAGGAGGTTCTGTAAAAACAGTCACCTCTCCCAGTCTGTAGACTGATTTTGCACTAAGCAATTCCCAATAATTGACTAGGCATTTACTGTTTTATTTTGGAATCATTCAATATAATTTAAGAACATCTTCATTTCACATAATGTTTGTCAAGGTTCATTCATTCTAAGACTGGAGGTTAGCCTAGCATAAATTTTTACTCTTCTGTGCATGCAATTTCTCTGGACCCGAGTGCAGTTTTTGGATTTCTTCTTATACATAGCAGATTTTAAATGTTTCAGTTTCTAAAGGAGTCTCACGCCAGCTTCTCCAGGGAATCTTAGATGCACTATCTCTACTGGTAATGTCTTAGTCCAAATTTTCTAGAGGTAGTAGTCTTCCTGCAGGTTTTTCTAGCATTACTACTCCTTTTCCTGACTAAGATCAAAGTTATAAAAAAATGGAGTACAGATAGCTCTGGGATAGGTAAGCAAATAAAAATAATGTCTGTTTTGCTTCTAGTAGTTCAAGAGAGGAAACGGGGAACTGAACTGCCACATCTTCCAAACTAGGGCCAGGTGCACGGAGTGGCGGCATAAGAGCAAATAAAATACTGAAAAATGTACTATCATTTTGAAGGTGAAATTTTTGTTAAGTGGGCATTTATTTGGTTGGTATTTGTGCTTTTTGCCAGAGTTCCATTAAGGTTACTTTAGCCAGGTTTGATTGTTACTATGTTCTCTCCATAGGGTAATAAACTTCTGGTACTTTCAAATCCGGCATTTTGCCAAACAACAATAAATGTATTTTAAGATATTAATTTAGAAAATACAAACTAATCCATGGAAAAACAACATGTCTTTGATTTAAATAAAATGACCTACATAGCGATTACAAAATACATAAGAAAATCAGAAAGCAAACTACTTAGAATCTTTTAAATTAAACCGATTTATTTAATTCTCTGTCTCACTTTTGTTGTCTTTGTAAGTGGGACCAATAACCTTTAAAGGTTAATAAAAATAAAAATACAGAATTTATGGAATCCATATAAAAATGTACATATAAAACATGTGAAAACTGTATCCCAAGGAGGGACTATTCAAGGAACTAAGTTATAGATGGAGATAAAATTAGATAAGTTGGTAAATTGATACAGTAATATGTTAGAGAATGATAGCTAGTGCTGGGGTTTGAATGTGCCCTCCAAAATTTGTTTGTTTAATAGCCACTTTGATGATACTGGGAGGTGTGGCATATGAAAGAGGCTTGCGAATAAATTAATGCCTTTATTGTGGGAATGTGCTAGTGTGGGAGTCGGTCAGACATAATTCTGAATTCCAGCCCCTTTCTTTTGCCCTGATCACTCTCTTCCCATGTTTTGTGGATGTGATCTTACTGTGTGATGACTTCTGATGTGTCTTGGGTGGCCCTCAACAAATGTGAACTTTGAATATTAGCCTTCTTGTCTCCAGCACTATAAGAAGTAAATTTATTTTCCTTATAAATTATCTAGTCTCTGATATTCTGTTTTCACAGAAGATAGTAGCTCTGATAGAGATATATAAATGATAGATAGATAGATAGATAGATAGATAATCAAATTTGACCATTAATTAACTGCCAAATACCACTACCTTTCATTCACAGCATAGTATTATCCAGGCTGCCTTGGGAAATCTTACCCTCACACGATTTTTAGAATGACCCAGTATGTTTCTACCTGAAGCACACTCTCTTATCTGTATAACTGAAATCTTTCCATGTCTTTTGGATGTCATTATATGATCACTTTCACAAGGAAAATGCTTTACTCACCCCATTTCCAATTCAAAAACCACATCTTCAAAAACTTTCCGTAATAATTCTCTGGCATATGTTTTAAACAGCACATGCAATTATGATTTAGTTTACATATCATACATATTTTCATTTACAATTAAATAATTATTAAAATTTTTAAATATAAGGTTAGAATGTTTACATTAGGAAAACTGGATCTTTAAATACCATATTAAAATGTGTGAAACACAGCAAAAGAATGCACATACATATTAAAAAAAAACTTTCTGGTTCACACTGAGGGAAGGATTAATTGTAATTGTTAATTTGATTTTATCAGACTTGAATATTAAAGTTAAAACAATTTGCATAATCAGAAATAAAATATGAATTAAATGAAACTTTATATATCAGTATTTTAAAGTTAAATGGATTTTATACACTATGAAATATTTTCCAATTCATGTGAGAGTAATGGTTAACAACAGATCTGGTCTGACCCAGCTTTCCATGGCTAGAAGACATGAAGTTAACTTATTTTTTACAGATTTCTATATTACAATACATGATTGGACTTAAATGATGGGATGATAAAAACACAGGTAAGAAGCCAATACTGTGGTCCTCAGTGTCTCAGCACCATTCAGATATTTCTGCATACATTGTGTTTGTGTGTACGTATGTGTGTGTGTTTATATGTGCATATAGGCAGATACAAATTTAGGTAGCAGCTGAGCCTTCTCATGAGACATTAAAAATTATTTATTTCCCTCAGAGTGCTGTCCTATCATAAAGCTATGCAGACATAGTACTGGATTTAAGTCTATTGTACATTGTAAACGAGTTCATTAGTGCAAACTCATGAATACTTTGTGCTGGCACAAAATAAATCCTTACTAATTAAAAAATGTTCTATTAAGTAACATAATGGGGAAAAAATGACAAAATGTCCAAAATTTTCATAAGAATAATTACTAATGAATAAGTAAAACATTGTAAATACCCAAGTAGAATAAAAAAGAAAGCAGATCATCACAATAAAATGATTTTTGTCAAAATTGTAAAATGTGCTATATTGTATATTGTAAACAATAATTACAAATTTAAAATGATATCTGTCACTTTTTTTCACTTTGTTCCTATCTATGCAAATTTAGTTATATATAGCTTGAGAAGTATATAGGTAAATGTACATATCTATGAAGGAAAGTCCATAAAAATTTGAGAATAGTTAATATCCATAAAATACTATAGATTAGGAGTGGGCATTGCGTATAGCGGATATGACACATATGTCCCATAGCACAAAACCTGGGTTGCATTCCAGAGTCAGGCTCCTGACTTTAGTCTACTGCCGATGCAGTCCCTGCCACGCATGTAGGACACTTTGAATGAGTTCCAAGTTCCTGGCCAAACCCTAGCAGATGTGTGCATTGGTAAATGAACCACTAGTTAAGAACTCACAGCCTCTTAAAATAAATATTACAGATGATTATTACTTTCCATTTTATACATTTAAATAATTCTTCTCTAGAATGCAAATTGATGTAAGATTAAAGCATGATTTGTACAAGAAATTAATCGTATGCTAAATTGTTTCTATAGGAATTTACTATGGCCCTAAAGTGAGGTTGGTTTGTTACCTTTATGGGGCTATAAGAATTTAATATCATTGTATGAAAGAAATTTATAGATGAAACTAACAAAATAACTAGTAAAAGCAGCAAAATGTCATTTTAAAATATTTTTAAAAGATTTCTGCACTTAAAAAATATAATTACGCAAGACACATTAGACACAGTTTCTAAAATTACATATCCTCTGATTCATTATAATTTATATATATATTTATTTGATTAACCTTGAGATTGAAACTACACTAACACCAACTTGTATTTTATATTGTTATAAAAATATGTGCATTTTCATTTTAAAGACAATAAATATTTTTATTTTCTGCCAGTCAGCATGAGTCTCTAATAGCATCATTTATCAATGTGTGGCAACAGACACAAAATTAGAAGACACAAAAGAAATTGATAGGCCAACAGTTTTTTAGAAAACATCAGGTAAAGACTGAAAAAGATGCATGATGAACTAGAGAATATAATCAACTGTAATACCTGTTTTCTGCTTTTAATTCCTCTAAATGTAGTTAAAAAGTCAAGAGTAACAAATGCAGGGACTGAAAATATCATCTTAAGTTGTGAAGGAGCACAGCTCTGTATGCTGGAAAACAAAGGATTCTCCGCCCTGGTGGAGGGCTTGAAATGGGCCTGGAAGGACTGAGGAAATGTGTGGGATGCTGAGACTCCAGTGAGCCTAGAGAATGTCCAAAAGAAAAATCCCAGTCTAGATCACGTCATGTGGCAGATGAGTGTTATTAGATAATTACAGGACTGACTTGATATATATCTATATATGTCCACATTTTGTTAAACTTTGAGTTTCTAGACACAGGCAATTAATTTATTACTGACCCCATATTCGGTTTCTATTTAAAATAATTGAAAAGTTGGAGTCTGGAAGGATGAGAAGGGGAGATGAAAAAGAGGGGAAGAAATGCACCCATAAGGAAACAGATGGTAGCATCATATGCAGAATGCATGAAAAGGTAAGGCTGGAATCTGCACACTAGTCTGTTTTGCTAGTGGCTTTTAAAACTAATTACAGGGTCCGGCACCATGGCGCAGTAGGTTAATCCTCTGCCTGCGGCGCCAGCTTCCCATATGGGAGCTGGGTTCTAGTCCGGCTGCTCCTCTTCGAATCCAGCTCTCTGCTATGGCCTGGAAAAGAAGTAGAAGATGGCGCAAGTCCTTGAGCCCCTGCACCCGCATGGGAGACCCGGAGGAAGTACCTGGCTCCTGGCTTCGGATCGTCGCAGCTCTGGATCCGCAGTTGGGGCCATCTGGGGAGTGAACCAATGGAAGGAAGACCTTTCTCTATGTCTCTCCCTCTCACTGTCTGTAACTCTGCCTCTCAAATAAATAAATAAAATCTTTAAAAATACTAATCACAATTTCAATTGTTTCTGATTTCAAAATAATGGACATATTGCTAAAATGTAAAATTATTCTTAAAATGAAAAAAGAATCTATGAATAATTAACTTTTACCAATCATACCCCAGACTTAAGAACATAGAGTATGGTCCCTGAATGCCTGGACCCAAGATCCTTTCAGCTGTCAGTTAAGACAAGACTGTTTTCATAAATATATAATATTTTTTAAGATTTATTTATTTGAAAGGTAGAGTTACAGAGAGGCGAGGGGGGGAGACTTCCTTTCCCTGATTCACTTCCCAGATGACTACAACAGCAGGAGCTGCGCTGATCAGAAGCCAGAAGCCAGAAGCCAGGAGCTTCCTCCAGGTCTCCCACACAAGTGCAGGGGCCCAAGAACTTGGGCCATCTTCTACTGTTTTCCCAGGCCATAGCAGAGAGCTGGATCAGAAATGGAGCAGCTAGGTCTTGAACTGGTGCCCATATGGGATGCCAGCACTGCAGGCAGCAGCTTTACCCACTAGACCATAGGACTAGACTCATTATACAATATTAAAACCATGCTCTCTTGTTCGGTTCCTTCTCTCATGAGAATTCTATTTTGGAGGCTGCATGTGTACCATTATTCTGACTGATATCTGAAAGTGTGTGTTTTCTTGTGCTTTTGAAAATTCTCAAACTTTAGAATACAACAAACATGAGTAGTTATGTTCAACATAAATCAAAGCTTTTAAAATCTTCAGTAATTTATAAGTCTATAGCATAAAGTTTGATAACCAATGAGTGAAAATTTCTATCTGACATAATTCTCCCCCGTCGTCATTTTTTTGTATGGTATCATTTAAAATCAGCTGACATTTCAAAGTATTTGTCACTTACTATATATATATTTAATATTAAGTGTAAATATATGTGTATATGTACATACTTGTGATATTTGAAAACTTTCAAGATTAAATTCATAGTTGCACATCTTGTATTTTATACATGGATAACTTTTATTGATGTATAGATTAGCACCCATTAATCATCTTGAATTTTTAGGTTTCTGTTATAAAGAAGATATTGAATGGCTACTTGTAATTTTTGCTTCTGGAAGGAATATCCATGCAGATTTTTAGTATAAATTTGTGCACACATGCATATTTCTTCCCTTTTGTCACCTTGCCTTTTCCAAATTGAAGTATAAATGGAATTATATCACATATAACCTTGATTCTGGCTTCAATTACTTACCAAAGCACACTTAAGTAATGTGGCCTGGTGGTGAAGATGCCGGTTAGAATGCCTGAGTCTCGTATCAGAGTGCATTGGTTCAATTCCTGCTTCCGGCTCCTGATTTCACTTTCCTGTTAACTCAGACACTGGGAAGGCAGTTGTGATAGCTCAAGTAATAGGTACCTGCCGCCCACCTGGGAGATTGGATAAAGTTCCAGGGTCCTGACTTCAGCATGACTCAGTCCCAGGTTTTGCAGAGGGAACCAGTGAATGGAGCTAGCAAGCATGCTCTCGCTCACTTTCACTCGTGTCCTTTCTCTCTCTACAATAGCAACAATTAAAATCAGACTCCATCCTTCTTCTTTCATGTATTAATGCTATCATCTTTTAGTCCTGAGTGGTCATAGCCCATAGTACTGATGCTTCTTTACCAACTCCCCTCTTAAGAGTACATTTATTATAATAATTTTAAATATATAGTTTGCAAAATATTCAAATTTCCAAGTTATAAGATATCCTTTCTTGAATTTTTTTAAAAAATATTTGCAGTGAATTCCCTCGGATTCCATTTTGCAATAGGCTATAATTTGATTAAATAGTTCTTTATTGATTGCTGAAAATATATATAGGGACCCACATTGTTGTGTAGCTGGTAACGATGCTGCCTATAACACTGGCAACTCCGGTGGGTACTGGTTTGTGTCATGGCTGCTCCACTTCCCATTCAGCTCCCTGCTGATGGCCCATCCCCTGCTGCGTTTCCCAGGCCAAGTGTTTGAACCCTGCCACCCATCTGGGACACCTAGAAGAAGCTGCTGGTTTTGTTCTGACCCAGTACTGGGGTGTTGGGGGGGTGGTGAATCAGCAAAAGGAAGATTCTCTCTGTCTCTGTCTCTCCCTTTCCCTCTCCCCCTCTCTCCCTGCCTTCCCTGCTCCACCCCTTACCTCACTAACTCTTTCAAAAATTAATTTAAAATAAGAAAATATTTGACATGGAAAAAGAACTTTGAAACAAGACCTTGGCTACCTTTAGACTAACTTTATTCTAAGTTTCTATAAATAAAATTTTGGGGTTGAAAAGTTGCCAAATTTTAATAATTTTTGTGTTTTTTTTTCTTTTTTTTTTAACTTTTATTTAGAATATAAATTTCCAAGGTACAGCTTATGGATTACAATGGCTCACCCCCCATAACTTCCCTCCCACCCACAACCCACCACCCTTACCCGCTCCCTCTCCCCTGTCATTCGCATCCAGATTCATTTTCAGTTCTCTTTGTATATAGGAGATCATTTTAGTATGTTTTAAGTAAAGATTTCAACCGTTTGCCTTCACATAGCAACACAAAATGAAAAATACTGTTGGAGTACTAGTTATAGCATTAAATCACAATGTACAGCACATTAAGGACAGAGATCCTACATTATATATTTTTTTAAAATTGATTAATTTTCTATGCAATTTCCAATTTAACACCGAGTTTTTTTCAATTTTCAATTATCTTTATATACAGAATATCAATTCAGTATATACTAAGTAAAGATTTCATCAGTTTGCACCCACACAGAAACACAAAGTGTAAAATACTGTTTCAGTGCTAGTTATAGCATTACTTCACATTGGACAACACATTAAGGACAGATCCCACATGAGACGTAAGTACACAGTGACTCCTGTTGTTGACTTAACAATTTGACACTCTTGTTTATGGCGTCAGTAATCTCCCTAGGCTCTAGTCATGAGTTGCCAAGGCTATGGAAGCCTTTAGGGTTCACCGACTTCGATCTTATTCCGTCAGGGTCATAGTCATAGTGGAAGTTCTCTCCTCCCTTCAGAGAAAGGTTCCTCCTTATTTGGTGGCCCCATTCCTTCCACTGGGAACTCACTCGCAGAGATCTTTCATTTAGGTCTTCTTTTTTTTCCAGAGTGTCATGGCTTTCCATGCCTAAAATACTCTCATGGGCTCTTGAGCCAGATCTGACTGCCTTAAGGGCTGATTCTGAGGCCAGAGTGCTATTTAGGACATCTGCCATTCTATGAGTCTGCTGTGTCTCCCACTTCCCATGTTGGATCGTTCTCTCCCTTTTTGGTTCTGTCAGTATTAGCAGACACTAGTCTTGTTTGTGTCATCCCTTTGACTCTTAGACCTATCAGTGTGATCAGTTTTGAACTGAAATTGATCACTTGGACCAGTGAGATGGCATTGTACATGCCACCTTGATGGGATTGTATTGGGATCCCCTGACATGTTTCTTTTTTATTTTTTATAATGCTTTTATTTAAAGAATATAAATTTCCAAAATACAGCTTATAGATTACAATGGCTTCCCCCCCCATAACTTCCTTCCCACCTGCAAACCTCCCCTTTCGCACTCCCTCTCCCCTTGCATTCACATCAAGGTTCATTTTCAATTATCTTTATATACAGAAGATCAGTTTAGTATATATTATGTAAAGATTTCAATGGTTTGCCCTCACATAGCAACACAAAGTGAAAAATACTGTTGGAGTATTAGTTATAGTATTAATTCACAATGTATAGCACATTAAGGACAGAGATCCTACATGATACATTTTTTTAAAATTGATTAATTTTCTATGCAATTTCCAATTTAACACCAAGATTTTTTTTCATTTTTAATTATCTTTATATATAGAAGATTGATTCAGTATATACTAAGTAAAGAATTCATCAGTTTGCACCCACACAGAAACACAAAGTGTAAAATACTGTTTCAGTACTAGTTATAGCATTACTTCACATTGGACAACACATTAAGGACAGATCCCACATGAGACGTAAGTACACAGTGACTCCTGAAGTTGATTTAACAATTTGACACTCTTGTTTATGGCATCAGAAATCTCCCTAGGGTCCAGTCATGAGTTGCCGAGGCTATGGAAGCCTTTAGCTTCAATCTTATTCTGACAGGGTCATAGTCAAAGTGGAGGTTCTCTCCTCCCTTCAGAGAAAGGTACCTCCTTCTTTGATGGCCCCATTCATTCCACTGGGATCTCACTCACAGAGATCTTTCATTTAGGTCCTCTTTTTTTTTTCCAGAGTGTCTTGGCTTTCCATGCCTAAAATACTCTCATGGGCTCTTGAGCCAGATCTGAATGCCTTAAGGGCTGATTCTGAGGCCAGAGTGCTATTTAGGACATCTGCCATTCTATGAGTCTGCTGTGTATCTCACTTCCCATGTTGGATCATTCTCTCTCTTTTTGATTCTATCAGTTAGTATTAGCAGACACTAGTCTTGTTTGTGTCATCCCTTTGACTCTTAGACCTATCAGTGTGATCAATTGTGAGCTGAAATTGATCAGGTGGACTAGTGAGATGGCCTTCATACATGCCACCTTGATGGGATTGTATTGGAATTCCCTGACACGTTTCTAACTCTATCATTTGGGGCATGACTGATTGAGCATGTCCCAAATTGTACATCTCCTCCTTCTCTTTCTCCCACTCTTATATTTCACAGGGATCACTTTTCAGTTAAAATTTAAACACCTAAGAATAATTGTGTGTTAATTACAGAGTTCAACCACTAGTAATAGAATAAAAAATAATAAAATGGAAAAAGTATTACATTGTACAACAACAGTCGGCACAAGAGCTGATCAAGTTACTGTTTCTCATAGTGTCCATTTCACTTTAACAGGTTTCCCCTTTGGTGCTCAGTTAGTTGTTGCCAGATCAGGGAGAACATATGATATTTGTCCCTTTGGGACTGGCGTAATTCACTCAGAATGATGTTTTTCAGATTCCTCCATCTTGTTGCAAATGACCGGACTTCATTGTTTTTGACTGCTGTATAGTATTCTATAGAGTACATGTCACATAATTTCTTTATCCAAATGTATGCTTTGAATTCCCTGTGATCTTTTGCTGTGAGGTTCCCTTCGTTTACCTTCTTTCATGTTGATGGCCGTGTTTCTGTGTTTCTGTGTGTAACACATCTTTAAGCATCTTTTGCAGGGCTGGACGAGTGGCAACAAATTCTTTCAATTTTTGTTTGTTATGAAAGGTCTTTATTTCGCCTTCATTCACAAATGAGAGCTTTGCAGGGTATAATATTCTGGGCTGGCAGTTTTTCTCTCTAAGTACCTGGGCTATGTCTCGCCATTCCCTCCTAGCTTGCAGGGTTTCTGATGAGAAGTCAGCTGTAAGTCTAATTGGAGATCCTCTGAGAGTAATCTGACGTTTCTCTCTTGCACATTTTAGGATCTTTTCTTTCTGTTTCACTGTGGTGAGTTTAATTACAACGTGTCGTGATGAGGATCTCTTTTGGTCATGTTTACTAGGGGTTCTATGAGCTTCCTGTACTAGGATGTCTCCCTCCATCTCCAAAGCTGGGAAATTTTCTGCTATTATCTCACTAAAAAGGCCTTCTAATCCTTTCTCCCTCTCCATGCCTTCAGGAACTCCTAGAATTCGAATGTTGGGTTTTTTAATAGTATCCTGTAGAGTCCCAAAAATATTTTTTAGATTTCTAATTTCCTCTTCTTTTCTTTGGTTTGACTGTATAGTTTCCTGTGCTCTGTCCGATATTCTCTCTTCTGCCTCACCCATTCTATTTGTAAGGCTCTCTAATGTGTTTTTCATTTGATCTATTGAATTCTTCACTTCATTAGGATTTCTCGTCACTGTCACAGTTTCATGTTCTACTAGTTGTTTAATTTCAGCTTGATTCCTCCTTAATATTTCATTTTCACAGGAGAGATTTTCTACCTTGTCCATTAAGGATTTCTGTAGTTCAAGAATTTGTTTTTGAGTACTTCTTAGTGTTCTTATCAATTTTTTGAGATCCGCTTCTTGCATTTCTTCTATCTCATCATCTTCGTAATCTTGAATTAGGGTGTCTTTTTCATTTGGGCGTGTCATAGTGTCTTCCTTGTTCTTGTTACCTCGGTTTTTGTGTTTGTTGTTTGGAATATTGGTTTCTTCACTGTGGTGTTTTTTCTTATTATACTATGACTCTAGATAAGTGGACTGTCTTCTTTCAATGGAGCCTTAGAGGCTTGAGATGGGTGTGGCCTGATAGCTCTGTTTGGTTCCTCAGGGTTGAGGGTGTGCCAAAGGTGACACTCCCAGGTTAGGCGTGGTAAATCTCTCTCTGTTTCTTTCTTTATTTTTGATTCAAAGGGGAAGTAATTCCACACAGCTGAATGGAATTGTGGGTGCTTAACAGGCAAATGATATACCCACAGGAGCCAGAGATTGGAAGCTCTTTCCCAAGGACCACAGAGGGAATCTCTGCGGCCTTCAGTGTGGGTTCAAATTCTCCTGCAGTCTCACCACTGGGCTACCAAGGCTACCGAACTGTAGCGTCTCTGGAGAGTACTCACGTGGTGAATTCCGTGAGTTCTCTCCCCCACAGTCTCTTTTTTCACAGTCTCAGTTCATTAGCACCACACATTCATTAGGTTCTAATCTCCTATTATTTCACCCCCACGCCCAGAGTCAGGTTTTTCTGCTAGGCTCAGGGCCGGTGCAGACCTGAGGTTGCCCTGCTTATGACATATGTCCAAAATGGTGCCTGCTGTTTGTCTTGCTCACCTTTGAGAGGTGAGTGGAGAGAGAGAAACTCGTGTCCATATCAGTCACTTTTTTCTTTCTCTCTCTCTTCTAGTTAGCCTGGTGAACTTTTCCCCACAGGGTTTCAAGCCCTGTTCACTCTAGTCTCCTCTTTCCGCTTCCCTGCTGGTGTCTTGGGCTATTGAGGATCGGCTCACCTCATGTTCCAGCGCTGGTGCGTTGAGTCTGCCACTGGTGTCCCGAACTGCAGGCTCCCGCGCTCTCCTTGAAGGTCCACTGTGAATCACTAGTTCTGGAAGAGTTTCCTCTGCTGTTTCTTCTCCTACTCTTCCTTGAACCTGCAGTATCTCCACTTTTATTAAACTGTCTCTCCCCGGACTATCAGTGTGCTGCCTTCCTATTCCGCCATAAATTTTAATAATTTTGATTCAAAATGATATGACATCAATTTTCTCTAAACCAGTCTTTTTGCACTACTTTTTGTTGAAATGCATTATGCTTAAAACAATGATAAAGGGACATTGGACAAATAAAAGAAATTATATTTCTAAAATTTTACTTGGGATCAAAATTTGTGACTAGAATCAATTTCAACAAAAAATTAGGCCAACTATAGCAAGCATTTCATCCATAAGAGTAAAATTATTCACTTTTGTTATTAATTCTATGTAGAAAAACTGTACATTTTCACATAGTCTCATTAGATCATTTGTTTTCAGCCTACCACTTCTCAAAATTTGCTGGCACACTCTTTCATAATCAGAATTTCAATACCATAAATATAGAGAATCTATCAATATTCTGGAAATGTTAATTATCTGTTTAAATAAAAATAAGTCAATGACTGACTTTCTGGATTATGTTTCATTCAAAAGATTTAGTACTTATACTAGATACTACATAAATGTATAATGGCTAAAATGGTTACGTATATTTTCTCCCATGTCATCAAGGGAAGCCGAGAATTGGGTTTATATATTATCAATTTTTTTTCCCTACCACACTGGAATGTATGAAACTAATAGAACATTTTATGAACACTTTGAACTTTCATTTAAAGCTCCAAGTCCATCACAAAAAAAATAATTTATGATTTTTTTTACTAGCTTGCACTTGTCATAAAAATTTTGCAATTTAAAGATCTACATAAAACTAAGTACTCTATTGGATATTAGAGCTTCATTCCTTAGCTCTTAAATGTATATGTGTTATTTTTTTCCTTTGAAATGAGAAGTGACAAACTCAAGTGTAAATGAAATCTGAAATTGAAGAAGTTCACAGTTTCAGGTATTGCGAATTTCATGGCAGCTTGAATTGGCAAAATTCTGTCACCCAACCACTAATAAAATTATGTTCTAAATGTTATCTTTCAGCATCTTTACTTTTGACAGATAAATCATTAGGGCAAGAACTAAGGACTTACATTTATAAGGAAACTACTTAGTTATTTTCTGTGACAACTTTATCAACTTTCTTTTCGGATCAACTCAACTTTATGTAAAATATTTTAATGTTAATTCTTTTTAAGTTTTAAATATTCATAATTTTATCACCATTCATATATGAAAAACAATACCATATGTATTAACCTACCTCAATGGTATAAGCTTATTTTGAAGTTAAGAGACTAGAAATCAATCTCTAGAATGTACATGTAAAAGTATCATCTAAAAACTTTGATAATTTAAACTTTTTAATATATTAAACATAAAGAGGTATCAAGTCTGGTAATTTGTCTCAAAAATATAGTATTCTAAAATGTCTTTTTGGATCTTATGTGATTTTTATGAGTGGGTTTTATTATCAACATGTTCTGTTGAATAAAAAGAGTGCAAATATATATGACAGTGATTTTAACAATGTTAAGGGTAAATAAGTAACACTTTATAAAAATCACATTCACTGCATTGATAAATACTTAAATTAATAGTGTATAACGATTGCCATCTTCTTTTGTGCATAAAGGAATGGGCCATAGATGGATGCACTGCTCTGTTATTAAAAATGCATTAAACTGCAAAGCTTGTCTCATGTTGGCAGAATAAAGAAGTTTTCTATTGTCATTAGAACTCGATTTGAATCACTACCAAGAATTTAAATATACTTTATATTGTGAAAATAGTTAAATTATTGTAACCTGTTTTTTTTGTGAATATCAACTTCTGTTAAAACATTACTATAGGGGCCGGCGCTGTGGTGCAGTGTGTTAATGCCATGGCCTGAAGCGCCGGCATCCCATATGGGTGCTGGTTCTAATCCTGGCTGCTCCACTTCTGATCCAGCTCTCTGCAATGGCCTGGGAAAGCAGTAGAAGGTGGCCCAAGTCCTTGGGCCCCAGAACCCATGTGGGAGACCCGGAAGAAGCTCCTGGCTCCTGGCTTAGGATCGTCACAGTTCCGGCCATTGTGGCCAATTGGGGAGTGAACTAACAGATAGGAGCTCGCTCTCGCTCTCGCGCTCTCTCTCTCTCTCTCTCTCTCTGCCTCTCCTCTCTCTGTGTAACTCTGACTCTCAAGTAAAAAATAAATAAATCTTAAAAAAACTATAAAAAACGGTGAACAAGAGTAATATAAATATATAAATAATTTTAGAGTTAATGTCTTGTTAATGTAAAATTTTCCACATTATCAAGAATTAAGATTGTGTACATGCACATACACACAAGTATTTCAAATAGTTAATGGAAAGTAGAATTAAAAATGATTATTTTGACAAGTTTTATAAAGTGCACTCAAAGAGTCTTCAAAAATGCAAGAAAATTCATATCGTGTAAATATGGCATAAATTATAAAATTTTTATAGGAAAGTAAATATTTTTAATTTCATTTTCCATAAATTTTGTGAAATCATAATATGTGTATATCTTTATTTGAAGTTTATAATAATGAAAACATTTGCATGTATCCATTTGCAACTTAATTTGCCATGTTATTTTTTAAAATAATGATATAAAGGATTATCCTTTAATTTATATATATGTTAAACCAAAGTATTTCATTTATGGGTAATTCAGATCCTTGAAAATGTGTTCCGGTGCACAGACATGCACGTTTCTCCCCCTGACCCTTGAAATATTCTGTGTAGCAAATACTTTTCCAAAATTGATATCACAGAAAGAGCCCATAATTTTCTTATAAATTTCATTTGTGTCTTACTACTATTCACTAGCAAGAGGTATAGATGCAATCATTCTGAATTGCAGTAAGATTCACATAAAACCTAGTCATTCTTGGAGCCGGCACTGTGGTGTACTGGGCTAAGCCTCCAACTGTGGTGCCAGCATCCCATATGGATACTGGTTCTAGTCCCAGCTTCTCCTCCTATGATTCAGCTCTCTACTATGGCCTGGGAAAGCAGTAGAAGATGGCCCAAGTACTTGGGTCCCTGAACCTGTGTGGGAGACCCAGTGCAAACTCCTTGCTTCAGATGAGCTCAGCTGCTGCTGCTGTGGCCATCTGGGGAGTGATCCAGTGGGTGAAAGACCTCTCTGTGTCTAGAACTACCTCTCAAATAAATTAAAATCTTTAAAAACAAAAAAACAACCTAGTCATTGTCAACTCACTTATCTCTGGCCCCTGTAGTGGGAGAGACCTATATCATACACAATGACCTTTTTATATCCTTCTCCTTCTCCAACCTTTGACTCTCAAATCACAACACAAAAAGGAGCTTTGAGACAAATACAGACATAAAAATACCTGGACTTACCCAGAGGAGTTTTAGTTCTTTACCCTTAGTCGTGGCAGAGTTTCATGATGCTGTCAGAGGATGCTTGCCTCTGATACAAAACAAAGTTCTCTCTGCATGACCTTATGCCTGTCAACTACTGGTCTCAGAATTCACCCAATGGATCCTTCCTGTGTTGGGAGTGGCAGAATGGAGAGGAAGAGTTTTTGCCTCACAAGGAGTAGTGGTATTTATGCCACCACTGCTATTCCTTCTAACCTAGAATGTATTGCTTTACTCACATTGTGTGTTGAATTGAATCTTTGTTTTTCAGAGTCCAATTACCCTGTTTCTAAAGCAGATTATAATTCGTAGTCATTGGTGACATCTTGTTAATGGCAAATTCTCTTTGTCCTTTCCTTTTTATTTCCAGAGGTATTTTACTTAAATTCTAGATTAAATGGGTTCCTATAATTCAATGTTATGTGATTTTTAATCTCACAATTCCTCCAACTTGGTTTAGTAATAAGTGGATTATTAATGTTAAAGTCCATAAATTTTTAATATTTTTATTTTGTATTTTCCAATGCGACTATATTTTATCTATGAATGCATGTATTTTTTCTTGTTAAAGATATGGGGAGCTTGTTAAATTTGAGGAAATCTTTTTTACCACACAGAAAATATCAGTCATAATTTCTGTATGCTTTTTGTCCAGCTCTTTCATATATTTGGAAATCCAGTAAGACATCTATTAAATCACCTTCCTCTATTCTATAACCTTATGCTGCATCTGTCTATTTGCAAATTGACTATATCTATTATTACATCTGTCTCAATGACAAGCAATTTGTTTTTTTGCTAAACTGCCTGTCCTTTTTTTCATAGTGTCTGGCTCTTATATTTTATAACAATGGAAAACATACAATTATCTTAAGTGCCTATTGGTCTTACCTTGATGCTTATTATGCCTGCTGCTTCTTGCTCATGAAGGTTTATATTTTTATGTGATTTTCAATTTTTTTAAATGTGTAGTCTGAAATTTGCTTTATACACAGTTATTGTGGTAAATATCCCTTCTGAGGCCTCCTCTTGTTCTGTTTCATGAAGGCATTCCTCCAAAGACATTTTCATTTATTTCTTTGGAGCCACAGGAATTTCATCAGTCTGTGTAACTTCTGTACCATGAGATTTTTCAGTATACAATATAGTACAAGTCGCTAAACAGTTACTATGTGAAATGCAAATTTAAGCTTTCATCTATTTAGATAAACTTTTTTTTTCTTGGTCATATTTGAGGCACAGAAAGATATGTTTATTCTGCCCATGCCAAAAGATGAATTTTCTTACTAGTCCAGTGAGATTTCTCCTTTTCGAATTCCTGGCTATCCAGGCATCTTGAAGTTCACAGTCTTTGAACCATGTCCTCACTCCTATTCCTTGTGTGGCCTTTAACATCAAATCTTCAAGGCAGTACACCTATCAGTCCCCACTTTACTGCCAATGCTGATGATTTTCCTCTCTGTCTTCCCTCTTTTCTAGGTATCTATAGTAGGGCAGTTTCAGGTTTTATTAGAATACTTTTCAACCACATCTGGAACTGACTTGTAATCAGAGTATATAAAGTTTTTATGCAAGATATCTATGTCTTTTATATATTTAAAACCTTAAATTAGATTTTAAAGTTTTTTTTTAATTTATTAAAATCAAATTAGAGATGTCATTCTACTGACCACTTACTATGATATGTTATGGATCAGACATTGATTGTATCTGGATTCTTTTATTAACTAGAATTGTTTTCAGTGGTCCTTGTTATAAAAACTAAAAGACTGACATTGAAGACAGTATTTAAATATTATTTCCCACTGTTTGGCTAATACAGTAATACAGTTTGGTAACCACAGTATATGTTAATTTCCTCAAGTGTAGCTTGAAAAAACATACCTATCCTTAATCACAACATAATGGATTGGATGGCTAAGCATAATATATTGATCTGGCTAGATTATGCTAGAATAACCTACAAACCCAAATCACAGTGGTGTGGCAGAAGAAACATTTACTTCTCAGTCACATCAAATCTACCTACATCACTTGGAAAGTTCTCTTACTCTTACAGAGAAAATCTGGTGCTCTTCATTTTATCATTTCTAGGTCATCAAAAGTGAGGGGCAATTTAGATGTTTCCAAAGTCCTCTCAGCAGAAAAAGAAGAATGTACAAGGCACGTCGCTTCCACAGCCTGGAAGTAACACACATAAAATGTTTCAATCTGTTAATCCAAAATAATCACATGGCACCAATTTAGATGTTCTTAGGGCTGAATAACATGGGGTGCACATGGAATATTGGATGAACAATAGTTATTTTTACTGTAAACAAGCATACATGAAAGTTTATAATAGAGCTATTCCTATGGTACATACTCAAAGTATATTAACTCTTATAATAGTACTGTAATAATGCATCTACAGATGAAGTCGTACTAGAGTTATATATCTTATGAAAGTTCCTAAAAGTGCACTCATTAAAATATTAGTGGGTTTTTATATAATGATTGTCAAGTTCAATTTGAGAATAAGCTTGTTACAAATTTATCACAAGCATTAGTCCAGGTATGTCCATTTCTTCAGATAAATGACAATAATATATTTTCCTAATATGTATGAGGTTTTAAATCTAATCTGCCTTCATTTCATTAGCTTAACAAATTGGATTTTCTCTTAATTTGCATTTATTTAATTACTATCGTTGAGATTGAACATTATTCCGTATTTGGGTTGTTCATTAGATTCTGGTCTGGAATACTGCTTCACCCTCTTCACTTTTATTTCTTTGCAGTGTCAATGTTATTTGTCAAGTGGCATTGCCTTTTTATTTATTATTAAACTCTATTATGTGGAATGTGGTTGAAAATTTTTGTCTACATATTTTTTAATTTATTTTTTATTTAGTAAATATAAATTTCCAAAGTACAGTTTATGGATTACAATGGCTTCCCCCCAATAATTTCCCTCCCACTTACACCCTTCCCATCTCCCGCTCCCTCTCACATTCCATTCACATCAAGATTTATTTTCAATTATCTTTATATACAGAAGATCGATTTAGTATATATTAAGGAAAGATTTCATCAGTTTGCACCCACACAGAAACACAAAGTGTATAAATACTGTTTCAGTACTAGTTATAGCATTACTTCACATTGGACAACACATTAAGGACAGATCCCACATAAGAAGTAAGTACACAGTGACTCCTGCTGTTGACTTAACAATTTGACATTCTTGTTTATGGCATCAGAAATCTCCCTAGGCTCTAGTCATGAGTTGCTGAGGCTATGGAAGCCTTTTGAGTTCGCTGACTTCGATCTTATTCGTACAGGGTCATAGTGAAAGTGGAAGTTCTCTCCTTCCTTCAGAGAAAGGTACCTCCTTCTTTGATAGCCCCGTTCTTTCCACCAGGATCTCACTCACAGAGATCTTTCATTTAGGTCTTCTTTTTTTTTTTTTTTTTTTTGCCAGAATGTCTTGGCTTTCCATGCCTGAAATACTCTCATGGGCTCTTCAGCCATATCCAAATGCCTTAAGTGCTGATTCTGAGGCCAGAGTGCTGTTTAGGACATCTGCCATTCTATGAGTCTGCTGTGTATCCTGCTTGCCATGTTGGATCGTCCTCTCCCTTTTTGATTCTATCAGTTAGTATTAGCAGACACTAGTCTTGTTTGTGTGATCTCTTTGACTTTTAGACCTATCAGTGTGATCAATTGTGAACTGAAATTGATCACTTGGACTAGTGAGATGGCATTGGTACATACCACCTTGATGGGATTGTATTGGAATCCCCTGGCATGATTCTAACTCCACCATTTGGGGCAAGTCTGATTGAGCATGTCCCAAATTGTACATCTCCTCTCTGTTTTATTCCCACTGTTACATTTCACAGGGATCATTTTTCAGTTAAAATTTAAACAACTAAGAATAATTGTGTGTTATTTATAGATTTCAACCAGTAGTACTAGAACTAAACAAAAAAAACACTAAAATGGATAAAGTATTACATTGTACATCAACAGTCAGCACAAGAGCTGATCAAGACACTGTCATAGTGTCCATTTCACTTCTACAGGTTTCCCCTTTGGTGTTCATTTAGTTGTTGCTGATCTGGGAGAACATATGATATTTGTCCCTTTGGGACTGGCTTAATTCACTCAGCATAATGTTTTCCAGATTCCTCCATCTTGTTGCAAATGACTGGGTTTCATTTTTTTTTTGACTGCTGTATAGTATTCTGTAGAGTACATGTCCCATAATTTCTTTATCCAGTCTGCTGTTGATGGGCATTTGGGTTGGTTCCAGGTCTTAGCTATTGTGAATTGAGCTGCAATAAACAATAATGTGCAGACAGCTTTTTTGTTTGCCAATTTAATTTCCTTTGGGTAAATTCCAAGGAGTGGGATGGCTGGGTTGTACGGTAGGGTTATATTCAGGTTTCTGAGGAATCTCCAGACTGACTTCCATAGTGGCTTCACCAGTTTGCATTCCCACCAACAGTGGATTAGTGTCCCTTTTTCCCCACATCCTCTCCAGCATCTGTTGTTGGTAGTTTTCTGAATGTGAGCCATTCTCACCGGGATGAAGTGAAACCTCATTGTGCTTTTGATTTGCATTTCCCTGATTGCTAGTGATCTTGAACATTTTCTCATGTGTCTGTTTGCCATTTGAATTTCCTCTTTTGAAAAATATCTATTGAGGTCCTTGGCCTATATCTTAAGTGGGTTGTTTGTTTTGATGTTGTGGAGTTTCTTGATTTCTTTGTAGATTCTGGTTATCAACCCTTTATCTGTTGTGTAATTTGCAAATATATTTTCCCATTCTGTCATTTGCCTCTTCTTTCCCTGACTGTTTCTTTTGCAGTACAAAAACTTCTCAATTTTATGTGATCCCAATAGTTAATTTTGGCTTTGACTGCCTGTGCCTCCTTTGTCTTTTCTAGGAAGTCTTTCTGGTACCTATATCTTGCAGGGTTTCACCAATGCTCTCTAATAATTTGATGGTGTCAGGTCGTAGATTTAAGTCTTTAATCCATGTTGAGTGAATTTTTGTGTAAGGTGAAAGGTAGGGGTCTTGATTCATGATTCTGCACATGGAAATCCAGTTTTCCCAGCACCATTTATTGAATAGAATGTCCTTACTCCAGGAATTGGTTTTAGATCCTTGATCAAATATAAGTTGGCTGTAGATGTTTGGATTGATTTCTGGTGTTTCTCTTCTGTTCCATTGGTCTATCCATCTGTTTCTGTACCAGTACCATGCTGTTTTGATAACATCTGCCCTGTAGTATGTCCTGAAATCTGGTATTGTGATGCCTCCGGCTTTGTTTTTGTTGTACACGATTGCTTTATCTGTTCCAGGTCTCCTGTGTCTCCATATGAATTTCAGCATCGTTTTTCTCCAGATCTGAGAAGAATGTCTTTGGTATATTGATTGGTATTTCATTGAATCTGTAAATTGCTTTTGGGATAATGGGCGTTTTGATGATATTGATTCTTGCAATCCATGAGCATGGAAGATTTCTCCATTTTTTGGTAACCTCTTCTATTTCTTTCTTTAAGGTTTTATAATTCAAATCGTAGAGATCTTTAATATCCTTGGTAAGTTTATACCAAGGTAATTGATTGTTTTTGTAGCTATTGTGAATGGGATTCATCTTAGACGTCTTACTCAGCCGAGGCATTGCCTGTGTATACAAAGGCTGTTGATTTGTGTGCATTGATTTTATATCCTGCTACTTTGCCAAACTCTTCTATGAGTTTCAGTAGTCTCTTAGTAGAGTTCTTTGGGTCCCCTAAATAAAGAAGCATATCATCTACAAAGAGGGAGAGTTTGAGTTCTTCCTTCCCAATTTTTATCCCTTTAATTTCTTTTTCTTGCCCAATATCTCTGGCAAAGACTTCCAGCACTATATTGAATAGCAGTGGTGAGAGTGGGCATCTCTGTCTGGTACCAGATCTCAGTGGGAATGCTTCCAACTTTCCCCCATTCAATAGGATGTTGGCCATGGGTTTTTCATAAATTGCTTTGATTGTATTGAGGAATGTTCCTTCCATACCCAGTTTGCTTGGAGTTTTCATCATGAAAGGGTGTTGTATTTTATCAAATGCTTTCTCTGCATCTAGTGAGATAATCATATGGTTTTCCTTCTGCAGTCTGTTAATGTGGTGTATCACGTTGATTGTTTTGCGAAGTTTGAACCATCCCTGCATACCAGGGATAAATCCCACTTGGTCTGGGTGGACGATCTTTCTGATGTGTTGTTGCATTCTATTGGCCAGAATTTTATTGAGGATTTGTCTATTTCAGAGAGTGGAGTATTGAAGTCCCCCAGTACTATTGTATTGGAATCTAAGTACCCCTTTAAGTCCCTTAACAAATCTTTTAAATAAACTGGTGCCCTGTAATTAGGTGCATATACATTGATAATCGTTATATCTTCCTGTTGAGTTGATCCCTTAATCATTATATTGTGCCCCTCTTTGTCTCCCTTAACAGTTTTTATGTTAAAGTTTATGTTGTCCAATATTAAGATGCCTATGCCCGCTCTTTTTTTTTCTGTTGGCATGGTATATGTTTTTCCAGTTTTTCACTTTCAGTCTATATGCATCTTTGTTGGAAAGATGTGTTTCTTGTAAACAGCAAATAGATGGGTTGTATTCCTTATCCCAATCAGCCAATCTGTGTCTTTAACTGGACAGTTAATGCCATTAACATTCAATGTGACTATTGATAAGTGGTAACTTTGCCCTGATATTTGCCAAAGATATTTTCTAATATATGCTTTGAATTCCTTGTGATCTTTTGCTGTTATGTTTCCTTCCTTTAGCTTCTTTCATATTGATGACCGTGTTTCAGTGTTTCTGTGTGTAACACATCTTTAAGCATCTTTTGCCGGGCTGGACAAGTGGCGACGAATTCTTTCAATTTCTGTTTGCTATGAAAGGTCTTTATTTCACCTTCATTCACAAATGAGAGCTTTGCAGGATATAATATTCTAGGCTTGCAGTTTTTCTCTCTTAGTACCTGGGCTATGTCTCACCATTCCCTTCTAGCTTGTAGCATTTCTGATGATAAGTCAGCCTTGAGTCTAATTGGAGCTCCTCTGAGAGTAATCTGACATTTCTCTCTTGCACATTTTAGGATCTTTTCTTTCTGTTTCACTGTGGTGAGTTTAATTACAACGTGTTGTGCTGAGGATCTCTTTTGGTCATGTTTACTTGGGGTTCTATGTGCTTCCTGTACTAGGATGTCTCTGTCCTTCTCTAAACCTGGGGAATTTTCTGCTAGTATCTCACTAAAAAGGCATTCTAATCCTTTCTCCCTCTCCATGCCTTCAGGAACTCCTAGAACTCGAATATTGGGTTTTTTAATAGTATCCTATAGATTCCCAACAATATTTTTTAGATTTCTAATTTCCTCTTCTTTTCTTTGGTTTGACTGTATATTTTCCTTTGCTCTGTATTCTAAGTCCGATATTCTCTCTTCTGCCTCACCCATTCTGTTTGTAAGGCTCTCTAATGTGTTTCTCATTTGGTCTATTCAATTCTTCACTTCAGGCTTTGACTACCTGTGCTTCTGGGGTATTTTCCAAGAACTTTTTGCCAGTACCTATATCTTGCAGGGTTTCTCCAATGCTCTCTACTAATTTGATGGTGTCGGGTCGTAGATTTAAGTCTTTAATCCATGCTGAGTGAATTTTTGTGTAGGGTGAAAAGTAGGCATCTTGCTTCATGATTCTGCATGTGGACTCCAGTTTTCCCAGCACCATTTATTAAATAGACTGTCCTTACTCCGGGGATTGGTTTTGGATCCTTGATCAAATATAAGTTGGCTGTAGATGTTTGGATTGTTTGCTGGTGTTTCTCTTCTGTTCCATTGGTCTATCCATCTGTTTCTGTACCATTACCATGCTGTTTTGATAACTACTGCCCTGTGGTATGTCCTGAAATCTGGTATTGTGATGTCTCAGGCTTTGTTTTTGTTGTACAAGATTGCTTTAGCTATTCAAGGTCTCCTCAGTCTCCATATGAATTTCACTATCATTTTTTCCAGATCTGAGAAGAATGCCTTTGGTATTATGATTGGTATCGCATTAAATCTGTAAGTTGCTTTTGGCAGAATGGACATTTTGATGATATTGATTCTTCCAATCCATGAATATGGAAGATTTCTCCATTTTTTGGTTTCCTCTTCTATTTCTTTCTTTAAGGTTTTGTAATTTTCATCGTAGAGATCTTTAATGTCCTTGGTTAAGTTTATTCCAAGGTATTTGATTGTTTTTGTGGCTATTGTGAATGGGATTGATCTTAGAAGTTCTTCCTTAGCTGTGTCATTGCCTGTGTATACAAAGGCTGTTGATTTGTGTGCATTGATTTTATATCCTGCTACTTTGCCAAACTCTTCTATGAGTTCCAATAATCTCTTAGTAGACTTCTTTGGGTCCCTTAAAGAAAGAATCATATCATCTGCAAAGAGGGAGAGTTTGAGTTCTTCCTTCCCAATTTGTATCCTTTTTTTTCTTTTTTTTTTTCTTTTTTTTGCCTAATAGCTCTGGCTAAGACTTCCAGCACTATATTGAATAGCAGTGGTGAGAGTGGGCATCCCTGTCTGGTACCAGATCTCAGTGCAAATGATTCCAAGTTTTCCCCATTCAATAGGATACTGGCCATGGGTTTTTCATAAATTGTTTTGATTTTATTGAGGAATGTGCCTTCTATACCCAGATTGCTTAGGATTTTCATCATGAAGGGTGTTGTATTTTATCAAATGCTTTCTCCGTGTTAATTGAGATGATCATATGGTTTTTCTTCTGCAGTCTGCTAATGTGGTGTATCACATTGATTGTTTTGCGAAGTTTGAACCATCCCTGCATACCAGGGATAAATCCCACTTGGTCTGGGTGGACGATCTTTCTGATGTGTTGTTGCATTCTACTGGCCAGAATTTTATTGAGGATTTTTACATCTGTGTTCATCAGGGATATTGTTCTGTAAATCTCTTTCAATGCTGCATCTTTTCCCATCTTAGGAATTAAGGTGAATCTGGCTTCATAGAAAGAATTTGGGAGGATTTCCTCTTTTTTGATGGTTCTGAATAGTTTGAGAAGGATTGGAGTTAGTTCTTCTTTAAATGTCTTGTAGAATTCAGCAGTGAATCCATCTGGTCCTGGGCTTTTCTTTGTTGGGAGGACCTTTATTATTGTTTCAATTTCTGTCTCAGTTATGGGTCTGTTTAGGTTTTCTATGTCTTCCTGGTTCAGTTTAGGTAGGTTGTATGTGTCCAGGAATCTATCCATTTCTGATAGATTTCCCTGTTTGCTGGCATACAAGTCCTTGTAGTAATTTCTGATGATTCTTTTGATTTCTCTGGTGTCTGTTGTTATGTTTCCTTTTTCATCTCTGATTTTTATTGATTCGGGTCTTTTCTCTTCTTTTTTTAGTTAGTTGGGCCAATGGGGTGTCAATTTTTTTTTCAAAAAACCAGCTCCTCATTTGGCTGATTTTTTGTAATTTTTTTTATTCAATCCTGCTGATATCTTCTCTGATTTTAATTATTTCTCTTCTCCTACTAGCTTTGGGTCTGGTTTGCTGCCAGTTTTCTAGATCCTTGAGATGAACTGAAAGCTCATCTATTTGGTGCCTTTCCGATTTCTTGATGTAGGCACCTATTGCTATAAACTTTCCTCTTAACACTACTTTTGCTGTATCCCATAGGTTTTTGTATGATGTGCTGTTATCCTCATTTACTTCATTACTTTTTGATTTCTCTTTTAATTTCTTCTATGACCCATTGTTCATTCAAGAGCATGTTTTTCAGTCTCCATGTTTTTGCATATGCTCTAGGGATTCCTGAGTTGCTAATTTCCAACTTCATTCCTTTATGGTCTGAGAAGCTGCATGGTATGATTCTAATTATTTTGAATTTGCTGAGACTTTCTTTATGGCCTAGTATGTGGTGAATCCTAGAGAAGGTTCCATGTACTGCTGAGAAGAATGTAAATGCTTTCTATGTAGGGTGAAAAGTTCTGTAGATATCTGTTATGTCCATTTGGGCTATAGTGTCATTTAAATCTACTGTCTCCTTGTTGATCTTCTGTCCTGTTGATCTGTCTATCTCTGAGAGTGGAGTATTGAAGTCCCCCAGTACTATTGTATTGGGGTCTAAGTCTCCCTTTAAGTCCCTTAACAAGTCTTTTGAATAAACTGGGGCCCTGTAATTGGGTGCATATACATTGATAATCATTATATCTTCCTGTTGAATGGATCCCTTAATCATTATATAGTGCCCCTCTTTGTCTCTCCTAATAGTTTTTGTGGTAAAATTTATGTTATCCAATATTAAGATGGCTATGCCCGCTCTTTTTTCATTTCTGTTGGCATGGTATATCTTCTTCCAGCATTCTCAACTGGCAGTTTTTCTCACTTAGTACCTGGGCTATATCTCTCCATTCCCTCCTAGCTTGCAGGATTTCTGATGAGAAGTCAGCTGTGAGTCTAATTGGAGATCCTCTGAGAGTAATCTGATATTTCTCTCTTGCACATTTTAAGATCTTTTCTTTCTGTTTCACTGTGGTGAGTTTAATTACAATGTTTTGTGGTGAGGATCTCTTTTGGTCATGTTTATTAAGGGTTATATGAGCTTCCTGTACTAGGATGACTCTGTCCTTCTCCAAACCTGGGAAATTTTCTGCTAGTAACTCACTAAAAAGGCCTTCTAATCCTTTCTCCCTCTCCATGCCTTCAGGAACTCCTAGAACCCAAATGTTAGGTTTTTTAATAGTATCCTGTAGGTTCCCGACAATATTTTTTAGATTTCTAATTTCCTCTTCTTTTCTTTGGTTTGACTGTTTCCTTTCCTGTTCTCTGTCTTCTAAGTCCGATATTCTCTCTTCTGCTTCTCTACCTGCCCTTAGCCTAGCAGAAAAACCTGACTCTTAGGGGGGGGGGGGTTAAATAGCTGGAGATTGGGATCTAGTTAATGTGTGGTGCTATGAACTGAGACTGTGAATGGAGAGCAGGTGGGGGAGTGAACTCCTGGAGTTCACCTGAGAACTCTCCAGAGATGCTACAGTTCAGTTCTTGGCAACCCAGTGGGAGACTGCAGGAGAATTTGAGCCCACACTGAGGGTAGCACAGATGCCCTGTGTGGTCCTTAGTAAGAGTTTCTGATCTCTGGCTCCTGTGGGTACACTATTTGCCTGCTGATTACCTCCGATTCTGTTCAGCTGTGAGTAATTACTTTTCTTTTGAATTAAAGAAAGATTAAAGAAAGATTTACCACGCCCAATCTGGGAGTGGCACCTTTGGCACACCCTTAACCCTGAGGAACCAAACAGAAGCAGATCTCAAAAAATTGATAAGAACATTAAGAAGTACTCAAAAACAAATTCTTGAACTACAGAAATCCTTAATGGACAGGATAGAAAATGTCATGAAAATGAAATATTAAGAAGGAATCAAAATGAAATGAAACAACTAGTAGAACATGAAACTGTGATAGTGACGAGAAATCATAATGAAATGAAGAATTCAATAGATCAAATGACAAACATATTAGAGAGCCTTAAAAATAGAATGGGTGAAGCAGAAGAGAGAATATTTTTGTCTACATATTCCATAGCTTGTTATTTTAATATCTTTGTATGTGAAGATGATCATAAAGCACTTTATATTATAATTTTCCTTTTCTTTTTTTGGATAAAATATAAATTTTTAACATGTATTCTTAACATGAACTCATGAATTTGATATTGTTGTCTATTTTATGCATGGGGGAAATGAAAAGACCTAAGTAGATTAAACAAAAATTCCAAAGAGTCATGGCCTGCATGGTTCTAGTCAGTTTTCTTTTTTTTTATTTTATTTATTTATTTATTTTTTTTGACAGGCAGAGTGGACATTGAGAGAGACAGAGAGAAAGGTGTTCTTTTGCCGCTGGTTCACCCTCCAATGGCCGCCGCAGCCTGCGCGCTGCAGCCAGTGCACTGCGCTCATCCGATGGCAGGAGCCAGGTACCAGGTGCTTTTCCTGGTCTCCCATGGGGTGCAGGGCCCAAGCACCCTGGCCATCCTCCACTGCACTCCCGGGCCACAGCAGAGAGCTGGCCTGGAAGAGGGGCAACCGGGACAGAATCTGGTGCCCCGACTGGGACTAGAACCTGGTGTGCCGGCACCGCAAGGCGGAGGATTAGCCTGTTGAGCCACGGTGCCGGCCCAGTTCTCTTTTTAAGATTAAGATTTCTGTGGCTTATTGCTGGTTGGTTTTGTTTTATAATTACAAATATAGCCATTTGCAACAAGTGTAATTATATCCACAGTCTCTCCACAAAGATATTTGCCCACAATCCCTAATACCATGTAAAAAAGTCACTTTATATAGCAAATTGTACTTTGTGGGTAAAATTAAATATATGGGTTGGAAATGAAGTTATCTTGAACATTAGTAAGTCACTGTGATCATGTGAGGCCTTATAAGGAAAGAACATTCATAGAGTGATTTCGGAAAGATTGAGTTGAAGTGGTAATCAAGGGAGACACAACGTGTGAGAAGTCAACAGGTCCAAACAGAAGGGTGAAAGGTAATCCTCCACGAATTGACGCTGGCCACCCGAGTGACAGGACCTAGGACACAGGGATGTCTGACTCTAATTAGACTTAATGGAGTCTGTACAGCCTGCTTTACTTTTCAATTTCCTCAGTACAGAATGGCATAGATACTGCCTTGAATTTATCCTTGGATATCTATGGTCTGTTCTTTTGCCATGGATTGCTAGAATGCAATACAGGTGTCATTGTTTCAAGGCAGAGCCAGTGAGCTATAAGAGTGGAATTGAAAAGTTTTCTCCCACCTGGACTTGAATGATTGCTGCTCCTTACCTATCTTTAGGAATATGTCACTTGTCCAGCTCCATCCTCTTCCCCTTTACTTCATACCATGTCAGGAAGGTGCATCATTTAAAGCGTTCCAGGGGGCTGGTACAGTGGCACAGTAGGTTAATCCTCCACCTAAGGTACCAGCATCCCGCATGAGTGCCAGTTCTAGTCCCAGCTGCTCCTCTTCCAATCCAGCTCTCTGCTGTGGCCTGGGAAGGCAGTAGAAGATGGCCCAAGTCCTTAGGTCCTTGCACCCACCTGGGAGACTGGGAAGAAGCGCCTGGCACCTGGTTTCAGGTCAGCATAGATCTGGCCATTGCAGCCATTTTGGGAGTAAACCAATGGAAGACCTTTCTCTTTGTTTCTCCGTCTCATTTTCTGTAACTCTACCTCTCAAATAAATAAAATCTTTAAAAAAGTAAAGTGTTCTTGGTAGTTTCTGCAGTTTGAGGAACAAAGCTTCTGTGTTTTGTTCAGAATTTATTTTAAAAGTGCCAATTTTCTAGTCCATCTTAATGAGCATGTCTAGTTTCTGCATACCTTTACACCTTGATTTATGTCATTCTTTCCTTAATTCTGATTCTATTAGTATCAAGAATGATAGTGCACAGAGGCATAAAATTTGAATAACTGATAAAGAGAAAAGAAAGGACTGGTATCAAGGATAGCCTTGGGGTAAGCCCTCATTTAGGAGCTATTTGTAGAATAATTATTCAAAGCAAGGATTATGTGGTTTGATTCCAGGTAAAATATGTGATCTCTGCTTGCAGAGAAATAGAACCAAATCATTTGAGTGCACAGTTCATAATCTCAAATTAATAGAGTGGCTTGTTTAGGTGAAGCAGAGTCAGTGATGCAGTTTCCTTTTTTAATTATAAAGATAATAAAGCCAGATCATGTTATCAATCATCCCCAAAGAACATAATCATACTTTATAACACGAGACAATTAGAAATAACTACAATTAAAGGTAAACTTGAATTAATAGAGTTTCTGAGCTCAGTTAGAACCCTGTTAATCTCTTAACACCTTTAATGTCTGAACTTAATGTCTGTGATCTTATGCTAAAAGGCTTTTTGTTTTGTTTTGTTTTGTTTAATCCTGAGGTCCAAAGTGAGCTTGGTATATTTGACTCAATGTCAGCAATCATGGCTGGCATTTTGTTTGCTTGTTTTGCTATGTGAGGTATCTGGATTCACTATAAATTTCTCTTTTGTGTATATAGCAAGGAATATACAAAAATTTCTCAATGCGTTAATCAGAAAGCATTTAGTGTTTAGCTCCCTACCAGAAATTAGCTGCTTATAATAATAATGCTTGAAAAGAAGAGTCAGTTTACAAACCCTTTTCATGTATTTATATGAAATAATAATTTAAAATCATCCAAGTTGATTTCTGGCATATACATCTATATTTTTTGAGCAAGCTATCTTCACTTTTAATTACATGTGTTTCAGATTTTTTTCTAACAACATTTGCCATATATGCTTTTTACCAATATGTAACATAAAACTATGGTTGCAACATTCAAATATATTTTTTATTTTATAAAATTTAGAGTGGCCATGGACCTGAGCCAGTAAATAGCACTATCTTGAACATACCTGGATTTTAATGTAAGTGCTGATACTCACTGATCTATATGTTGTCATCTTGTTCATTTTCTCCTTCTCATACTGGGAAAATATGCTTACAGAATACGTTAATACAGGGCTATGTGTGGCAAAATGAAGTCACATGCATAGTATCTTATACTAATTAATTCCTGAACAAATTGCTGGTTTCTTTTTTCTTCATGAAGTCTATAAAAATTTTCCAATTATCTAGCTTACGTAATCTATATTGTATGTATATGTGCATGTATATATAAATTAAGCTCATCCATATATATATATACACATATATACTTTATATGGATGTTTTTAAGAATTTTCTAACAATTTTAATTATATAAAATATAAAATACTATCTTTTTTATATTTAAAAGCAAGATTTTTTTAAGTCAGACACCTCCTTGGAACATGTAACTTTTTAGCATTCAGACGGATCATGGCACCAATAAATTTACATTCTTCCTATAATTAACTACATAACCTTTTCCTAAAATATAATGTATTGATTTATTTTGTTGTTTACTCATGTTATCCTATAGCAATTCATTTATTATTTTAATCAATTACATATATGTGTTATATATGGAGTCTGAGATTTTTATGATCAATCATTCTCTACTACCTGTATATTCTAAAAGGAGTTTTAAAAAAATAATCACCCAGTGGTAACTAAAGGTCTATTGGATTGAAACATGTCACAAAATCTTCATGTCCTAAATCTATTTCAAAATCTTAAGATTTTATTTTCCTACTAAATTTAAGCTTTCTTTATTGGCATGCTATTCAGATATTTCCTAATTCTTGAAATCTGTCATATCCCTTCATTATTAACTCAATCATTTTTGTTAATATCTTTAACACCCAAGCTGTCATTCTGTTTACATTTCTCACTACCTTGGTTATGCATCTGTTTATTTCACTCACGTTACTTCATCCATTTCCCACTAACATCCATTTCTCTAATCTATTTTCTTTGAATCTCATATATCCTAGCAATTCTTCTTAAACAAATGTACTTCATGTGGAAAATTGCCTACAATGATGTTTACTACAATTTCTCCCATCCGTGTATAAAGCTTTTTGTAATTGATTTTTACCATTGTAATTAATTCTCTACTCCAATATTCGAATTGTGGTTTATATTGAGACTTAGTTTGATTAAAGGGATATCATAGAAGTTGTGATCATCATTTTCCAAATTTACAGCTTCAGCCTTTGCTGTCTTGGAGCAAAATGCTAGTATATAAAAAAGCTCCCACTATCCCACTGAAATCCAAACTCATATGGAGTAGAATACACTAACCCAGAAACAGAATTTATGTACCAAATAGATTCTTCATTAGCCACCATCTGATTGCACCTCCATGAAGGATCTCATTAAGACCACTCAGCTTTTCACCCGGCTCAGTGCAGAGCAGATTGCAATGCTATGTGATTCACACAGTTGTAGGGGTGGGGACAAAGTGCACAGAAAGATTATTGTTTAAACAACGAAAAACCAATGTGGTTTTTAACTTAGACTTACATGATACCAAAATTGGTGCATGAAGTGTTTCCATAAAAAATAATTAAAAATGTGTGACATTAGCCTTGAGGTCAATGTCAAGTGGATCTTGTTCAAGCTTAATACGCTAGTGGTTTATGAAGGCTAACAAAGGGATCTGTGGAAGTCTGGAGATGTGTGTGATGTATCAGTGAACAATGGGGAAAGCCTTCCTGGGTGTTAACTTAGCAGATAGGGCACAGCTGAGGAGAAATGTGACAGAATATGGAAGGGGCTACTGGGTGCTTCTGTTCCTATAAAGTACTGTTGAGTGAATGAGGAACTAAAGAAAGAAAATTTCCAGTTATTCACTAGAATAGTAAGAGAATATAAATGGCTCCAGTATTTCCCAATTTAGAAGAGAAAATGTGAATTTTTAGCTGGACATTTCAGTCTGTCAGAATGTTTTAAAGTAAGGAATAGTTTCTCTCCAAAGATCAGAAGTTCAGAATATCTGTGAAAATACTTAGCAAGAACTTTGAATGATGTAAGGTAGTGTTGAGCAGACATTATCTGTTAGGTTAAATGCCTCTAAGAATAACAAGGATGTTCTATAACACCTAGACACCACCAGAGTACAGAGGAGTCTGGCTCTGACAGAATTATTTATTTGACTTTTGACTAAGTAAATAACTTATAAATTGACACATAGAAAATGATTTCCAGGATATCTTACATATTGGACTAAAAGAGGCCACGACTCTTCAAAATTAAAGGAAGGCAATGAATCCTAAAGTTTTTGTGAGCTAGAAAAAAAAATTTTGAAGGGAATTTAGCTTAAATAAATATGGCCCATTTCTTTCAAATATGAAAATATATCTCAGACAACAGATAACTTGCTAAGTACCAAGAAAAATATGAACTAGTAAAATATCACATCTGAGGATGAGAACTTGATACTCTCCAACGAACATTTCTTACACTTGGTTTAGGGGAATCTGACAATGTAGGCCAGTCGGTTTTAAGACTACCATGCACCAACTCACTGACCTACTTATGAGAATATCTGTCAAACTCCTCATCAAACAACATCACAACAAGCAGGAGCCAGCAGACCAAATCTATGCTGTTAGATCGTCCAGTAGATCCATGATAATAGCCACTTTGATCCCTTGCAAAACCAAAAATATGAAAAAAATGCTGAACACAAAGGAAATTATTAGATCATAGATTTGTGAACAGTGTTCTTGTTTAAGCCACTGAGTTTTTGTGATTTTTACCTGTTCTTCTGTCCTCTACCCAAGATAATTTACTATTGTATTAATTCCTACATAATTAAGTATTTAAATCCTTAAGACATCTGCCCAGTGATTCACATTTAAATTGCTACCTGGATAGATTTGACTAATCTTTTTTAGAATCAATGTCCCACCAAAATATGATTATTTCATATTTCAAATCTTTCATGTTAATTTCCATATTTATATTATCCTATATTTTCCTGTCCAATCATCCAAATATACCATTTGAGTGTTCTTCAGTATGAACCTAAATACTACATCATAGGCAAGTCCCCCCAACCTTGTAACTCATTATGCGTTGAACTATACCCTAACACATGAATAACCATCTTTACTGAGGAAAACATATAATGTTTAGGATGATTATTCAGTTGGTGAACTCAAAATCTTTGAATTAGTGTCAATAAAATAGTTAACATTGAAAAAGAATTTGAAGAAATTCTTTTATGTCAAAACCTCTACAGTTGTCTTTTTAACAGTTATATTTTCTTCAATTATCTTTTTGCCTCAAGCTGAATAAAGTTCCCACTCTTTCCATCATACAACAAGATCTGCTTTCCATTTAACTTTGACAGTGATAAAAGAGTCATATTCCCATATTTTACAGTTGCATTCTCTTTGTACTATGTATTGAGAGGAATTTTATAAGTCATTAGTTCTTTTAACTGTCTCTGTTGGAGATATTCAAGCACTATTGAAATAGTGAGGGAAACACAGCTTTTAGAACCTCTGTCTTATAAAATTACTGTCTACTGCAGTCCATTGGCTTCCATATAGAAAATCTACTTTAATAAGAACAGTAAGTAACTTTTAAGCTGGGGAAAGCCATTTTCAACAAACTAAATCATGACAATGGAAATGAATTCTTAAATGGTTTATAAAGTACAGTTTATTATAAGACAAATTCAAAAAAATGAAGAGTCAGCTGTTTTTTGTTTCTCTTGATAGATTTATCCAACCATAAGAGATGCATTTCTTTGCATTTCCATTTCATTTTACTGATTCTGACTAACACAGAGAACTGATAAATGTAAATTTTGATTTGAACATTTTAGAGCAAATTAATTATGAAGTTTGATAGTTGTTTTAGGTCATTAAAATAAAATAAAATGCAAAATGCAACCTATAAAATAGTTAAGCAAAAACAAAAATATAAACAAATAGGTGCTGAAACTAGATGTTCATCAGATTATATTACACAAGAGTAAATAAAACAACTTTCTAGACTTAAAAAAAAAAGATTTATTTATCTATCTGAAAGGCAGATCTACAGAGTGACAGAGGCAGAGAGAGAGAGAGTCTTCATCCACTGGTTCACTCCCCAAATGACTGCAGCGGCAGAGCTGCGCTGATCCGAAGCCAGGAGTCAAGAACCTCCTCCAGGTCTGCCACATGGGTGCAGGGGCGCAGGGACATAGGCCATCCACCACTGCTTTCCCAAGCTACAGCAGAGCTGGATCGGAAGTGGAGCAACCAAAACTCAAACCAGCACCCATCTAGATTTTCAATCTCAGATTGAATTTCCAGAAGATAGACACTTAAGCTTTGGGTGCTGTTAAAAACACACCTTAAAAGTGTGACTTTTGCACTTTTGCAAACAAGTATTTTTGAAATGATCTCCTTGAAGTTCTCTTCCAAATATCAAGTATTTTGAAGAATGTCATTCAACTATAAAACAAATGTTTAAGAGAAAAAACACAAGGATATTCAAATTTCAATTTTTCTTTTCTCTATTAAAAATAAGATTATGAAAAAAAGATTATGAAAACAATTTCATGGTCTGAATTATATTTTTATCACAAACTTTCAGAAAAATAATGCATTTTAAATAGAAATCATCAGATATTTCAAAGAGAGGTAAATTTATCAAAATTACCTTAGAACCTTTAATTAAAATTTTAACAATTTCTTGTTTATCCATAAATAGACATGAATTTGAGAAGAGATTTCACAGAAAATGTGGTTGAAGAGAAACATCCATTTTAAATAATTGGTATAATTACTGTATACACATTTTACACTAGCACTAATATGATTTGGACCTTGCTTTTAGAAGTACAAATATTTTATTAGCTGAAAATAATGAGTTCCAGAAAATGTGGGACTACATGTCATTAAAATACAGTAAATACTGTGATGTGCACACTTCCATAACAATTTACTTTTTTGTTTTTAGGAAAACTAAATTATTACTTAGAAAATTGGTGAGCCTGACTCTAAATCAGACTGATATTTTGTGTGGACTATTTGGGAGAACCCAGAAAATTAATACTCAGTACAGTTAGGAATTGCTTTCTAGATATTTAATATTATTGGCACCCAGAAATATTGCCTGTATTCACATACTTAGCATTTGTGGGCATATAATATTTTTTTTTTACTTTAAATGTCCCAATATCTTAAATGCAAATTTCAGAAAAGGGAAAATTTTTTATGAAGCCAGCTAGAATTAAGAGAATTTCTACTTCCATCTACTTAAGATCTTAGCTTGGTGCAAGAATTAGGTTGATACAAAATAGATTAAGATGAAAAAATCAGTTATTTATTAAAACAACTTTTATGTGACAAGGGAGCCCTCGTAAAGAAATGAAGACTCAATGAAGCCATTATAACCAGTTATTTTTATATTGAATTAGACAAAGAATAGTACATTGTGAAAATGTGATTAAGGTATAGGGACTTAGTTTAGGGTGTTTAATTGGATAGAGAGGGGAAGACGAAGATAAGGGTTAGTTCAACAAAGTATATTTGTATAGAGTTCCCTTGGCCTTGACTTTCTATCCTTGATGACAAGAATGTTGTTGTTCTTCCTCTAATAAAAGGAGAATCTATTTCATATGGGATTCTCTTTTAAAATTTAAGGAACAGAATGAAGATCAGAGTTCTCTCTTTACATCTATTACTTCCCATGTGCCTTTCACTTAAATCATCAATTTGCCAGAGTATAGTATTTTAACTCTTTTATGAGTGTTGTTCAAAACTGTCATTTCTAGAATTTGTCACCATTAACATTAAAATACTAGTATTTAGGCTGATATTTTAATAAAAATTAGGATATAACTAACATCCCATCAAAATTCTGTGATCAAATGCTCCTAATGAGAAAGCTCCATGGGAATCTGATAGGGAGGGTGGTTTGGTGGGAATGAGATCGTAGGCAAAGATAAAAGATTTCTATATATTTGTAAAAATATAGATGATTCAAGTTTCAGAACTTTTAGTGAAAATTTTTTATTACAGTGAAAACATATTGGATATCACTGCTTTAAAAAGTACTGTATACAAGAACAACTACAACAATGTTATAAATCTGATGAGCTACCACTAGTGTGCAATATGGTTAGTTTTTGTTTTGCAAGATTGTATAAAATTGTTTATATATACAATTAATATTTGATTATTTTCAGTACCAAAGAATAATAAAAAGCCATGGTTGTATGTCGGGGTCTCAAGCCTGATGCTGGCCCCTGACCAGCAGGGGCAGCGCAAGCACTCCCCACCAAGGCAAATGGCAAAGGTTAGGTCGACGGGTCATGAACACACCAGAAGCACCTGTGAATTCTTTCGAAGCAGGAACTACTTTATTGAGGAAACATACAGGCTTATAAAGTTTATGAAGGATATGCGCAATAGGGGAGGCAATCAGTGAGAAGGTCATGCAGGCATGGGTGGACAACGCACAGGGGCATCTTAAGCAAAGTGTAGAGATCATGCACTGTCCACGTGTTGGGAACTAAAGAGGACCTATCCCTGCTGGTGGTCTGATCTTACACAGCTTAACCCCAGCAGCCGCAGACAGGCCCCTGGAACAACCCACCAGGCGCCATATTGTAATGGAGATTTTAGGAAATGCCCAACATTTCCCCCTTTTTGTTTTATATTAGAGGAAGGGGAACTGAGTGGAGAATGTGCCTGTCTTAGGTTGTCCCCTCTCTCCGGGATCAGCTCTTTAGGGAGCATGCCTGTCTTAGGTTGTCACCCTCTGGGGATCTTACCCGTCTTTGACTATTACTCCAGCTAATAAGGGCTGCCCTAGCGGATCATACCCATCATTGGCCACCACCTCAGCAACTCAGGGTATGATGTATTATACCTCTACCTCTTGGCAGTGGCTGTGGGCGGATATATAGGGTTCACATTCTGGCGCTTAAAGAGCGGCATAACCCGGTTCTTAAAAAGTGGCATATTGTTGTCAGACCACCATTAACTGGACCTCAGCAATGCGATCTTAGACAAATTTACAAGGACAATGGAGACCAAGGGGCCCACAAGGGGGAGGAGATAAGGAAGCCATCCCCCAAGGCCTGAACACAGGTCAAGGTGTTTTTAGAGGGTATTGATCTTGTCCTGTATAATGCCGGAGCAATTAGCATAAAAGCACTCCTGATGTACCATGATGATCCAATCACAATGAGGCTGAGAGTCCAATATGGTCTTTTCATCCTTGTAAGAGAAAAAATCACTCCTCAGGTGGGGGTCCTCCTGGGTGACCTTTTTTTGGCAGAGGGGAGATATTTAGGTTTCTCACAGGTACCCATATGGGATTGGGATTCCCCTGAGGGAAGACACATCCAAATCCTCTACCAGAGCTTATCAGTGGGTCTCGTCCTTGCCAGCATCCTGTTAGTGGGTCCTTCCATTTTACCCTAACTGAAAGGTAGGGTTCTTGGAGGGACCAGTGTTTGTGAAAGGCTGACAAGGGCTACTGTTTTGGAAAATTTAAAATATTTAAGTTGAGCATGGCCATTCGTAGCTGGTCTTGTGGGGGTAATAATTCCCCCTTTTTGTTTTATAAGTTGGTATTTTGGTCTTTGATTGTTTGTCCTTGTGGGTTGTGAAGAATTTTAGTAGAGTGTTGAATTACTTTACATTTTAGCAGCACTTTTAATTTTAACATCCCGATTGGTTATTATATCTGCAAGATGAGAGAGAGATCTTTTGACATCTCCAGGGGCCCTCTGGAGATACCAAAAATTTAGAGAATTTAGAACTTTGATTTTCAGAAAGTTTGTTAAAGGTACCAAGAGAACTTAGAGTATTTGGTCAAAATAGAATTTTGTAACATCCTGAAATGACAGCCATTTATTTAGGGTGATTTTAATACTTTTAGACCAGATCTAATCATGATGATGTTTAACATAACTTTTTAAGACTTAATTTTTTTTAATTTAAACTTAACAGAGACAGTAGAGTAAACAATAGAATACTTTGACAGAATATGAATTCTAGGTCTCTTGTTGTTGAATAAACCAGAAATAAAAAGCCTTGAACATAAGAGTTAGCACACGAAAGCATCACATAACTCAGAACTATTTAACAGAGTTAAAAAGAGCTTACACGACCTAACTTTAGAAATGGCAGAGAAACCAATTAAGCAGACACTGTTAAAAAGAGACGTTACAGTTTTTGCAAAAACAGATCTGTAAAAGAAACAAGTTTAAAGCATATTAAAGACCTGTAAAGGCTTGTAAACACAGAATTTACTCTCATTTTTATAAGACCACTTTAGCTGGAAAGCAAAAACATGAATACAACATAGGTCTGACATCATTTACCACATTTTAATACACTTTGTATAATTTGAATTGACTCAAACAGCTGTTACTTTAACAAATTTAGAGTCCTATCCTTTGAGAGTTCCAGGAATCCCGACTGCAAGCCCCAAAGTTGGAAGATTCGGTTTAGAATTTAAACTGGAAGAGTCAAACCGCTTAGCCAAAAATTAGTACATTTAACCTGAGCATTTTAACCAAGGCTCTGGGCTAGATCTGATTAGATTTAAGGTAATCACTTAAACATTAAAAACAGGCAAATAGATCTAATATAGACCAAGTTTGATCATTGTTCCAAGATGATTATTCAAATGTTTGAAAATAAGCACATATTTAAATAACCCATAGCTCTTAATAAAAACTCAGCTGTTTAATTAGAATTTAACAGACATTAAGAGAACATATTACTTTAACTCTTTGCTTTAACAGAGAATCAGATTTTAATTCTATGTCAAAGAGGAATAGAAAGAACATAATAGATTACTTTAACACATTACTTTAACAGAGGATCAGATTTTAATTTTATGTCAAAGAGAAATAGATTAGTATACTTGTGATGTATTCCATCTGCAAATGTCTTTGATTTACATTTTGAAGTAACATGTTAAAGATTTCCAAATTAAGATAACAATTTTAAATAAGGTAACACAAATTTCAGCCTGAGTTACTCCAAGCGATATTGAACTATTTTCATAGACAGTTTATAAACTAACCCAAATAGTATTTTATAGAATAAAACATGCTGAGTATACAAAAGTTTACATTTAGATGCATTAATCTCATTTGCCTTTACCCAATTTAAATTAGCAGTTACACCTAATGACTTAGGATGCTGATATTATATCATATATCTGAATTTGATTAAAATTAAAATTGCATTCATCTAAAATAAGTACTAATTACCCATTGCTGTTTCATTGAGCACTGATTACCAAGAAACCTGTTAAATTGCAAAATAAGTTCAGCAAGTTACAAAGAGTATTTTTAAGGGTAGTGAACTTCCTAGATTTAAAGAAAAATCAGTTACAGTGGGCCAGGTCCATGCAGGAAACCTGATTTTCCTGTCTGCCTCATTCATGATAAAAAAAAAAAAAAAAAAAAAAAAAGAGCCATCATCAGAAGGGTGGGGTCTCTAATTGGTTTCTCAATAAGTAGGGAGCCCAAAAGGATGGGATTACCACCCCCTTGCTATTCTTATGGTAAAACTGGAACAAGAGAGGGATAACAGACCAGTTGGAAACCATGGAAATAGCCATTCCCAAACTGATAAGACAGAGATAGTAGACTTTGGGCCAGAACTGGTTCAAAGATAAAGTCCGAATTCCTAGGTAAGAAGGGGAGCTAGGGAGGAAGTACATGTGGGCAGAGAATGGTTTTGAGGAATAGATGATCAAGGGGCTTGATAGCACAGAAGATGTTGCAGTGAAGGTGGGAGCAGAAGTTGACACCCCTGGAATTCGGCAGGAGGGGGAGGTGAGGACGCAGCCAAGGCCAGAGCCGATGGTGGATTCCACAGCTGCCATGTGGGAGATAATGGTGCCAGAACTTCACTCACTGAGGCCTCAGGAGGTGGCTGAGCCAGTGCCTGTAGATTGAGCGGATCAAAGGAGGCTGTGGTAGTGGCGGTAACAGGATTAGAGGTACACAGGGAAAGTTTAGTGTGAAGATAGGGAAAAGCTTGAAAGTATGCGATCTCCTTCCATATTCCCGAATGCTCAAGGAAGTGATAAAGATCTTGAATGTATTCAGGGTCAAACTACTCTGACTTTGAGCTGATCCCTCAGGGCCAAATGTGCCACCATGGAGGGGCCACTTTAGAGATGAGGCATTGGTGTGTGAGGGCTGGTTCATAAGCATAGGAGCCCATCGCTTAGGATAGGGAAACACATCTTGAAACAGAGGCAGAGAATGAGAGACTCCTGTAGGGCTGGAGGAAAATTTTCATTAACTGCAAAGAGAATGACCCATCAGGTTGGAAAGGGTTAATGGATTAAGGTTCTTGTTCCCTTAGGTAAGGCCAGCAGTAGCCAGAGGCATTTCCTTAAATGGGGAGAAAAGCAGCCCTAGTGAGTGCTCTCCTTAGAGATATCTGGCCATGCCTGGAATAGAGTGCAGAGAAAGGCCATGGTCCCCCATTACGGGGAAGATTGTGCATGCCGGGGCCTAGCAGGATGGGCCCTGGGGTTGGGTAGGCATGCTCTTTACAACATGGCGGCAGGCAATTCAAGGGAGGGGAATACCCTAAAGGGGTGACCACATGGGCGGCACTAGGCTGGACATCCCCTCTGTAATTGGAGGAGCAATGGGTTGAGGCAGCTCTGGGCCTTTAGGGGTTCCTGCCACACCTGAAGGCTCTGCCTTAGTTTCAGCCTCCTCTGGGGATTTCTGAGCCTCCTGACATTCCTCATCAAAGGCCACCCAGCTCATCTGTTTCATATCGGCAGCCTTACTTGTTGGTGTCAGTGGAAAGCAAGCCTTAAGGGCAGAGAGGGTGCGGAAGGTCCCCAGTGGATGAACAGTCCCGAGATTGATCCCCTGTTTTTGAACCAGCTGTTCCACCTCGTCCCATGTGGACTAGTCAAAAAGATTGGCAGCGGCGAGCCATGGCACCGCTTCAGTAAGGGCTTTCCAAACTTCTTGGCTTGAAAGTCAGAAATTTCTAAGCCTTGAGTCTTTAGTATATATGTCAGTTCCAGAGGTGCTGGGTCATCAAACTTAGCATGAGATTGCCCCATCCTTTCAGGGATACCTTACCTCGACCCACGCTTAGCCACATCCACTGGTACTTTCACTTAGGCCATAGTCAGTTTTTCTCTCGAGCCGGAGTCAGTCCTGCTTTAGGGCTCATTCAAGTCCATCATGCCCCACGCTGGGCGCCACTTGTCAGGGTCAGAAGCCCAATGCTAGTGCCTGATTAGCCCCTGATCACTCCCAAACAAGGCAAACAGGAAAGGTAAGGTCGACGGGTCATGAACACACAAGCACCCATGATTTCTTTCAAAGCAGGAACTACTTTATTGAGGAAGCATACAGGCTTATAAAGCTTAAGAAGGACACGCGCAGATACACCCCTCTAACAACCCACCAGGTGCCGTACTGTAATGGAGATTTTAGTCAATGCCCAACAGTTGTAGCTTATAATGTATTGATCAAAATTTTTAAAATTCTAAATGGTGAAAGGCTCTCATAGGCATCTAATGCTCTAAAATGCATTTTAGCTGTTTATAAAACAACTGATCCCCTACCTCAGAAGTCACTAGTGACTCAGTCACTTCTCTTTTGAGCTCAGCACATTTTGTATTCTATTTGCTCATTTAATATAAATCCCTCAAGGAATAGTACTTTGATACGCTGAATACTTTGAACCATAAAAAGGCAGTCTCAGAACCAAGATCTCACTAACATCTCACTTCTACCACCTCCATCCCGTATACTGTTTTGCCTGTCCAAATGCAGAAAGTAAATTTCTCTGAAGCTCCCTTATCTGACTAAAGGAAGTTCCTTTAGAATAGGGGCTGGCACTGTGACATAGTGGGTAAAGCCGTCTCCTGCAGTGCCAGCATCCTATATGGGTGCTGGTTCGAGTCCCAGCTGCTCCACTTCCGATCCAACTCTGCTATGGCCAGGGAAAATAGTAGAAGATAGCCAAAGTCCTTGGGACCCTGCGCCTATGTTGGAAGACACAGAAGAAGCTCCTGGCTCCTGGCTTTGGATTGGTCTAGCTCTGGCCATTGTTGCAGCCATTTGGGGAATGAAGGGGATGGAAGACCTCTCTCTGTCTCTGCCTCTCTGTAACTCTTTCAAATAAATAAATAAATCTTAAAAAAAAAAAAATCAGTGCACCTACTGAGTCCTCTCACACAGAAACATCTCAGGGAAAAAGAGGAGTTGATTACAGATCCATAGTGCAGAAATGTATTGTTTGTTCTTTGGGCATTAATCTTCTCTGAATACATTGTCTCCCCCTCCAAATTGACTAAATCCATCCTCTTTTTCTCTCCCCTATGAAGAGGTTATATAAACTTCAAAATACCCACTTTCCTGATACCTTTATGGACATAATAACTTTGTATGCCTTTCTCCTAATTTTTCCCAAGATGTACTTTAACATACCTTTATTCCTTATGAAAATATTTTGTTAATTTTTACTTATGTATTTAAATGGCAGAGGAAGTGAAATGGGGAGAGTGAAATCTTCCATCTAGTGGTTTACTCCGCAAATACCTACACCAGCATGGCTGAAACTAAGAGAAAGGAGCCAGGAATTCAGTCTGTGTCCCTATGTGTGTGGCAGGGACACAAGTGCTTGATTCATCACTTGATGCCTTCTGGGGTGTTCATGAATAGGAAGCTGGAATCAAAAGCAGAATCAGGACTAAACCCAGTCATTCTGATAAGGACCACAAGTGTTCCAAGCAAAATCTTAAGTGTAGTGCCAAACATATTACTCTAAAACCTAATTTTAATTGAAATATATTATTCACAGTTTGGAGGTACAGTGTTCTATTTTAATACATGTTTATCTTTTTTCTTTTATAAATTTGCCAGTGATTTTGTTACTTGGTTCTATCAGTGCATAAAAGTCATTTTATTTCTGTTCTTTATTAAAGACAAAATTGGAAACTAGTCATTTGTGGACATATTTCTACTTTCAGTGTTTATTTCAGCCGCTTCAGGTTCTTCTTTGCTTTTCTTTTTTTTATAGAAATTTACTAATATATTAGATGTTCAGGGTCACAATACATGCTTGACAATCACTACATTACCATTCTCATCAGTTCTCATGTTAATATGATATTAATACAGAGAACAGATTCAATGTAGTTTAGATATATACTTCTGAGAATATAATAATACTCCCTCCCTCACCCCTTCCTTCCTTTTTGTCTCAGCCTCTCTCTCCTCTTCTCTCTCTCTCTCTCTAACATTGGAAATAAGAATTTTAATTTATACTGTAGTCAAAGGCTTAATACTCCACTAAAGAAAGAGTTCAAAAATTGAAAGAAAAATACCATAGTTCAGCTGGAATGTAGGCAAAGGCTATAAATAAAAAGATGTCCATATTACTCATTTACAGTGAATTTTAAACCAATCACAGATCATCAAAACTGTAGTATATCAATTGTAACCATTGGTTTGACAAAGACATAAAAAAGCTGAAAGAACTGTAAAACTGTATTTGTAGCAATACTGACATAGACCTTTGTTTTCAGTTTTTCTTTTTAATTTTATCTTCCACATGTAATGGAGAATATATGATATTTGACTTTCTGTGTCCAGCTAATTACACTCAACATGATGTCCTCAAGCTATATCCATTTTGATGCAAATGGTATAATCTCATTCATTTATATAACTGAATAATATTCTATTGTGTGTGTGCAAGTGTGTAGAATTTCATTCTTTTATATAGCAATATTCCATTGTGTGCATGTGTGTGTATTATGTTCTCTTTATTCTTCTGATAATGGGCGGCATGTTTGATTCTGTATTTGCACTATTGTGAATAGTGCTGCTATAAACGTGGTAGTGTGGTTATCTCTTTGTCTTTTGGGTGTATACACAATAGTGGGGTTGCTCCATCATTTGACAGCTCTATAGTTTTTAAAGAAACTTTCTTGTACTAATTTACTGCATTAATTTACATTTCCATTAATAGTGTTTAATTCTGCTTTCTCCATACCCTCACCAGCATTGGTTACTTTCTGTCTTTTGGATAGTAGCCATTTTTACAGGGGTGAGGTGATGCCACGTTTGGGTTTGATTTGGGTTACCCTGATGACCAGTGATGTTGAGCTTTATATATATATATATATATATATATATATATATATATAAAAATTGGTCATTTGTATTTATTTTTCTTTTATTTATTTATTTTTTTGAAAGGCAGAGTAGAGAGAGGCAGAGGTAGTGAGAGAAATCTTCCATTGGCTGGTTCAACACCCAAAGGCCCCAACAACCAGGGCTGGGCTGATCTGAAGCCAGGGGCCTGGAGCTTCTTCCAGGTCTCTCAGTTGGGTGCAGGGGCCCAAGTACTTGGGTCATCTTCTACTTTCCCCAGGTCATAACAAAGAACTGGATTGGAAGTGGAGCACCCGAGACTCAACCCACTGCCCATATGGAATGCCAGAACTGCAGGTAGCAGCTTTACCTGCTAGGCCACAGCGCCAGCCCATATGTTTCTTCTTTTCAGAACTGTCTATTGAGGTCCTTAGCCCATTTCTTTACTGGTTTCATTGCTTTTCTGGTTCTTGAGTTTTTTGAATTGCTGATATATTCTGGATCTTAATCCTACGTTGGATAGGTTGCTTAAAAATATTTTTTCCTATTCTGTTGCATGTCTCTTCACTTTGCTCTGAAGAATCATTATTTCCTTTGCTCTGAAGAATATTCTGAGTTTCATACATCCCATTTGTATAGTATTGCTCTAGTTGTCTGTGCTTTGTGGGGTCTTAAGCAAGAAGTCATCACCTACACCATGTCTTTCAAGAAACATTTCAATGTTTCCCCTTCATTTTCTTCCAGAAAACTCATAGTCTCAGGTCTTAACTGTAAGGCCCCATATGAGTTGAGTTTTGTGTATGGTGAGAGCTAGGGATATAATTTCATTCTTCCACATATTTACAGCCAGTTTGGCCTCTGACTTTACTGAAGAGATTATTCTTTCCCTTCTGCATAGTCTGAGCAGTTTTGTCCAAAATCAGTTGCCTATATGTGTGTGCACTAATTTCTGGGCTTTCTATTCTTTCCCTTTGATCTAAGTGTCAGTTTTTATGCCAGTACTATACTGTTTTTATTACTATAACTTCATTGTAGGCTTCAAGTCAAGTCGGCTATAGTGATGGTTCTACATTTTTCATTTTGCTTTATTTTTCTCAAGATTGATTTGGTTATTCCAGGTCTTTTGTGATTCCATTTGAATTTTAGGGATTGTTTCTTCATTTCTCTAAAAAATGTCACTGAGCGTGGAAGGCTTTCCATTTGTATTTGTGTGTATGTTTCCTGGAAGGTTTCTTTCCTCCGTGTTTTATAATTTTCATTTTGGAGATCTTTCACTGTGGTTAAATGTATTCATTGATATTTGATTTTTTGTGGCTATTCTGAATGGGATTTCTTGCTTTCTCTTCAGTGTTCTCACTGAATCATATTGAAAAGTGACTCCAATCAGCATATTGAAAAGTGACTGTCTTTTGTATGTTATACAATTTTATAACCTACAACATTATTGAATTTGTTTATTGGTCCTAATAGGGTCTTGGTGTAGTGTTTAGGTTTTTCTATGCATGATGTCATGTCATCTACAAATACAGATATTTTTACCTCTCCAATTTTGATATCCTTGATTTGTTTCTCCTCTCTTATTCTTGCTGATTCTTCCAGTATTATATGAATAATAGTGCTGAAAGTCGACATCCTTGCCTTGTTCCAGATACTTTCAGCTTTTCCCCATTCACTTTGTTTGTCATGTATTCCCTTTACAGTTTGGGAATGTGTTCATTCCATACCTGATTTGTGGAGGGTATTTATCATAAGGGGTGTTGATTCTTATAAGATGCTTTCTCCACATCTATTGAGATGATCATATGGTTTTTGTTCTTTATTCTATTGATGTGATTTCTGACATTCATTTCTTTCTGAATGTTGAAGTTCTCTGTCCCTGTGATAAATCTCACTTGATTGTGATATATGATCTTCTTGATGTGGTTTTGGATTTGGTTTGGATAGTATTTTGCTGAGAATTTTTATGTCTGTTTTCATCAGGGATAAAGTTCTTCAGTTTTGTTTTCATGTTGCATCTTTGCTAGGTTTTGGTATCAAAGCGATGCCTCATAAAGAATTTGGTGATTTCCTTCCTGTTCAATAATTTGGAATAGTTTGGAAACTATTGGATTTAGTTTCTCTTTAAATGTTCTATAGAATTCAGTAGTAAATAAATCAGGTCCTGGACTTTCCTTTGAGAGACTTCTAATTACAGCTTCAATCTCATCACATAGTATGTGTCACAGTTAAAATTTTCTGTATTTTCCTGATTTAACTTTGATAGGTTGTATGTATTCATAAGTTTATACATTTCTTTTGAGTTGAGTTATTTTCAGGTTTTTTTTTTTGACAGGCAGATTTAGACAGTGAGAGAGAGAGAGAGAGAAAGAAAAAGGTGTTCCTTTTCTGTTGGTTCACCCCCCCAATGGCCGCCACAACCTGCAAGCTGTGGCGATCCAAATCCAGGTGCTAGGTGCTTCTCCTGGTCTCCCATGGGGTGCAGGGCTCAAGCACTTGGGCCATCCTCCACTGCACTCCCGGGCCACAGCAGAGGGCTGGCCTGGAAGAGGGGCATCTGGGACAGAATCCGACGCCCCGACTGGGACTAGAACCTGGTGTGCCGGCGCCACAAGGTGGAGGATTAGCCTGTTGAGCCACAGTGCCGGCTGTGTTACGCTTTTTCATATTTACCTGTAATGTTTGACTCCCTTCAGAATTCTCTATAAGGCTGATCTGGTGGTGGTAAATCCTCTCATTCCTTATTTCTTTTTAGCTTCTAAAGGATATAATATTCTTGGTTGAAAGGTTTTTTTTTTTTTTAAGTTTGTTTATTGGAAGGACAGAGGAGAAGGGAAGGGAAGGGGAGAGGAGGGGAGGGAAGGGGAGGGGAGGGGGAAGAAGAAGAAGAGAGGAGAACAGAGGTGGGCAGAGAAAGACCCCCTATATGCTGGTTCACTCCCCAAATGACCACAGTAGTTGAGACGGGGCTAGGCTGAAGCCAGGAGCTAGGAACTACATCTCAGTCTCCCACATGGGTGGCAGGGGCACAGTCATTTAGGCCGCCTTCTGCCACTTCCTGAGGCATGTTAACAGGTTGCTGGATTGGTAGTGTAGCAGTTTTGGGATGTCAACATTGCAGGCAATGACAGCCTGCTGTCCTGCAATGGCACCCCCGGGTTTTTTTCTTTGCTTTTAAGACTTTGATTGTATCAACCCACTCTTCTGGTCTGTAGGGTTTCAACCGAGAAGAGTGCTGTTGGTCTAATTGCTTTTCCTTCATATGTAACTTTACGTTCTTTTCTTACTGCTTTGGGTTCTTAATTCTTCTGAATCATTGAGTGCTGTGGGGTGCTTGTATCTGAATGCTGATGTCTTTCAAAACCAGAGAAGTTTTCAACTGTTTTTTCATTTAGCAGATTCTTAATGCTTTTTTTCTTCTCTTCTACTTCAAGAATCTATATAATACAAATGCTTTGTCCTTTAGTGGTGTAATTCACATAAACTTCTTCATTCTTTTTAATTCTTGACTCCTTATATTTATCTGATTAGTTTATCTCAATAATTTTGTCATCCAGGTCAGAAATTTGTTCCTTCACATGGTCTCTTCTATTGTTGGAGTTTTCAGCTGTATTTTTTTTATTTCATTGATTAATGTTTCCTCCCCAAAATTTCCATTTGATTCCTTTTTTTTGTTTTTTTTTTTTTTTGAGAGAGAGACAGAAACCAATATATTTTTTTTGACAGAGATAGACAGTGAGAGAGAGAGAGAAAGATCTTCCTTCTGTTGGTTCACCCCTAAAATGGCCACTACAGCTGGCACTAGCACTTGGGCCATCCTCCACCGCCTTCCTGGGCCATAGCAGAGAGCTGGACTGGAAGATGAGCAACCGGGACTAGAACCCAGCACCCATATAGGATGCTGGTGCCGCAGGCAGAGGGTTAGTCAAGTGAGCCACAGCACCAGCCCACAAGATCTTTTTTTTTTTTTTTTAAAATCAAAGACTTCCTGTAGAAGTGGTCAGGAGGAGGACTTCTAGAGAGGCAAAAACCAAAGAGTCTGTTGTTAATGGAAATTTTACACACAGTTTTGGGGGAAAGAAACTGACAAATCAGGTAATAATTGGTACAAGTTGAGGACAGAATCCATCAAAAGATCCCAGTTGTAATCTAATTTGCCCAGCCTAGATTGCTCCTGCTGAAAGAAAAGATTCACTGGGAAGGGTGGGATGAGTAACTGGTTTTCACAGTAAAGTGAGAGCACAGAAGGATGGGATCACCACTTCCATATTCTCATGATAAAATTGGAAGTTCCCATGAGTGGGAAAAGCAGTTTGACCTTGCTAAAGATAACTTTGGGGGGGGGGGACCTTTTTTATTTTCTTAGAGGGTTACCAATTTTCCTCATTTTCCACCAGGACCAACCTAATTGCCTATTGACCCATCTGACTTCTCACATTCTCTTCCCCAGAAGAATGGACCCTAACTTCTGTTAGGGGTATAGGACAATAACCTCTCTGGCTTCAAGCTGAGTGGGGGTGGAGTAGGGAATGGTAGTCAAGACAGGATTCCATCATAAGGCGGTCTCTCAAAGGGACATAGTGCTAACTTGCAGAAACTGCTTCTATCAAAGACTTCATCTGCATGGCCATCTAGAATTTCACAGTTTTAAGAAAACAAATCTAACAACAGATATAATACACAGGGTTTAAAACAAAGGACAAGTCATTGATGGAGGACCCAAGAAAGGTGCTGTCCAACCAGGGGGATGTTGACTGGAGGGGCTTGAGAATAATCAGGTGGACATTAAGTATATTTGAGGACCAGACATATCTATCTCTTCACATGGTATACTGGAAGAAGTGTCCCCAGGAAGGTATGAACTGCCTTAGAGAAGGCACTCTCTTTATTTCTGTTACCTAGTCACCAACCTAAGTGGTAACCAGGGCTGATAACTCTCTTTATAACTGTGACTTTCAAATAAGCAAATAAATCTTCGAGAAAACAAACTGGACTTTCCCTTTGTCCCACTGGCAAACTTGAATGATGCAGGGGCTTGTGGCACCAATTCTGTGGCTCTAGGACTGTATGATATGAATGGATCCTTTCTTAGATCATGCTGCAAAGCGCAACCTGTGTTGGGGCTTATAACACCCACAGCCCTAGTCCCAGAACTGGGAGATATGAACTGAACACTCTCTGGTCCTACAGAGTGACAACCATGTATGACTCTGGAGAGGTGGGATGCAAGCAAGTTCTTCCCTAGGTCAAATTGGGCAGATTCCAGGGGTTTTGAGATAATTATTACTGATTGTTGCCATCCTAGTTGCCAAGTACAGTGGAGCAAGAAAGAGAGATCACCTGGCGATACAGGAAGCCAGAGTGGGCAGGGAGGGGCATACTTCCTCTTTTATAACAGCCCTTTCTTTAGTACTAACCCGAGTCCTACAAAATTACATCAATTGCTTCTGAGTGGAGTGCCTTTCAGTACCTAATTATTTCCTACCAAGCCAGAACTTGTCCAGGTTCTATCATCTCTCACATTATCATAATGGGGAGACAATGCTTGCTACACATGGACCTCTGAAAGACACATTGAAACAATATAAAAGCTGTATAGAAGATATACTGGAGCAGGAGTTTCCCAAATGCTTCCTTTTCTTTATAAGATACTGAGTCTAGTTTCTAGATCATATATGTGGAGCTCTGAGGTTCCCAAAGAATTCTTGGGGCAAGCAAAGGCAAATACTAGGGACTTCAGAATACTCATAGTTTCTAATTCTAAGTTAACATACTTATATATTATAAAAATTCATACAAGAGTACTGGTGATTAATCACTAAATATCAGTTCTGTAAATATGGGAACATCTTTGGCCTTCATAAACATATCATTGTTCTATGCAAACATTTTAAGGTCTTTTAGAATACATTAATAAAATCTGGTTTTTTTTGTTTGTTTGTTTTTGTTTTTTTTTGACAGGCAGAGTGGACAGTGAGAGAGAGAGACAGAAAGGTCTACCTTTTGCCGTTGGTTCACCCTCCAATGGCCGCCGCGGCCGGCATGCCGCGACCGGCACACTGCGCTCATCTGATGGCAGGAGCCAGGTGCCAGGTGCTTCCTCCTGGTCTCCCATGGGGTGCAGGGCCCAAGGACCTGGGCCATCCTCCACTGCCTTCCGGGGCCACAGCAGAGAGCTGGCCTAGAAGAGGGGCAACCAGGAGAGAATCCGGTGCCCCAACCGGGACTAGAACCCGGTGTGCCGGCGCTGCAAGGCGGAGGATTAGTCTGTTGAGCCACGGCGCCGGCCAAATCTGGTATTTAATTTCAATGAATAAGGCAGTGATAAAGTCTTTACTGTAAGAGGTTGTTTATTAGTTTAGATATACACAGAGAGGAATAACTAATCCTTAAAGAGAAGTAGAAAGTTGTGTCAGAGAAATGGGCATATGAAATTGTTCTGTATCAATACATAGAAATTAATTAAATGGAAGAAGAAAATAAAGTCTTCCAAACTACTAAATTCTGGCACAAATAGCTATTGTTAGGGGCCAGCGCTGTGGTGTAGTAGGATAAGCCTCTGCCTGTGGCACCAGCATCCTATATGGGCGCCAGTTAATGTCCTGGCTGCTTCTCTTTCAGTCTAGCTCTATGCTTATAGCCTGGGAAAGCAGTGGAAGATGGCACAAGTCCTTGGGCTACTGCACCAATGTAGGAGACCCAGAAGAAGTTCTTGGCTTTGGATCAGCCCAGCTCCGACCCTTGCTGCCATTTGGATGGGAACCAATGAATGGAAGTTCTTTCTCTCTGTCTCTCCTTCTTTGTCTGTAACTCTGCCTCTCAAATAAACAAAATCTTTTTTTAAAGGATAACTCTTGTTAGAAGTGTTAATTGTTAGCCTACTGATCTTAACTGACATTTGTTACTGAATTCAAGTGTCCAAGTATTGGCTGTTAGAATTTGAAGTGGCCTGGTAATTATTGATGTCTTTGTTCTTTCATAAAGGATTGATCTCTGATTCCTCTCATTTTGGTATTTTTTTGGAAAACTATGCCTGAATGTGCGTAAAATTATTAACAAAGAATTCACCTAAAGTAAGTATTAATACCCTTTCTGATAAGATAACCACATAGCTATTAAATAATCATGTATATGCATGTATCTTGTTAATTAAAGTTCACAACATAGTTTGAAAGGAAGAAATCCTACAAACTGATATCTAGTACATGATTCCATTTCTGTAAGCAAAAAAACTAAATATTTTCATAACTAAATATAAAACATTAGAATAAATACACCCCATAGAGCTATTTTGCAGTACTGATATTGTGGGTGCTTGATGTCATTTGTTCAATAAGCACATTTTATTACACAAGGACTTTCTATTGTCTAGTAAATTTCTGCACGTATTTTAAGAAAACTATATGATTTTTATGTCAGTGAATAAGAGACAATAAGATATAATTATTGAAGCTGATTTAAGGTATAGGAAAAAATGATTTTGATTAAAAGACATTGTGACTCTTAAATCATCCTATTGCATGGGTGCAAATTCTATAGTTAGCTTTGTTTTTTCTTTTATTATTTTTAATTAATTTGTTTTCATTTTATTGAAAGTAAGAGAGAGAGAGATACAGAGACACAGAGATACAGCTTGAGATAGTGCAAAATCTATCTACTGCTTAAATCCACAGAAGCCTGCAATAGCTTCAGGGGAGCTGAAGCCAGAAGTCTGGAGGTTAAACTAGGTCTCTTATATGGGTAACAAGGACCCAATTACTTCAGGCTTTACCAGTTGCATCCAGGAGTGAATATTAGTAGAAAGTCAGGTTGTAATCAGAGGTGAGACTCAACCTAGGTACTCTAGTATGGGATGTGGGCATCTCAAGTGATGTTTTGACTACTGTGCTAAATGCCTGCACCTGGATTTAGGTTTAGACATATCTTTATAGAAATTTAATTGCTTTATTATGTAATGCAAAGTAATTTTCTTGAAAATTCTTCTACATTTACCATCCAAATTAAGTTTATGCCATCAAAAATGGCACTTTGCTTGTGACTCTGTTTCCTTAGGTTTCAAATGAGGATAAAATAACATAATGGCTCCATGGTTAGGAAAGCATCATGTACCAGTAGTTATAAATTATAAAGATTCCTTGGGTAGATAGCTATGTCTTTCTCAAAACATGCAGCTTTTCTGGCAGCAATTGTGTCCACTCTGGAGAGCTAAAATATCCTGGAATATCAGTTCTGTGTTTTGGCAATCTTGAAGAACGCTAGGATCTTTCAATAACTTTTCAACATTATATTTCAGTACTGGGACAATTTCTTCACCAGTTATTGCTTTAATACAAGTGAATAACTATAACTCTGAACTTACATTCTACACAATTAAAGTACTTGGTATCATTAGCTTGGTAATCATTACTGGCAAAAGCCAGATAGAAAACATAAGTATATTTGTCAGATTGGTGTTCTGATATTCATGCCATAAAGGAAGGGAAAATTAGGAACTCAGTCTAAGTTCAAAGTTCTAATTGATGAAAAAAATTTTTTAAAAAGCCATCATATGAATTCAGATAAGAATAATAGAAGCAGTGTCTCACGATTCAGAAGGAAAAGGGATGCCTTTTTAACCAGTATCTAAGAAATAGGCATTAATTTCTAACATGGAAATTTCTGTTTTACTATGTTTTAATATAAGCAGATAAAAATGAGTCATTAACATCTGAAGTGATTAGAACTATCAGGTAGTTCAGACTCAATTAGAAGATATTAGTAGTTGTAAAGGACCAAAGTGTTCTGTCAATATTATCTCCCAAATGTTTCTTGAATCTGTCTACTGGTACCTTCTCCAAATCAATCACAGTCTCTCTCCTGGGCAAATACAATAGACTCCTCTCTGGTCACTCAGGTTCTATAATTTTCCCAACCTCACAATTTCTACATTGTAGTCAATATCCTAAAATATGTAACATTTATCAAGTCACTTTATTTTTAATCTTTGTAGTAGTTTCTTATAGCTCCTAAAATTAAAGTAATTCCCAATCCCTGCCTTGCCCAAAGGCTATACTCGCTAATGCTATGCAATATGCATTTTTAAAGCTTATTTACCTCTTCACGTTCACCTGTTGTCTGCCACATTTCACATCTCCTATGTTTGCTCCTCTTTCACAGTTTTGATACAATCTATGCCAACCTCTAAAGCTAATCGAACTTGTCATTCTTTTTTTTTTTTTTAAGATTTATTTATTTATTTGAAAGGCAGAGTTACACTTAGAAGGAGAGGCAGAGAGAAAGAGAGAGAGAGAGAGAGTGAGAGCGAGCGCTTTCATCTGCTGGTTCACTCCCCAATTGGCCTCAATGGCTGGAGCTGGGCCCATCTGAAGCCAGGAGCTAGGAGCTTCTTCTGAGTCTCCCACGTGGGTGCAGGGGCCCAAAGACTTGGGCCATCTTCTATTGCTTTGCAGGCCATAGCAGAGAGCTGGACTGGAACAACAGCAGCTGGGACTCGAACCAGTGCCCATATGGGATGCCAGCACTGCAGGCAATGGCTTTGCCCACTACACCACAGCAGTGGCCCAACTGGTCATTCTTAATGAATACAGGACCTCTTTGGATTTTGATTGAAAGAGTTTTGCAAACTCCAGTGTCTCTGATACCACAGCCACATTGAAAACCTTTGGATCAATTGCACCTGACAGAATCCAAATATAACGCCAACTGGTTGATGATGTTGATTTTGGTGCACTTAACTGAAGCCTATCAGTTATTACTGGCTTTTGGCTCTCCACTGGATGGGCACAGCCTCTTCATGAAACAGATGAAAAGCATTATGATGTAGCATCTTCAGACATCTTTCCCAACCTGTTTCAGAGGGTGCTTTGGTTGTAGAAATTGAAGACTTCTTTTGTTGTTGTTTGAAATAGTATTATTTAATGTGCATAGATATTTGAATTTCCCTTTTTTTTTTTTTTTGATAGGCAGAGTGGAGAGAGAGAGAGAGAGGGAGGGAGGGAGGGAGGGAGAGAGAGAGAGAGAGAAAGAGAGAGAGAGAGAGAGAGAGGTCTTCCTTTTGCCGTTGGTTCACCCTCCAATGGCCGCCGCGGCCAGCGTGCTGCTGCCGGCGCACCATGCTGATCTGAAGCCAGGAGCCAGGTGCTTCTCCTGGTCTCTCATGGGGTGCAGGGCCCAAGCACTTGGGCCATCCTCCACTGCACTCCTGGGCCACAGCAGAGAGCTGGCCTTGAAGAGGGGCAACTGGGACAGAATCCGACGCCCCGACTGGGACTAGAACCCGGTGTGCCGGCGCTGCAAGGCGGAGGATTAGCCTATTGAGCTGCAGCGCTGGCCTGATATTTGAATTTCAAAATGGAGAAATGTAGATTACTTCAGACATTTTTAACATTTGCATTCAATATTTTATTCTGATTTTATGTACATGGAACTGAGAAAGTAGACAAGTGGATTTGAGTTAAAATATAATTGGAACACAGATGACCATCAGCAATGTTCGATTTATATTGCTTAATATATTAAAATGTTTATACCTTTTTGATATATACTTCCTAATTTTACTTTTGTAATCACTTTATATATTATACTTTAATTTCTAAATTCAATTGTTTATTTCTTCAGGAACAATGTGTTTCTTCCATTTTATTTTCTTCCTTGCCCTTACATTTTCATACTGAAATACTTCCATGAATTGCATTTGATGTGATTTATCTTCTTTTTATTTTATTTTTCCTAACCTGAGAAGTAAGAGCCATAAAAGAAAATTTTATAGTATATGGGGAGTGAAGAAAAGAAAGTAAGAGCTATGTGGATAATAATTTTATTTCCTATTGTCTCATTCCTTTTTAAATTTCTTCTTTATTTCCTTGTTTTGTACAGTTAGGAAAGGAAAAGTTTATCATCTCTGTGTTTCCAACTGGTCTGAGAATTAAGTTTGTAGAAAGATTAATATGATGAAATAAAATGCATTTAAGTTTTATGTGACACAGGAGTCCTCATAATGCAATGGAGACTGAAGAAGTGGTGAAATCTAAATGCCTTTATATTCAGATGAAGAAAATGAGGCAGTTGAAGAAAAGTACCTCAATTGCATAGGAAAGATAAAGATTATTAAGTTTTTCAAAGATTTACTTCATTTATTTGAAAAACACAGATACAGAGAGAGAGAGAGAGACAGAGAGAGACAGAGAGGGGTCTTCCATTTGCTGGTTCACTCCCCAGATGGCCACAATTGCCAGAGCTGGGCCAATCTAAAACCAGGAGCCAGGCACTTCATCTAGGTCTCACAAGTAGGTACAGGGGCCCAAGGACTTGGTCCATTCTCCACTGCTTTCTCAGGCCATTAGCAGGGAGTTGGGTAACAATTGAAGCAGCCAGTACTCAAACCAGTGAGTAAGTGGAATGCCAGTACTGCAGGTCGGGACTGTAATCCCCATGCTACAGCGTCACCCCCAAGGATTATTTTTCAAATATGTTTGTGCCTCATTCTTGTAGCTACATCTCCCCATCACAAGAAAGTTCTTTTCTCATGGTGCAGGAGGTCATCTTGTACATGCTTTTTTGATCTCATGTTTTAGGGAAAATAAAGGAGATTAGAATGCCTTTCTTAGATCTATTGTTTTATCAAAGCCTTTAATACTTTAGTAATCCTTATTCCAAAGAAACATATTTTAGGGATGAATTTTTTTGTCTGTATTTAAGAGCATTTTAAATTTGAGCTGGTGGAAAGTCACATCAGATCTTAATATATCACCTATGTTTTGCTGTTTGAAATTAAAGAGATTATCTAATAATCCAGTGATATGATTAGGAGATCATGAGGCAGTTTCAAGGTTGTCTGAAAAATGTAATTATTAATCTCCAAAATTTGCTAGCAGATACAACAGATAATTATTGGTTTCAACAAAATTTTTTGACTATTAAAATTGAATTATTTCCGTAATTTTCTTTTGTCTTCTCAATAAAAATTAATATTTTTCCAAAATAGAAATCAAACCTATTTATATCACAATACTCAGAAATATATTAAAAATACTTTTCAGAGTAAGTAAAGCTATCAGAGTTTTATTGAAAGACTATGTTCCTGGTTTTAAATAGTACACTAGGGTAACAACTGTTCACAATAAACTATTATGTATTTTATGAGCAAATACTTCAGTCATAAAGTGATGTCAATGACAAGGAAATGTTGGTTATCTTAATTTGATCAGTACCTACTGTATTGAAATCTTGAACTGTACTCAAAAATATGTAAAATTATTGTTGATGAATAAATGAGGACTTGATGTTGTGGCACAGTATATAGCCAATGCTTGAAACATCCACACTGCTATTGGAGGGCTTGAAATTGAGTCCTGCCTCCACTTCTGATCTAGCTTCCTACTAATGCATTCCAGGGAAGGGCAGCTGATGATGTCACAAATACTTGAGTTCTTGCCACCCACTTGAGAGACTTGCATTGTGTTCCAACTTACTGCTTTAGCAGATGGAAAACCAGTCAATTAAGCAATCAGTCAAATTCTCAGCATTTAAAATTAATTAAATAAATAGAAAAAACTACAAAAATTAAAAACACAAATCCAATATGACAATATCATCAAATCATCTTTCAAGATGAAATTTCTGTGTGTGTATGTCTGTGTGTTTTAATTATAAAACATTTTTGTCACTAAAAACTTGAAAAAGGAGAGCCAATGTCTTAGAACCTATGATTATAATTATTTTTCTAATCAATTCTCATGCCAATGTAATATTAAAGCAAACAATAGATTCATCATAGTTCATAGATACAATTCTAATATAATGGTTCTATCATTTTAAAATAGGATATAAGAACTGAAATTATAATCCTGTTGTCTCCTTATCTATGGTTGTAGTAAATTGAGGGAAAAAAAACACTTAGGAGATTTGCAGTCTAATTTATTTGAGTGAAAGATGCATTTCCTATACAGGTAAAAAAAAGGAATTAAAAGAAATGAAACAAGTGCCGGGGGAAGTTGGAAAGGCATTTTTAGTATTTGCGAATAGAATAACCTACAGGAATGCTCTGCCAAACTGCTGAACAAGCAAGAATTTTACCTTCCTGTTGGATAATCTAATGATTAAAAGTATTTCTCTGCATAGGTGATCATTTGTATCTCTAGCTTTGGGCAAGGTCTTTCCATACATTTAAGTTGTACTTTAAATTTGGTACCAAAAAATGAAAAAAAGGTAGAGAACTTCATGGCATGTCTATATCTTCTTGTTCATGAAAAACCTACCACAGAACTTCCCTGAATATTTATTGGCATATTGTGAGGTTTCAGAAGACAAATAAGTGATTTGTTTGGCAGGAAAGGAGATTCTAATCAATAAAACATTCTTTGCTCTTGATTTAAACTCACTCTAGGAACTTCAACAATGCCAGTTATGATTACATTTGTAAAATTCATTTATTTTAAGCAAAAATTCTGGCTTTTGGTTATTCATTATTTACAGATAATGTTAAATATAGAAAGTACAATAAAATACACAATTAGGGTTTTTTTTTAATACCTGGAATGGTAGATATTGTCATATGTTTGGATAGAATGGAAATCAAGTTTGTTTGATGCTGTTTAATTATGATAACAAAAACCTGACAATATTCGATGAAGAAAAGTACATCTGATAATATGTGTATTATACTGAATAAAACTTACTTCCATCTGCCAACTTAAGAAGTTAGTCACACCTACTTTTATGCAAGTGCACCTTTGAATTAACTCTTTTCTCTGTCTCTATATTTCTCTCTCTCTCACACACACTCATTCATTAATTCAATGAATACAAATTAGTTTTTCTTGTATTCTACACATCTTATAGGCAATGAATGAGGGGGACAAAGAAAGCTATGCTCAGAAGGTTCAGAGCACAAAGAGGTGAGAGACATGGGAACAGCCATTTTTATTGAAGGAATGTGTCCCACAGTAGACATGTGGCTGGGAAGAGGCAGAAAGAGCCCTTTGTAATTTATTAAAGAATATGGTCAATTTTACAAGTAACGTGTTCACAGGTTTATTCAAGGGAGAGGAAATGCAAAGTTATTTTATATTAAACATTTATAAGAGAAAGGCCAACTATGGTTGTCAGATCAGAAAATGTTTCAATGGAAATAGAATAGTGTTCATAACTATGACTAGACATCTCTTTACGGCTGAAAGCATTTGTTAAATTACCACACTTCTGTGTATTCAAGAATAGACTTTGTGACCAAAAAGGAAAAAGTAATCAAGACTCACAATGTCAATTCTGTTGTTTTCTTGGCTTTACATGAATTAATCATTGCCTTTATTATTTTCTACTTCCATGCTTTAATTTGACAGTTCTTTTAAAACAGCTTCTTAAGATGCAAATGATGTAACTTTGACAATTTAATTAAAATCCCTCCATATGTTTGTTTTATCTTATGCATTTTCTATACTTTTTACTAATTCTGTACATTTTATAATAACAAATAATATACAGAGATGTGTGTATGTGAGAGAGAGAGCAAGCTCAGGAATTCTGTACTAGATTTTTTTTTGCTTTATTTAATCTCAAATAGTCTTTCTAAGCTATTTTACATTTTTACATGCCCTGACAGAAAAGCATTTTCAAGAGATTATCTATCTATCTATCTATCTATCTATCTATCTATCTATATCAGAAGATCAATATATCTAAAAATATAATGCATATATGATACTAATTATCTGGAGATGAAGGCTACTCATTCTTTTCTACCAATTGCTATTTTACTCTCAGTATGTTCTACTTTTTCTATGTATTTTATGTCTATGTATTTATATTAAAGAGAAAGAAAAAATTTTCTACCTCTTCTGTTAATGGAATTCACATGTAAATTTTTTTTGACAGGCAGAGTTAGACAGAGAGAGAGGGAGACAAATGTCTTCCTTCCATTGGTTCATCCCCTAAATGGCCTCTATGGCCGGCGCTGCACTGATCCGAAGCCAGGAGCCAGGTGCTTCCTCCTGGTCTCCCATGCTGGTGCAGGGCCCAAGTACTTGGGCCATCCTCCACCGTCTTCCCAGGCCACAGCAGAGAGCTGGACTGCTATCTTACCGCGTAATGCTCATAGCATGCTTGTGATGAGGCTTAGCCATGATGTTTGTTTCCTTTACCCCTAATCACACCTGATTTACTACAAATGGGGTATGCAATTTAATTAGGTTACTAAGAGTTCATTGCAGTATTTTTGTGTATTTTTTAAATACAAGTTTGTCTATTTAGTTTGAGTTGTGAACTAGTAGGAATTCAATCTGTTTGTAATCTAAAACAAAGTGTGAGTCTCCCTCATGAAGCAACTTTGGGTAGAGCAGAGTATGAAATATTGGGCACATCTAGATGTATTATTATCAGCAGTTTTTCTGTGAGTTATTTCTTATTTATTTAATTTTTTTTGACAGGCAGAGTGGACAGTGAGAGAGACAGAGAGAAGGGTCTTCTTTACCGTTGGTTCACCCCTCAAAGGCCGCTGAGGCCGGTGCACCACACTGATCCGAAGTCAGGAGCCAGGTGCTTCTCCTGGTCTCCCATGCAGGTGCAGGGCCCAAGGACCTGGGCCATCCTCCACTGCACTCCTGGGCCACAGCAGAGAGCTGGACTTGAAGAGGTGCAACCGGGACAGAACCCGGCGCCCCAACTGGGAGTAGAATCCAGTGTGCCGGCACCGCAGGCAGAGGATTAGCCTAGTGAGCTGTGGTGCTGGCCTGTGAGCTATTTTTTAAATATCTAAATTAACAAACATTTTTACATGACTGCACTGTGCTAGTTAATATACAAGATAACTGGAACACAGTGCAAGTAAGATGCAGAGATCTCTTTGATAACACTCTCCAATGGAGAGAGACAGTTAAGCTTGTAAGTTTTGTAAAGTATTAGATTGTTAATACTAGTTAAAAAAATGGAAAGACTAAAGGAAAGTAATAGTAGAAGCAATGTAAAGAGAATTATATGAGTTATATACATTTTAAACTTCCGCACAATAGATAATTGTAAAACAGAAAGATAGAAAATGCATTTCTGTGGGAATGGAGATATACTGAAGCGTGAATAGTAGAGTTTTTCAAAGATGCTCACAATATTTTGTTGTTAAAACTGCCGTTAATGGGAGAACATTATATTATTCATAAATTAATGGATTGCTGTAAAAAACACCTACTAGCAAATATTTTGTGCCTCATAGTACACTGTTAATATGATAGCATCCATCATGATTTGTTTTTTATGAAGCGTAGATATCATGTTGATATGTGGGGAGTCTGCAAGGGATTCTTTTTGTTTTGACTACTCTCCCTTGAGGCTAAGGATATTGTTGCATTTTCTTCTCCTATGGGAAGAGTGTCTTCCACATGGCAATTTTACATTCCGCTCTCAAGGAAATAGCACAGAGGTGAAAATGATGCATTTACACTTACTGCTTTTCATGTGTCTTTAAGTTAAATAGCTGAGATGTCACAATAATATACTTTAACCACTCCTGAGACATTTGGAATTTGTAGAGTGGAATTCCACACACGAGAAGGCTATGTAATGAAATAAATCTAAAAAAAATTATAATTTGATTGCTGTTTATAGCTCTTTAATTTTTGGCTAAATACAAAGTTTCTCATGAAACCTCACAGGGACAGCCAAGAATCAATTCTTAATTTTTTAAAGATGTATCTATTTTTTTTTATTTGAAAGAGACACAGAAAGAGAGGGAGAAGGAGAGGGAATGGGTGAGTATGAGGATGACAGGGATTGTGAAGAAGAGATCGCCAGAGAAAGATCAGTCTCTTAGTCTTGATTTTCCATCAAATGGCTCACTTCCTAAGTGGTCACAAAAGCCAGGTCTGGGCCAGACCAAAGCTAGGAGCCATTAATTCCATCCTGGTCTCCCACATGGGTGACAGGGACCCAAACACTTGAGTCATCTGTTGCTGCCTCTTTGGCACTTTGCCTTTAAAATACATAGATAAATTTCAAAAAATTATAAAATCGATCAAATCGATATGTTATATGGTAATTGCCTTACAGAAAAAGAAACACATTTTTAAAAACTAATTTTTCCAGTCAATTGTCACGTTTTTTCCATTTCTGTGTCTTTTTTTCTATTTCTCTAATGTTTTATAATTTTTATTATAGAACTTTTACATCCTTGGTTAAATTTATTCAAAGGTATTTAATTTTTTGGTAGCTGTTGTGAATGGTACTGATCGTGCAAGTCTTTCTCAGTCATAGCATTACTTGTGCATATAAAAGCTGTTGAGTTTTGTGTGTTAATTTCATATCATGCCAATTTACCAGACTCTTTTATGAGTTCCAATAGTTCTTAGTGGAGTTTTTTGGTTCTCCTACTTGTAGAATTATGTTATCTGATTGCCTTCTTTATTTTTCTTGCCTACTGGCTCTGGCTAAAACTTCCAGGACTATATGGACCACCAATGATCTTAGTGGAAATGCTTCCAACTTTTCTCTGTTCAGTATGATGCTGGCAGTGAGTTTGTCATATATTGCCTTGATTGTTTTGAGGAACATTCTTCCTATTCTAATTTACTTTAGGTTTTTATCATGACAGGATGTTGTATTTTATTGAAGACTTCATATCTGGAAAAAACAATGCTAAAATTCATATGGAAACACAAGGGATTCCAATAGCTATAACAATCTTAAACAACAAAAAGTAAGTCAAGCTCAAAATGGTAGCTTTCAAGACATACTACAAGGCAGTTATAAACAAAACAGCCTGGTCCTGGCACAAAAGTAGACATGTAGACTGATGAGAGAATGGAAACCCCAGAAATTAATCTATGCATCTACATCCAACTAATATTTGATAAAAAAGCTAAAATTGAACCCTGGAGAAAGGAAAGTCACCTCAACAAATGGTGGTGGGAAAATGGATCTACGTGTACAGAAGAATGAAATAAGACCACTGTCTTAAACCTTATCAAAAAATCAACTCAAAATGGATTAAGGATCTAAATCTATGACATGATACCATCAAATTACTAGAGGAAAATATTGGGGAAACTGCAAAGCATTGATCTAGGCAAAGCCTTCTTGAAAATGAACCCAAAAACACAGGGAATAAAACCAAAAACAGAGAAATGTGATTACATCAATCTAAGAAGCTTCTGCACAGCAAAAGGACCACTCAACAAAATGATTAGACAGCTGACAGAATGGAGGAAGATATTTGCAGTCTATGCAATGAAACAAGATTAATTTCCAGGGTCCGTAAAGAGATCACAAAACTCAACAACAGAGCTGATATTACATCATAATGGGTCAAATTTCCACCGATAATGTGAGCATCTCATGCGGGCACTGGTTCATGTCCTGACTGTTCCATTTACTATCCTATGAAAGCAGCAGAGGGTGGTCAAAGTGCCTGGGCCTCTGCAACCTATGTGGGAGACCTGGAAGGAACTCCTCACTCCTGGCTTTGGAATGGTCCCTCCCTAGCCATTGCAGCATCTCCCCCCGCCCCCCAGATCTGTACTTCCACTATTCAAAATAAATACATAAATAAATATATCCTTAAAAAAGAAACTCAACAACAACAAAAAAGACAATCCAGTTAAGAAATGCCCAGAGGGCACAAAGTGGTGTTTTTCAGATAATTAAATTCAAATGGTTACTGGACAGATTTTAAAAAAAAAACAGCTTCGGATCATTAGCCATCAGGGAAATGCAAATAAAAACCATACTTAGGTTTCACTTCACTCCAGTTAGAATGGCTATCATCAAAGCATAAGAAGTGCTGGTGAGGATGTGGAGGAAAAGGTACCCTAATATACTGTTGGTGGGAATGTGAACTGGTGCAGCCTTTATGGAAGACAGTAAGAGATTCCTCAGATCTGAAATTATATCTACTGTATGTTCCTGGTATGCTACTCCAGGATATTTACTAAAATGAAATGCAACCAGCATATGAAATAGTTATTTGGGCCCTGCACCCAATGGGAGACCAGGAGGAAGCACCTGGCTCCTGGTTTCAGATCAGCGTGGTGTGCCGGCTGATTGGAGCCATTGGAGAGTGAACCAATGGTAAAGGAAGACCTTTCTCTCTCTCTCTCACTGTCCACTCTGCCTGTAAAAAAAGAAAAAGAAATAGTTATTTGTACTCCCATGATTGGTGAGTCCAATTCACAATAGTTAAGATATGGAATCACCCCAGATGTCCATCAATTGGTGACTGGATAAAGAAATGTATATATACACTATGGAATACCACACAACTATAAAAAATAATGAAATCTTTTCTTTTGTGACAAATGGATGCAAATGTAAGTCATTATGTTTAGTGAAATAAGCCAGTCCCAAAAATGACAACTGTTGTGTCTTTTCTGATATATGATAGTTAATATAGGATACAAAAAATGTATAGGAATATAACGGACATCTTGTGATTTGATTGCTGTTTTTAGTTCTTGTTTATACTCCTGTTGAACTGTGGTCTTTCTAATTCTTAAATATGGTTAGTGGTGCTTTAAGCCTATATTTATAGAGTGAATTAAATTATATTTTTGCAAAAGTTAAAAGAATACAAGAAAAGAAGGAGGGAATTCAGGAGGATGGTGGGCAAAGAGGTATGGTTATCTTCTTAGAATTATACTTATGAAATCGCTTCACTTTATATTAATCAAAATTTTAAAAATATGTCTCACAATATAAGGGAGTTCACAAATGAAAGATGATTGTATTACCAAGTTATATACATGCAAATATATATGCTATTCTCTGAAACATTTTAAAAGTATGACATTGGCAATAGAAAATTAACTGGGTTTAAATAACATTAGATGGGGCATCATAGAATAAAATGTTAGTCAACTGAGCACATAGGAATAGACTCTCAAAAAGGAATTCCTGACTACAAATAATAAGCAGGTTTTCAGATACACACCAAAAGATATCCCTAGTTTAACATAAAATAAATTGGAGTACTAAAATAATGGAGAATTGAAAAATATTTCAAAAAAAGTAGCTGCAAAATTGACAGGTTTTATGAAAACCATAAAATAATGTATATAAGATATATAAATCATTTGATGGACCAACATTAAATCAGTTGCTGACAAAATATCAAGATCTGACAGAGAAAAATGATATATATAATGCACATTGAGTATATGTAATATATAATACATAATATACATTTGGGGGAGAGGAATAACCAATAGGAGGCAGGCAAACATAAAAACACAAGGAATAAACTACTTGGAAGCTATTGTAACAGTAAGAACAGGAGTATTATATATATCATATAAAAATAAAGCCTATTTACATATTTTAACAAGGTTAGAGAGGGTTAATGTTCTCATGTTTATCTTCTGACATTTTGAGATGTAAAACCAGGATTCCTAATGGGGATATTTGTAATGTTTATATAATAGGCAATGTTACCAAATGTATAGCTAAACGTAATCAAGTTCTCATACTAGACCATTCTGTGTCTATCGTGTTCTACATTTTTATGAATAAAGCATTCTATTTTATTGTGTCTAGGTGAAAAGACACTATTCAAGATTATATAGTATTATTGCAATATAAACCTAAATTGGTAAGATGCATAAGAAAATGCAAGACCATATGCAATCATGAGTAAACTACTTTTTTCAATTTCACTTATTCTTAACAAAGTAGATAACCTAATGATTATCATGTAACATAGTGTTTATTATTTTAAGGGAATTATGAGAAATTATTACAAAGTTTATCTGAAATTTGAAAGCCTTCTGAATAATATTTATGCAACATCATTTCTGCAAAATAATTAGTTCTGAGTATAGGAAAATGTTTGGTAATGCTTTATGCTATTTTGCTTTATGTAATATGTGCTCTCTTTCTGAAAAAAATCAGTAGGATAAGCTATACATGAAGAGTAGGCCTCTTTCTGGGATCATTAATTGCCTTTTATTGAAACTCCCAGTTGTATATAAAGTCTTTTTCAAATGTTTTGTGGTCTATGTGTGAGCTATATTTAAGGGGTTGGAGATGGGATTTAGCATCTCACTATATAGGCACTATTTATGAAATATGTCTTAGTAAATGTAATATCACTGATTCTCAAACGACTAATTTGTCATTGTACTAATGTTTCTATCAATTTTGTACTGTGCATTAAGATTGATAATGCTTCATTTTGTTCTAATTTATTTATGTGCATAATTGCAGGTTATGAAGTCATCATTTACTCATTGATTTATCTTCCTGCTGACAACCTCAAAAGAATGTACTTTAATTACATATGCTAAGACTTCAATAAATAAAAGAGAAAATTCTATTTTCTCATATAAATTTCTAGTTAAGACTCTTACTTGGTTACATATCTATAGACTTAAGAAATATAGACTGTCTTTTAATGTATCAACTTTTAAAATAAGTTGATCAGATTTTGGCATTATGAATACAGATTGTTGGACATAAAGCATAATTATTATTTTTCTCATTTGTAACAATTTCATGATATTAATAATATATCTCCTTCATTAATAAAATGTAGGTTTATTAGTGAATCAGATATTAAAAATTCGATCTTAAACAAAAGAGAAAACAATAAGCACATAAAATATTCAGAAACAACAATTACACTAAGAATGCTAGAGTTGCTCCACATTTTTATTTTTTTAGTTTTTAACCATTAAAACTCAAAAGAAATCCTATTTAGTTACAAAAATACTGCATTAAAAAGATAAATCTAGTTACTCAAAAGAAGGATATCTCAAAGAATTGAAAGTAGATAAAAAGGAAATTTCTTCCCTTATTTCCCCTACCAAAATCTTTTTTAATGAAGTACACGCTGGTCTCAATACAAAAGATAATTTTTTTTTCATTTCTAAATCACCAGATTATCATTTCCAGATTGTTTTCAGTTTTTATTTTGGAGAGTAGCTGAACATTAGCAGTAACCATAGTAGTTATAATGAAAATGGAATTTTCTGTATGTAAGAGCATACTGATACTAGGGATTAATTCCACATGATAAATATTCAAGATATTTCACCTAAAAGAATGAAACGATGACAATAAACAATTATATACTTTTCAAAACGTGCATTAGACATGTAAATCTAAAGCAACTAATGTGAAAACTATGAATATTTTCCAATGGGGACTTTTGAATAAGCTAAATCACTAAAGTCTTCTTAAAACAGAAATTTGATGAAGACTGGATTTGTAAAACCATTCTGTTTTTCTTGTAATTATGTAAGACTCTCAGTTCTTCAGATTTGGCTTCAGGACTTAACTAGACCATTGGAATTGTTTCTCTTTGCAGAAAGTAATAGGACTGTTAGACCGTAACCATATTCTTAAGGTTTGCTAAATTTTGGTGTCCCATTATTAAAAACAGCCTAGGTCTACCCTTATCACGAGGGGAAAAGTAATATATTTAAATCTCTGCTGAAAGTTCCTTTGTTTGAAAAGAATTTCTTACCATTTGTATAAGTTTTCCTCTCATAGATTAGGAACTAGCAAACATGGATTTTTCTTTGTATGTAAAGAATATGAATGATATTTGTGACAAGCTTTCATAATTAACCTGCAAATTTTGTCTAGCAGAAGGTAATTAAAAGGCTTATAAATACAATGAGGCACTCCCACTGGGCAAGTGACTTTAGACATAAGCCACCAAATAGCCATTATTCTGCAACTTACATTCTAGGATTCAGCATCTTTGGAGGTTCAGTTGTCCCCTGCTTCACTCAGAGGATTGCCTACAGTGTGAGCAATAGCTAACTGATGTTCAACGCTGCATTTAGCATGTTAGTAACTAAAGTAGCATCTAACTCAGCATGCCCAGAGATTTATAGCTCAATCAAAATAATACAAATATGGGGCCGGTGCCATGGCTCACTTGGTTAATCCTCTGCCTGTGGTGCCATCATCCCATATGGGTACCAGGTTCTAGTCCTGGTTGCTCCTCTTCCAGTCCAGATCTCTGCTGTGGCCCTGGAGGGCGGTGGAGGATGGCCCAGATGCTTGGGGCCCTGCACCCACACAGGAGACCAGGAGGAAGCACCCAGCTCCTGGCTTCAGATTGGCAAAGCACCGGCTGTAGTGGTCATTTGGGGAGTGAACCAACGGAAGGAAGACGTTTCTCTCTGTCTCTGTTTCTCACTGTCTGTAACTCTACCTGTCAAATAAAAAAATGCAAATATAATATAGTCAACTGGGAGATAGTGTGTTAAGCATCATAGTTGGATTAAACTTCTGTGTATGAATTGGCATCTTTCTTGTTTACAGTAACTTTGAATTGTCTTTAAATTAATATTTGTGTATTTAAGGTTTTTTTTAGTATTTAAAAAGACCAAGAAAACTTCAAGTGTGTATCAGTCCGAAAATCATTAAAGAAACCATAGTACATATAATGAGGTATTAGGCAGCCATGAAAAGGAAGATGTATTTTTATATATGATATATGAGATTATTTTCAAGATACATTATTTTAAAAGCACACTACAGTGTGTATAATATATCACTACTTATCTAAGAATTTAAAACCATTTAGATGATGTGTGTATGTACGTGTGTGTCTTGTATGTATGTCTCCAAATTGTTTTTTAAATGGTTACACATAAGGTAGAGGCATAAGAAATAAAGTGCCCAGTTTAGAGATAATCGAGATTAAAAGCCAAATTTCCTGAAGTTTACTTTTTTCAGAGAATTTGATTTTGCATCTTATAAATCCTTTTAATAAATAAAAATTCTACATTACTAAAATATTAATCACTAATAATATTAAGAAAATAAAACTAATACTAGTATATATGCCTTTGGCATAATACATCCTAAAGGATTTTTTTAACACTTTTATTTAATAAATACAATTTCCAAAGTACAAGTTATGGATTACAATGGCTTTTCCTCTCCATAACTTCCCTCCCACCCGCACCCCTCCATTCTCCCGCTCCCTCTCCCATTTCATTCACTTTAAATTTCATTTTCAATTATCTTATATACAGAAGATTGATTTAGTATATAGTAAGTAAAGATTTCATCAGTTTGCACCCACACAGAAACACAAAGTGTGAAACACTGTTTGAGTACTAGTTATAGCATTAATTCACATTGAACAACACATTAAGGACAGAGATCCCACATGAGGAATAAGTACACAGTGACTCCTGTTGTTGATTTAAAAATTTGACACTCTTGTTTATGATGTCAGTAATCTCCCTAGTTCTAGTCATGAGCTGTCAAGGCTATGGAAGCCTTTTGAGTTTGCCGACTTTGATCTTATTTATACAAGATCATAGTCAAAGTGGAAGTTCTCTCCGCCCTTCAGAGAAAGGTACCTTCTTTGATGACCCATTCTTTCTACTGAGATCTCACTCACAGAGATCATTCATTTAGGTTTTGTTTGTTTGTTTGTTTGTTTGCCAGAGTGTTTTGCCTTTCCATGCCTGAAATACTCTCATGGCTTTTCAGCTGGATCTGAATGCCTTAATGGCTGATTCTGAGGTCAGAGTGCTGTTTAGGACATCTGCCATTCTATGGGTCTGTTGTGTATCCCACTTCCCATGTTGAATCAATCTCTCCCTGTTTTATTCTATCAGTTAGTATTAGCAGACAGTAGTCTTGTTTATGTGATCCCTTTGACTCTTAGACCTATCAGTGTGATCAATTGTGAACTGAAATTGATCATCCTGAGGATTTTTTCATGAGATCTTGAAATATAATTTTGAATCTATGAGGAGACCCCAAAATTCATGAGAAATGCATATTATGAAAATGCTATGCATGTATTTCAAAACTGTTTTGTTCCAAAATATACTTATTCTTTAATTATGTTTTTAATGAACTTTTAAAAAAAAAACTCTAATATGCTCATAGTAGAATATAGCTTAGGAAAAATCTAAAAATAATTTCAACTATTTGTAATTTGGTGATAGTGTACCAGTCACATTACTGTGAGAGTGTCTTGATTTATTGTATCTAAAATCTAGGGCTATGTATTAAATTGGCCTTTTCTGTATATGATAAAGAAACTGAACATAAGGAATTATTGAGGACAAGTAAAATACAATGTTTTAGAATGTATACGGGTAAATAGGATACACATAGTCTTTCATAAAACAAGCTTACTTTCTATTTCTTAAGCTGTACGATCAAGACATGGGAGCATGACCAATTTTATATGGTTGAAAAATTTAAAATATTTTAAGAAGTGCATACATTATTAGAAAGTTAGTCCTTTGAAAATACAGAAAAAAAATCTCCAGGCCCCAAAAGCAAAGTAAAATTATAACTTCCTTTTAAGTGATATTACTAGGGCAGCTGTAAAAGTGGGGTAAAAAATAGCTTTGTGGAAGAACCTGGGTCATCAGGACAACCAAAGGCAATGTAAGTTTACTGTGCTTCACAGTTTGCATACAGGTTACAGAGAACCAACCAAAGTTTCTGAGCACCATGTAGACTTAGTGATGGGTAACTGAAGTTGGACCTTAGGAATCAAAGACTGAGGACCTGAAATGAAATACTTTGAGATGCACTACTGCTGCACAATTCTTTAATTCAGTTATTCAACAAGTTTTCAGTTAGCATCTTCTCTGTGCCAGGCATCATACTAGGTGCTAAAAAGAAGCTACAGATGATTAGGAAAAAGGGAGACGAATAATATATAATATAATGTATGCAGTGAGATGATGATAACTACTGTCAAAAACATGGTGCAGTGAAGTGGCTATAGTGAATGTTGAAGGCTTGCAGTATTTTTTAGCTATGTAAAGTGACCAAATTTCTTATATACAGATTTAGGAACAAAGTGATACTTCCCACCCTACCTAACTCCCACCCACAGTCCCATCTGCCTCCTACTTCTTCCTTCCTCTCTTAATTTTTATAATGATCTACTTTCAGTTTACTTTATACTAAAAATGTTAACCCTACACTAAGTAAAGAGTTCAACAAATAGTATGAAGAAAAAAAAACTGTTCCTCAACAGTGGAGACAAGGGCTGTAAACAATCATCAATTTTCAAAATGCCCATTTCATTCCTATAAATTACATGTTTGGTACTCTGTTAGTTACCACAGATCAGGGAGAACATATGGTGTTTTTCTTTTTGGGATTGGCTTATTTCACTTGGTATAATGAATTCCAGTTTCATTCACTTTGTTGCAAAAGTAGGATTTCATTCTATTTTATGGCTGAGTTATATATATATATTATATATATATATACACACACCATATATATGATATATAAACATATGAGATATATATATATATGGGATATATATACATATATATGTGGGACAAACACACACATATATATATATCCCATAATTTTTTTATTCAGTCATCATTGATGATTGATAGACATCTGGGTTGATTGTTGGTTCCACATCTTAGCTCTTGTAAATTAATCTGCAGTAAACATAGGGTACAGGCAAATCTTTCATATGCAGTTGGGTAAACTTCCACGAGTGGGAGAGCTGGGAACTATGGTAGATGTATTTTTGAGGTTTCTGAGGAATCCTTTTACTCTTCCACTTGGCTGTACTAGTTTACATTCCCACCAACAGTGTATTAGGGTACCTCCCCCCCACATCTTTGCCAGAAGGTTTGCAATTTTAAAAGGTAATATTGAGGACATCTGAGACTGCAGGATCTACAGAATTGTAACTAGGGCAAATGCCAGGGGTGTGGCATGTACAAATGCCATGGATAGGAGGGAGAATGCCTTTTTGTTTAAGAAGTAATTGGAAGGAAAATTGAGTCTAAAGCAGAGTGACCAAGAGGGCATTTCAGGTCCTTAGGACAGTATGAATATTAGAAAACAGTTGAGGTCTGGTTTTCCAAATGATGCAAGTGAATAATGATTCAGAGTCAAAGATTGAATTGATTTAGAGAAAACAAAATTATAGCTTATTTATATCTGAATGTGAGGACCATAAATCACAACAATTAATTATAAAAGCAATGGCTAATTTGTTATGCCTGGGGTCAGCCAGGGTGACCCTCATTATAAGCCATTGATAGGGAAACAAATTGTTTTTCAACCCAAGGCTTTACAAGCAGGAGGAGATTGTAAAATGTCAACCAAATCTATAGCTTGTTTCTTACTTTGGAATGTTTTCAAAGGTGCAATATTTTTCAAATCTCATTTAAAGAGTATTAAACTACTCTAGGTTTCAATGAAGAATATAAAAAAATATTTTCATTGAAATAGATTTTGTGAAAATCCCCTCCCTTCTACCCATGGGATTGAAGCAGCCAATGGAAGATCTCTATCCATCTTGGTCTACCTTTCTCTATGTTTCTCTTTCAAATAAAATAATCAAATGATTGGTTAAATAAAATGAGAAGTCAGTTTCGCTAGAAGACATTTTTAAATTCATCATACAGTTATTTTTCTAAATAGGTGTACTCCTTGAGCATTCTGAAGCACCTCATTCTGTTAGATAACTTCAAAGTGACTATAGTAGTTTACTCACCAGCCATGAACAAGAATTTACCCTGTCTTTATTTTAGTAATTTTGTTATAAATTCATTACCTCTTATCTTGTTTGCACTTGCCTTATAGTTAAGGAAGGTTGGAGCATATTTTTATGCATTTACTGCCAATTTGAATAAATTGTTGAATGAGTTTATAATTTTGTTTTACTTTTTGGAAGCATTCTGTTATTGCAAAATTGATCTAAAAAGCTGTTTGAGCATATACTGGACATAAGTTCTTTTGAAAATATCTTCTCCCATATTGTAGCTGACTTTTTTTTCTTTTTTGAGACAGGTAGAATGACAGAGTGAGAGAGAGAGAGTCAAAACTGTTTTCCATTCACTCGTTTACTCCCCAAATGGCCACAACGCCTGGAGCTGGGCTGATCCAAAGCCAGGAGTCAGGAGCATTTTCAGGGTCTTATGTGCAGGGGCCCAAGCACTTGGGCCATCTTCCACTGCTTTCCCAGGCCATAGCAGAGAGCTGGATGGGAAGAGAAGCAGCTGGGACTTGAACCAGCATCCATATTTAATGTTGGCACCACAGGCAGAGGCTTAGCCTCCTGAGCCACAGTGCTGGCCCTCTGTAGCATACCTTTTCATTCATTTAATAATGTATCTTGAATACATCTCAATAATCTGAGTACATCTCCATGTATTATTTTCCCTCTGTAGTTGGTTCTTTTTCTTTGATAAAACTTTCCCTGCATCAAAGTTATGGAGTTGGGGGCCGGTGCTGTGGATTGGGGGGTTAACGCCCTGGCCTGAAGCACTGGCATCCCATATGGGCGCCAGTTTGAGACCCAGCTGCTCTACTTCCAATCCAGCTCTCTGCTATGGCCTGGGAAAGCAGTACAGATGGCCCAAGTCCTTGGACCCCTGCACCCACATGGGAGACCTGGAAGAAACTCCTGGCTCCTAGCTTCAGATCAACACAGCTCTGGCCATTGCGGCCATCTGGGGAGTGAACCAACAGATAGAAGATCTCTCTCTCTGTCTCTACCTCTCTCTGTAACTCTGTCTTTGAAATAAATAAAATAAATATTAAAAAAATGTTATGGAGTTGTCCATTTGTGTTTCCATCTCTAGATATCTAATTTTATCATTTGTATTTATCTTTTGGATGTATGTATATATGGAGGGTAAGATATGGATCACAATACATTTTATTTTTAACAAGAATATCTAATTAAACTAGACAAATTTATTGAAGAATGTTTTTCTGATAGCATTCTATAGATTTTATCGTTTATAAAATGGATCTGGAATTATGGCTCTGTTTCTAGCCTCTATGTTTTCTTGACCTTGATAAAGTATATCATCCATTTTTGTTCTTTTCTGTGACCACTATGGCTATTATTGGCCATTCACTATTTTATGTAAATTGTAGAAATAGCTTGTCTATTACCTGCTATCCCACAAATGTGACTGGGTTTTAATTGAATTTCATTAACAATAATTAAATGTTTAGAAAGTTATGGTTATTTGTATAAAACTTCTATAAACATGATATACTTCTTGTATTAATATAGACTCTTTATATTTCCTCAAAATAACTTTGTGATTTTCAGATTTTTTGCCTGGGCACATGTGCAGAATGTTAAGCTGCTGCATACAACACTAGCATGTATATGAGATGGTTCAAATTCCAGTTACCCTGCTTCTTATCCAACTTCTTGTTTATGTTTCTGTGGTGGAGTATATGGCTCTTGGCTTCAACCTGGCCCAATTCTGGCTGTTGAGGGCCTTTGGAGAGTGAGCAAGTTAAGGAAAGATTGAATCTCTCTCTCTCTCTCACATCCTCCCTCTCTGTTGCTCTGCCTTTCAAATAAATAAATCACATAATTTACATAACTTTTGCCAGCTATATTTAGGTATTAACTATTTGATGATATTGAAAATAATGCTTCCTTTTTGATAAATTCCCTATTTCATTATCTTATTTAAAGATTTATTTATTTGAAAGGTAGACATACAGAGAGAAGGAGAGAGAGAGAGAGAGAGAGAAAGAGAAAGAGACAGAAACAGAGATTGTCCATCTACTGGTTCACTGCCCAAATAGGAGCTTCCTCCATGTCTCCCACCTGGGTGCGGGAGCCCAAGCACTTGGACCATTCTGCTGCTTTCCCAGGTGCAACAGCAGGGAGCTGGATTGGAAGTAGAGCAGCTGGGACTGAAACCAGTGTCCTCATGTTGGATGTTGACACTGTAAGCAGAGGCTAAACCTTCACACCACATGTGGTACCCCTTTATTGTATTCTGAATGACAAGTTAATTGACTTAACATTGTTTAAATCAATAATATATTAATTTTGTAAAGGAACCAACTGTTGTCTGTGTTGATTTACTTTCTGGCATTGTTTTTTCTATTTCATTAATTTCAGATCTTGTCTTTGTGATTTCGTTCTTTTCTTTATGTTGATTTTCTGTTGTTCCCTAGATTGTTAAGAGGAGATTTCAGAACTTAACTTTTCAATCTTCATTGCTAAGAAATGCATTTAAGACAAAAGATTTTCTTATACAGTGTATTAGCTGTCATATACAATTTTAATATAGACTTTATCAGTTTTTCAAAATGTTTTCTCATGTCATTTTTTTCTTTTTTTCTTAAGATTTTATTTATTTATCTGAGAGGTAGAGTTACAGAGAGTGAGAGGGAGAAACAGAGAGGGCTTCCTTCGATTGGTTCATTCCCCAAATGGCTGCAACGGCTGGAGCTGCACTGACCCAAAGCCAGGATCCAGGTGCTTCTTCCTGGTCTCCCATGTGGGTGCAGGGGCCCAAGCACTTGGGCCATCTTCTACTGCTTTCCCAGGCCGTAGCAGAGAGCTGGATTGGAAGAGGCACAGCCAGAACTGGAACCGACGCCCATATGGGATGCTGGTGCCGCAGGCGGATGATTAACCTGCACCACTGCGCTGGCCCCAGTCATTTTTTTCTTTAACTCTTCAGATATTTGGAAGTCTAATTTCTAGGTCAGTAGGATTTTTTAAGTATCATTTTTTTTTTGTTTTCATATCTTTTGCACTATTCCAAAGGACCACATCTATAAGATTTTAGTACTTGTAAAAACATTCAGGATTTCTTTGTCCTAGGTCCAAGGCTTTGGTTTTTGTTTTTGTTTTTCTCTACAGTTGGGATCATAAAGCTCATCCGAGTTTGTTTCTGTATTTGTGTTTTCAGTACTTTGGAAAAGTCGTTTGAATTCTAATATGATAGATTGTCATTCCATAAAAGAAGTGATAGCCTCACCCCGGTGCTTAAGTTGGTTTCCTCTTTTTTTGCTATTTGCTTGCTTTTCTCCCTAATAATTAGTTCCTCCATAGAGGCTGCCAACAAATATGTTAAATGAAGCCTGTAAGCTGCTTCTAGGCAATCACACTCATTTTTCTTGTAATTGAGTTTCTCTCTGCTAAAACCTTGGAATTTGTGAGGTGGAAAACTGTTTTTAAATTTTGTTTTATTGAATATTTCAAGTCAGCAGAAGTTTGAGACTTCTGTATTCTTGCAGTATTAGGTATTTCTACATCAGTATGTTAATGGTTCTTTTTTAATATGTGACTTAGTATAGTGTCTTCTATCTAATAAATTATTTCCCTCACGGTGACCCAAAAGAGATCAGTGCCATGGTATACACACTATCAAGTTCCTTTCTTCTTTCAAAACTCATACATGACTGGTGAATCTAGAATCATTAAATAATGATGGTTCTTCAATGTCTAAGTGAAACATTAAATAACATAGTCCTAACATACTACTTTCTGAGGACAAAATCAATTTTAGTTTAATTTTTGATGTCAGAAAATAAAGGCCAGTGCTGTGAGTTGCTTGAAGGCCAATAAAACAGATGTAAAAATTTGTGCAAAGAAATAAATTTTTTTCCAGAGGCTTAATGATATTGGGGGAAAAATAAAATTTCTATATCAAAAGAGCTTTTCCCAGTTTCTAAGTTAGCAAGAAGATTTTGTAGAGAGAAGAAGGTTTGAGAGAGATTAGAGAGGACAAGGGACTAAGTTGACTGTCAGATTCCTAATGTCAGTTCTGACTTACTTGGACTTATAACCTTTTTATAGACTCTATTTGAGTTTCACTAATTTTAAACATCAATGTGATTCATCTCTCAAACAAGTTACAGGAACTACGTGAAAAACAAATTTGATTTACAGTGTGAAATATTTCAGAATTTAGTAGCTGTTTTATTAAGGGACTATTAGAGTTAACATACAAAAGGATATTATATTGCTTTTCAATATATACCCTTATATTATTCTACCATTTAAATGATCACACAAAATCATGCAAGATTTTTGGAGACTTTGCAGAGTAGAAGCACTTTAGTTGTGATATTCTTCTTTTGATTGTAAAGATCCTCTAGTATTGTGTATATACTATGTAGATTGGTTTTAAATATCTTCTGTATGCAGTAATAGCAGTTTCAGAGTACTCAATACTCTCTTGTTAATATCAATTTTTATTAGACAATATGTTTAAGTATTTGTAGATTTGTGAAGCTCCTCAGAATAAACATACAAAATACTATTTTTGGCTGGCACTGCGGCTCAATAGGCTAATCCTCCGCCTGTGGCCCCAGCACCCCAGGTTCTAGTCCCAGTCGGGGAGCCAGATTCTGTCCTGGTTGCCCCTCTTCCAGGCCAGCTCTCTGCTGTGGCCCAGAAGTGCAGTGGAGGATGGCCCAGGTCCTTGGGCCCTGCACCCAATGGGAGACCAGGAGAAGCACCTGGCTCCTGGCTTCAGATCAGCGCAGTGCGCAGGTCGCAGAGCACCAGCCACAGTGGCCACTGGAGGGTGAACCAATGGAAAAGGAAGACCTTTCTGTCTTTCTATCTCACTGTCCACTCTGCTTGTCAAAAAGAATACTATTTTTAAAAATGCTTTTAGCTTAAGAATGAAAATCACATATTGTGTTTTTATGTTTTATAAGTAAATAGACTTTAATACACTGTAAATTCAATTTCTTATATGATAAATACTCAAATAAGCCTGATATGTTCATTTTTATGGTTTTATAAACATGTTTCCATGTTTTTATAGCAAACCTATTTTTCCCAATGCAAATTATCTTCAGAAAAATCTTTCATTAAGATTAAGGTAGACTGTTGCACAAATGCATCTTAAGTATGTGTAAAAGTAGTTGACTACCTATGTGGATAGTTGAATGAAACATGTCTGCTTCCCATTTAACCATTACAATTGCTGACATGATTTGTATTCATATATTTATGTTCACTTTCTCAATAATTAGTTAAAAGAATATTTTAAGGATCAGTGTATTTAAAAGTGTTATAAAATACTCAACATTTTTTGTAGTTTGAAGAGTAGAAAATACTATATATATATATGTATATATATATTTTTTTGACAGGCAGAGTGGGCAGTGAGGGAGAGAGACAGACAGAAAGGTTCCCCTTTTGCGGTTGGTTCAACCTCCAATGTCCACCGCGGCTGGTGCGCTGTGGCCAGCGCACGACGCTGATCCAAAGGCAGGAGCCAGGTGTTTCTCCTGGTCTCCCATGGGGTGCAGGGCCCAAGCACTTGGGCCATCCTCCACTGCACTCCCAGGCCACAGCAAAGAGCTGGCCTGGAAGAGGAGCAACCGGGATGGAATCTGGTGCCCCAACCGGGACTAGAACCCAGGGTGCCAGCGCCGCAGGCAGAGGATTAACCTATTGAGCCACGGTGCCGGCCAAAGAGTAGAATATACTGTAAATTTTTCATCTATTTATAAATATTTGACAAGGATTTATTCATATTTATTTCATTTGAAAGGCAGAGATACAGAGACGAAAAGAGATATACACACAAATAGATGATAGAGATAGACAGAAATTTTTGCTTCTACTGATTCATTGACCAAATGGCTGCAACAGCCAAGGCTGGGCCAGACTAAAGCCAAAAGCCCGCAAATCCATCCAGGTCTCCCATTTGGGTGTCAAGGGCCCAACTAACTTGGAATGTACTCTGATGCTTTCCAAGGTGCATTATCAGGGAGCTGAATTGGAAGCAGAGGAGGCTGCAGCTCAACGCACTTTACCACAATATTGGCCCAAACAAGAATTAGTTTAAAGATATATTATCCTGTGGTATTCAAATACTACTAATCTTGTGTATCATGAAAGTATAACTCAAGCAGGAAAGGTAGAGAACCACTATTTGGACAGTTTTATCAGATGCTTCTAAGCACCCCTTAGTTTTTGTTTATATATATATATATATATATATATATATTCTATAACCCATAAATAGCAGTATACCCCCAAAGTTCCCACAAAATTTAGCACCTTGGAAAGTGATATATAAAACAGAATCTGTATAGTTTATATTTCAGCTAAGGTACCAAGGTAGAGGACTAAGTGGTAGACTGGCATGGAGTTCTAGATGGTTTGGCCTAATGGTTTTTCCATGTGCTGGGATTCTTGCACCCTCGTATCAGTTGGGGTCAAAGTTGATTTTCTCAGTACAATTAGAGGTATAGATACATATAGAGTAGAAATAGATGAAAATAACTTAGTTCATAGAATGTAATAGGAATATCTTATAATCTTAAAGTTCTTAACAAAGCACTGCATCTTCTCACTTATATTTGAAGCTTAAAAATTCATTTAATGGAAGTAGAGAAAAGGATAGTGATTATGGACCCTTCCTCTGGCTTCTGGACAATAAGACACTTGGGCTTGGGAACTGAAAGAACATTTGTGGAGCTACAGGCATGACGAGTCATTTTCCATTCAGCCAGGAGTAGCAACTGCACATAGATGAGTAGAACACAGCAGAAGCAGACCACAAGGGCTGGCTCTTCATATACAGGATTACACAGTCGTGACCATTAGCCAAGGAGTTTCCTAGCAGAAGATGTATAAGCCTTACTGGGCCTACTGACCAGCAGAAAATGTATCTATCACAGGGACCTGCCCAGGTGCCATAGAGACATAGATTAGAAGGCATAAGAGGATGCAATCTTGACATTATTAGTCAACCTGTTTACCTAGCTTTTCATATAGTTCCAGCAACGTCCGGCCATGATGTCTAGGAAGGGAACAGAATGTGGAGAGAGGATGGTTAATGGGTATGGGGAAGCAATTGGGTAAGATAAGTTGTAAATTTAAATATGGGTTGACAACAGTTCAATGATTTATTTTAAAAATCTATCAACAATTTTGAATGTTTGCAGCACAAGGAAATGATACATTTCTGAGGTGGTAGATATCTCAATGAACTTAATGTGATCATTATTCATTATATACAGAAACTGTCACAGTGTATCCTATATTTACGTACAATCACTATGAACCAATTTAAAGAGAAAATATATGTGTAAAGTAAATTGGCTACTAGATAAGACAGAATAATAAGAAAGAAAATGCTCAGACTACCATTTATTTATGACTGTGGAGATAGGTATGTTATTTGTAAAGGTCAGAGTCATCTATGTTTATGCAATATCAAGACATCATATTAAGTGATTAAAAACAAAAAGTGGGTATTTGGAGCAATGTAAGTTTAGCATATTATTAAAAATCACATTTCATTTAATAGTTTCTATTATTATCACGTAAGAATTGTTGATTTGAAAATACCCCTAAAGGTCTAAGAGGAGGATGCATTACTATTGTGAGCAAAAAATGTGGATGATAACACAGGAAATAAATGTATCTCTGTTGTCATCCTAACTCTGACAATTGATATATTTTGAACTTAGAATTACCTTTCTGGGCTTGATTCACTTATTAAATGAGTCCCTTGAAGTTTTTCAGCAGCTGTTATATATGAAATCCTATGTTAGTCACTTACATGCCTAGTTAATAATCTTTAGTTCTAAATATAGCATGAATTCATATGCCTCTTAGGTTTATAGCTGGAAGGACCTTAGAGATGGTCTAAGAATGTAGATAAACACTTTGTTCATAAACACTATTAATGAGATCTATTGAGAACAGTAAGTAGAGAACACATTAAATTACATTCCCATTTTGCATAATTATAACTAATTATCATTATTAGACTAATGATCTTAGTCATCAAGAACAACGTAATTGTTACAAAGGTCAAAAAATATAACTAATTGACATCATTCTATTATAGTTCGTTCATAACTCCCTGGATATCCATTTTCAATTTCTTCATGGGCTTGTCTTCATCTGAGAACTCTTTAAATGGGGGTGGGGGTCATTTCCCCCTGAATTCCTCCCTAATGCAACATTCTTGGCCTTTTTACTTCTGATACTTCCAATTCTGTTTACATTATCATATGTGAAGTACTAATTTCAAAATTCAAATATCAACCCTAAATTTTTGGATATTCTTTTGGATATCCCCCACAGAGAATTCCATTCCTGAGTGCATAAGAGAGTAACATTCAACCAGGCTCTCTTCATTACAAGGAGTCTCTGTCTTGTTTAATGTAGAGAAAAATCACTTTGCTGCCGAAATCTGTAATCTGCATTCCCAGACTTCCTCACATGCGCACTGCCAATCATTATGCAAGTAATCACCAAAACTTGATGAAACTACCCTAAAATATAATTTAAATAATGTCCTTTTCTCTCTTAACCTTTCAAGTATACTTTTTCTTCTGACATTTTGTACTGATTTTATAATATGATTCCCATTCTCACCTTCCTGTCTCCCAGCTTTGAATAGATTTTATACCACTACCTGCATGGTCTTTGTGAAATGACATTCTGACAAAGTCATTGCTCCCCTTATTGTCAAGATGGATATAAATGCCTGATTATGCAAAAATACCTCCTGAGATCAGTACTGCCCATTGGTCCAGCTTCATATCCAACTGTTTTCTCCACACTGTAGGTACACTGATGTTTGATTTCTCTCAAGCATATAGTTACTTTGTGTCATATCTTCTGCTTATGTCCCCTTTAACTAGAATGGCTTTGCCTTTTTTTAAAATTTATTTTCCTTTCAACATTTTTAAAAATTGATTAATTTTTTTAAGTTTTGGGACAAAGAAACATGGGGAAAGCTCTGTCCACTGGCTCACTCCTAGTTGCGGGCAGGGACCCAAGTATTTGAGCCATCACTGCAACCTCCCAAGTGTGTGTTAGAATCAGAAGCAGAGTTTTGACTAGAATCTAGGCACTCCCATATGGGTTGGGGGTGTCTCAAGCAGAGGCTGAAACCACCAGACCAAAAGCATGTATCTACACCCCTTTTTTTTTAAAAATTTATTTGACAGGTAGAGTTATAGACAGTGAGAGAAAAAGAGAGAAAAGTCTTCCTTCCGTTAGTTCACCTCCCAAATGGCTGCTACGGCTGGAACTGTGTCCATCCAAAGCCAGGAGCTGGGTGCTTCCTCCCGGTCTCCCATGCTGGCGTAGGGGCCCAAGCACTTGGGCCATCCTCCACTGCCCTCCTGAGCCACAGCAGAGAGCTGGACTGGAAGAGTAGCAGCTGGGACTAGAACCTTGCACCCTTTGGGATGCCAGCGCTTCTGGTGGAGGATTAACCAAGTGAGCCACTGAGCTGGCCCTTCCACCCCCTTCCTTTTGCACACCTAATACTTCCTCAAATCCTTGCAATACTTCTGTACACATATTTGTATAATGCTTTTCCCAGGCTTCCCTCTGCTCTAAGAGAGATTCTGTATCTGCCTTCCAGAATGTATGAATGTCATAAATTTGTATGACTATATATTAAGTTGTAATGTAAATGTATATATACAATGCTTTATATATTAAATGGTAATGTAAATGTTATGAATTATATATTATATTGGTTAGAATGCTAAGATAATGGGCAAATGGAAATTGATATGCATAGTGTGATGTTATATGGTATTTCTAACATTTGGAAAAATATTTTACTTCAGAAAAATCACTCACATTATAATTAAAATGGTAAAAGTCATTTCGAATGATCAGTGATTTACAAGATAGTGCAGCATTCACTTGTCAGAACCATATTAAAGCCAGAGTGTGTTACCTTAGAAAATTAATGAGCAAATTCAAAATTACTTACCTCAAGTCTTCCAGGAAAAGAAAATTGAAAGACTTCCATATGACTTCCATATGTAATAAAATTAAGTACAGTGAAGTTTGTAAAAACTATCTAAAAAGGAAGAGTTACAATCTAGATTCTTAACAAAAGATGGGTGAGTAAAAACTTATCTGTAAGAAAACAGATCTGAATGGGGAGGTTTTAATCTAACTGTCCTAGTGGAAAGCCGCTAACTTAGTCATTATTGCTCTGCAACATTTTTGCTCTTTCTATTTTACAACTCAGCAGACTTTGAGATTTATTAATTTAGCTTTGTACTCGAAGAGCAACTAAGCATTCACTTAGTTTTTAATCTTTAAAAAATTAACAGGCTCTTTAAATTTGATGCGTTATTTTTTCACAGCTTGTTTTCCCTTTTTACAATTAAAAGAAAATTTTATTTAATATTTATCATTGTTGAATTCTCAGTGAATGAAACTTAGTTCATGTACTAAATTTAGTTTTGCATCTTATTATGAAAAAATCTTTAGAGAAACAATAGGTAATATTTATACTCAATACTTTCTAGAATGTTGTACTAAGGGCAAAAGCATTTGTTTTCATTTTGTAAATGTTCTTGATAAACCAATCCAAATGTGGCTATAAGCAGGTCCTGAAATATCTCTTATGAAGACATGTCACTGCATAAATGAGATGATTTTTAATTAATTTCAATAGCAAATTGAAGTATATATTCTACTCTGCAACTATACTTAAAGATTTTCATTTTCCTTGTAGCTGTAGATTTTGGATAACTTTTCACCTATGGTTGCACATTAAGAATTTTAAATGTAAAAATGCAATTTCAAAGAATAGTTTCAGGGGCTGGTGCTATGGCGCAGCAGGTTAACGCCCAGACCTGAGGCACCAGCATCCCATATGGGTGCCAGTTCTAGTCCCAGCTGCTTTTCTTCCCAACCAGCTCTCTGCTATGGTCTGGGAAAGCAGGGAAAGATGGTCCAAGTCCTTGGGCCCCTGCACCCATGTGGGGGACCTGGAGGAAGCTCCTAGATCGGTGCAGCTCCAACTGGAGCAGCCATCTGGGGAGTGAACCAGCGGATGGAAGGACACCCCCCCCCCCCCGTCTCTTCTCTCTCTGTTTAACTCTTTCAAATAAGTGAATAATTTTTTTTTTTTTTGACAGGCAGAGTGGACAGAGAGAGACAGAGAGAAAGGTCTTCCTTTTCCATTGGTTCACCCCCCAATGGCCACTGTGGCCTGCGCACCATGCTGATATGAAGCCAGGAACCAGGTGCTTCTCCTGGTCTCCCATGCGGGTGCAGGGCCCAAGGACCTGGGCCATCCTCTACTGCACTCCTGCGCCACAGCAGAGAGCTGGCCTGGAAGAGGGGCAACTGGGACAGAATCCGGTGCCCTAAACAGGACTAGAACCCGGGGTGCAGGGGCCACAGGCGGAGGATTAGCCTATTGAGCCGCAGCACCGGCCTCTGAGTAAATCTTAAAATAAAAGAATACTTTCAGCTCCTAGTTAGATTTTGAGACGTAGTTTACAGATAATTAATATATCCATTGCTTATTTTGAGCCACATGCATGTTTGGTGCTCTTTTCATATCATAACTCTCAGGTGTTATATTGATAGCATCTACCCCTCAACCCCCCCCCCCCCAATCTATCTATGTATGTCAAGGTGTGGGCACTGTGTTCTGTTTCAATGACTTATTTATCATATTTCTTCCTCTAGTACCACGCTGTCCTTCTTAATGTCAGTCCTCCCACTTTTTCTTCTTCATCATTTTTCTAGCTGCTTGAGATTTTTTTGTCTCTCCATATAAACTTTCAAGCCAATATTCATGCAATAACTTGCCAGAATTTTAACTCAGATAACAATGAATCCATATATCAAGGTGGGAAATGTGACATTTGAAGATATTGAGGCTTTCTATTCATAAACTTGCAATGTCTCTGTTTTTAATACTTTCATTTCTTTCATTGGAGTCTTGTACTCTTTCTTATATAGATCTTATACATATCTTGTTAGATTTATTTTTCTATAGTATTAATGTTAATTGTATTTTATACTTAATTTTGAATTTAATTTGTTTCTGATAAATAGGTAGAAAAGAAAATTACTATATATTAGCTTTGTATCCTTTTACCTTGTTGTTATTACTTTTTAGTTATAATCTGTTAATTTAAAAACTTTCTACAAAGATGGTCAGTTGAAAGCGAAGAGAAAATATTTTCTCTTTTCTAGTATAAATATCTTATTTTTACTTTTCTTGTCTTATTGCACTACGTACATGTTCTGTATGATGTGACAGAAGTAGTGATAGAGGATACCCTTACCTCTGTCCTGATCCTATTGGATACACTTGTATTTTCTCTTATTAAGTAGCTCTGGGTTTTCTATTGACATCAAACAGAAGGTACATTTTTATTTAAAATTAATGGATTTTTTTTACTGGAAACAATTTTTTTAAATCCTTTCTCTGAATGTACTGATATAGCCATGTGATTTTGCTTTTTTTAATCTTGTAGGTGTGATGGATTAGATTACTTGATTTCTGAATATTGAATTGGTTTGTCATACTTTCAATAAATATCACTTCATTTGATCCTAATATAAAAAAATTTTCTGTGCACTGCTAAATTCAGTTTTCTAGTATTTAGTTCAGAAATTTTGCATCTATACTTATGAGTGATATTGGCCTGCTGATTTTCTTTCTTTTTGTCTAAATTTGGGGATATTAGGGTTATTATTGTAATGCTGGCCTTATATATTGAATAAATAAGTATTCTTTTTTATCCATTCTTCAGTTACAGATAATAGATAAAATTTCTTCATTTAATGTGTGTGGAAACATTTAAGAGTGAACCCATTTGGGTTTATACTTTCTATTTTGAAATGGTGTTAATAATTAGTTCAATTTCTTCAGTATATACCTGCTGATTATAAAATGTACTTAATTCTGCCAGATTGTGTGATTAAAGGAATTAGCTCATTCTGAATTATCACATGTTTAGCATAGAGCATAACATTCCATATTATGCTTTTAATTTTCAGCAGTTCTGTAGTGATACCTCTCATTTCATTGAATAATAAAATTGAATGCATTTCATTTTCCACTTTACATGATTTTAACACATAGTATTAAATACATCTAGTTTTATTCTTCTGTAAGCAGATCTCCCAGTGCTATTTATTAGAGATTACCTTTTCCCCCACTGAGTCTTCTTGACCTTTGTGTTGAAAATGAATCAACTAAGAATGTTGTAGGGGCCCAGCTCCATATGACAGAGGCCATCCTGATTATTACCACAACCTTGCCATCTAATGTCTCTGGCAGTTTTCCCAATCCCTGTAGGATAAATAATGCTATTAAGATAATATTCTGTTCTTGTCTAATGCTTGGAATATATTTCATATGACAACTTTAATATCTCATGAATGTTCATCTTTCTGCCAGCGCCGTGGCTTAACAGGCTAATCCTCTGCCTTGCGGCGCCGGCACACCGGGTTCTTGTCCCAGTCGGGGTGCCAGATTCTGTCCCGGTTGTCCCTCTTCCAGGCCAGCTCTCTGCTGTGGCCAGGGAGTGCAGTGGAGAATGGCCCAGGTCCTTGGGCCCTGCACCCGCATGGGAGACCAGGAGAAGCACCTGGCTCCTGCCATCGGATCAGCACGGTGTGCCGGCCGCAGCGTGCCAGATGCGGCGGCCATTGGAGGGTGAACCAACGGCAAAGGAAGACCTTTCTCTCTGTCTCTCTCTCTCACTGTCCACTCTGCCTGTCAAAATAATAATAAAATAAAAAATATATAAATGTTCATCTTTCTTGAAAAAGGCCACAAACATTGATTGGATATACGTCAACTTTCTTTACTTTACCTTATAAACCCTTTTTCTTCTTTGTTGTGGTGTTGGGAACTCATACCTTGCTGCTGCCTATGATATGCCTCTGTCAGTAAGTTTCTAATAAGTTATATCAGACATAATCCTAGAGATCTCTGCTTCTTTCTTTTATCTCTTAAATGATTTAGACTGTGACAGCATTCATGACTTTCTTAAAACAAACGTGTGGATTTATTTCTGAGCCCTCTATTCTGTACATTGGGTCTAAGTGTCTATATTAATATCATAATGTTTTGATTGCTGTAGACTTGCTGTGGATTTGAAACCAGATAAATGATGCTACTGATTTTGTGTATTTTGTTCCAAGTTGCTTTCGAAATTATTTTCAGGTAGGAATAACTCTTGCATTAAAAAAAAATCACCACTTGATTAGGGCAGATGATCCGTTTTGTTTTGTTTTGTTTTTGTTTTTTGCTTTGACAGTCAGAGTGGACAGTGAGAGAGAGAGAAAGGTCTTCCTTTGCCGTTGGTTCACCCTCCAATGGCTGCTGCGACCGGCATGCTGCAGCCGGCTCACCGCACTGATCTGAAGACAGGAGCCAGGTGCTTCTCCTGGTCTCCTATGGGGTGCAGGGCCCAAGCACTTGGGCCATCCTCCACTGCACTCCCTGGCCACAGCAGAGAGCTGGCCTGGAAGAGGGGCAACCAGGACAGAATCCAGGGACTAGAACCCGGTGTACCGGCATCGCAAGATAGAGGATTAGCCTATTGAGCCGCGGCGCCAGCCCAGATGATCCTTTTAATGCATTCTTGAATTGAGTTTGCTACTACTTTGTTGAGAAATTTTGCACCCATGGTGCAAAAGAAGAGGAATCTGCTCTGCTTCCCAACTTTCTGATAATCAGGTCCTGAGAGGTAGCAGGGTGTGGCTCCATGTTAGCCATCTGGAAGGCCTGGATTGAGTTCCAGATTCCTGGCTTCAGTCTGACCCAGCCTTAACTGTTGTAGGCATTTGGTGGAAGAAACCAGGAAATGGGACATCCCTCTCTTTCTTTAAAATATGAAAAATAGTTAAAATAATCAAAAAATTCTCAAAATATCCTAGTCACAGTTAAGACTTCTTGTTAATCCTTCAGGTTTAGGCTACATCAACTATTCTGTTTTTTTCTCCACATCTTCTCATATTCCTTTATTAAACAAGTGCAGCCTTGAAGAGGGTCATTTTGATTAACAAGTAGTGCAGGAGGAATTGCATTTGGACTTTATAGACTTCAGCTATGCATACCTATCTGGCTTCCTGTCTATTCATCCCATATCAAAAATGTGATAATTTTTCTTTTAAATATTTTATTCAATATCCTGAATCACCCCCAATCAGAAGATCATCACTTGAGTTTTGAGTAATCATATATGATTCAACAGTTTCTCAGATGTTCCTCCACTGATTATGACGATTATTAAATATTTAGCCAATATTAGTAATAGAACATTTTATAAGCTCAGAATAGCACTGATGGACCAATAAGCTAATAAGCCATGCATGCATAGAATTATTAGTCATACTCTTTTCTGGACAAGTGATATAGATTAAATGAACATAACTGCAGGTGTTCAAGGTCAATGTCATTAACCCTTCCCCTAATAAACCTCCCTTTGGAAAAGGAAATAGAAATGCGATTAATGATACATTAACAATAAAAGTTTTAGATTTTTAGTTCTGTAATTTTTCACCAGAAATGACTCAAGCATTTCTGCTGGTGATTGCTCTGTAATTATTTCTTTTATACAATCCAAGGAGATTGTAATTTAAATGAGTCCTGCCTTTTCTAGATGGCCTTTCTTTTGACAGTGAGTAAAAGCATCACTGTACTGTGCATTAGTATGCATAAAATGTAGAAAAATGGTAATGATGTCCGTGTTTTACACAGGACTGTTAAATATAGAATTAAAGTAGCATATTCTAAATTTGTAATTAGCTGACTCTCTAAAATGAATAAAATCTGAAGTCAGTGAATTGTGCCCATGCACAGTCCCTTATATGCCTTGAAAATCCCCTTGATATTTGCAGTAAGACTCACAGTGTGGAAGAAGGCAGTCTTTTCTTATTGTTTCTCTGATATCTCACTCTCATTTTCTCAGATGTGAGTTAATCTGCTATTTCTCATATTTTCTTCAAGTTAAGTCTTCTCCAATTGCTATTGAAATGTGATGATTCTGTGACTACCTTCTAGATTCTCATCTTTTGGTATACTCTCTGCCTGGGCAATTTCATCCAGAATGTTATCACATATATGCTAATGATTTCTAAAGACTCTTAACTTTGTCCTGTATCCATGCAAATAGATTTGCACTCTGATGTTGTCATTACTGTCTCCACAAGAAGTCAAGCACGAAATGTTAAAACATGAATCTCATAAGCATTCTCCAATGATCCCTATTGAGAAAATTGCAACATTTGTCCTGCTGGCAGAGATGTCAGAATCATTAGCACTTTTTCCTTTTATCCTTTTTTTCCATAGCCAGTGAATCACCACATCTTATCATTTTTGTTTGTGTTTCCAACAAATATTATATGCTTAAAAGATGAATTGAATAGAAAGGATTTTATTTGGAGAAAGAATTTATCAAGCTCTGTGGGAAGGGTATATGGATTATTAATAGGAAAGGAGAAAGGGCAGTAATAGTTGTGCCATCAGGGAGATTACTACTGCAACTACTTTCTCGGGAACCTGTGATAGACACATAATATACACCTCCAAGTTGTTCCTGTTTTTGGAAGGATGAAGAATTTATATGTTTTTCCATCAGCCTCCTTCCATCTGAGGATCTGTTCCTGGAACATTAATTCTGTAGCTGATCCCACCTGCTCCACAAATTGTTAGAACATTTTCTATTGGCAAGAAAACATTCTGAGACAGAGATACACAGTGTTCTCTCAACATGTATTGAACTTGATACAAACTGTGGATTATGGCAAGAAACCCAAAGCATCCTCTAATCTGTCAATTTTTATGTCATTTCATCTTTCCATTTTCACTCTTTTTCCAAACTTTTATTCCCTCTTACTTCAACACTTAGCTTCTTTCCCTATATTCCCACATCCATTACAGCCAGGGTGTTGTCTTCAAAACACATTTGTGATTATGCTACATTACACCTGCTTAAAAATACTTGGTGATTTTCATTCGGTCCAAGAAAAAATAAATATCACACATAACAGAAGACTGCCCAGTCTGCTTTCTGCTACTCCAGTCTTATTCTATCACACTATTCCCTATGAATTTCACATTCGATCCATATTGATTTCTTTTAATATAATGCCACGATATATATTTTATACCACCTATATCCATTCTCCAACCAAAAGAGACTATTTTTGAATTTATATACACACACCCCTCTTCCTTTTCAATATCCTTTCACAATGTTGCTCCTGTTTATTTACTTAGATATTAGAATATTTTCTCTATGATTTTGGTGTTGTGAAGTTTCAAATAGACATGTAAATAGTGCTTAAGCAGCCTTTGTGAGTTCTTTCTTTGGATATCAACCTAATGATCCTTTCTAAGGGATTCTTCTCCTATGTAAGTGGGGTTTTTTTTAGGTTATTTTTTCCATTATGCAATCAGCTATTATAATTACACATTTACTTGCATGAATATTGTGTTGATTAAATGTGTTGTATTATTTGGACTTGGCTAAGTTTTAGGTCTCTAATGGTACACATCAGAAAACCAGCAATAATTGTGTATTCCTTAGGATTGTGTATTTCATAGGATTGTGAGGACTAAATTATTTTATCTATTTGTTTAGTGCCTGGTACATAGATAGATAACAATTAAGGTTAGTTATCATCAGTGGCATAGCCATCATTCTCTGCATGACTTCTGTGTCTTACATTTTTCTGTCCTAACACAATCACATACTCATTACTCCTTTCTCCATGAAATATTTCCAGCCATGAATCAACCAAAACATCCTTTTCATAGCAACAATTTAAAACAGTATTAAGTGTATCACTTGTATGGAAATAAATTTGTAAGAATTTCTAATGGCTTAGCAATTGTAAAATGAAAATCATTATTATCTGGTTTTAAAAACAGTATTACCTGACAGCAGTGTAGCAAGCAAATCAAAAACTGAATATGCATTTAATTGCACTCTACTAAGAAGCATAATAGAGAACAGAAATGCCTCAATTGTTCAAACAGAAAATTCATATAAATATATGAATCTAATTAAAACTTGAAGGAAAACAAAATTGAGACAGTTCAGAAAGCATCTTGTTTTAGAGTCAATTTAAAGTCGTTTATCCAATGAAGAAAATAATCACTGATGTATTACAGAGAATGATATTTGTGTATTTGTGTCTTCATTCTTGGTTCTTCTCTCTCTCTCTCTCTCTCTCTCTCTCTTTTACTTTCTACAAATACATGAGTCCAGCAGTAATTCGTTGTTGTTGTTAAGTATGTTAAACCGTTGTTAAGCTCAAATAATCCCCAGTGAATATAACAGAAGAATTTTGCTTTTTACCTTATTTTAAAATGTTTTCTTCAACAGAACTTTATTAACATACACATCAGTGGTCTTTTTGTTGTGGCTCTTGTTAAGTTGTATTTTATTCTTCAATAAGGAGTTTATAACCCACAATAATTTGAAAAAATAGATGTACATTACATTAGGAGGGAAAAAAAACCTAAGCCAGAACAAAACTCTTAAATAATTTTTCTCCTTTCTATTATTTTAGATTGCATTTTAGAAAGTACATTTCCCCTATGACTGTTTAAAATTACTACAGATAGAAAATATTTTTACTTTTTTGTTTGGTTACAAAATCTTTTACAAATCCATTGTTTACTGAATTTATTTAACCACATTTTCTTGTTGTTGAAGAAAATTACTATGGTATTAAATCTGAAACAATGCACTAGAGGAATATTTTATATCATTTAAAATAAATATTATATTCTGAAAATATATGATCTTATTAGATATTTTGTTCATATGTAATGTGATTATTGTTATCAAAAATGAATATTTAAAAAAATAGTGAATCAATTCTACATGCAAAATTTATATGTTTATGGTAATTATAGTAAAGTGAGGTAATTATAGTTAAGTGAATACCATAACTTTTCTTAAAACTGAAAATAAATCTAAGGAGTCTGTAAAAGTTTGTGTCTTATACAACTTTGAATGTAATGCATAATGAAATAGAGATGTGACTGTAGTTGAAACTATACATTTAAACTAAAATAATGTTGCTGATTTGCAGATAATATTAATTTCAGATTTTTCATACATGACATTGAATAATCTCATAATACAATGTACACGAAGACTTCTAATTTTTTTCATGAAACAGTATTTTTTCAACTTGATATTTTTAAATTAAATATTAGTACTTAGGTACTATACTTATATAAGCTACTGTTTCATAATTTTGTATGTGTTCAAGCTACTTCTGAATTCCCCCAAGAAAAGAGCATCATTTCGTTTTCCAATGAACTGTGTAACCTGCTCTAAGACTATCAAATTGAAATTCCTATGTAATGATGCATTTATAATATTGTACCATTTTATAAAATTGTGTCTCATTATATTTCCAAACAATATTTCTTCTGAAGTATTTAATTCTCTTATGGCACTTACAGTATTAACCATGCATTTAATTCTTAGATAATTACCATCAATATTCATATGGTTGAACTTTGATTCTGTTATATGTTGTGTAATTGGTACCATTAGATCATTTCCCAAAGGTTTACTATTCAGACTCATATGGTGTTTCAATGTCATATTATTTTGCAAAGCACACATTTTATGATGTAGCATACAACTCTAGGCTTTATCCCAGAATAATGAGTAATGGCAACAACCCATTAAGATGCTTTAAAAAAATTTAAGCATTTTTAATATTCCTAACTATATTGTCACCAGTATTATATATCATTAATTTTTACTATTGAATGGTCATGCTTATTTAGCTTTAATAATAGGATATTAAAAATTTATATAGTAGTACTTCTTAAAAATTATCACAGTAACAAATAAATTATTTTAATAAATTATTTTATGATAATTATTTTACTATGAGCAAATAGTTTGCAGTATTTGTGATTAATTACATGAAGTAAAAACCCTATAATTTTTATTAAAGTTAATTATCTGCCTATTTTTGCAGTGAATTACTCAAATGTGACTTGAAATTTATACATTCTGATGAAAGTAATTAATTCTTATATTTAATGTTTTGTAACACTATTCTGTTTCTCATAAAAACATGTTTTTAAATCCAAAAATGATAATTTCTAACATATTTTCAAATTGCTTCAAAATATATGCTATTTGTTTCTACAAGGGCATAGAACTACTTTGCACTACTATAAGAATTTGAGACAGAGGCATTTTTGCTCAAAGGGCAATATCAAACACATTAAAGCAATGAATAATATACAATGAGTAACATCAGTTGTATGAGTCAAAGGAAATCAATTTCTTATAAAATAAAATTTGATTAAACCTTTACTGTTTAATATAAAACTGAAATATATTCCATGAAAACACTCTGTATTTAAGGGCCATAAAGCAAGACATAGCTATGCTGAAAATTTTAATAATACATAATAATTGAAAAGAACAATATAGTTATTATAGTATATAAGTGAAGTATAAATCCCCTAAAGCATATCATATCTATGATATAATCCCTTGTCCTATTCTTTCACATTTTTTAAGATTTATTTTTATTTATTTTAAAAACAGAGTTACAAAGATAGGTAGAGACAGAGAGTCTTCCACCTGCTGGTTTACCCCCCCAGATGGCCACAATGGCCGTAGCTGTGCTGGACCTTTGTGTTTCCACTTTTCTCTGTAACTCTACTGCTCAAAAAATAAATAAAATCTTAAAAATTAGTAATGGTGAATTCAACACCCCACTTTCATCAATGAATTGATCAGATACACAGAGAATCAACAGAACAACAGACTAAGTGGATCTAAGTGGACCAGGACCTAATTGATATCTACATAACATTCCATCCCATAGTTGCAGAATGTTTTCATCTGGGCATGGAACTTTCTTTCTGTAGGATAGACTATATGCTGGTCCCTAAAGAAAGTTTCAACAAATTCAAAAGACTTGAAATCATACCATATATATTTTCTGATCACAATGGATTGAGGCTGGAAATTAATAACACAAGAATTTCTAGAAAATAAACAAACACATGGATACTAGACAGCTTGCTCCTAAATGAACAGAGGGTCATAAAAGAAAACAGGAGAAATGCAAAAATTCCCGGACATGGTTGAGGATGACAACAAAGCAAATCAAAACTTACGGGATAGCAGCAAGAGCATTGTTAAGAGGGAAGGTTATAGCAACTAGTGTCTGTATCAAAATTGGAAAGACATCCAACAAATGATCTAACAGTGCATCTCATGGTCCTCAAATCAAGAACCAATGCCAAAATTATTAGAAGGAAAGATAAAGTTAACATTAGAGAAGAAATAAAATTGAAACCAAAGGAAAAAACAAAAGATCAATGAAATTAAGAGCAGGTTTTCTTTGAAAAGATAAATAGAATTGACACACATTTGCCCAACTAACCAAAAAGACAGAGAAGACCCATGTTAATCAAATCAGATGAAAAGGATATTACAATGAATACTACAGAAATGAAACGAATCTTCATGAAGTATTATAAAGAACTATATTCAATCATTTAGAACATCTACAAGAAATGGATAGACTCCTGAACACATGCAATCTACCAACACTGAGTCATGAAGAGAAAGATAGCTTAAAGAGACCAATAACCGAGAAAGATTGAACCAGGAATAAAGACACTCCCAACAAAGAAATTCCATGACTGGACAGCTTCACTGCTGAAGTCTACTAAACTTTTAAAGAAAAATGATTCCAATTGCTCTCAAGCTATTATAAAGAGTTGAAAGAGGGTATCCACTCAATCTCCTTGTATAAGGCTGGCATCAAATTAATTCAAAATCAGAAAAAGATACAAGAAAGAAAACTATAGAGCAATATCCCTGATGAACACAGATGCAAAACTCCTCAACAAAATACTGGCTAATCCTATCCATCAGAAAGATCACTCACCTGGACCCAGCTGGATTTAATCCTGGTATGTAGGGATGCTTCAATGTATATAATTCAATAAATGTGATAAATCACATTAGAAAATTGAAGAGTAAAAACCATATGATATCAATAGATGCAGATGAAGCAGTTGATAAAATACAGAATCATTTCATATTTCATGTATTTTCATTGATAAAATACAGAATCATGTAAGAAAATTGGGTATCGAAGGAACATTCATGAACACAATCAAAGCAATATATGACAACCCTGCAGCCAGCATTATTTCCAATAAGATCAGGAACCAGTTGAGCATGCCCACTCTCAACATTGCTATTTAATATAATTCTGTAAGTGTTAGAGCCATTAATCAAGAAAAAGAAATCAAAGTAATACAAATTGGAAACAAGTAAGTCAAATTATCCCTGATTGCAGATGACATGAATCCTATATAGGGCAATGAAAATACCCCACTATGAGACTAATGGAACTCAAAAGAGAATTTCATAAAGTTACAGGGTATAAAACCAACATACAAAAATCAATAGTTTGTGTACACAGATAATGTGATGGCTGAGAAAGAACTTATAAGAGCAATGTCATTCACAATAGCTACAAAAAATTAAATACCTTGGAATCAATTTAACCAAGAATGAGAAAAATCTCTACAATGAAAATTACAAAACATTAAGGAAAGAAATAGAAGATACAAAAATTGGAAAAATCTTCCAAAATTTATGAATTAGAAGAATTAGTATCAATATGTCCATATTATCTAAAGCAATTAAGGGACTCAATGCAATCTCAATCAAAATATCAATGATACTCTTCTTAGATATTGTTAAAAAATGATAAAATATGTAGGGAAGCACAAAAAATCCAAAATAGCTATAGCAACTAAAACAATAAAAATAAAGCCAGATGGGGCAGGTGCTATGGTGGAGTAGGTTGAGCCTCAGCCTGCAGTGCTGGCATACATATAGGCAGCAATTCAAGTTCTGGATGCTCCACTTCCGCATCCCCCTGCTGATGGCCTGGGAAAGCAGTAGAAGATGGCCCAAGTCCTTGGGCCCCTGCACCCATGTGGGAGGCCCAGAAGAAGATCCTGGCTCCTGGTTTCAGATTGGCCCAGATGGGAATTGAACCAGCAGATGGAAGTCTCTCTCTTTCTCTCTCTCTCTTTCTCTCTCTCTCTCTCTCTCTCTCTCTCTCTCTCTCTCTCTCTCTCTCCACCTCTGCTTCTGCCCCTGCCCCTCTCTATCTCTCCTTTCAAATAAATAAATATTTTTTTTAAAACTAAAGGAGAAGAGAGGGTTGGGAGCATGAGTGGGAGGGAGAACAAGGTGGGAAGTATGATTATGCTATTTACTCTGTAGATGTGAATTACATGAAATTTGTTCACCTTATATACAGAAAAGGTTAATAGAAATGAAAAGTAGGAAAGGAGGGAGAGAGGGAGGGAGGGAGGGAGGGAGAGAGAGAGAAAGAGAGAGAGAAAATCTTCCATTCAGTGTTTTCCTCCCAAATGGTCGCAGTGGCTTGGGTTTCACCACGTTTAAGGGCAAGAGTGTAAATCTCCATCCAGGTCTGTCATGTGGATGACTGCGGCCCAAGTATTTGAGTTATCCTCCACTGCTTTACCGAACACTTATCAGGGAACTGGATCAGTGAACATAGAACTGGACTGCTGCCCCAAAATGAAATGCCAATATTGTAGAACACAGCCTAGACAGCCATACCACAGTCTGGCCCAATTTTTTTTTTTTTTTTTTTTTTTTTTTTTGTGGACAAAAGCAATATATCTGCCTGAAAACTGATTCTGCCTGCTGAATATTTTTACATTTTTCATGTAAGGCTGCATATTAACTCAGAGTTGACTAAATGAAGGTGTCTTCATCTGTTTTGTGCTACTATAACAAAATACCTGAGTCTAGATAAAATAATTTTATTTAACTCAAAGTTATGGTATTCAACAGCATGACAGTGGCATCTGCTCACCTCTGCTGGAGTTTTCATATTAGATGGTTTAAGAATGGCAGGAGTTCCTGCACAGAGGGAAGCAGAGGTCAAATTGCTGAACTGGAAGCACGAGTCTGGGAAGGGGCTAGTACTGCTCCTTTTTGCAATAGCTGCTGTCACACAAACTAATATACTCCTACTAGACACTCTGCATTTACTCAAGAGAGAACTAACTCATGAATTTAGCAGATCCATGACCTAATTACTTTGCAACAGGCCTAACTTCTTAAGGGTTCTATTTTCTCAATGTTACCATAATGGGGACTAAACTTCAACTATATATTCACTGAGGGCAAATCATATCTAAATTATAGCAGAAAGCAAAATGTGATTTCTAATAGTTGATTATTATATCTTCGAAATGTTGACTTTAAAAATCCTATTTAACCTGTTACTGAAAGTCCAGTCCTTGTCAACAATGCTAAATCAAAGTAATAAAGAAAAAGAGTTGAGGATAAAGCAAAGAGAAGATTTAATCTTCATGAAGATGAAAATGCAGACAGACTGAAAATCTCAAGGAATACAGTTAAGCTCCTTAGTGCTGTCTGGGGTTTTGAAGAAGTGCAAAAGGGAGGCTGGGTGCTGAGGACTTTGGCTAATGTCAAGTAAGCAGTAGATAGTCGGGTGCTGAAGCTAGTTGTCAGTCTGCTAACAGGGCATTTTATCAATTTTGGATGCCAACACAGTTTCTTTAGAAACTTGCTCGATAGCTTGACTTTGTCATGAGGAAGTTATAGGAGAATGTTCTGCACACCTGAGTACCTATAAAATGTTACCTGGCTGGGATCTAAAAGAGGGGAAGTATTATTTTAAGTCTTCAGTGTTTATTTAAACAGGATAAAACCCAGTCAGCCCAGACCTGATGGTTTGGTGTTCTTAGTTATTTATTCACCTTTACCTTCATATAATAAATTCAGTCCTCTGATTATGCTGATGGCAGGTTACCAGATTACTTTGCAAGTTTAGTTGGCTTTCCCAAGGCTAGTTTCTGGAATTCACAAGCAAGCATTATTTATCTTTGAACAGATAGTCTAGTAAGTCACAGGCTCAGTAGTTAGCTTTTGTTCACAAGACTATAAAAGGAATAGAACGATGTATTCATTTATTAATACTTTTATGTATTCATAAGAGCCTATCATAAACACAAACCTGAAGCAAGTTATCTTTAAGCAAATTTGTGTATATTACCATGCTATTTTTAACATGCTGTTGAGAACTTTTATTTTAGGACATGACAGGCAAATTTCCTTTTAAAAAATCATTTAATTATTTCAAAGGCAGAGCACCAGTGAGTGATAAAGAGTCAGAGACAAAGATTTTTTATCTGCTGGTATAGGCCCAAGGACTTGGGTCATCATCTACTGCTTTTCCAACTAGGATGCTGGCTGGATCAGAAGCAGAGCAGTTGGGCTCTAACTGGCACCCTTGATGTGGGATGGTGGCATCACAAGTTACAGTTTACCCCACTGTGCCACATTGCCAGACCCTGATAGACAAATTTCTATGATCTTTCAGATTATTGCATAATCTCTTCTTGAGCATGGGCATAACTTGTGAATGTGACAGGTTATCACTCCCGTAGTTTGATTACATTGTATGAGAAAAGCTGTTTTGCAAATGTAATTAAGGTACTTAATCAGTTGGCTTTGTTTTAATTAATTAGCCTGTATGGAATCTAAGTAATCTCAAAGTAGCAGAAAAATCCAAAGAAAAAGAGGTACTCCCCTTAGCTTTTGAGAAACAAACAAGTATTGTGATCTACCAAAAAGATTGTCATGTGATAAGAATCTAAAGGCAGCTTTTAGTTGCATTGAACAGGCTTAATTCCAACAGCCAGCAAAAAGAAACAAAAAAAAGGGGGGGGGGGCTCTATTCTACAACTACCAGGAAATGAATTCTGACACCAGTGAGCTGGGATGACAGCCCTGGCTGATACATAAGTATCAGATTAATATAAGAAGAGCCAATAAGACTTACCTAGAATACTGATGCATAGAAATTATCAGATAAGAAATTTGTATTGCTTAAACATAAACAAATTGTTATACAACAATAAATATCACATAACATAAAGGAAAGAAATGTAGGGATTTAGAGAAATGCTATGATCTTTGTTAAATAAAAATATATTATTTGTAAGAAAAAAGGTGGGGCCAGTGCTGTGGTGTAGCGAGTAAAACCACTGCCTGGAATGCTGGCATCCCATATGGGCGCCGATTCAACTCCTGGCTGCTCCATTTCTGATCTAGCGTTCGCCTATGGCCTAGGAAAGCAGTCGAAGATGACTCAAGTTCTTGGGCCCCTGCACCTGTGTGGGAGACCCAGGAGTATCTCCTGCCTCCTGGCTGCAGATGAATGCAGGTCCAGCCATTGGCGGCCATTTGGGAAGTGAACCAGCGAATACAAGACCTCTCTCTCTTTTTCATTCTGTCTCTGCCTCTGCCTCTCTGTCACTCTGCCTTTCAAATATATAATTTTTTTAAAAAGAAAAAGCAATAAAGAGACAAATGATAAAAAACTTCTTCAAAAAGCTCATATAATACATATATTATGAAAAAATATGCATAGATCTCAATAATTTTCACACCAAAATAAATATACTCTTACATTTCATTTACCTCAAACTTTTTGAAATAATTTCATGTATTTTCTACAATTTATAATTACATCCTAAAGATAGAAGTCTTATTTCCTATTATTTATCAAAGTGATAATTATGAATTTTAAAACTAAAGATTAATTTTGTCTATTTATATTCGTGTCTATGTAGACTAGAAGATTGTTCTTAATGCAATGACACATCCTTGTTATTAGTCATAGGTATGTTAATCAGTATACATATCTAATACAGAAAAAAATTATCTACATTTAGAAAAATATCTATGATGTAATTTGATATAAATTTATTTTTGTTATTTGACCATAAACAAAGTTAATTAAACTAGTATGTCTAGATCTTGGTCCAAATGTGTTGATTAACAGAGATTAAAATCTTAAGCATCTATTAGCCTTATAGTCTTCAAATGTGTAAGAAATACCAAAATACATGGCAAAAATAAATACTTTCATGGTATAAATGTGTAAGATCTCCTGATAAGCACAGTAATATAAGTTTAGTGATAGTTGACTTAAACATTCATATTTTAATTTTTCTAGTATCAAGATCATTTTAATTGTATAAAACCAGGAAATAATCTAAATGGCCAGGTTTTTAATGTCAACCTGTTTATTTGCAGGTATTCAATCAAATGCTAATATAGATGTTGCTGTGAAAGTATTTTGTAGATGTGATTAAAATTCACAATTATTTGATTTTAGGTAACTGAGATTATTTTGATGAGCTCGATTCAATCAACTGAAAGATCTTATTTAGAGAACCAAGTCTTCCCTAAAAAGGAATTCCAGTTGTATCTCTGGCTTCAGCTCTTCTTTTAAAATTTTATTTATGGTATAAAAATTTCATGTATTTGATATATACAGATTATGAACACAGAGATACTTCCCACCCTAAACTCCCTCTTACCCATATTCCCACCCTTCTTCCTCTTGCCTCTACTACACCCACTCTTATTTTTTACAAAGATCTGTTTTCAGTTTACTTTATACTCATAAGCTTAACCCTACACTAAGAGTTCAGCAAATAGTATTGAAAAAAATTTTAAAAAACACTGTTCCTCAACCATAGAGACAAGGGTTATAAACAAGCATTGAATCTCAAAATGTCCAATTCACTCTTATACATTACATTGTAGGTACTCTATTTGTTGCCACGTATCAGGAAAATGTGGTATCTGTCTTTTTTTGGGACTGGTTTATCTCACTAAATATAATGCTTTATAGTTATGTCCATTTTGTTGCAAAAGGCAGGATTTCATTATTTTTACAGCTGAATAGCATTCCATAGTGTGTATATATATATATATATATACTAATTTCTTTATCCAGCCGTCAGTTGATGGACATCTGGGTGGATTTTTACCTTAGCTATTGTGAAACATGGGGGTATAGATATCTCTTTCATATTCTGATTTCATTTTGCTTGGGTGAATTCCCAGGAGTGGGATGGGTGAGTCATATGGTAGATCTATTTTAGATTTTTAAGGTATCTTCATACTGTTTTCCACAGTGTCTGTGTCAGTTTACATTCCCAACAGTGGATTAGGGTGTCTTTTCCCAAATCCTTGCCAGCCTTTGTTGTTTGTTGATTTCTATATGAAAGCCATTCTAACTGGGATGAAGTTAAACTTCACTGTGGCTTTGATTTCCATTTTGCTGATGGCCAGTTATCATGAACATTTTTTTTTTCATGTGTCTGTTGGCCATTTGAATTGCCTCCCTTGAAAATTACCTGATCAAGTTCATTGACCATTTCTTAACTGGATTGTTTCTTTTTTTGTTGTTGAGTTTCTTGAATTCCTTATAGATTGTGGATATCAATCCTTTATTAGTTGTAGTTTGCAAATATTATCCCCTAGTCTATTGATTGCATCTTCACTTTGCTGAGTGTTTCCTTTTTAGTGCAGAATATTCTCAGCTCGATGTAATCCAATTTGCCATATTTTTCTTTATTGCTGTGTTTCTGGAGTCTTTTCCAAGAAGTCTTTGACTATGCCAGTGTCTTGCAGAGTTTCCCGCAATGTTCTCAACTTGATGATATTGGGACATAGATTTATGTATTTCATAAATTTTGAGTGAATTTTTGTGTAATGTATAAAGTAAGGGTCTTGTTTCATACTTCATACTTGTTTCATATGGAGTTTCAGTTTTCCCAGCACCATTTGTGGAAGAGAATGTCCTTTCTCCAGAAATGATTTTAGACCCTTTGTCAAAGATAAGTTGGTTGTAGATGCATGGATTGATTTCTAGAGTTTCTAGTCTGTTCCATTGGTATACCTATTTGTCTTTTTGCCAGTACCAGGCTGTTTTAATTATAACTCCTCTATAGTATGTTTGAAATCTGGTATTGTGATTTCTCCAGCTTTGTTTTTGTTGTATAAGATTACTTCAGGTATTCAAGGTCTCTTGTGTTTCTATATAAATGTTAGCATTATTTTTTCTAGGAATGAGAAGGATTTCATTGGTATTTTGGGATCGATTGAGTCTGTAAATTGCTTTTAGTAGTATGGGCATTTTGATGATATTGATTCTTCCAATCAATTAATATGAAAGATTGTCCATGTTTTTGTGCCTCTATTTCTTTCTTATGTTTTATAGTTTTCATCATACAGATCTTTGACTTCCTGGGTTACATTTATTCTAAGATACTTAATTTTTTGTGGGTATTGTGAATGTGTTGATCTATTATGAATGGGATTGATATTAGAAGTTCTTTATCAGTCATGGTATTGACTGTGTACACAAAGGCTACTGATATTTGTAAGTAAATTTTGTATCCTGCCAGTTTACCAAACTCTTCTATGAGTTTCAATAGTCTCCTAGTGGAGTCTTTTGGTTTGTCTATATATAGATTCATGTCATCCACAAATAAGAATAACTTGGATTCTGCCTTTCCTATTTGTATCCCTTTTATTTGTTTTTTTTTTTTTTTTCCCTAATGGCTCTTGTTAAAACTTCAAGGACTGTATTGAATAGCAATAATGAGAGTGGGCTTCCTTGTCTGGTTCTGGACCTGAGAGGAAGTTTCCAGCTTTTCCCCATTCAATAAGGTACTGGCATTGGATTTACCATAAATTGCCTGGATTGTGCTGAAGAATGTTGCATCTATACACAATTTGCTTCAGGATTTCATTATGAAATGATGTTGTGTTTTATCAAATGCTCTCTCTGTATCTATTGAAATAGTTATATGTTTTTTGTTTCTCAGTTTGTTAAAGTTATGTATTGCACTTATTGATTTGTGAATGCTCAGGCATCCCTGCATACCAAGGTTAAATCCCACTTGGCACAGGTGAATGATCTTTCTGATATGTTGTTGAATTCGATTAGCTAATATTCTGTTGAAGACTTTAGATTCTGTGTTCATCAGTGATATTGGTCTACAGTTCACTTTCTCGTATATTTTTCTGGTTTTGGAATTATGGTGGTGTTAGTCTCAAAGATCTATTTTGAGTGGATTCACTCCCTTTCAATTATTGTGAATAGTTTGAGAGGAATTGGAATTACTATTTCTTTAAATGTGTGGTAGAATTCAGCAGTGAAGCCATCCAATCATGGGCTTTTCTTTGTTGGAAGGGTCTTTATTACTGATTCAGTCTTCATCTGAAGCTCTTGCCAGAAAGTTTTACAGTACTCTTCCTTATGGCCTGCCCTGTGAATTTCAGATTTCTATAGCCATTCTCCTTTTATTTTGTAAGCCAAGACATTAAGACAAGTTTTTTGTTTATACATATATTTTTTCTACCAGATTTTTTTTTATGTATAGGAACCCTGACTGATATGTGCTTTGCAAATTTATAGCTCCTTCAATTAAAACACCATTGAATATGAAATCATTATATGGATAACTTTGTATACTTTAAATGTCCTCAAAGCCATTATATACAGGCAACAGATCAAGCAAAGAATTCTGTCATGCAAGCTGTTGCAGCCCCAACAATTTCTTAGGATGTTATTTAAAAAACTGATATACATATCATAAAAATCAAAATTATATATACCTATAATTTTGTAAATGTGTATATGTGATTTTTGCTGAATTTATTTTCACTTTGAATTATCCTTATAGATTATGTGCATGGATAGTATTATACAAAATATTTTAAAATGAATAAGGAGTAACAGGGACTTCTGAGTCAAGAGGGCAAAGTTTAAAAGGCTTTGACATCATATCACTAGAGATTCAGTCATTTCTGGCAATTCCTTTGATAGAAGATTATGATCTTACATCTTATTATTGAAGTACTAAAACATGAATAATTTCTCTTACACTTTGACCTAGAGGTACTAATACCTACAATTACGAGGTCATAACTCTAACATATGAACTCTAAATGTATTTCAAAAGAGTAATAATAGGAAATAAAAGTTAATAAAAACTGTATGTGGTCTATACATAACTTAAAATTTAATCTTTTATTAAATTGTAATTAGGCATTAACCTATTTAAATTATCAAAGTCTGATTATTTAAAAACTATCTAATGTAATATCTCTCAAAATTCTTAAGATAATAAGTAGTGTAGTAAAAGTGTAGTAAAAATGTGAGCATAATATTTTTACATTAATTTTTAAATGGACATAAAAGAGGTATTAATTCTTTGGACTGAAAATAAACATATTAATCTCTATTTTTGTTGCATAATTCTTATAAGGAACAAAGATAAGAATGCAGACTGTTCTCATGTTCAGTAAAGAGTAAATACAGTTTCTTATATGTGTTTTAGAAGATGGCCAGATGGCCACAATGGCCGTAGCTGTGCTGGACCTTTGTGTTTCCACTTTTCTCTGTAACTCTACTGCTCAAAAAATAAATAAAATCTTAAAAATTAGTAATGGTGAATTCAACACCCCACTTTCATCAATGAATTGATCAGATACACAGAGAATCAACAGAACAACAGACTAAGTGGATCTAAGTGGACCAGGACCTAATTGATATCTACATAACATTCCATCCCATAGTTGCAGAATGTTTTCATCTGGGCATGGAACTTTCTTTCTGTAGGATAGACTATATGCTGGTCCCTAAAGAAAGTTTCAACAAATTCAAAAGACTTGAAATCATACCATATATATTTTCTGATCACAATGGATTGAGGCTGGAAATTAATAACACAAGAATTTCTAGAAAATAAACAAACACATGGATACTAGACAGCTTGCTCCTAAATGAACAGAGGGTCATAAAAGAAAACAGGAGAAATGCAAAAATTCCCGGACATGGTTGAGGATGACAACAAAGCAAATCAAAACTTACGGGATAGCAGCAAGAGCATTGTTAAGAGGGAAGGTTATAGCAACTAGTGTCTGTATCAAAATTGGAAAGACATCCAACAAATGATCTAACAGTGCATCTCATGGTCCTCAAATCAAGAACCAATGCCAAAATTATTAGAAGGAAAGATAAAGTTAACATTAGAGAAGAAATAAAATTGAAACCAAAGGAAAAAACAAAAGATCAATGAAATTAAGAGCAGGTTTTCTTTGAAAAGATAAATAGAATTGACACACATTTGCCCAACTAACCAAAAAGACAGAGAAGACCCATGTTAATCAAATCAGATGAAAAGGATATTACAATGAATACTACAGAAATGAAACGAATCTTCATGAAGTATTATAAAGAACTATATTCAATCATTTAGAACATCTACAAGAAATGGATAGACTCCTGAACACATGCAATCTACCAACACTGAGTCATGAAGAGAAAGATAGCTTAAAGAGACCAATAACCGAGAAAGATTGAACCAGGAATAAAGACACTCCCAACAAAGAAATTCCATGACTGGACAGCTTCACTGCTGAAGTCTACTAAACTTTTAAAGAAAAATGATTCCAATTGCTCTCAAGCTATTATAAAGAGTTGAAAGAGGGTATCCACTCAATCTCCTTGTATAAGGCTGGCATCAAATTAATTCAAAATCAGAAAAAGATACAAGAAAGAAAACTAT